>OY728131.1:1553813108-1555111858 GCA_963277665.1 Viscum album
TGTTTAGTTGGTTATTATCAGCATTTCATCCAGAATTGTTCCTGATTGGCTAACCGATTAACAATGATCACATGTGGAGGGGTTAAATATTATTGGACAAAAGAGTGTGAATAATGTTTTGATGAACTGAAGAGAAGATTAGTCAATGATTCTATCTTGACTGTACCATCGTTGAATGATGGATTTGTTATTTATAGTTATGCTTCAAAGAAAGGATTTTGTTGTGTCAATATGAAGAATGATAGAGTTATTTCCTATTCATCGTGGAAGCTAAGAATTCATTAAAAAGTAACCTACCCATGGTCTTGAGTTAGCAGCTATAATCTTTTCTTTGAAGATATGGAGAATTTATCTCTATAGTGAAAATGTGAGATATATACCAATCACAAGAGTTTGAAGTATATTTTTTCTCAAAGAAAGAACTAAACATGTGGCAAAGATAATAGCTTGAACTAATCAAGGATTATAATTTCTATATACACTACCCCACGAGGAAGGAAAATAAGGTAGAAGATACATTGAGAAGAAAGGATCATGATGTTTGGGACAAGATGAGAGTTGAAAGGGACCCATTGTTCATAGATCTAGTGAAGATGGGTATGGGAAAAATCATGGAAGGTGAAATGTAGATAATTTTTCAAATGGTTTCTAAACCATCGTTACTAGAAAGAAAAAAAAAGTTCTCATACTGAAGAGGAGGAGTTACAATAGAAATTTTAAGCAGTGAATGATGGGATATTGATTGACTTTGTATATGAAGATGTAATTTTTAAATTCGGGAGGAGGCTTCGTGTTCTCGAAATACTTGATTTAAAAAGGGAATTGTTGGATGAGGCTCATAGAACCAATTTCTCTATACACCCTCGTAGCACTAATATGTATATAGATTTGAAAGAACATTTTTGGTGGGACAACATAAAGAGAAAGATTATTGATTATTTGTCAAGATGTATGGTTTTTTAATATGTTAAGGGTATAAGACATCATCCTGTAGGAGCCATGAAACCTCTTCCCATACCATAGTGAAAATGGGATGATATTATGATGGACTTTTTCATGGGGATACCAAAGACACCGAGAAGGAATGATGAAATATGGGACACTGTTGATCGTCTTACCAATTCAACAAATTTTCATGCTATAAGAGATGATTTACCACATGAACATTTAGAAGGAATATATATTAATGAAGTTGTATGAATTCATGGATTAACCCTATCGATTGTTTTTTATCTTGATTCCCATTTCACATCAATGTTATGGAAAATTATTCAGAAATACATAGATACTGAACTTCATTTGAGCACTTCCTACCGCCCTCAAAATGATGTACAATTGGAACAGACTATTCAATACATAAAAGGCCTATTGATATCTTTTTCACCTGATTTACATGGTATATGGGATCAGTATTTACCACTATTAGAATTTTCCTATAACAATAGATTTTATTCTAGTATTAAGATGGAACCATATGAAGCATTATAAGGAAAGAGACATCTTACACCAAATTTTTGGGATGATGTTGGTGAAATAAAACTCATAGGCCCAAAACATGTTGAAGAAAAAATAGAAAAGGTTAATATTATTCAAACCTACATAAAAGCAGCTCAAGGAAGGAAAACGATATTTTCTGATAGGTGAAGGAAGGATTTGGAATTCCAAGTAGGATATAAGGTTTTATTGAATGTATCTCCATGGAAAGGTGTTATATGATTCAGTATCAAAGGTAAATTAATCCCCAGGCACATCAGACCGTTATAAATTCGAGAATGAATTGGATTTGTAGCTTACCGTTTGGAAATTCCGCCATGTCTCTAAAAAGTTATTGATGTGTTCCACATAACTCTATTTACCAAATACATTCCTGACCCAACACATGTACTCAACTATGATGAAATAGAACTAGAACTCAATCAGTCTTATTGAAAAGAGCCTATCAGAATTCTTGATACCAGAAAACATGTGTTAAGAAACCGAACAACCTTTCTGGTAAAATCTATTTGGAAAAACCATAAAATGGAAGAGGAAACGTGGGAAACTAAGGAACTTATATTGAAGAACCACCCAAATAAATTTATGTTTTAATATTCTTTAAAATTTGTGAAGGAAATTATTAGACATAAGGAAGAATGTTACACCCCAAGCTTCCACGATTCGCTTCTCTTTGAATAGTGTAATAGTTTGCGTTGTACGGAATATCATGTTCTACACACCGTGACAAATAAGACTAGCCGTTATGAATTGTAATACCCACTTCTTTAAATTTAGAAAATTTTAATTTTCAAAATGGAGTTCATTTTTTGATTCATAATATCAGAATTATCTTTGGTTGAATATATGGTATTTTTCTGAAGTCTTTTAATTTTTGATGAATAATGAGAAAACACGGTGATATTGTTTACAAAAAACATTTTATTTAAAAAAATATTAATTTTATTTAAATTTATTTTATATAAAAATAGATAAATAAAACCTATATAAGTTTAATTTAATTTAGTGGAGTCATTTTATAATATTATTAGATATATAAAATTTAATTGAACTATTTAACACCTTTTACCCACCTTTTAGCCACATTTACAAATTTTTATAAAATGAAATTTTACAGCTTTTATGAGATGAATTTCAAAAATACGAG
Organism: Viscum album; assembly: GCA_963277665.1. Lineage (NCBI taxonomy): Eukaryota > Viridiplantae > Streptophyta > Magnoliopsida > Santalales > Viscaceae > Viscum > Viscum album. The sequence goes on from OY728131.1 coordinate 1,553,815,750, forward strand.
AGGCACAGATGAAATCATTATGTAAAATGTGGTTCAATAGGATAAAAATAATTTTTGGTGAATAGTAACTTTGGAATTTTACTTACCACGGTTTAAAGTATATATGGTAATTAAAGCTAAAAATGATATTATAATTACCCTAACACATGTCCTAATTTTATTGGATAACATTATTTATACAAAAATAATCCTTATTACAAAAATATGATCCTTTTTAATAAAATTTTATTAGATTAGGACTTTTATTATATTTTATTTAAAGAAGAGTTAAAGGTGTTCAATTCAATGATTAATAACTAAAATATTTTTAATATTGGGTTACCAACAAGATAAATTCAACTATAAATATTCATTATAAAGATTAAAAGATTTAATACATCATATAATTTTATTTATATGTTCTAGACATAAAATAATTAATTTTATTTATGACACAATGAAGATGCAACAATTTCATTATTAATGAAAGACTAAATTAATTAATGTTATAAATATTAAAATAAATGTAAATTGAGTCTTTTGATACATTAATCGAATTTTATTTGTTAGTATGAATTTTTAGGGTTGATTAAATTAAATTTTTTGAATTAATCATGTTATTATGAATTTCACATAAACCAAATACTAAATAGTGTCAAAATTTATATAAATGAGTTTTTAAAACAAGATTTATTATATTAAATTATATAATAGTCATAAAAAACTAAGGATTTGAAAAAATATCTTACATAATTATATATATGTCATTAATGAACCACCTGAGTTTCTCTTAGAGTTTAATAGTATGTTTATTAACCATGTAATATAAAAATACAAGAAGACAAGTTAAATGTTAAACTATTCAGCTAAGAGTTGAATCTAAATAATAAGGTTAATATGGAAACCTAATCTTTTCTAAAACCTATTAGGAGAGATGTTCATGACCTATCCCTACCTTAGGCTCTAAAAAAATCCATTTGGATCTATTAGAAACCGAAAATGGATTTAAAATAAAATAATCATTACAGCTTTTCCTAAAGTCACCCTCACCTATCATAAAAATGGGTTCTTCCCCTTCTCTTAATTTCACACCTCCAAAGAGTCTTGGATTGGAAAAAGACTTCTAAAATATACTCTAACCTAACCTAAAATCTTTTTATAGGTCTTACTTGGATAATAAATCCAACCTATGGAGCCATTTTGTTAAAATCAAAAGGAAGAACACAAAGAAGAGGTAATCACTTCTTCACCGCTTTCAAAGTTATTTTCTTATTCAACTTATTCTTTCTTTTCTGTTTCCATACTAAAATAATAAATCCAAAAACTTATAAATAATGATTTTTCATTATAAATATGGTACTAACATTTTCACTATTATATCCCTCCTCCAAATGACTAAGTCACCATACGTGCGTATGTATGGCATACCATCTCCACATCATGGTGTAGTTTGTTATTCAACACTTCATTTTTTGGATGGGTATAATAATGGGTATAAATAATGTTAATAATAAATAAAATATGTTAATTATTCTTTATATAAAATATGACAACAAATTATATATTATTTCACCGCTATTAGAATGATACTGTCGCCTGTGCGTACGTATGTACGACTTTCTGTCTCCACGACAGGATGAGATTTCATTTCCCATCTAACCATTCAAGAATAAATTTCATATTATGATTAAAATATTATTAAGAACTTAATATCAATATAGATATGAATAAAATACATCCTATCCCGAAAAAACAAGTCATATTTAACAAAACATATAAAAGAAAACAGATCAGTTAACACCCGAAACAATGATAATACTGAATTATCATTAACAAAGTAATATTAGAAAGAAATATATGATATCATATTTATATATGTGGTTCTTTTATAATTTAATAAAAATTATTTCACAACTATATAGGAGGTTAAACTACCCTCATCTAAGGAAAAGTACAAGGTAAGGTTAAATTTCACAATCTCATAATTATCAGAGGTTGTTTATATGTATCTACTGAGAATTATTTTTTATCCACATCCGTGTTTCATAAAAATGTATTTCAAAACATTTTTACTTTTTATTATACTTTGGGTTAATTTCATTAATAAAATTTTTAGAATTTTTATAAAATGTTTGGAAGGAATTTTTCAGTCATTTTCTAAATAAGGTCCATTATGGCCTTTTTGACAAATATAAGGAATGTATGTTTTTTAACTTATACAGTGGTTGCAGATATTTTATGCCATTATAAATGTTTGAATATCCCTATAAAAGATTATAATAATATTTTTAAAATAATTTTTTTCTTTACTTTTAAATTATTTATAAATATTAATTTATATTTCACTCAAATAGTTTTTTAGATTGGTTTCATCTATGTCGACATTCTTCGTTTGATTTTACGTTTGATTGAAGAAGATATATTAAGATAAAATATTCTATATTTTATAATAGGTTTTGTGATATGGTTGACTATGGATGTGATATTTTTATACCATTTATGGTTTATGGTTAATGTATTAACATTTCATATGCTAGTTTTAAATAGAATGTTTATATTATGTTTCAACCTTTTCATATGAGGAATCCATTAGAATTTGTAAGTGATGGGTAGGGCCTGCTATAGCCCCTTGATGAATTATTAAGTCTCATGGGACAAACTAGTTTCTTGGAATAAGGATTTGAAAAAATTATTATTTTTAGTCCTGGTATGAGGCCACAACTATTTTGTTATGATGTTCGACATTATGCATTCCATCATTATTAAATTAGCTATTGATATTACATGTGATTATTAGACTAGTAGAATATCAATGTGAATAAGTAAATTTAATTATTTTATTTATCATTGCTTTATTATTCCAATGATTATGTTTAATATGATTGTGCTTTATTCTTATTTATTGTCATAAATTTTTTTTTTCTTATGATCATTTCTGCTATATTTTTATCCTTACTGAGCATCTGAGCTCCCCCATTTGTTATGTTTTATTTTTTCAACAATGTGAATAAGTATATTATGACTTTCCAGCATGAATAGGATGTGGGATATGAGTATGTTGAATGGAAAAAAAATGTTGTAGTTTTTATATTTCATAATGTAATCTAAAATGTATTTACATATCAAGTACATCCATGGATACAAAAATAATCAGTCTTTAGAGACTTCATCTCTTGTTATCATGCCAATGTTATGTAATAATGCACTGAATCTGGAAACCTAGGGTCACAAAATTACAATGAAAATATATAACTATTCCTTAGAGAGGGGATTCATCTACGAGGTTCTTACCAGTTTTTTGTTTTGATGAAATTTTCATTAATTGTTTCAAAATTATTCTTATCATAGAACATATTTTAGTGCTCATAAATGGATCTTCAGAAGGCGACATCACATGTACTAGGGGTCATATACAAGGTGATAAACCTTCATACATTATTTTATCTATTTCTGTAGATTATTTATGAAAATATTTTCTCAAGATGGTTTATACCAAAAAAATCAAACCCATGAGAGCTACTAAAGGAATTTTTGATCCCACATATCCTCTCTATACTAATTATATTATTCCATTTACTCATGGGTATAAATGAATTTTATACAGTATAAAAAAATATTTACTCCATTATGAACATGTTTTAGGGATGGTGATCAGTTGGAATAAATAATTTGTTTAATATGGGAAAAATATTTCTACAATTATATTAATTTATATAATTAATGAGTTATTGATTAGGGATATAATGATTGTTTTTATTTATCTTGGTAACCCAATTTTTTTAGGAAGATCCCCATTCTAATCATTTTTCTCATAGTGTGAGATGATTTGAAATCAGCTAGCTTACTGGAAGAGAAATACCCTTTCGATTGATGGTAGTACCAAAATTTTTAAACATGTTATTGTGTGTATAGTGGTTTACTCATTAACAATTTATATATGGATTGATGCACTCATTGATAATGTTAAAAACTCAAATAGAGAATATTTTTGGAGAGGAATAATCCTATATTGAAAACATTAAACAGTTCCATGGAATAAATGTTGTCAACCAATTGATTATGGAGGTATTGGTAATAAAAATCAATGAAAATTTAACCAATCCCTATAGACCAACATCATATAGAGGATTATCACTGGGAAATAGGAAGGTCAAGCCTTTATGAGATTAATATACTTGAAAAATATCAATGTTGGAAAATTAACGTATTTGGATTCTTTTATACAGAATACCACCAAGTATTCTTATACTAACATTTTTGTGAATTCTAACTTGATGGATAACATAAAATCATATATAAATTTTTAGTTAGCCACCTATATTAGTATGACTCTTCTTAATTTATTATACACCCAGGATCCTTCACATGACACAAATGTGTTAATCAAAGTGTAGATGGATAATCCCTTGAAAATTATTCTTGTTGTAAGTAGGGAAGTGGTAACTTTTATAACAGAATTAATTGTGATGAATTATTTGTTTGGGAACCATCCAAAAAGAACTCCACTTTAAGTAAATATATCGAGAGTCCATAAAAGGTAAAAATAGTTGTTGTTTTATTAATTTGACTAGAGTATTGATGTTCTTATATAGATTATCTATTTTTGGAAGATAATATAATCTAAATTTACCACGGTTATGTTTTGGATTTTTTGGAATTATACTATTCTCATGGTGTTCCATTTAAAATAAAGAAAGGTATGATATTCATCATTTTTTCTTTAGTTGTGCCACAACAACATATATATTGAAAGTTGTTCCTTTTTTTTGGTGGTATTACCATAAAAAACCATCATACAAGAGAACCTATGGGCCTGTATTTATCTACCTCTATAAATCATATACTAAACCTATTTGTGGAGGCTTGTTATAAAATTATATATGTTCCTTAGGCCAGCTAAAATAGGATACTTCATAACAACATTTCATTCTTTTTATAACTAGACCTATGTCAAATTCTAATTAAATTGGAAATGAAAACTCTTTGAAAAATTGTTATTATGATAATTTCATTCATGATCTAAATATGATTAAGCATCTTGAAATTAAAAGTAATTATATTCCTACCTCTAGGATCTTAAATTTCATGTGGATCCCCCATTTCTAGGATTTGATAAAATGAAATACATATGGAGAATTGAGAGGTAATCTAGGCACTTCATGATTTGGTTCAATTTTCTATAATCAAAATGTTGATTCAATGAGAAACCTCTACAGTCCATGTAGAATAATTTCATCTATGGATACTAAAATTATTGATATTATCACATGGTTGAAATAGAAAATTATAGATAATGGATTAATCGAAGTCTCTAATGTGATTCTACCACTATGGTGTAAGAAATCATAAATGACACTATTCATATTTTATGAAATATGACAGAAGAATAGATGAAATGTATCGATATCTCATGTATATTATTTTTATCATCACACATACATATTGTGAAGAAAATTATCTAGCCAACTGGATTGAAATCCAAGACATTCATGTTATAGAGTTTACATGAAAAAATGATGTTCCCTATGAAATATGTTATTTATTATAAAGGCACTTTCGTAAAAAATATTTTTTTAGACATTGGTAACTTTAATTTTATTCAATAAAGGAGGCTTATACTTTTTGGAAAGTTTTCATTCTAAAAAAAACTTTGAAAAAAATTTCTAAACAATATTCATAGATAATTTTTTAATTTGGATTTAAAAAGTGAATTTTATTTTTTCCAATACAATTTAGGAAGGATTGAAATTTATTTTTTAAAGAAAGTATGCAAAATCTGACAGAACCACTTTTTAGAAAACAACATAGTGTTAAGAATGAAATCGGATTAATATTTATCTTATTAAAATATAAAATATTATGGAAATTATTTTTTATTAAATATAAAATATATAAATATAATTAAAATAATTTTCCCATAAGATCAATTTAAAATATTAATATAAATTCTCATTTCCCACATAAAAATAGTTTTCCAGAATAATATTTAATTTAATTTTAAATGTTTATTTCTATTATTTATAATTTATTGATAGCCAATGAATTTATATTATAAATGATTACACTATAAAATTTTTACAATCTAGTGAGTCTTATTGATACCCATAAATCAAACATCAATGTGATAACGTCTATATAAAATAACAATATTTTGATGGTATATCAACGTTCTTTTGAACTCAGTGTAGTTTGTAAAGAATGATATCAAAGGAATATAATTTATTTGATTATTTTTATAAAATTTGAAGGAGTGACAAAATATTTTAGTAATTACGAAGAACCTATGATAATAATTTTAAAACCCTAATTATATAAGTCATATAGTCACTATTTTTAAATCACGACTGATGATATCCTATAGTAATAGTTTTCGTATAAATATTTCAATTGGTATCGTTGAATTGTTTTATAGACAAAGAACATTTTTTTATGTAAACATGAATATTTTCATTGGAGTTATGTTAATGGGTGTTATAGATCAGAAGAATGGTTTGAGAAACAATGGATAATATGATAGTGGAGTCTCACTATAATCATGGAATAGATCTTTGTAGGTGGATGAGGATGATATAAATATTACATATATTTGAAAGAATTGTTGATAGGTACAGTGAAGAGGTATCAATTATGAAAGTAGGGTGCCAATGGTGTGGGTCAATGGAGGATCGTCTAAATATACTAGGTTAAAAAATGAATATTTGGGGGGGGGGTGTAAGACACAGATAGGTAATGTTTGAAATGATATGTTCATTATAGTACTGGAATGAGTATGATGATGAAATTTTATATATTTATTTTAGGGAAGCAATGCGTAGGTATTCCCCAATCTAGGTTGTTTAGATAGTATGTCGAGATTCCAATGTGGAGTTCTTATGGCTGTTTGGTGTGGTGCGTTGGGAAACACATAGGGTATGTTATGGATGATGAGTGGTTCTTCTACTGATTTTTTTTTGAAGGGGGTGATCAACAATAAAAGGGAGTGGTTTTAAGATAATATATAAGGTTGGGATCACTATAGTAGGAAATTTTTTAGTAGATGACATGACTGGTGTTTTTGGTTGGATGGACTCAGTTAGGAGGTATCTTGGTGTTTCAGTATATCTCTGGGGTTTTGGCTTGGATTTTGATTTTTTGAGAATCTTGACATGAGGGTTATGATTGGATTATGATTCAGATATATATATTTGGAGAAATGTATTGGACCTTGAGTTTTGGAATGATGTAGGTCTAGGGAATGTGGTTGAATAAATTGTGCATTCCTTCGGTGATTCTAAGATTGGGTCCCCATTAGAACATTGAGAGATAGGGTAAGATGAATGCACTAAATATTTCCCATTAATTTTAGAGAGGATTGGACTAAGGGTTTTCTGATTGGATATCATATGATAGTGTAATACTTTATTTGTACTACTTTTCTTTGGGGGATTAGTGATGTTACTTTGATATTTCCCTTATGTCACATTTTGGTAATGTTGAGGTGGAGGTGGGAGCATCATTTGAGGATCATCATGTTCATGATTGTCAATCACTGTGAGTAAAATTTATTTGGGATAAGATACATTATTTGTCCATGTGTAGTGAAAGAATTACCATTTTCAGGAGGAAACATGGGTGATAAAATTTGATATGTGGGACATGTGGATGAACCTTTGGTATTGGAGGCTTGGTCATTCTTGGAAATACAGATCGGAGACAAGCTGTTATTATGTAGGGAGTATGTATGTTCCCAACCCTTGGAAATTATACCACTTAGTTTGAATTTTTTTGTTAATGAAATAGCTTTCAGAAATATGAGTGGAATTGGGGGTTATATAGAGGTTTTGGCAATAAAATTTAGTAAGAAAGGCTGACCAATTATTTTTTTCATAGTGGGAACATAATTAGTAGTAACAATGCTACATAACACTGAAATCATGGATGTGGAGGAGCACAGTTGAGAAACCATTCCAGGGGGACCCAGAACCAAAAATGATTTGACTGATCAACCCCACACAACCTTCGATAATTTTTTCAAACATTTCACGTGCACATGAGACCATGTGACTTTGACCCTCTATGAAAAAGGGATCCACATGGTTGGGAGATTGGTTAGATAACCATGAGGCCAAACCATGCAACCTTTAAAATGTTGTAATTTTCAATTTTATCTTTATGTATTAAATTTAACTTCCTTGAATTTTATCCTCTTCTCCTCCTTCAATTGGGTGATGAACTATGATATTCTTCAGCCCATATTGCTGATTCTCCCCAGAATCATAAGAGTTTGAAGTGTCATTTTGTGAGAATGAAATATTAGTATAATCATTGGACTCAGTTTCCTTACATTTTTTCAAGGATTCATAGTGCGTAGTTTCCTTTTCTTCTAAATCATAAACAACTAACTTTTTGGGAAGATTATATATTTTATCCATGGAGGACATTTGAATTCAAATTAATGTTTAATATTAAATAAGCAGTTGGAAATTGACTAGAGATATGTGGGATTAATGGTTTTTCCTATAGTTTTAATGTTTTCTATGTGTACGTCATGGTGATGACATACTTCTTCATCACTTATTTGTGAATTCATATAATGAATGTAATTGGCTCCTATGTGTGCGGTGCTAAACGTAGTTTCCATCCATATGAGGTCTATTAATGATTTGAGTTAGGATTTTGGGCTACACATGGGTAATTCCAAACCATTGTAAGTGGTGTGTTGAATGGGTTAACATAGAGATATATCTATTTTGAAAATGAATATATTACATTGGTTAAATGGGATTATGAATATGGTAAAAAAAGGAAATGGAAATGATTGTTTTCTATTTTTGTGAAATGATTAAGGGGATTTTGAAATGGTTCAAATGATGTGTTTTGGATTTGATGTAATTAATTTTTTAAAAAGATGAATTGGATGTTTTCATAGTGGAAAATGTTTTAAAAGGTGTTGCTGACATCAAGGTTATTTAAAAATCAATTTTCATTATAGATTTTAAATAATGATTTGAAATGAGGGCATGATTCCTCTTTTTTGAAAATTCATAAATAGTTAGTTAAATTGGATTGAAATGGAAATGAATGGATTGGGGAATGGTATAGTTATTTCATGAATAATTAACATGCTTCAAATGTGTGGCTTCATGATTTTTTAGAAGACTATTTTTATTTGGGTGTTATCTTGGATTGCGAATTGAAAAATGATTTTAATTTTTTCTATTTATTAATATTACATAAGGGTGGTATTTAATATAATAAATTAGGTGTTTAATTATTTATGGTTTGTGTAAAAACCTAGTTATGTATAGAGTTTTTTTTCAAATTTATAATTATTCTTTAATTAGGTAGCTAAATTCATTATTATAATTAATTTTTAAAATAAATAATTTGATTAAACTAATTTATTATATGGTTAAACATAAAAGAATAATTATAAAATTAAGGAAATTTAATTTGATAATAATAATTTCATATTTTTAATATAGCATGTTGAAATTATCTTAGTATGAACATTTATAGAATATAATAAAAATGATTAATTTTTTTTGAATTGTAAATAATATAGTTTTTAAATATGATATATCTTTTGATATCGCAAAGTTATAGTTATGATATAAAAATTTATTTAAAATAATTCATTAATAAATTATTATATTATAATAGAAAATATGGTACAATAATAAATCTGAACATGTAAATTATATTTTTCATGATCATTGCAAGGGCCAATGTAGTGTCTGTGCAATGCTGACAAAGTAAAATTTGGTTGGTTATAGAAAATAATTGATATCTAAAAAATAATATTCATAACATTTTTATTACTTATTATGTATTATTGATTTCTTGAGATATTAATTTATAATTTTATAGTAATATTACTTTTAGTCGTGTCCAAATTTCTGTGCAATGATTGTACAAGGAATGAAAAGAAAAATTAAAATATTAATGATGGTTTTTGATAAGGATATGAGTAATAATACTTAATTAAAGAATATGAATAATTATATTGATGTTTATTCTTTTAGTTTTCATGATAGTATTTCATTTTAACTTATTATATTGGAAATAATTATCGTTAATGGATGTGATATGTTCATGTAGTGCTTGTTCAAGGGAAAAAATCAAATGATTTTAATAAAAACATAAGAACCAATAAATGACACCAAATTTGACTAAATATTCTTATGTGAGAAATGTTGGCCCATTAACTTATTTTGGTTTTAATGTGGTACATTTCTGACTAAATTGAAACACCTTAAGTCCTTAATAATATTTAATTTAAAATAAAAACACATTTTCAAGAAAATAGTTTTAATTTTGAAAGTATTTTTTCAAATAGTCTTTTAGAAATATTTCTATAAAAGAAATAGTATTTTTAAATCTAATAAAAATATATTTTTTCATGGAATTTTATTTTTAATATTTAGGTAGTGTGGAAATACCTTAATTTCATATAGAATGATGATTGTGTAAATATTTAATTAATTAATAAATAAAATTAATGATTTTAAAAATAATCAAATAAGTGTAATTGTATATTTTAAGGTAATCCATGAATTAACTAGATGAATATGATATTTATATTATATAATATATTTTTTTAAATTGGAAAGTTTGATTTGAAATTTAATGGTCATAGTTATAAATAATATATATTTTGACAAATATTAATTTTTAGGAAATTAAAAGTCAATTAAAAAAATTTAAAAATCCCAAAAAAAAATTAATCAATTTTGAAACTCATAATACTCTATATACAATGTGATCCCCTATTATTTTGTTCTTTTTTAATCGTTTTAACCCTATATTACACTAATTGTATTTTTATATTTTGGTAATTCATAAAAAACACCTCACAACAACTATAAAAGAAGACTCATACCTTCATGAAAATTTATCATCTTGAGCCTTTTTGATCGAATACCCAATATATATTTCCATTATCATAATCCCTTTCCACATTTCATTATTCTTAGTATCATAAAAATATGGCTTCTAATATCATTATAGAGGTTCTGAAGGTGAAATATTCAAGAGGTAATTTCTTCCTTCTTCTATTTTAAATTCTTTCTCACTTCAAACATCTCCTCACCCCTATACATTGTTTCCTGATAAATATAGGAACATATTTAAACTGCAATTTTATTATGTTAGTGGTATATCAATATTTTAAATCTCTTATTTTTCCCATTTATTCTTAAAAATGGAATAACCATCCTTGGGGTGTCAATTCACCGCAGTTGTGGATGATAGGATTTTGTTTCTATTTATTACAATAAGGGATAGTTTAAATTCACTTATAATTTTTTTTAAATGTCCTAAATATATAAATTATTTCTTATCTGGAGTTTTATTTTCTTTTACCCAAGAAAAACAATAATGAACTGACAATGATACTATGGAATGAATGTTCCAAAAAAATATTGTTAAAATATTGGTGGAACATTGTTATAAGAAATAATATAAGGTAATATATATGGATATAGTTCCATAATAAGTCAATAACACTTTTAAAATCATTATACATTAGTTTTGGACACATTTTATGGATTTTGAACTAGAGTTAAGGGGTTTTCTTTTTTAAAATCTTTTTTAATATCTCTTTTATGGAAATCAAAAATATTTTTTTATACGACATGAGAAATTTCCACCACATTAATGAAAATTTATTACAATAATGTTTACTTTATATTTTTTCATTGTTTTTTGTTCAGAATATTATTTCATAATTCTAGGTGTAGTTTTTATATTTTAAATGTTATTTTTATGAGAAAATTTTATTTTTAAATATTAATCTTTTTCCCATGTTTTTAACTAATCTACCACGGGTTTTATTTAAAAAATGTTCATTTTAAATGGATTATTATGGGTTCATAGAATCATTACTCAATATATGATGGGTTAATCTCCATTATAATTCATGATATGAAAGGTTGATCCCCATTGCAACTTAGGATATAACGGGTGAGCCCCGTTATAGCTCTCCAATTAAATGGTTAATCCATAGATGGAAGATAACCAAATGGTTATTTAATTTTTTATAGTTAATGTATGAGTGATATGTAAAATTTTCCATAAGGGACCTACACAATGTTTTTGTGAATGATTATGAATTTTCAAGAGAATAGTTTTCAATGGGTTTACATGTTTTCACTGGACTAATGATTTTCCTTTTTTATTTTCCTTACTTTTATTTTTGTGCTCCTACAACATTTTTAAAACATTCTTCATATGGTATAATTATAGGTAATATAAATAAGTAATTCAATATTAATTCTAAGAGTATTTGTCATTTAATTCATATTTCATTTTAAAAAGTTTCTTGATGGAAAAAATGGATACTTTTTTAGTAGTATCCTCTTTATATGAATGTTGTATGTTATGTATGTATTATGAACTCATTTTATAAAAATATATTACTAAAAAGATCTTCAATGTGATAGAATGAAAATGGTTGAATAAAAATAAATATTATGTAATGTTTTAAGGTTGGATCATTACTATTTGTATCAGATGGTGTTTTAGATAAATTTAGGCATTATGAAGATTTTAATAGAACACCATAAAATAATTTTTAATTTATCATTTATTTTAAATGATATTTCATTTAAATAACACCATGTTTTTTCACCTATGATATTTCTTATCCCAAAAATTTTCTATAGAAGAAACAGGGAAGAGGATGTAGAAATGAACCGATAAAATGATATCCTTGCAAATTTGTAGCTAGGAATGGTGAGAATTTGCACTTTGAAGTTTGTTATAACAATGGACTTGTTGATTTAGATAATAGGTGGTGGTGGTATCCCTGTGAGAGACGAACCTGATCTACCATGAAGGAACATGTCTTTAGTGGAGCATTACTTGAGGAAGTACCCCCTATCATTCAGTGGATCATCTAAACCGTTTGTAGATAAAGGATTGATCAATGCTCGAGAAAATATATTTAACATCATGGGATGTTATGAACATCAAAAGGAAATCCATTCCATTTACAATTTTTTATTAAAAGCTAATCGATGGTTGTATTTGTTAAAGAATACAAGAGATAAAGTAAATCTTGATTCCATGGAATGGGAAACATTCACGGACCATTTCCTTGAGAAATATTTATCTATGCTTGTTTGACCTTTATTGGAAATATTTTTTTTTGGAATTGAGGAAAATATATGACGATTCTATTGATTAATGTAAAGAAAAAATCACAATATTGTCCAGTAATGTGCTGGATTTAGTTTGTGATGTTGATATAAAAATTTATTAGTTGTACATAGGATTGATACTAGGTTTATAAAGAGATTTGGATGCATAAGAATTTAAATGATATGATAATGTTTTTCATTGAACTAAAAAAGATGAAATAGATTTTTCTGACACATATGTTCCTCATAATGATAAGAATAGTATCTATCATGTTCACAGAATTTGGGTAAGAAATCACCAGTGAAACTTATTTATTAGAAAATAATATTCTCTTATTGTGAAAGTTTGGTAAAAATAATACAGAATAATGTCTTTTAAATTTTAGTAAGTGATAATCTATTGTACTGTTTTGAATCATGTACCATGAGGGAAAATAAAATGGTCATAAGAATAAGTACAATCCTATTGTAATATGATTTTACTATAATGGGTTGGTTAATTTTTCTAATGAATATCTAAATCTAGTCACTCATGCTCGAAATCAGCATGATTTAAAATAGAATGGTGTGGAAACATCTATTACAACTACTTTAGAATATGTTTAAACATAAAATATAGTGATAAAAGGTAAATTTATTTTTTACATAATATGTGATTGTGCTGTGTGATTTGGGGATTTTACATTCATTAATTTATGAGAATGTTTCAGGTATATTTGAAATTCCATGTTAAGAAATGAATCCAAAACTTACGTTGATGATAATTAGAATAAATATTAATAAAAAAATAAATTATTAAAATATTCTAGTAATTCGTTTTGTATAGGAAATTACCTAAAAACTATTTTGTTACTTGTTTAGTAGAGTTTTCTGTTAACTTGGGTATGTATTTTATTACTTTTTTACAATTATAGGATATATCATAGATCTTAATAAGTTTATTTTTAAAAAAACTATTAGTTTTTGAACAAGAATGAACAAATACCATTGATAATATGTCTAGAAGCTGAGAAATTGTGAAAATATTGAAATGAATTTATGTTTTACATGATTTTGAAAAAAATATAACTATTTAGATAAATGATGTGGTAGTGGTAAATGAATGTATTTATCTGTTTCGTAAAGGTTTCCCTAGTGTTATTTATGATCAAGAGGTTTATTTTAATATTCTCTTTCTTCCAAATGCTAATACAACTTGAAAAACCCCATATCTGGTGGCTCATGTAGAACATCTAGAATTGAAAAATAAGTTGCAGGAATCATCAGATAATGGCTTTATATGACCTACCACCTCATCATGGGGTGATCCTTTCTTGTTTATTACAAATAATGATGGATAAATGATAATTTTCTTTTTTATTTATACTTAAATAAAATATCTATAAATAACATGCATCGTTTTCCCCATATAAAGTATTTTTTTGATCAGCTCTTGGGAGCTCAACATTTGTCTGTTATTTACGTGAGATTTGGGTACCATCAACTTATCGTGAAGGTGGATTAAATTCTAAAGAATTAATTTAATAATAGATATGGGTATTATGAGTTTATTGTTATTACCATTGGTTTGAGAAATTCCCCTACTATATATATGGATCTTATAAATAGAATTTTCCTTGAGTATTTGGATAAGTATTTGGTTTTTTGATGATATTCAGATGTTTAAAAAAAATTTGATCATTAAAAACATCTAAGGATTTTCCTGCAAAATCTCCTAGAAAATAATCTTTATGGAAAATTTAGTAAATGTGATTTTTGGTAAAAAAAAATTTCCCTTGGGAATATTGTTAATAAATATGGAATAAAAGTTTATCCCACAAAAACAATATGATTAATGAATGGATACTGCCTAAAAATTATAATGAGATTCAATTTTATCTTGGATTATAAGGTTATATTTAGGGTTTTGTCAAAAACATTGCACACATTTCTAGCATGTTAAATAAGTTTACATGAAATTAGGTAAAATTTCTTTGTAATGAAGAATGTGATATTTTTTAAGGAATTAAAAATATATCTATTAATGCTCCTGTTTTGGATTTTGCATCAAGAAATGGTGATTTTTTTCATCTACACTAACAATTATTTTAAGGGACATGGTTGTATTGTAATGCAAAATGATCGAGTAATTGCATATTCTTAAAACACCTAAAAACTAATGAGTTAAATCAACTACCCATGATTTGTTATTAACTACTATTTTTTCATTAAAAATATTGATTCATAATTTATATGGGTTAATTTGTGTAATATATACTAATCATAAAACATTGAAGTATATGTTTACTCATAAGGAATTGAACAAGTGGAAGTGAAGATGACAAGAATTTTTAAATGATTATGATAGCATGATAAATTCTTATATAGTAAAAGATAAAAATGTAGCTAATGCCTTTATTCAAAAACATCATGAATAACTAATCATGTTACATGGAACCATGACCCTTTAATTATTGATATGATGAATGTTTTCATGGATGTTTTCGGTGTCGTAAATTACACTATTTTGTTTTATGTGTTAGTGAATTCTTCACTTTTAGAGGGAATTACGCATGATCAGAAGAAATTCAATGAGTTACAAAAAATGAATGTATTTATTAAGAATGGTATGTTTTTTGAAATTAAATTTGAAAAGGAGTGTGTCTTGAGATATGGAAAGAGATTATGTGTTTCTTGTGATTCCTAGATGAAAAAGTAACTTTTAAGTGAGGCTCATAGTTATCTATTTTTAGATCATCCTTTTATGATTATAATGTACACATAACTTGGGGTGTATTATTTATGGTATCGAATGAAATGGGATATTGCAGATTTTACCATGAAATATTTGACTTTTCAGTAGATTAAAGTAGAGAGACAATTACAGAAAAGAATATTTCATTCTTTTTTCTGGTTCTAGAGTGAAAAGAGAAAATATATCCTTGGGGTTTTTTGGTGGGGATACCCAATGATTATTGAGAATTTTATGAAATATTTTTTATTGTTGATCAACATACTAAATTGGATCATTTAATTCATAATAGAGATGCCCTATATTCAGAATAACGTTTTCAGTTGAACCTCAAATATATGATTAGATTATAAAGAGCACCTCTCTCTATTATATCTGATCAAGACCATATGTTCAGTTTTAACTTTTATAAAGGCCATTAAAAGTCATTAGGTACTAAATTTAATTTCAATAAAACCTTTAATCCTTCATATGATAGATATATCAAGAAAAAAACTCAAGCATAGGACAACATGTTGTGTTCTTTTTCAATGGATTACTAAAGAACTTTGGATCAACATCTTTCTTTTGTTTAGTTTTATTATAACAATAATTATTATTCCTATTTAGAGATGTCACCTTTTTAGATATTTTTCTGAAAGTGGAGTCAAACTCTACAATTTTGAAATAAAGATAGGGAAAGGAATTTAATGGGACAATAATTAGTAGAGGATGTGGGTGAGAAAATAAAAATGATCCAGCAACATATGAGGTATTATCATAGCAGAAAGAAACGTTGTGTAGATAACTAGAGGGAAGACCATTCTTTCTTTATAGGTGATCATGTTTTACTTAAAAAATCTCCATGAAAAAGTGTTGTGCATTTTTTTACCAAAGGAAAGATAAGTCCATGATTCATCGGACCATATGAAATTGTTTACAGAGTTAGAATAGTTTCCTACCGAGTAGAGTTTCCTATGAGTTTATCTCTGGTACACAATGTTTTTCATTTTTTGATGTTAAGAATGTATGTGCCATATATATCTCATGTTTTGAGACAAGAAGCAGTTCACCCAAAATAGAACCCTTCTAATGAAGAAAAACATGATCATAATATTTATCAAAGAGAGTCAGTACTGTAGAATAAGGTAATTTTAAATGTTATGGTTTTGTGAAAAACCCACATGGTTAAAGAAGAAGCATGGGAATATGAATATTTTTTTGGGGGAAAATACCCCATATGTTTAATTAGAGAATAGAATTGCGAGGACACAATTTCAATGGTGGATGGGGGGGGGTGAGAATAAATCAACCCAGAAATTTTTAGAATAATTTATCTTCATATTTATTATTATTTTTTAATTAAACAATTAAATTCATTTTGTTATGACAGGTTTAAAATAAAAAAAAAGTTAAACTAATTTCACATATAGTAATATTTAAAACAATAATTTCAAAATTATAGAATTCTAATTTGAGAAAAATAATTTTATTTTTTATTCAACTTGTTTAAATTATATTATTGTGATATTATGATAATTTTATGAACAAGATTTATTTATGGTGAATATTAAAAAATTACAGTTTTTTAAATATAGTAAATTTTGTGATATCAAAAAAAGATTGTTATGATGAGTTTTTATTTTACATTACCTCCTTTATGGAGGGTTGAAATTCACTTACAATATTTTAAAATGACTTAAATATGAATATTTTCTCAATTTTAATGTTATATAATTAATATAAATCAATAATATTATTTAAAATTAATCTGGTTAATGATGGTTGGTAAATCCACCTAAATGAACTAACAGTGCAATGCTAACATTTCTATTAAATTAATGTACCATATATTAGAAAAATTATAGATCGTTAGGACCAATAAAATTCACTAAAGACATTAACATCATTTTATGTCACTTATGGGGTATTAGTTCCATTTGAAAAGAACTTCAATTATTATCCACAGGTGATCCGTCCTTGGAACTATGAAACAAATTCCCTTAGTGAATTGATATTTAAAATTATTTGACATTGAAATGGATGTAAATAAACATAATATAATTATATTAAATTAAAAATTTATGGAAAATATTAGGGATTAATTAATTAATCAATATAATACTATTATAGAGGATGGTATGTGCCGATACAGAATGATTCAGGATATAATGTAAGGGATCTCTCAGAATCATCCAATATTTATTAGGTCATGAATTCTCAAAATATTACTGTAATTATCTCTTTATTATTATTATATAAATATATATATATATATATATATATGTTACAAAAATATACTTAGTTTAATTCACCTTTCATTGACGGGGATATAGATTATATAAAGTCCCCTTCTCAATTTTATTCAATAGGAAAACTCTAATAAAAGGGAATTATTTTTTATTACCTCATTTAAAGTACCGCTCCCAAAAATTATTTTTTATAATACATGGTTCATAAAGTTGATGATTTTATTAAGGAAAATAATTATTAGTTAATTTCAGGTTTTACTATAATATTTATTCCCTTAACGTACTTAATTCTTATTTATCATTTTACCTCAAACCCCAAACAAAAGGAATATTTAAAAAATATTGTTCTCCGTTATTTTTTTGTTTTTAATTTAAATGGAGACCATTATAATTTACTTTTATTCGTTATTTATTTATGAATGTCCTAGGAATATTTAATTCCCTCTTTCATGGAATTCATTATGACATCCCACTTGAATATGTTATAAAACATGATTATGAATCCCATTTTATTTCTATTATTTTTATAAGGATTATTCCTTATGTATTATTTACTTAAATGATATAAATATTCATGCACATTTTATTATGGGTGTACCAAGATAGATCTCCAATTCATTATGTAATGTTTATGTCACATGAGATAATATGTATGTGATTAGGGAGTAAGCCAAATCCAGGATGGGAATCCATCCACCATGTAATGTTTTCTTATCTGACATGCATGTTTTATTCCTATGCTAGGTATATTGTTTCCACTAAATTACAATGTTTACATGATCTTAGGATTCCATGTTCTTCATATTATTCTTGTAATACCTTGATATTTTAAATGAAAACTATGTTCGATAGCTTATTTGACAGACAACAACAAACCTAAATGAAACAAAAAATATTATCCGTTAAATAAGACCCTTTTAACCTAGCCATTTAAATGAGGGGGGTATGAATAATAATATCCAAATTTTGAATTATAAATAATTATAATAATAAATTAAAATTAATTTAATAATTATGTGGAAATATGTAATAAGTTATTAGTAAAGTTATTTTATTCATCAGATATAATACTTTCACAAAGAATCCTGGGTACCCTAGTATCCTAATAATAGAACCGACACTAACATGTCTTTACGGGTATTCTCAATCCCCATGGGTTGGTCAATAGAACCTGAAATCATAAAAAATGATAGTTGGAATGTTTATTTCCACAATAATTGTGAAAGAATAATAAAAATACAACATGAATACAAGAGAAACCCTATTGGGGGATGTGTAACAGATGTCAGATAATTAAAAACAGCTCAACATAATACAAAAAAGTACAAGAAAATAGCATGAACAACTGAAGTCCCAAAATAAACAACTCTCATAGTGCACATATCAATAACTATATCCCCATACAAGTGGTGATTTACCCCTACTTGAACCTAGAAAGAGATAATCAAAACACACCAGAAGGCTCATGTTAGGTGTGAGATTAAATCTCAGTAGGTTCTCACCAAGGATTCCATAATACAATTCCATCATTTAATTAAACAAATAGAGAGCTCTCAATTTCAATGAAATTGTTTGTCATTTCAATATCATATTTAAAGAAATTAATTAAAACATTTCAAATTATGTAAATACTTGTAAAAACTAATTCACATTTAAAATAATGGAATATTTTTTAAAAAAATGAATTAATTTTTTTTATATAAAACAATTGGTATAATTTCACAAGGCATGTAAAATTGTTTACTATAGTGGCATATAGTAATTTCAAATACAAAAAAGTTTACAATATGGTCATATGCCTAAAGGTCTGATAGTTTATGGCAGATGGACTCCAAAAAGTCAAGGTGACATGAGAATATGTGTATACATAAATACCTTTGATATAACCAAAGGAGACATTATAATCATCATATTGGGGATGCGATCTTCTACATTTATGTTTTAGAACATTGTAAATTGTAGAGTTCTTTTCAATGACCCACTAACAACCGAAGGCTTGCATGTTCCTAATAACAAGTAAATGATGGGAAATTAACTTTAAGACTATATAAAATATGATTCATCCCATTATCCATTAAAAATATAGTAATTTTGCATTTAAAAAAAAATTAATCTACAGCAAATAATAACTCTTTCTACGATAAAGAACAAAGTTTTCTATCAAAATCATCTTAATCCATTTTTTCACAAATAAGAATTTAAAATCAATTAACAATTCAATTTCACAATTCAAATTCAAGATTTAAATTCATCTATTTAAATTTCAAATAATTTACATCAATTATATAAATATAAATTAGGCATTATATATTCCACCAAAACAAATCTATTTCCATAATTCACAATTACACCCTAATTCAATTGAATTGAGAGTTTTTCCCAATTTCAAGACGAAATAAAATATTATAAAACATAACCCTATTCAGTGGAATTGAGTTTTTAATTAATAAATTGAAAAAATTACACATATAAAAACAATTTAATTTAAATCATTAAACTTTGGGTTAATAAAAATTGGGAATCATGATGGGAACACCAAACTCTGGATCATGAGTCTCGAATCAGCAAACCATAATTGAGATTCATCAATGAATAACGAAGGAAAAGTAATATATCAATGAATTTTAGGTTTAATATCCCGAAAAAGAGGATTTTATCCTCTAACCAACCTATAGATCTACAAAACATGAGAGAACAAAAGAGATAGAGAGCAAGAGATAGGGATCAGAATGGGGAAAATATCTAAGAAAAGACAAAACATCATTCTACATGGATCAATTCACTTATATAGGGGTTTTGAGTGGAAAAAATGATCTCAGGATATCTCTTGGAAGGAGATATTTATTTGGAGTTGTAATAGTCGGTAGAGGACCTAAAGGAGGGGATTTATGTTTTTAAAAATTATATTCGGATTAAAAACCCAGAATGCACGTTTAGCTAAGAATGATTTCACTATTTGACCAAAACATATTATATTGTTTTATGCTAATTTAAATGGGTTAAACAATTTGAAAAACCATAAAGTAGCCATGTAAATTCCCACTTCTTGGGTATGCACAATTTTCTTTGAGAGGGAACACAGTTTGGAAAAAATTTCTGTGAATCGTACACTGGCCCAGAACATTCAAAACATTCTAAAAATTCCCTTAAAAACACATAATTAAACTCATCTTTAGAGTAGTTAAAATGTGGTGTTTAGGAATACCAAAAAACAGTAACTTTATTTTGAAACCTCTCCATCATAAAAACATTAAATCCATAGATGTCATACTTAGAAGCTTCCATGAAAAAAAACATGAGGGAACATATCTCTCATCTGTGCCTCCCTCTTACATATCTCTTGATAATCAGAACCATACATCTATGTAACATGAACCAATGCTGTCATCCTCCCTTAAATTACCCAAGTATCAAAATGAACTATCCTAACCGGTGGTTAAGTCATAGATAAATTTGGTTCAACCTCAATATCACTCTAAATGAGAACATGAGATAGACCAGATAAATACTTTCATAGTTTAGATATATGGAACATGTTTTGTATCTATGCCATCTACGTTTGGAAGTACATAATGATAAGAATATTTCCCCACATTCTCAACAACCTCAATAGGACCCACAAAATAAGGAGAAATTTCCCCTTTCCTCCAAAACTGTTGATTTCCCAATCAATGGGAAACTTTGATGAACACCAATAACGATCCAGTCATAAAATACATATATATTTCCTCACTTTTGTAGAATACTTCAAAAATTAAAAAAAAAAACTCCCAAAGACCATATTAGTTTAATGCCTTTAGGTACATGGAATCAGAAACACAATTACATAACTGAGCAGCATTATCCCCAACATGTTTTTTAATGACTATCATCATTCTAAGAGAAATCATACATAATACAAATCTTCATAATATGGGGAAGGAAACATAAAAAAGTGACCTCGAATTACAAATAAGGGTAAACAAGGGATACATGTAAGCATAAACATGAGGATATGGGTTTGCGAATGTGATCATAACATAAAAATATCCAACCCATTATGTAAAAATCATAAACATGATTCCTGTTATAAATATTGGTAGTGTGTAATAAATGAATCATAAGGAAATAAAAAATATAATCCCTAAAATCATAAAAGAGGAATATAACATGGAATTGTGGATAATATATAAGAATATAATATGACTACCATAGTATCCAAGGCATTGTTTCCAAGACCATATTAGTAGTTTGTGTTCAATCCCCATACCATCTAGGAAGTTAAGTTTGAATTCTATGGCCATCTTAGTATTCAAGGTTCACTTCCAAGACCATATTAGTCTATCTCATAAGATATAAATCTTTACCATATTCATTGGAGGGATATATATGTCCCTCCTATCTCAAATTGAGATCATAAATACATGTACCAAAAAATAATAAACAATCATATCATAACTTGTGAATTGAAATGTGTATCATAAACAAGTTATCATATCATAATAATTAGAAAAAGAAACAAGTTTCATAACCATTTAATAAAAAACAGAACCCATGATGGAAAAACGTATTTGATAAAATATAACTAGTGAAAGAGAAATGAGTTTCATAACTACCATTAAATTAAGAGTAAAATATTTAGATAAATAATATTAATATAAGATTTTTATAATTCCCTTTAAATTCATGAGTATCATCAACATATGTTATGTTATATGGGTAATAATATATAATTGTCTTTTAACATAATTTCTGGAGAAAATTATCAATATTATTTGATAAATTATTCTCAAAACACAATTTTTTTGAAAACTAGTTTATTTTAAAATCAATGATAAAACATATAATTTAATCATAATAAGATTTTCGATATTTTTTTTCCTTGTAACTTAAAAAGAATCTTCAAAACTATTTCAAAACCATTCACCATGAAAACATACAAAAGACACTAAAAAAACTTTTGAAACAAAAACCCCATTAAATAATAAACATATAATAGATATTTAAACACCCAAAAAATTAATAGTAAGAGTCATATAATATATTAATGATCATTATATACACCACACAAAATTAAATAGTGGTGGACATGGCATGTATCTCATAGGTATCAAAAGTGAGATGAAATTCTCTTACTCTATGTCTTGAATCATTTTGTAGTCATGAAAGATTCCTTTAAAATGAATGTAATTTTATTATATATAAGTTAGATAAGAATATAATTATATATAATAACATATATTGTTTGGTTATGACGTTATATTACTTTCTTTTTAACAATTCTATGTTATGGTTTCACTTGGGGTAATATCCACTTTTTTTTCAAATGTGCCTTACTTTGTCACATCTTTGTTCCTTACACTTATATAATAATTTAAAGAATGTATAAAATGATAAAATAATCATTTATATTCATTATATTTTTATTATAAATATCTTTTATTTTTGTAAGTATGAAATCGTATACAATTTTCATAGAGATGGCTGACCGTACGTATGCATGAACAATGGTTCTATTTTGTTGGTGTTTTCAAGAAAAGAGACTAAATTACATATAATTATATATATTTATATATAATATTATTAAAATATAATTATTATAACATATATATTAAATATTTTCATTAAAAACACCCTTAAAAAATTCTATATAGTGTGTGAACAAATCACTTCGCTTTGAGGGGGGCGATAGTTCACACTTCCTCAAATGAAATTATCATATTTCTATAAGAGGGAAAGTGTGATGATATGTGTTGTAAAATAATTTTATAATCAGAAATACAATATAAATATAACAAATATTATATTAAAAAGTGTTTACATCATTATTACCATCATGAGAGGTGGTAAAGGGAAACGAAAAATCATCACTTTTTGAGGTGGTAGTTCGTCATACACATAAACAACATATTCATTACCCATTTGATGGAAGTTTGTGTATGTGTAAATAGAATTATTTTCATAAAAAGTATTTATGTATATTGAAGATACTAATGTTTTTTATAATAATGGAATAAGGAATGTGGAGTGGATGGAAAATGAAAATTAATGAATAGAGCTTGCAAGAGAATGTTACTTTTTCTTTAATTAACTCAATTTTTTTACACCAATGGAATTAAAAGGATATAATTAATCACAAATGGTGGAATCTAGGAGTAATGAAGGGATATTTTAGGGTTATATGGGTAGATATTTTTCTATCTTATGTTTCTTGAGAGGTGCATGGAAGTGAGAGGAGAGGAGGCCTTATATAATAGAGGAAGAGAGACATTGTTGAAATATTTTTGAAAAGGGATACATCACCAATGTTTTTATAGAAATTTAATCCAATAATAGTATAAAGTAGATAAAATTGAGGATATATTCTACATGTGTCTAGATAATGGGTTTTGGACAATAGTTTAAGTCTTTTTGGGCTGTAAGGTTATAGTTTAGTCCCTTATCAAGCATAATTTACCCTTAATTGTTGTAATTAATTTTAATTAATTTCACAAATATTATTGTTTAAAATCTATGTTTAAAATGTTATAAATTATAAATTATTCATGTTACAAATATTAATTCCAATTTTCTAAATTCAAAACACATAAGTGAAACCAAATTGTTTAAATATCATCCCATAGATGAAATGATACTTTCAGTTTTTTTGGTAAACACGTTCCAAGGTTTGCAATGTTTTTTATGACCAATTTCAACATGAAATTGAATATAATGTACTAAATTGGTAAACTTGAATATATTTTCATATAATTAAACATTACAATAAATTACATATACAATTTATCCTTATAGATAAACTAAATGGAAAATAAATTTTGAGTTGAATTTTGGTATTTTCCCAATTCATTAAAAATAAAACATCACAGAAAAATTCAAAAAATTCACCCAAACCTAATTTTTTAGTTTATATTTCAAAAATAAAGTTTATTTTGATTATTATATTAATGAAATTTAATGAAATTATATTTAAAATATGATCTCTATTAAAAGGCAACAAAAGTGACCTAATAAAAAAATAATTTTTATGTGTAAAAGTAGGTTTTTTCTTATATTATTTCTATATAATCTATTAGATGAATATACAAAATATCTAAATGAATATAATAAATATATATTAAACTAATATCATTAAAAATTGCAATTATTTTAATTTATTAGGATAAAACAACATCATGAGCTTAAAAATATTTATTTTTTAAAAATATTCTCATTATATTAAATTTGGTTCATTGTAAATAATGAATTAATTTTATATGTTTGTAAATGATAAGATTTCATAAGTTAAGTAGAACTATTCATAACTGCGAAATTAATTGATAGTTTAGTTTAAATATATTACATAATAATATTTTTATAATATATTATTGTTTGGGAAAACTCAGTCTTGATTGTTGTGAAAGCCATCATAGAAAGTTATTCTTGCATGTAACAGAAGATACCATTAGTGTTATGTATATAGAAATAAAACCATTATATTGCCTTTAGTCCGCAATTATATTTCCATTTCATATAATTCCATAAAAACATTAGGATTTAATATATATAAAATAACTATTTTTAGTTTTTTATTAATCAAAAAATGTAATAAGATATAAATTATTATGAAAAAATAATCAACAAAATCTCAGTGCGTTAGAACATGTGGTCCCCAATTAAGAATACCAATGGTCTATAATGATGATCAACATATGACTTATACAAAATCTATTCCATCTAAATAATCTGATGAATCAACTGAATCATTGGTGTCATCTCTTGAAATAGGATTGGTTAAACAAATGAAATTTCACCAATATCTGACCAACACAATAGAGATCTAAAAGTATGGTGATACAAGGCCTCAAAAAGATCAAATATGTAACACCACAAAATTTTAAGAGAAAGATTCGTTTTAATTTTATTGATGTCTTGTGGTTTATACTACACAAAGATTATCTTGAGCTATACGCAATACCATAATAGATTATAGTATATTCTAGCACTATTCCTGGCTTCTGTTACACGCAAGAGAGACCTTCCTCAATAGCGTGTGTTGTACGCAATACTGAGTTTCACTAAACAAAAATCTATTGTAATAATATTATTACGAACTAGCCGTTATGAATAGTATTAACCGAATTTTTAATTATATAACATTTTAATTCATCTTAATAATTTTAGAGAACAAGTTATGAGAATAAAATAAATTTTTCGTATAAAGAAAATATTTTTCCAAAAATACAGTGTTGCCACCTTTTGATGGTACACCCACTTTAAATCTAGTTTTTGACATTTTTATGAGTTTAATTTGGAAAAATAAACTCATTAATTGCAATATGAATATAAAAATTTACTTTGGATAATTTTTTAATATTTTTATGTTAAATTTCATATTTTGATAAATAGTAAAATATGCTTAATTTTAAATAAAAAAACTTTTTTCATCCAGATAATTTATATGGTTAGATTAAAAGATTTAATGGTTTTAAAGTATAAATATAATATATTTTAAACATTTAATATATTGTAAGTAATTATCATTTATTTCACATTGAATTCATAGGTAAAAACATTTCAATATTTTGCAATGTTTTAACATTTAAAACCTATTTTGTCAACAGTGGGATTAATTATAAATTAAATACTGCAACTTCAATGTTTTGAGTTTGGAAAAATGGATTCCATATTTTGAATTAGTAGGTCCAAATTATTTTAATAGGCTAGTTTTTATTTTTGTACATTATGAATTGTAACTATGGTAAATTTTATTTACCACAGTTAAAGGTAAATCAGGTAATTAAGGGTAAAAATAATGTTATAAAATTATCCAAAAACGTGTATTAATATAATTGGATGATTATATTTATCCTTAAAAACACTTGGGTAGAAATAAAATCTATTGGAATCCACTTGGATGTGACTAAGACCTTTAATTTATTTTATTTAAAGGAATGTTAAATTTGTCTCACTCAAAATGATGTAGAACTTATTTATTTTGTGAAAAATCAATAATACAGTTTTTATTAAAAAATAATACCAATCAAAATGACCAGAAACATAACCAAACATTATTGGTCGAGTATATATATACCCTAATCATACAAGTGCCGACTTGTGGACCACTTGGAGCCTTATGAAACAGTTTATGACATTTATATTATTTTATTTTAAATGATGTCAATGTTGTCACCTTCATATTTAATAAAGATAAAATTTTATAAGTTGGTTGTTTTAGAAGATAAATTCGATAAAAATTATTATTATGAATGATATTAGATTTATAAGCATATTTTTATTTTATTTTCAATTTTTATGAAACAAATCTGTATATTAAATAATCATTCAAAAATGTTGTAGTAAATATTTTATTAAGAGAAATATCATATAAATGGTTTCAAAAATACTCAAATTTATATTATATGAACTAATTATTGATATCCCTAAATTTTTGATAATAATATTACATTTTTGGAATCTACTAAATATTTATGTTCGAACATATCTCCTGTATGGATTGTATTTAAATTCAAATAAATGAATACT
This sequence comes from Viscum album, assembly GCA_963277665.1. Lineage (NCBI taxonomy): Eukaryota > Viridiplantae > Streptophyta > Magnoliopsida > Santalales > Viscaceae > Viscum > Viscum album. The sequence continues at coordinate 1,553,843,313 of OY728131.1, forward strand.
GTCAAAATTTACACTATTAATATTTTATAAAAACAAAATATTATTAAATTGTTTAAAAATTACTAAAATATTTAAAAATTATAAATTGAAATTTATATGGTAAAAAATGTCATTAAGTAGCCAATTATGGAAAATTCACAGCACCAAAGTAAGTATTTACAACAATTTAAAATTTAGAAAATTATTACTACAATAAGATTAAATAGATTAAATAAGGATAAATCAGATTGATATGGTTTAAATAATTTTCAAAAATGTCAAAAAAAATTTGGACGAAGATATTACATCCCTATATCATCTCATCTTACAATTTTAGTTATTTTGGATGTTTTTAAGTGGGGTCTAAGTTTATAATATATTAATATTTTTGAGGTTTCCAAAAGTGCCCCTCTACTCTAATATAAAAGGGAACCTCCTCCCTCTTATCTTCACTCCATTTTAAGCCTTAATCCTCCGCCAAACCCTAAAAATTCCTCTTTTAAACCACTCTAGTAACATTATAGTGGTTATGGTCTTCTGAATGGTCCAACTGTAGTGCTATAGGAGGAAGATTAAAAGAGGCACATCGAGGAATAGGTAATACCATCTACCTATTCTTTCAAGTTTCATTATTCTTCTACTTCCTCTTCTTTAGTTTTTTCATTATAAAGTAATAAAATCAGTATCAATGATATACTGATATGTTATTATAAATATGAAACAACTTTATTTCACCACTTATCCATCCTATGAAAAACGAAATCACCGCACATGCGTACATACAACATACCATCTCCATGCGGTGGTGTAATCTGTTTTTCCACCATCACCTTACTTGGATGGGTATAATGGTGGAAATAATAAATATATATGATTAATATAACATCATACTAATTCTGAGATATTATATCATCCACTTCAATTCCATTCAATAATTATGGGAACAATATCCTCGCTCATGCATACGTACAGATTACCGTCTCCACGACAAAATGAGATTCATTCTCCATGTTACCATTAAAAAATTATTATATAGTATATAAAATAAATAATAGTGAAATATATTACAAAATAATGATACTGGATTGTTTATATGTTATTTACTTAATTCCATTCAATTTAATCAAGAAACTAAAATAACTTTCATGTGTACATACGGTCTACCGTCTCCATAAACGGTGTATTTTATTTTATTTATCAATATTATATATATATATTATGAATATATATTATATATAAATCATGTTTTACAATATGGATGTATGTAATCATGACATATGTAATCATATGAATAATTACAAGTCAAAACTCATACGATAAATGAAATGATTTTACCCAAATATGTTTCTTTAACATGAAATTGACAAATGAATGGGTAATATAAATTTGTAAGTGAATCATATATGATATCATAAATATTATTATAGTTTTTTATAAGTTAATAATATGTTTAAACCCACTATACAAGAGTATTAGACACATACAAAAGAAATTGGACATAAGGTAAGGGACAATATTGTAATCTCATTTTTATCAGAGATTGTTTATACTTTAGTATTTACTAGGGAATATTTATCATCCACATCCACGTTTCCTCAATATGTAATAATATTTCTATCCTCAAATATTTTTTATGCTTTTAGAGAAAATTATTTCCATGAAGCTTCCATTACATGTTTTAAAGTTTATTTTCAATTAACATATTTTATTTTAAAATTTCATGACATGTTGAGAACAGAAAATGTTTTTGAAAAAGAAAATATATTTTCCTCATGAACTAAGTTCAAGAGTTTTATCAAAATTAATTTCCATCTATGATCATATAGGGTTATGTTTCTATCCCAATTATTGCATTGGTTTGATTATGTTATGATGGAATTATTTTATGAAGTCCTTTCATCATATATAGATTTTGTTATGAAGGGATGATGTTTAAGAATCCAATTCTATTACATGGGTTATGCTATGATGTATGATTTATGATTTTGTGGCACACATAAGAATGGTTTCATTATGAGATGGGTGGGAACTATATCTGCCTCCAATGCATTAGGTAATGATTTATATCTCATGATATAGACATTTATGGAATGGTAAGTAAAATCTGGTTCTGTAATACTGGGATGGAACGGCTGGTAAACCCAGGTCAGTAATGGACTTTGTCCACTATGATGGTCTTGGAAACAATACCTTGGATACTATGGAAATCATATCATGTGATTATTGGTTTTCCATAATTACATGTTTTGTTCCCATGATATATTATCATGATTAATGTTCCTTTTGATATATGCATTTTGTACTACTATGATTTATGTCTTTACTCATGATTTTGATTTTTTATGTTCATGTTTTTATGGTCAAATGTTTATGGGTTATATTTTCTTCTCTCTGTTTTCCATTTCTGAGCATTTGAGCTCACCCTTTTTATGTTTTCCTTTCTAAATGATATTATGAAAGGTTTTAGGTATGAAAACAAAATGGGGATATCTTTATAGGAGGTTTTTAAGATCTTTCACCATGATTAGAAGATTATGTTCCGAGTTTCCAAAGACACTAAACTAATATAGTAATTGGGCGTCTGTTTGTGTCATGTATTATGTTTTACTCAAAATTAATTAAATGTCCATGTATGTCATGCTTTGGGTCTCTACAGTTGGTATCAGAGCGAAGGTTTTGTTAACCTTTGGAAACTATGATATGGAAAATTTAGTGAGATCCCTAGAGATATATCTAAGGTATGTCTAGGGATTTCTGTAAGGTAAAGTATATAGTATAGGTTAAAATCCTAGAATTATTATAATGATCATGAATTACCTTGAATTAAACCTAATATGTTAGATATCTAAGGTACTCCCCCTTTATTATGTTGTTCTCCTAGAATTATTTTTTCCTCTCACACTATTATTTTTGGGTTTTAGATAATGGTTGAAACCCGAAGGAACCGTCTTAATGATCAATGCACTAGGAAAAGCAATGATTTTCCTCCTAGAAAACCAAATTTAATGGGAAATGGAGTAAAAAATCTAATTTCTATAATTACACATGCTATGAATCATTCTAGACATCCAAATGAGCAGAGAAGGGAAAAATATTCTATTGATTCCTTCTTGAGGAAACGCCCAACTTCATTCAGTGGGTCATCTGATCCACTTATTACCGAACAATAGATCAGTACCATTGAAAATATATTTTCAATACTTCACTGTTCGGAACATAAAAAAGTTATTCAGGCAATTTACCATTTAGAAGGTATAGAAGTCCAGTGGTGGACTCTAATTAAGAATACAGGGCCCCAAGATGAAATTGAATCCCTGGAATGAGATGAGTTCAAGAACTCATGTTTTAATAAGTAATTTCCTCATATTAATTGAACGATGATAAACAAGGAGTTCCATGGGCTTATAAAAAGGATGATGAATTTTTTGGTATATGAGAAGTGAATTTTACAAGGCTTTCAAGGTATTTTGCGGGATTTATCATCCAACCTAAAAGTAAAGTAGATCGATTCTTCTTTGTCTTAAAACCAAGACTTCGAAAGGCGTTATCTTTAAGAGACTTCAATATATATGAAGATATTTTGCATTGTTCTATCAAGTTAGAATTGGAATTTGATGTTAGATAACCATCTAATGGTTATGAAATGAAATGAAAGATGGTGTTCAAGGAAAAAATCTCAGAACTATGGTGAAAAGAAGAAAAATGCTTTGTTATGCTCAATGTCTGGAAAGAAGCATGGTAGAGATTGTCTTAAAGGGACTATAAAATATTTTAAGTATTGAAAAAAGGTCATCGAGTAGCTGAGTTTAAACCCAATAGAAAAAAGGTAGATGATTATGTAAATATAGAAAATACTAAAGAGAACACACCACCACCAATTCAATCCTACAAGTGCAAGGAAATGGGGCATTATGCTAACCAATGCCCTAATCCAACAGTAAATGATGATCTACATCAACAACCTATTACGGAAAAGGACAAATGGGAGTCACATGCAATCACTATTGGTGATGTTGAATATGACAATGAAGTGATGGAATGATTATGTTTTTATGTAACAAGATTCCAAAATAGTGCTGTGGAATCTCATTTATAGTATCATGGAATATTGAAAAATCTATATATTGGTTTTCAATAACATTATGGTACCGATAACCATGAAATGTCATAGAAATATTTTAAGAAAGTGGATGATTTGCGCATAATGAAGGGATAAAGAGAAAATAATATGTTTGATAATATTAATGAGCTCATGACTGATATAAGTAAAAAGTGATTTCTTGGTTTGAGTATCTTTAATTTTTTGAGATTTTGGTAAGTGGAAAGAGATAACTTTTGACAATATTTGTGTTCTCAAAAAGATTTTATGGTAATTTATTTTTTAATAGAATACATTATTAAGAAACTCACATGTTTGGAATGTGACCGACATCATATATCTTATGATATATAGGGGATAAATGATGGTATTCACATGGTTCGTATATGACCACTCTAATAATCTTTTTCTTTATACTATGAGATTGGACATAAGTATTTTAGACAATCCTAAAGATTGGAATGGATTATGTTATACATAAGATAGTATTTTTTATGTCTAAATTTTTTTGATATGATTTCTGAAATTTTATAATAGTATAGTTTTAGAAAAAGGGAATCCTGTAGGACAGGTGATAACTCGTCTCGTCGGACAAGGCTGCTGGAGTCGAACCCACATTCGAAGTGTGACATGCCTTTATCGCCTACCACTGGCCTACAAGAAGTCCATTGTTAGTATAAATTTGGTTTATTTTATTAAGTGGTATGATAGATGAAGTATAAGTCCATCTTAGGAACCATATATGAATAATCTCACCATATATGAACATATGTATATTTAATAACTTGTGTTAACCTTTTTGTTATAGAGACATATGGAATGACCTATCATTCTATCGCATGATTTTCTAACACTTCAAAAATGAAAAATTAAACTTCATTTATTTAAATAATATATGAAGTGGACATTGTTCATGGAATGACCAACAATGATATTACACTAAAATAAAGTAAGTATTTATCCTTATGAAATAATTCATCAGCTTTAAGGAAATGATATTGAAAAGAAAAAATGTTTTCCAAGAACCCTCATATCCGATGAATCATATGGTAACTTAAATCATGACAAATTTATGTCTTTGTTATCATTGGATTTTTCATAGCCATCTTATCTACCACTCTCCATCAGAACTTTATGGTTAGATTTCTCTTCCATATCCATATTTTCACCTATATTCTCTTACGTGGAATCCTAGTGATGAGTTAATTTGGGTATCCATTATTTTTCTAATGGACCTTTTTAAAATAAAGTATTAGTATTCCTCTTTATTATGATGGTTTCTATGAAAAATACTTTCAAGTAGTAAACCATATATAACCCCGATGAATTTCGGGGGTGAAATTCATTTTAAGGGGGGTAGAATGTAACACCCCGAAAGTTTATGGGAAATATTCTTTTTAATTTTATTGATGTCATGTGTTTTATGATACACCAAGATTAGCAGGATCTATATTCAAAACTGTATTAGATGGTAGTATACACAAACACTATTCTTGGCTTGTGCTGCACACAAGATCAACCTTCCTCAATAGCGTGTGTTCTATTCAATACCGAGTTTCACTAAAAAAAGATATATTATAATAATAATTTTATAAACTAGTAGTTATGAATAGTATTAACCTCATTTTGAATTTTATAACATTTTAATTCATCTTAATAATTTTATTGAACATGTTATGAGAACAAAACCAGTTTTTCGTATAAAGGAATTATACTTCCAAAAATACAGTTTTGACGCCTTTTGATGGTACACCCACATTAAATCTAGTTTTTGACACATTTATGAGTTAAATTGGACTAAATAATTTCATTCATTGTAATAAGTATTTAAAAATTTTCTTTGGATAATTTTGTAATATATTTATGTTAACTTTCATATTTTGATGAATAGTAAAAATACGGTAAATTTAAATTAAAAACATCTTTTTTCAACAAGATAATTTATATGGTTAAATTATAATATTTAATGGGTTTAAAGTATAAATAGAATATATTTTTTCAATTTTATATAATGTAAGTCATTATCATTAATTTTAAAATAAATTCTAAGATAAAAATATTTCAATCTTTTACAGTGTTTTATCTTTTAAAACGTGTTTTCTAAACAGCGGGATTAATTTTAAATTAAATAATGCAAATAATTTATTTTTAATTTGGAAAAATTTATTCTATATTTGGAATCAATTGGTTCAAATTATGTTAATAGAGTACTTTTTATTTTTTGGGCATTATGAATAGTAACTAGGGTAAAATATATTTACCACGGTTAATGGTGAATCAGGTAACTGAGGGTAAAAATAATATTATAAAATTACTCTAACACTTGTTTTAATATAATTGGATGATTATATTTATCCTTAAAACATACATGGGTCTATATGGAATCAATTGGAACCCACTTGGATGTGATTAAGACCTATAATTTATTTTATTTAAAGGAAAGTGAAATATATCTCACTAAAACATTAATAATTAAAGTATTTTTAATATAAGGTTATACAGAATATAAATTCAATTTTAAATACTCATTTGAAATATATGTTTTTTTCTTCATCATGGTAAATTATTTGTGATTTTTAATAAATATATATTAACCTTAACAGCGTATACATTAATGTTGCAGAAATTGTTTATTTAGTGAAAAACCAATAATATAGATTTCATTAAAATAATAATACCCATAAAAATGACCATAAACCTAACCAAACCATATTGGTAGAGTATATATATACCATAATAATCAAATGTTCAACTTGTGGTCCATTTGGATCCTTATAAAATAGACTCTGGACTTTATATTATTTTATTTTAATTGATGTCAAAGTTGAAACCTTCATACATTAATAAAGATAAAATTTTACAATTTGGTTGTTTTATAATTTAAATTTGAATAAAAGTATTCTTATGAAATATATTCGATTTATATTCTTCTTAGTGTTTTATTTTTAATTTTTATAAAACAAATCAGTATATTAAATAATCAGTCAAAATGTTGTAGTAATTATTTTATTTAGAGAAGTATCAAAATATTAAATTAAATATTATATTAACTAATTAATGTGATCAAAAAAAAATTTAGATGAATATTAAATGTTAGTAATATATTAAATATTTTTTTTGAACATATCTTTGGTGTGGATTTTATTTAAATTGAAATAATTGAATAGTGTATAAATTGACACTATTGATACTTTATAAAAATAACATATTATTAAATTGTTTAAAAATACCAAAAATATTTAAAAATTATAAATTAAAATTTATATTGTCTAAAATGTAATTATTTATCCAATTATAGACAATTCCCAACAAATAAGTAAGTATTTATAACAATTGAAAATTTAGAAAATTATTACCACAAATAAGATTAAATAGTTTCAATAAGGATAAATCAAATTGATAAGGTTTAAAATAATTTCCCAACATTCCTAAATTTTATTGGATGATGAGATTACAACCCTATCTCATATCATATTATATTTTGAGTCATTTTGAATGTTTTTATGTGGCGTTTGAGTATATTATAAATTAATATATTTGAGGTTTCCAAAAGTGCCCCTCTCTTCTCTTATAAAAGGGAACCTCCTCCTTCTTCTCTTCACACCATTTTAAGCCTTCAAGCTCATAAAATCCCTTCCAATTCCTCTTTTCAACCTCTCTAGTTATATTACTATGGTTCTGTTCTTCTCAAAAGTCTAACTCTAGTACCCTATGAGGAAGTTTAAAAGAGTCACGTCGAGGAAGAGGTAATCTCTTATACCGATTCTTTCAAGATTATTTCTTCTTCTACATACAAATATTTATTTTTTTCATTATAAAGTAATTACATAAGTATCACTAATATACTGATATGTTTTTATAAATATAAAACAACACTATTTCACCTTCTATCCAACCTACGAATAATGAAATCACAGTGCGTACGTGTGTATGGCTTACCGTCTCCACGTCGTGGTGTAATCTATTTTTCCACCACCACCATAAATGGATGTGTATAATGGTGGAAATAATAACTATATGTGATTATTATAACATAATACTGATTATGAGATATTATATCATCCACTCTAATTCCATTTAATAAATATGGGAACGATATCAACGCTCGTGTGTACGTAAGGATTACCGTCTCCACGACGTGATGCGATTTATTCTCCATGTTAACAATTACAAAATGAATATAAAGCATATATAGTATATAATAATGAAATATAAGACATAATAATTATACTGGATTTATGTATATGTTATTTACTTACTTCCATTCAAAATAATAAGGAAACAAAAACACCGTTCATGCGTACGTACGGTCTACCATATCCATGAACGGTGTATTTCATTCCATTTAATGATCTGTTATATATATATATATTATGAATATATATATATATAAATCATGTTTTAAATTCTGTAAGTATGTAATCATTATATAAGTAATCATATGAATAATTACAAGTCAAAACACGTACGATAAATGAATTGATTTTACCCAAAATGCTTCTTTAACATGGAATTGACAAATGAACGGGTAATATATAGTCGTAAATGAATCATATATGATATCATAAAAATTACTAAAATTCTTTATAAGTTAATAATATGTTTAAACCCAATATACAGGAGTCTCGGACACATACAAAAAAAAATTGGACATAAGTTAAGGGAAAATATCACAATCTCATTTTTATCCGAGATTGTTTTTACTTCAGTATTTACTGGGGATTATTTATCATCCACATCTGTGTATCATCAATATTTAAGATTATTTCTATCCTAATACAATTTTTTAAATCCAATTTTACCAATTGGTGAATTTTTTTTATAATATATGAAATGAAACTTTTGTCATTCTCAGAATGAGATATTTTTTTGACTTTACTAGCCATAGTACGAGAAGAATGTTTTTACCTTATATGACCTGAACGTATATTTTATGCTTTCATAGAACAATATTTACATGAAGCTGCATTACAAGATTTCAAGTTTATTTTCAATTAACATCATATATTTTAAAATTTCATGACATGTTGAGAACGAAAAATGTTTTTGAAGAAGAATGGATATTTTCCTCATGAACTATGTTCAAGTGTTTTATTAAAATTATTTTCCAACTAAGATGATATAGGGTTATGTTTTTATCCATATTTCTAAATTGATTTGATTATTTTATGATGGAAATATTTTTATGAATACCTTTTATATTATATGGATTATGTTATGATTTCATGATGGTTAAGAATCACATTATATTACATGGGTTATGCTATGATGTATCATTTATGATATTGTGGCACACATTAGAATGGTATAATTTTGAGAAGGGTGGGACCAATATCTCCCACCAATGCATTGGGTAATGATTTATAACTCATGAGATAGACATGGATGGAATGGAAAGTAAAATACAGTTTAGTATTACCGGGCTGGAACAGTTGGTAAACCTGGTTTAGAAATGGGCCTTGTCCCCTATGATGGTCTTGGAAGAAATTCCTTGGCTACTATGGAAATAATATCATGTGATTAATTATTTTCCACAATTATATGTTTTATTCTTATGATATTTTATCATTATTAATGATACTTTATGATCTATTCTTAATGTACTGGCAAGATTTATGTCATTACTCATGAATTTGATATTTTATGTTCATGTTCTTACGTTCAAATATTTATGGGTTGTTTTATGTTCTCCATGTTTTCCCTTACAGAGAATTTGAGCTCACCCTTTTTATGTTTTCTTTTCCCCATGATATAAAGGAAGGTTTTAGGTAAGAGAAAAAAATGGGAAGATTATTATGTGAGATGTTTAAGATATTTCACCATGATTAGAAGACAATGTTTCTAGTTTCAAAAGACACTGAACTAATATGGTCATTGGGCTTCTGTTTGTGTCATGTATTAATTTTTCCTCAAATGTAATATAATTTCCATGTATTTCAAGCTTTGGGTCTCTACAAATTATGACAGGATAATGTTAAATATTGATATAAGTAAACTGAACCAAACCCAAATGATCATCATATGCCCCACCAAAGTTGAGAACACAATAATAAAGGATATTCTGAGTAATCTGTATAGATCATTATGTATTTCAATCTGACTGTGGATTGTATTCCATGATCAAAAGGACATGAGATCCAATTCCTAATTATTGAGTCCCCAAAAATGATATGTGATCTAGGTATCCCTATCAAATACTATAGAAGATATAACTTGGGGAAGCTGAATAATCTCTTTCACGCATAGATTTTACCAATCCCTAACTATGGTTGTATCATGAATGGCTATAAAGTGATAAGATTTATTAACATGATCAATGAATATTCATATTACATTCTTCTTTGTTTTGGTACTCATCAACCCATCCAAAAAAATTCATAGAGAGCTCATCCCACTTCCAAGTCGGCACTGTATGTTGCTAAAAAAATCCAATGTTTTATGGTGCTCGATCTTGACCTATTGGCATGTATAACAAGTTGAGACAAATATAGAAATTACCTATCTATACTTGGGAACTATAATCGATGCTTAATTTCAAAAAACAACCATGTGGTTCCTGGGTGGACTGCCCGTTGGGAATTACAGAAATCCATCATAACATATTTTCTTTCTTATAATGGCACAACATATACATTTTGATAAAATAAAATTCCCTCTTCGGTGAATGGCCACCCAAAAATAGTCTCCCCAACAAAATGAGAGGATATAATTTCATGGAACTCTTCATCATGCAACTATTCCTATAGAATCATATTGATATTGGAGGATTCCAACTGAACACTAGACAATGAAACCTTGTCCCCTAATTCTTGGACTCCAATGAGAAACTGTGAAGAAAAAGAGCAATTAAGTTACACTCTTCTGATAATTCTTTTACGAAATGGGTTGGGTGTTTCCTTCTACAAGAATATTCCAATGACCATCCCTTTATATAAGGTATAGGGGATGTTTCAATCAAAATGCTACATGTATTCCACCCAACACCGCTAGTGGAGATTATAGTATTTTGAATAGATGATATAAGTAAATCTATTATGGTCGAAAAAAAAGTAAGCCATTCTTCATAAAGGTAATTCTACCAACTCTTAATTTTGTGCATCATAGTTGCGAGTTCATGAAATTGGGTCAGATAATTATTCTCAAGTGTCCTTAGATGATGAGATCCATAACCAAGAGATGATAACATTGCATAAGAATGAAACCTGAAACTAATCTTGATACATCACAGAACACCACATGACCCTTCTGAACCTTTAGAAGAATCAACATCGGTGAATTATTCAAAAGATGTTTTAGATCAAAAAAATAACTTTATTTTTTTCATCCCAATCAAAATTTACTCCCTTCATGTTCATATTAGTCATTGGGGAATCTGACTATGAGAATTGCATAACGAACCAACGATAATACCCAACTAGACCCAAGAAGCACTGGATATTGAAAACATATCACAATTGTTCCAATGTCATTACAGATTAATACTTATCAGGATAAAAAAATACCATGTTTTGACACCATGTGTCCCAATAAATTCAGTTCCCAAATCCAGAAGTTATATTTTAAAATCATGGAATAATGTCAGTGATTTCTCAATTATTCTAAAACTACTCTCAGATAACACAAAAGATCCTCCTCAGACATATAGTAAAAAAGGATTTCATCAATAAAGTCTACCAAAAAACATACCAGTGTATTCATGGAAAATCTTGTTCATTAAATCCATGAAAACTTCAAGATGATTGGTTAAACTGAATTACCAAACTAGTTACTCATAATGGCCATACCTAATTCGGAAGGAAGTGTTTGGGATGTTAGATGCTTTTAGCACCAACTAATGGTAACCATATTTATGGTCAATCTTAATGAAAAACATTTCCACTTTCAAAAGATGATTCATATCATCAATACATGTAAATAGATACATGTTCTTCATCCTTATCTGATTGAGTTCTTGATAATCACCACAAAGTCATAGTGAACCATAAAATATCATAACAAAGAGAATTGGCGCTATCGATGGTGAAAAAGATGGGCATATAAAGAATTTCTCTAGAAAACCACCCAACTGATTGTTTATCTACTTAATTTTAGCTGGTTCTATGCGGTAAGATGGAAATGAGTAATTTTTAGTACCATGAACCAAAATAAATGATAAGTCTACCTCCCCTACCAATGTAAAATGAGATAAGTTAGAAGGAAACATGTCAGGAAATATTGTGAAAATAAGGGGGAGATCCCCGCTCAAATATTACCATATTAGATCAAGAGAAAACACATATATTACTTTCCCCATGTCTGGATAGGATGTTATGGATCTACTCGAACTTGGATCCCATTCTCTTTAGAAGACACGACACACACCATTGGGTCCAGTAAGGGTCACTCACCAAAGAAAACAATAAATGTGGGATTTTTTAGTAATGATTAAATCTATCCCAAAAATGACATCAAGTATTTTAATGTTGAGAACTAGAAAAATGCAACAAATTTGTATATCTAAGAGTGATAAATCTCATGTGGGACTAAAAATACCCCAATATCTCTTTGTACCATGGGGAGTAATTTTATTAATTACATAAGAAAAAATATCCATAGTAATATTTAGTATATTAACAGTATGAAATGAAATATAAACAAGATGAACCAGTATCAATTAAAAAATTCACTAATGACTAATCTATCATGATGATACCTATCATGGTTTCTAGAACCATATTCGCCTCCTCTAGAGACTTCAATATTTTGCGAGGAAGATTCATTCTAGATTCCAAGCGCTGTAAACCATCTATAACTGAAAAATATGATTTATACATAGTTTTTGAAGGAGCATATGATCTTGTGCCACTACGAGGAGTATAATAGATATGGGAGAACCTTTTTTAAGCGTCCCAAGCATCCTCTATATCCACATATCATGGTTTCCATAGTAAAAACCCTCTATGAGTTCCATGTCTTGTCACATTGGAAAGAAATTAAAGGACCAATTCTAGGAAGTAAAAATAGTTTAGAAAAACCCTACTATATATAACCACCAAGATAATATTCACACATATTAATTCCCTATAAAAAAAATGTACTGTCATTAGGTGATAAAGAAACTCCCAAAAACCCTACATTGCCAGTCAGGTCCATTTCGGTTAATAGTTCACTATCTATCATGTTAGGATAACATGATAGATTTAGAAAGAAAACATAAGATTTAATATTAGGTTGAAGTAAAAATTTGATACATTAATCCTTAAACATATCATTAAATACTATATTATGTGAAATATTTTCATACTCAACCAAATAGTTCACATACTCAGTCACATGCCTGTTAGCTTGCAAAATTTTCAAAAACATAATATCCATGTCCCATAGTGTTGACTATGGGGAGAATTAGTTAGTGAAATTAAAATTGACATATTCACACTATAACCCCTTATGCTTAGTCTCTATCAACATCATGTCTTACCATCTACTTATCAGTCCCGCAAGCATAAAGGTGGTACAATTCACATTGATTTCTTTGGGTGTCTCTAAAAACCCAAAAAACTACCTATACTCCAAAACAATCACCAGCCTCTTGAGGATCATTTAGAAGTTGAATTGTACTAGAAACTGGTGAGGAATTGTTGAGAATTATTATAGAGATCATCTATTTGAGGTTTTACAACTAGAGCTTGAATGAGAATCTGTTGTGGTCCCCATCCCAAAGCAAGGACAATATACACAATAACCTAAACCATATTATAGTTCACATGAAGATTTTCTATGTAAGGTCTATTAAATGTTTCCTATTAGGTGTGATTCAGTATTCCTCATGGATAAATTATGATATATAAAATCAAATTACAATAATTAAGACATTAGTTATACACTCAAATAGAGGAACAGGGGGAAAATTAATCCCAATAGATTGATAACTAGATTTGTGTTTGAATCTATCCAAATCAAAAGAAGATAAAATACTAGAACTAATAATTAGTATATCATTATCAAAAACCCCATGGTGAGTTAATGTCCATTGTGGGGGACATGGTTTAGAACTCAATCACAAAAACCTCTTATGTCCCAATAAGATTACACAATTTCATACAGACCTAAAAAGGAACATAACCTACTTATGATACCACATTTTCATGATTTATCCTAAGTACCACAGTAATTTGATAACTGAGCAAACACTGACATGATTGAAAGGTTGTTCTCGATCCCCATGGGTTGGTGTATAACACCTAGCATTATACCAAACAAAAGTGGGAACAATTTTTTCCATAAACAGTATAGAAATAAGATAACATGAAAATATGCACACAAGATAAAATAGATATAGAGAACTGTAATATAATTCAAAAAAGAAAAAATTTCCTAAATTACTACATCAAAAGAATAGAAAACCTAAATAACATATGAAGTTTCAAAGGGAAAAATTCTCTACATCAATGAATCAGTAGCTAGAACCACCTTTGTATGGTGCATTATCCCTGATTGAACATCGAAAGAGATAATATACAAAAATCCAAAGGCACAAGTTAGGTGTGAGATAAAATCCAAGTAGAGAATCACAAGGGATTATATAAGAATATTGTAACATTTAATTAAAAAAATATAGTTATTTCTTTTTTCAATAATATGGAAGAAATTTCAAAATCATATATAAGAAAATTGTGCATTACATTTGAAATGATGGAATTATTATATACAAATGATGTAGGTTTCAAATTGATGAAATCTTTATAAAAATGGATTAATACAAAATTCTATACAAAATAGTTTATACAAATTCACAATCCATGTAATAAAACTTACAACAAATGGAAAAATTATTTCAAATACAAATAACTTAGAAACATAGTCATATGCCTAGTGGTACGATAGTTCTAGGAAAATGGACTCTATACACACACGGATAAATAGAAATATATTTATATAAATTTCTCTTTGGTTTATCCAAAGGTAACCTCATCACCATTCTATCTAGTATGTGACATGCTTAATTTATGTTTTTGAACATTACAAATTGTAGAATGATGTATGATTACACACTAACCACCAAACTATTTCATGTGATAAAATACAAAATCAAGCTTGGGAAATTTACCTTAAGAAAGATGAAAATAAAATTCATCGAATTATGAATTTAAAAAATTATAACTATCCATTTTAAACATAAAACTAGTTTCTAGTAATAAAAATATATTTTCTCAATATAAAACAAAAGGATTAATATAAAAATATATTTTATCAATTTTTTCACTAATTGGAATTTGGAATTAATTCACCATTACATTTCATAATTAACCACCACAAATTAAATTATTCAATTTAAACTTATAAAAATTTCGATCAATTTCACAAATTTAAATTCCACAAGAATCTATCAATTTCATAAATTACCAATTATACCCCAATTCAGTGGAATTTGGTGGTTTTCCCTGATTTCATACAAAAAATAAATTTCCAAAAACAAACTTCAATTTAATAGAATTGGATTTTAATTAATCAATTTAAAGAGAAGTTATTTATAATTGAAATTTAATTTAAATTAATAATTCTATTTAAATCAATCAATTTATGGTAAATAAAAAATTTCTATTATAATGGAAGAACCTACATCAAATTCACCTGGTTTGGAATCAACAAATCCTAATAATGATTATTCAATAAAAAATGCTGAAAACAATCCATGGATAAATCCTTAGTTTATGATCCCAAAAAATAGTGGATTAGATCCTCTAACAAAAAAACAGATCTACAAAACCATAGGGTTTAATGATAGAAAGGCTGATAGAGAGTAGAGTAAGTAAGCTAACTGGGAGAAGATCAAACATCATTCTCCTTGATTAGATTCTCTTCTTTATGGGAGATGGGGGTCTAAAAACATCTCATCGGAGATCTATTGGAATGAGAAATCAATTTGTGGGGTTATAGGTCCATTGGGTACCTAAATGTGGGGTATTAGGATTTAAAGAACTCTTAAGAACAATTAAATTGCCAGGGATGCAAGGTAATACTAATGTATGAACCCTAGTCCTATGCCCCTTTAAATGGGTTACACAGTTTCTCTTATGTGGGTGAACGATTTGACAAACTATAAAAAATCCCAGGGCATGGGTTTGCACAGTTTTCCTTGAGAGGGTGCACAATTTGAGAAAACCATGCACTAACCATGAACTAGCATAGAACATTTAAATAATGTTATATATTCTCTTGAAACAACCCCAAATGAAACACAACGAAATCATTAATAAAAATAGGGGTTTATGAATACCTGAAAGTTGTAACAGGATGTCACAATTCCACTTTAAATGATTTTTATTTTCTTATAAAAAAATATTATAATAAATTTATTGAACTATAAAAAAATTTATTGTATACAAAAAGTTCAATTTATTAAACAATAATATCAATGATATATTTTTATTTTTTGTTTATATTTTTATCGAATGATTGATTTTCAAGGGAAGAGTTCAAAATATTTATTTTTTCATGAAATATATTATTGTTTAAAGCATATACAATGTTTTACATTATTTTAAGATGGTTTCAAATTAAAATTATAATAGTTATATTATTAATATATAATTATGTTAATTGAAAAAAATTTATGATTCAATTTGGTATAAAAAAATATTTATATAGAAAAAAGAATTTTTGAGAAAAATAAAAATTTTCAAAAAACTGGTTTCTTCACATTTTTCATACTTATTTTTAAATTAATTTATGAAAAATATAGTAATTGAATTTTATACAATGACTTCAATATTTGGAATCAAAATAATAAAATTTGATAAATAAGTACCTTTTATTATAAGGAATTATTATTAGTAACCGTGCTAAATTATAACACCTCGGTAAAAGGTAAATCGATTTAATATGGGTTAGTAATAATTGAAAATCCTATAATTATTGTAACAGCCCAAACTAGTATAAATATAATTTCCATTTAATTAAATATCTATAAGAAGATATGGATATAGAAAATGTGTGCACTTATTTGGTTTAATTATATCTAATTACTATAAAGAGACCAATAAGTATATTTACAGTTTATAATATCATATTAGGGATGTGAATAAATTATTAGTATAAATATAGGGTTTAAAAAAAATCAAATTGATACTGACAAAGTGATGGACTCAACCAGTAGGATCATACTCTTTGAAATGTATTTATTAGTGTTTCATAGGGTGATTGAACCCCTGGTTTTTTCCATTTACCAATCCCAAGATGAGATCCAACAAAAAAAGCATAAAGAAAACCGTTGGTGAAAAAAGATAAAGTTCCTGGAGATCATGACCCAAACCATGTTCGTCGAACCATCATATGAATGTCACACCCTCTCACACGATACCCTTAGGAATTTAACTTTTGTATTAAAGGTATATGTATCAAGACCATAGAGATATGAATATATAATTTTCTTTAATATAATAAGGAAAATATTTTCATACCCTTATTTATATTTTATAAATTTTATTTGTTGTTCAATAAAAGAAAAATAATATATTTTCAAGATATAAAAGTGCAATTGAGGAACTTATTTTAATGAATGAATGGATTTTTGAAATCAATAATAAGTTAACATAATAATATTATTAAATAATATTTATCAAATATAAATGATCATATAATTTTTATAAAGAGAGATGTAGTTTTTATAAGGGTTCAAAAACTGTTTTGGACAAAAAACCCAACTTTTTCTATATAAATGAATATTTTGTTAAAAGATAAAATTCACATATTTTGAAAAATATTTTGATGAAATTTGTATTAGTTTTGGAGTTTTAACATCTAAATTACCCAATGGTGACATTTTTAGAAATTAAACAGATAATAGATTTTTTAGGTAAAAATGAAATGCCATATAAATATACTTTCGGTATTATGATATAATAATGACCCAAAAGGGATATAATAAATATTATCAAAAGATTATACAATCAAATATATATTTTATATTTAAAATAATGTGATTTTATATTTATTTGGTTAATTTTATTAATTATTTATGGATCTTCTAAATGCATTAATATATTTTACAGTTTTAAAATCAATTCTTTAATAGTATAACTCACCTCCTTATAAGAAAGGGAATTATTTTACAGGGTTAGGACCTTGGAAATATTAAATAATGAGGAAAAAACCCATTTTCTATAAAAATATTGAAAACCCATTGGATGGTTTTTGTTTTTCTTATATTTTTATATTGAGTCCAAAACCGAAATATTAATGAAATCCATCCCTTTTACTATTTAACCCCACGTAAGCTCCCATTTATCATTACTAAAACTAATTTAATAATATCCATAATTTTTTATACACTCTATAGAGTCCTACAAAGGTTCTTAAAGCTATCAATAATATCTTACAAATCATTTGAAGTCACACACTTAAGTACGATATTTTTCTCTTCTCATTTCTATTCAAGAGATTAATTTATGATATGCATCTTAAATTATATTGTTTATGTAAGGATATGTTATTAAGTATTACCAAAAAATTACTTTGAATTTATAAATGATGTGATCCATGTTCACTCTCATTAAGCCTCCCATGATTCATTATGTACACCCATTATGATGCTGAAATATTGTTAGGATTCTTTTCATTATTCATGTTTCCTCATTAAATTATGAATTATATTTCCAATTTATAATTGGGAGATGTGTTTTTATTTGTCTCTTTTATATCACATTTTATTTCTATGTGAGGAGAGTCTCCCATTTCTATGATCATCCAATTTTTATGAATCTTTCTGTGATGACATTATGAATATGAAATTTCACCGTGATTTTCCTTGATAATACCATTGTGTAGTGAATACCACACAACTTTCCTATCAAGGGTATTAAAATTAATGCACATATACTTTTTTATTTAGGAATTACATATTTTTAATCTAAACTACATGATAATGGATTGTATTATTATTGTGAATGAATTGTTGTTGTATGATCTATGTGGCATAGTTAAGCAAGATAATGAAATGAATGTGACGGGTGAACCTAATATTATAAAGCACTTGAATGAATTGGGTATTGTTTAGTAACATGAGACATAATGTTGTGACAGAGAGTGGACAAAATTCCTGTATCGATCCTTGTACACCATGATGCATAGGTAGTTTATCCTTGGCATATGTTTATGACGCAGGGTTGGATGTCATTACCACATTTCCCATGTTATGATTAGCATGCTATACTATGTCTCTTTTCTCTTGATTATGATTCATACTCTTTTTATGCCCCATTGATCTACCTATTATCATAAATTTATCACCATATTCCATATTTATTATTTTAATAGTATTTATATCTTACCAATTTCTTATGTTTTTTACTAGGTTATGATGCGTAGTTCTAAAATCCATTGAATTTTAGAATCTTGTTAAGTTAGTTTTAAATAATTTGTTGTATCTCATGTTCAGGTTGTTATTATATGTACCTAATAACCAATGATACATTAATTCTAAATATTTTTTGTTTTATTATTTTTTATTTTATATAATAAATCTGGAATTATGTTGTGATAAATAAGAGAGTTTTTATATATGCTATAAGAGGTAATGTTTTGTAATTCTGGGGATTAAGAATAGAAAACTCTAGCGAAAGATGTAGGGATAGTACCAAGTATAAGAAAACATTCATAAATATTAGTAAGTATAGATTAAGTCATTTTTCAATAAAATATATCAATGTATGTGTACTATAAGTGAATGTGGTTATATTATAGATATATATAGGGATAATAACTCTAACAATGTGTGCTAGGCATGTCTCAGTAAAACATTATATAGGTAAACAGTCATTACTACACACCTTCATTGTTTCTCCTAGGGGATATTATTTGGTAACATTATAAACACATTACAAACCATTATTATGGGAACTGAAATATTACTGTAAGAATATATTTTATGAAATATATCATGAATAAGATAGAATCAAGGATAGAAATTTATATGTTGATGAAATAAATGCATGTTATAAGTTACCCCTTTAATTTAATTAAATTACCATTTATTTTTTTAATATTTTTAAAAATCATCTATTATTTTATTATTATTATAGACAATGGGATGGGTAATGTGATACCCAAAGAGATGTCCAACCCAATGAGAGAAGGAATTTTGAACATCATGATGATACTCTGTTAGATGACTCAAGTAATGAATATAAACTTGGGTCTAAAAGAGCACCCACACCCCCATAAGAGAGAAAAATCTATGATTGAGATTATTATGCATCAAATACCTCTATATTTTAATGGATCAAGTAACCCCATAATCCTAGAAAAATCTATCAAATTCATTGATAGGATATTTTCCATCCTTCAAGGACATTGACAATAAAAGTTTCTATTGTTAGTTTATAATATGGCGGGAGAGGCTGATTAGTTTTGAAAAGTGATCAAGAATTTGAATCTTAGAGAATAGCGCAAATTAATTCATTATAAGGACTTACATTAAAGGTTTTTTTGGAAAATATTTTCCCCAAACTCTACATCTCTAAATGGAATTGAATATTCCTTACCTAAATCAAAAATTTAATGAATCTATTAGGGAATATTAAGAAATTATTAAAATTCATTCCCGATACACCACTTGATTTTTTGTTAACCTTAAATGAAAGGTTTAAGGCTTCTCTGAATGTTAAAAACCAAGTCTAAGAAAATCCATAGTGATCTAAGACTTTGATAGTTGTGAGGAAATTTTATAATGTGCCATCAAAGTCGATGGGGAGATTATAAAATCTCAAAGATATCATGGGGATATAAAGTGAGAAGTTTATTATAATTATGGAATTCAAATCAAAAAATATAAAAGTGCTAAGAAATTACAGCATCCCAGTTGTAAAAGGTGCAGAAATAAGCACCCTAATAATTTCATAAGGGGAATAGGGAAACGATTTAGGTGTGGGAAAAAAGGGAACATAACTAGTGATTTTTTAAAGAAGAAACCTGCTTATATGAAGGAGAAAATGAATTCACTGGTCCGCCCTCAAAGTATTGTTCACTAAATAAATTGTAAGGAACTAAAGTAGTTTGAAAACCAATGCACTAACCCCATTTTTTATACAAACAATAACCTTTGATAAAGATGGAGGGTTCCATCACAAATGCTAAGGTGGATCCCAACCATGATGTGGTAATAGGTATGATAGTTATTCATTCATTAATGATGATTGTACTTTTTAATTTATTTTTTTGGAATTCCATAAAATAACGAATTTTTAGTAGAACTATTAAAACACCATAATAAATCATGTATGTGGAGTAATCAATGAAAAATGAAAACGGGGAAATTTTTTCATCTTGAATATATAATTCCTCCCAGTGCCCAATTTCCATGTTCAAATTCCTAGAAAAGATTTGCATACTCCCTATAGTAGAATTTGGTGAAGTGTAGGATAGGGATTGGATTTTTTAGTATAGAGAGAACATAAATTATCATGAAAAGTAAATCACTCTATGAATTTTGAATCGCCCCCCATGTATGTACAAGTGCAAGGAGGGTGATAAATCTTATTTAGTACCAACATCTGAAGAATTGATATTACTACTCTAGAATCAAGCGTATCTAGCTCAAATGATTTATTCTAATGAAATAACTGTCCTCAAAGACATACATATTTTGATGGAATACAATAATATGTTTACCAAGTAAATTCTTTCTATTTATCATAGCGGGGAGGCTGAATTTTCAACTGATCATATTCCTATTGCATTACCAATATCCAAGATTCCATATAGAATGAATATTGGGAAACATTATGAGTTGAAGAAATAGAATAGGACATTAATAAATAATTGTTTGTACGAAAAAGTTCCATACAATGCGGGTGTACCTTTCCTCTTTGATAATAAGAAGGATGGGTAAATGTTCCATTGCATTGATTATCATGAACTAAAGGAGATCAAGATAAAGAAGTGGCGTCCTATTCCATAGATTGGTTACATATATGATCAGATATTTATTGAACAATACTTTTCCAAGGTGGTTCTAAGGTTGGGATATTACCAAGATAGGGAGAAGAAGGTGCATATCCCCAAGATGGATTTTCATTAAAGGTAAAGGAACTATGAGTTCATATAAATGCTATTCAGACTCATTAATGCACCGAAATTTACTAGGGACTTGATGGATAGAGTCATTTGATATAAACTTTAAAAATTTGTTGTTTTTTTTATAGATAATATTCTAATATACACCAAAATAAAGGAGGAGCATGATGAGAATTTGGGAACAATTGTAAAGACCTTACGAATGGATATGTATTATGAAAACTATAGAAAATAATATTTTTGGTTGAAGGAAGTATCACTCATGTGACATATCATCACAATTAATTGGATATATATAGACCCTTAAAAATGTAATTTATGGATGGATGAAGTAAAAAATCAATGATAAATATCCATAGTTTCCTAGGAATATCTTGGTATTATTGTCAATTTTTGAGAATCATTACATGATTTACAAACCCTCTAACCAAGATAAATAGAAAGGGAGTCAATTATTCATTGAATGATGTATCTGAGGAGTGCTTAAAAGACCAAGAAATAAATATTATCACTACCCCTATGCTCATTCTACCCACAATTGGAGTACTATTCGTAGTATTCAGCGATTCTTCATTATAGGGAGAAGGATGTGTGTTAATGTAGAATTAAAAATTCATAGATAATTCTACATGGTAGTTGAATGTTCAAAAATAGAACTACCAAAAGCATGATATGAAGTTAGATAAATTGATATTCACTTTGAAAATATTGAATAATTATCTATTCGGTGAGAAGTGTGAAATATATATGAATAAAAAATTATTAAATATATATATTCACAAAAAAATAGTTGAATATGAGACATAAAAGATGGTTAGATATGATCAAGGACAATGACTGTTAAATCCATTAACAAACTAGGATTGAGAAGAAGGTGGAATATCCTCTAACCAAAATGGATCCAACAATTCTATCAATGATGTGAATAGAGTGGGATCCAATATTTGTAGTTTTCAAGGGATGAAAATTAGAATATTAATGTTAGGAAACTCATCAATCCTTTCACAAATTATTTCTCAACCATATCAACTAATAAATATAATGTTTTCAAAAAAATATGATGTGGTAATTCAAAATAAAGTGGAATCTATTAAAAAAAAGTAATAAGATTTTAATGTTAATGAAAAAGGACTTGTGAGATTTGGGTCATGTCTATTTATTTCCTAAAATTATTAGTTAATTAATTACATATTCGATGATTTACATAGTTCATCTTTATCCTTTCACATAGGATGTATAAATATGTATCAAGATCTCTACAATCACTATTGGATGGAAAATACGAATTACAATATTATAGAATATTCATCAAATCTCATAGTTTTTCAGAATGTGAAAGATTAAAGATAAAAGTTAGAGGGTTTGATGAAACCGTTACCCATACCAACATGGAAATGTTAACAAATCACTATGGTATTTTCCACTGGAATTTCAAAGACATCGAGAGGAAACAATGTTACTTGGGGTTTGGTGGATAATCTAACAAAGAATATACACTTCATTGTGATTGGAGAGGATTTATGAAAAGATAAACTTGCTTGAATATACATCATAGAAGTGGTGAGACTTCATGGACTAACACGATCGACTATATCGGATCAAGATCCAAGAGTCACCTCCATGTTTAGGAAGTGTATCCTACATGATCTGAGTACTAAGTTGAACATCAGCATGACTTATCATCCTCAAACTGACTTCCAAGCTGAATAGAATATCATTACACTTGAGGTCATGTTTAGATAATGCTCAACAAAATTTTAAGGAGGATGAGACCATCATTTCCCTCTAGTCAAGTTCTCTTACAACAATAACATATACTCCAGAATCCCAATATGTCTCTATAAATACAGTTATTGGAGGAGGATTATAACACATTCATTATTTGATGAAGATGGGGAACATAGACTTATGGGTTTGTAAATGGTTGAGTAAGTGTTTGTGAAGGGTATGACCATTCATAATAACATCAAGGTTTCTAAGAGTTGACAAAATTCATATACTAAAAATCATCAACATGGTGTAGAGTTTGATTTTTAATAGCTAGTATTTTTAATTATATCTTCTTGGAATAATGTGATGAGATTTGGGAAGAAGGTAATTCTTATTCCAATATACATCGTCCCCTTTGAGATCCCTAGTCGCATCGGAGCACTAGCCTACCGACTAGTAATCCAACCATACCTTTTCTAATTACATGATGTATTCCATGTATACCTCTTAGAAAATACATTCCAAACCGTTCACATGTATTCAATCCATAGGAGTTACCACTGGAGAATGATCTCCCATATGGGGAGAAGATAATGGAGATCCTACTTCATTGAGAAAAGTTCTATGAAATAAGACAATGCACCTTGTTAAAGTGCTATGGAGAAACCAAAATATTGATTAAGTTATATGGGAACTGGAGTAAGTGAAGAAACTAAGTTAACCTTTTCTATGTTATTGTGGAAAATGAAATTTTAGAGAGAGGAATTTATTAGTGGGGAAAATTGTAATGACCCAAATAGTTCGATATAAAATTTCACTTAAATTATATGTATTGTATTGTAATATGAATAGTTAAAACACATCCAATTATCTTGTATTATTATATCCATTTGGATTTAAATGACCATTATGTATTATTACCATTGATAATATACCCATTGCAGAGTGATAACACGATTAATAAAAATATCGGGTTTCAAAAAATCCAATTGACAAATACAAAGGAAGTGATAGCCTCAATCAGTAAAATTGTACTATGAAAAGCCCATTTATTGGAGCATATATGGGAGATAGAATCACTAGGATTACCACTTTACCAATCCTAATATGAGTTCTGACAAATTAATCCTGGTAAAAATTGTTTATAGGAGAAGTTGAAGCTCATTGATATTATAATATAAACCA
Source organism: Viscum album (assembly GCA_963277665.1). Lineage (NCBI taxonomy): Eukaryota > Viridiplantae > Streptophyta > Magnoliopsida > Santalales > Viscaceae > Viscum > Viscum album. The sequence goes on from OY728131.1 coordinate 1,553,868,337, forward strand.
TGTTCTCCCGACCACCAAATGAAAGTCCCACTATTACCCACCATACCCTTGGGAAGTTTGGTTGTGTATTAAAGGGATATGTATAATGACCCTTGAAGTATGAGTTGTTAAATTATTTTTTATATAATAATGTATATATTTTCATTCAATTATAGTTATTTCATAAAGGTATTTTATTTTTGATTAAAAAAACTCAAATGTTATATTTTTTTTAATTTTAAATTTGATTAGGGAATTTATTTTTTTGAATTAATTTATTTTTGAAATAAATAATATTTTAATTGAATAATATTTTTAAATAATAAGTATTTAATATAAATTGTCATATAATTTGTTCGATGTCAAATGTAATTTTTATAAGGGTTCAAAAATAGTTAGTGTTAAAAACAAATAATTTCTTAATAAACATAGATTTTATTTTATAAGATACAATTAAAATATATAAGATTTATTTTAGATAAAATAAATATTAATTGTTTAATAAAAATGGATAAAATATCCAATGATTATTTTATTAAAATTTTCCGAGAAGGTCGATTTTTTTGGTAAAACTAATTTCCATATAAATATAAATTGTGTATTATGACATAATAATGAACTAAAAGTACTGTAATAAATAATAAATATGGTATAACCTACCAAATATACGATTTACCTTTAAAATACTATGATTTTATGTTAATTTGGTTAGTTTTATAAATTCTTTATGAATCCTCAAAAACCATTAATATATTTTAATGTTATGAAATAATTTCATAAAAGTATCAGTCACCTATAAATAAGCAATGGAATTATTTTATTATCTAAGGAACTTTTCCTTATAAAAAATGGTATCCACTCCCTTTATTTATATACCAATAGGAAAAACCATTGGATGATTTTTGATTTTGGTTATTTTATTATATAGAGCCTAAAAATAATAATAATAAAATCCCCTCTATTCCTATATAAACTCTAACAATACCCCATTTATATTGACTAAAATCCATGTATCCTCTCCATATTCTTCTTTCCATACTATTGAAAACACCAAAGATGGACCCAATCCCTCAATAATCACCTACTATGAATTTGGAGTGACACAAACAAGTAAGATTTTTCTATCTCTTGATTTCCATTCAAGCACTTCTTTTTCATTATGTCTCTTAATGAATCTTTTCTTGTTTTGGGATACATTATTTCACATTCTCATTACATTCACTAGAATTGAATAATGATGATATCTCACTTTCACTCTAATTAATACTCCTAATATCTTCTATGTACACCTATTACCATGCCAAAATATTGTTATGATTATTTTCCTTAATTAAGCTTCCTCATTATCTTAGGCCTTCATTTTCCAAATTCTAAGTATGTGATATGTTTTTAATTTTCCATATTACTATCAATTTTATTTATAGGTAATGTGAGTCCCACTTTCCTATATTAAAGTGTTTTATTAATCTTTATGTAGTGTTGTTATGTTGTTGGAATTTCACCATGATTTTATATGAAAAATAAAATCTGTAGTGAAAACCATACCAATTTCCTATCAATAGTGATCAAATTAATGCACATATTTTTTTGGGGAGTTAAATATATTAATTCCACAGATCATGATTATGGAATAAATTATGATGATGAATGAATTCATGTTTTATTATCTATGTGGAACACATAATCATGAGAACGTAATGAATATGATGGGTGCACCCAGAATTATATAGCACTCTATATAATTGGGTAATCATTATTTTCATGAGAAACTATGTTAGGATAGGTAGTGAACCATATTTATATATGGGACTCTTTCCACCATGATTTATTTATAGTTAATCCTTAACCTATGTCTATAAAGCAGTGTTTTCTGTTTTTTCCACTTTTCCAATGTTATGATTATCATGTTATATCATTATTCATGGTTCATGATTTTGATTACACTATTTTTATGACCCATTTACATTCCTATTATAAAAAATTAATCACCTTTTGGCAATTATATTCTGTTATTGAGATTATATCTCAACCCTATCTTATGTTTATCCTTACGTTATCCCATGATGTTTTAAATTTCATAGAATTTTAGAAGTATGTTAATGATGTTTTCAATACTATTATTGTATCCCATGTTGGAGATGTTATAATATGTACCTAATTCCAAAATACACTATACTTATTGACCTTTTAGCTTTTAATATCTATTTTTAGGTAATAAATTGTCAATTAAGTTGTAATAAAGAACACGGTTTTTATAATTAGTCATCGAAATTATTATTGGAAAAATTTAATTAAACCCTTATCACATTTTTAAGTCATTTTTAGTGGAAAATATTCCATGAAAATAACTTATATAATTTTTGAGGAAATGATAAATACATAAGGTTTGTCTCTATGTTTTAAATATCAATTATGTGTTTGTATAAGGGAAAATATTCATATAAAATATTATTATGGTCAATTTTGGGATAAATAAAATTATTTTAATGATTTAAATTTACTTATAATTTTTATAAATTACATAATTGCATTTAATTCTTGTGAAACTGTGTTATAATATTAATTCCATTAATAAAATAAAAATATAAATGTTTTTAAAAATAATAAAATCATTATAATTTGAAGGAATAATGTGTTATAGGAATTATACTAAGATATATACAACATATTATAGAGGTTTAAAAGTATTATATTTTCTTCCTTTTTATTTATGTATTCGAAGTCAAATTAAATGAATTGTGTGAAAAATAACATTAATGATTTTTTAAAATAAATAATATTTTATTGAATGATTTAAAATTCATAAAAATATTAGACCAAGACAAATAAATGGGATATGGTTTTAAACATAAATAATAGACCATTTTGGGTTGTTTAACATTTTAATGTAACATTAATAGTCCCCATATGGTTGTAATAATTAATATTATTATAAATTATAAAAATTTTAACAGGGGTGAAAAAACTAAAAATGATGAAAATATACTGAAAAAATATCCCAATTTTAATGCACAATATTATTAAACATAGAAGCATATATTTATTTATAATTATCTATTTTAATCAATTTTAATTAAAAAAATAATTCATATTTATTTAATATTTATTAAAATTCCAAGAATACGTCTCCACATAATTATAAAAGGAAACCCCTAATTTCTCTTCATATATATATCATTGTTTCTTAAATATAAACCATCCCAAGAAATAATAATTTATCAGTTTTTATATCAACAATATTGTATTTCTTGTCTCACCAAAATTTAAACCTAATGATCCATAAGAGGACATCAAAAGGAGTTCGGGAAAAGAAGAGGTAATCATCTTAAGTGATCTCTTTCTGTTTTTACTTATCATTCTACCACCTCTAAACTTCTGTTTTTTTCAATAAATGGTAAAATATTTATATTTAATAAGCTAAATTTTTATTGTTAATATGATATCACCATTATCCACCCTCTTTGACATCTAATGGGATGAAAAAGAATCAATCATGTGTTTTTATAACATATCGTCACCACAGAACAATACAGTTAATTTTTCATTTACGTATTTTATAGATTTAAATAAAGACAAGTCTAATGATTATATATAATATTTATAAAATAATTATTCTTCAATTATGATAATATCATATCTAACATAATAACTAATAAACATTTGGGAAATGATAAATTTGCATGTCCATACCTATGGACGACCTGCTCACCGAAGCAATCTGTTTCATTTTTTATATTTATTATACAATTATGGTAACAATGAAATATTATTTGACTAAATTTAATTTAAATTATATAATAATTATTATTTAATTTATAATAATTATATATGTTTCTTTTTTTCTATTCTTCAAAAAATGGACACAACATTCATGATTACGTACGACCTACTGTATCCAAGAATGATTCAATTAATTCTCTTATCTATAACATTTATAGACAAATATAAATATATATTTTTTGAATATATATTATTTATATACCATTATTAAAATTTTCTATATTATTAAAACCGGATCAATGTATTAATATCAAATGTATGAAACTAAAACATACATTAAAAACAAAGCTGTTATTACCCGAATTGTAATTTTTACAAAGAATTTTTAATAAAATGGAGATAAATGATTATAAGTATGTAATATATGGTATTTTATATATTATTTTGGTTTTTAAATAGATTTAATATAAATAAATATCTATTTTACTAGGTTTCAATGATGTATAAAAGACTTCAGACCTCAGTAAGGGTTATTCATCTCATATTGTCTTATTGGGGTCATCTATTATGCTATAAACTTATCTCCTCTTATGTTGGGTATCTTCTATCTATATTGATATTATATATCTTTAGTCACTTCTTATTCTTGGTATTTGATATTTTTTTATAATTTATTTTTATCATGGTGGTTATTATTTGATTTTTACCATAATGGTAAGGGTTTATTTCAAAAATATCATCATTATTCGGGATAGTCTATTTTAAGTCACCATTGGGGGAATAATTTTATAACATATCCTTATATCGCATAAAATGTTATATAAAATATTTTAATTAGACTCTAATGATTTATTAAAGATGTTTTTACAAATGTTTTATATTTTACAAAATGTTTTGAATGGAATCTTATGGTTATTTTTCGAACGATGTACATTTTAACCTCATTACAACATTGTAAAAGGAATGAATTTTAACATATAGGGTAGGGATAGTTTTTAAAAAAATTATGTATTATTTTTTATAACAATATTACTCTAGAATTTAACAATTTTATTTTTAATATAATATATTTTCATTATATTTTTTATGGTTTTAAAAAAGTGATTTCAAAGAGAGAAGAGAATTTTCCGTAATAATTTTCCAATTAATTTACGTTAATGTATTTTTATATATGAAAAAAAACATTTTTAATATTATTATTTAATGTTTTTATTCTATTATAATACCATCCCCCATATTTGTTGGAAATATTATGATCATTTTAATTGGTGAATGTATTGATATTTGTATTCTTGTTTTTAAAATTGGGATATATTTTTATTATAAAGTCATTATGATTAAGTTGTGTTATTAATTCACATGGGAGATTAATTTGAAATATTTATTGATTTATGTGGATAAGAATTTTGTAACGTATTGATTTATTGATAAGTCTTAGGAGAAAAACAAGCTTTGTTATTACTAGGTTTCAATTTTTGCAAGATGTCTTACATAGACAATAATTTTAATACATTGGTATGTATTAAAAGGGAATATTTTTCCTTAAAATTTATATTCTATTATTGTATGTGTATTAGTGGTATTCAATGACTCAATACAATAAGTATGGGGAATAAATATAGTACAATTAATGGAATGATTTTAAGGAACTTTTCTTTGAGAAATAATTTCCTGATGAATAATGCGAGGAAATAGAAATAAAACATAACAAAATGAGACAAAAGGAAGAGTGAAATTTTTTTAAGTTAAAATTATTACTTTATAAGGTTATTTAACCATGTTTCAAACTATATAACAAAATACAAAGAGTTATATTGGCTATTCATGTGTTGGGATCGAGAAAATCATTCAAAGGTATCTATTATCTAAATTATTTTCATCATGTGAGGATATGGATTCATATACAATCAAGATACAGATTGAATTACCCATGTCTTATTGACATGAAGAATTTTAATAGAAGAATAGAATTCCAAATTAAAAAATGAATAATGGGAATACGCAATTGAAGGGTTTTCATACATGTGAATTTTTTTGGAGTGTAACACCATAATTCATGCATTAAGGTAATGAGATGTTTCATAATGTATGGAGGGAAACGAAATCAGGGATGTGAATGATGGTTGTTAATGAAATATTTAATGTTTAGGAGATGGGGAACTATGAAAATGAATCCCCTAAGACTGAATGGAATATACCTCAGAAGTATCTATGGGGCCAAGGATAATTCATTGTTATTATTAAAATAAAATTAGAATGATTCATGTGATTGTGTATTTGGAATCAATAATTAAGTTATAGAATTATTTTATCAATGATATCATAGAAATAGAAATCATGAATATATAAATATTTCTTTGAAAATGGTTTCCTTATGTATTTTAAAGAATATGTTTAGTGGTACCAATATCAATGAAAAGTGACTAATGGTAAGGTGATATTTTCATATAATAAATAAACAAGGGAACTAAAACACTTAATATTTTCATAATGATGAGTTTAGTTTAGAAAAATAAAATATTATCACTGAGGAAGTTATGAAATTATATTGGTAACCATGAAAATGGATAGTTATTTGATAATAATGTAATTTATGATGGAGTTTTAAAAATATTTTGAATTATGGGATATATGAGGTTTGATAATGTTAATATTAATTAATGATATTCATATATTTGATCAACGTATTTACACGATTGTAATTTTACATTATAAACTAGATTATGTTGTCTGGGGATAAATTTTTGATAAAATGCATTCAAGTTTAACATGGTCGATAATATTTTAGATAAGTATTTAGGTTAACATTATATAGAATGGTTTATGTTTAACATTAAATGTTAATTATTTTGTTAAATTTTATTAATCATCTTCGTTGTCAAAATCTTATAATTTTGGTCTTGGTTACTTTTGGATTCTAAATTAATGACTTATACATCTCAGGATTCGTTAAAAGCACTTAAGATATAAAAAATCAGCTAGAATTTCCATTTCTTATCATAAGGGATGATAATAAATTAATTCAAATAAGAACCAATGGATGAGACTAAACATATGAAAATTATATAAACCAATGATGTTTGTTTTAAAAAGTGATTTATCTCAATAATAAAATAGTCCCTTGACTTTAAGAAAAAAATTTGAAAATAAACATTTAACGTGTTTAATTTTCTTTCTGGGAAATCAGTGGTCTTTAAACCCATCACATTTTTAGGAATTTGTGATGGTTAATTTTATTATGATCATGTTCAATATCACTTTATAATAATAATTGGGTATAATATATTGTATTAAATGTCTAAATGTTTACATTCAAATAATTATCCTATTTATATTTCTAGTTTGGTGATGACCTTCACGTTTCCTTTTCCCACTTTTTATGATGATGTTTTATTAGCCAATTTTACGAGAAGATTTTCCATTAATTTATCTTCAAATATAAAAAAATTTATGAGAAAAAAATTTCAATTTAATGGGGTCTAATTTATGTAAGTGGGAAGAAAAAAACACTAAGATTTTAAAATAACTCTTGCTTCAACAACATATTTGAAACAAAAAACTAATCCTAAACAAGCCTTAATATATTATTAGTTAAATATGACATTTATATACTAGCTGTTAAATTGGTGGGTATTAATATAATTAGATGAATTATAAAAAAATATAATAGAACTAATAAATAAAAAAACATTGTTAAATTTTTGGAAATAATATATAATTTTACAGTAAATTTAATGTATTCAATTGAAAATTAATTTTTTTAAATGATTAATTTTATTTTTTTACATGAAAATATTGTAATAAGTTAATATAAATTCAATGAATTTTATTTGATAAGATAAATGTAACTCATGATATTCTTATATTATAATCATACCAATTTGGATCCATTTTGGAATCAAAATTTATTTATACTAGCATAACATTTTTGAAATTCAAAGAATTCTCATCCCCTCATTTATAATAATGGACATATTATTTATCTTACATAAACTAATTTTAGTCTTATATATTGACTATACACTACTAGAATACCATTTAATCATTCATAGTAACATTATAGTGCACATTATCTCCACAAAAGATATATCCTAGGAGCCATAAAAAGAGATCCAATGGATTTCTTACACAGAAGAGGCAATCCACTTAACCAATTAGTTTATTTTTAAATATTCATTTTCATCCTATAAATCTATTTTATTTATTATAATATTTTAAATTAATTGTCTTAAATGTACTTATATTATATCATGATGATTAAAATACATTAATACACCCTCTTTCCCATCAAATGTTAAATGAAAGTATCACTCATGTGTTTTTACAACTTACCGTCTCCATGTAACAATAAAACCTTGTTTTCATTATTATATTTTATGGACGAAAATAATTATTTTATTGAAATTTATTTTTGATATTTATAAATTAATTAAAATTATATAATGATAATATCATATCTGTGTTATTACCATCTAAACCGTTAGGGAATAATATTGTCGCTCATATGTATATATAGACTACAATTTCCAGGAAGAGATGTGCTTTATTTTTCACTTCTATTTTAATTATATGGAAAAAAGATGAATTTGATGAATATATATGATTTAAGATATATAATTATTATTCTACAAAGGGAAATTTATATCTTCCTTTTTTCATTCTATATTTTGAAAATGGGAAGATGTTTTCTTGCATAAATACTACAATCAATATTGATTAAGGGCGTAATTAATTTTTTTATTCATGTTCTTACATGTATTTTTTTATTGATTGAAAAACAACTCCTCTAATTATGTATTAATAATATAACACAGTTAAATTATTAATTGTATTCTACTACAATATATAATTTTATTATATATCATATATTTTTAATTGTGTTTTATTTAATGTATACTTAATATTCAATATATAATAATATTTATATAATTAATTTTTTAGATTTTATGTTTTGATATGGGATAACTTGTTCTACAAAATTTATTTTTAATTACAAGAAAAAATAAGTCATTTGGGACCTTAATATATTATTAATTTTCATTTTATTCTGTTCCTCTGTGAAAAATGTTTCTATATTCCTCATAGATAATTCGAAATTAATGTATCTGATTATAAAATCCATGTTAATGATCTCTGCAATAAAATTTCATATGTATTCTGAAAATATATCATTTTATTGAACTCAAAATTGAGTGATTATTTTTTATTGAAATATAATTCTATTTTCTATATTTTTTAAAAACATAGTCTCTTTAATTGAAATATATATTATACAAAATTAATTCTGAACTCAATGCATATTTTCATTCTGATTTCATCATTTTTTCAAAATTATTTTCCTATTATTTTAAAATTTTAAAATGACTTATTTAAATTATATTAGGGTGATACATGATTATTTGCAATAATAATAATGTTATTAAATTATAATTTGAAAGGAAAAATGAAAATTATTTCTTTATCTATGTCAATTTCATCTCTGATTATTATAAAATAAATTTGTTTTCATTTTTCAGGAAATCCATTGTGTAGTGGAATTGCATACATGAGAAATAAATATATGTGAGAAATTTTATTATGTGATTAATAACTTATGTAAATTTCCTTTGTATAATTACCTATGATAATCCAATATATTATACTCATACATGATAATTCCCCTACAAAGAAAAAAAACACTTATATGAAAAATTTATATATATGAATTTCCTTACATAGAGAATAAATTATCTAAATTTATTATTTGAAATTCATACATAGTGAATATATTATTTTTTCCCATATGTGGTCAATTTTACAACATAGAGAAAAAATTCCTATGTAAAAAACTTATATGTAATTTTTTCCAATACAGTTTAATGAAATTTTTAATTCTGTGAAAGATTATTGGTTTTTCATTTTTTTACATATAAATTTAATTAATATATATATATATATCTGAGGGTAAAATTATTATAATGAATTTATAAATTCATATTAATTATTTATAACCTATGTAAAGTGTTTTTTAAAAATTTTAAAAAGGGTTTTTGGATGATAATTGGATATTCTATATTCATGCATGAATCATACAACAAGTAAAGTGAAAATTAACTTTTTTATTTTAAATTGTTTTCATAAATATTATTATTTATAAATTATTATTATTTGATATTAGTTTCACTAAAACCTATTTTAATATTTTTATTGTATTTTATTAATTATTTAATTTCTCCACATATTTACTGCTTATTTAAAACAACATGTTTTTGAACATCATATTTCAAATTAAAACATTATATTTTCAAGGGATATTTATTTTTCCTATTATTATTGCTATATTGTAAACTAATTGATTAATCTATTTCGAATTGTATTGACTTATTTTTTTGGTTTTATTTACTTCTCGTGAGTTGATATATTATTGTGTTATGATAATGTTTATATCCATCGCTCTCTGATATTTCATTATTATTAATTTTAATTGTTCTAATGTTCTAATAATGTGTGAAGCGTATATAGATATGTATTTAATTTACTAGATGATTCTTGGAAAAAATATATAGGCATATAAAATTATTAAATTCATAGTTCATATGATATGAAGAGGTAAAAGTTGTTCACACTTTTTGAACCTTCAAGTTATCATGTACATTTTTTTACAACTACTGGATGATCTTTTCAGGGAAATTAAATGACTTCGACTACTATTGTCATGATGAGACGCTCAAGTAGATCAAACACTAAAGAACTATTATCTAATTTCTATTATTATACATATTTTATCTATTTTTCATAAGTCTATTACATTTCTTACCATATTTCACATAATTTTTATTCTTCTCTTAATAGTGCTACAAAAAAATTAATTTTCTTCCTTTAGATTATAACACATAGATGCTAAAGTCACCAAAATACAGGTTTTTACATAATGCAACTAAATTCAGGAATTTAATTAGGGTTCTAATCCACAAAAAAAAGTAAACTGTCTTATTATAATTCAATTTGATAATATATTTTTTAATCAGGTTATGATTACCCTTTCAAAATAAGGTAGTGCACAATGTACCTATAACTGATTTGAGAGGAATAAGGCTATAATAGCTCCACATTGGGATTAAATAGTAAAAAAATAAATGTTTACATTATTTTTTTCTTCTAAAAAGTAACAATTATAGTTAACTATCTTCATAACATTTGATAATTATTCAATCTTACAAAAAAAATTATTCTATATATTCACCCACTCTAGTCATTTGTTCCACATATTACATTCGAAAAATTTTTATAAGTGGTTAACATTTTTAATAATAATTTAGATAAGTTATTATTGTTCATCATACCAATAATTGGTACAAATGTAATTCTTTTTGGAACTATCCAATGCCTATATTTATTCTTTTATACATTATTTTTCTATCCAATTCCAAGACCTCACAGTATATCAAAAATATCATTAATATGGAAGGAGTGTAAATAAATGATGATTTGACTAATCAAAGTCGACTATAATTTGATAGAAAGTTATTATGGCCATTGGATATCTGGAATGGATATATACCTCAAAAAACTAATTATATAAAACTGGACAATATTTGAAAATCTTACACACTAATAGAAGCTGATCTAGATACACATACCAAAAATGATGGTACTAAATATGGGATAAATTAAATAGTTTTTAATATTTAATAATATTTCATTATAAGATTTATTTTATGTTATGTGTCTACTTATAAGAAAATGAATGATTTTTGAAAGATTCAACAAGTTACTCAAATTGTCTTAGACAAATTAACAAAAACCAATCTTGGAATAATTCGAGATGAGTTTGAATACATTAAGATGTGTGATGACAATACAACAAATAAAATGATTTAATAATTCATAAGCACTATAAATGGGTTGAATTATCATGGTGAATAATTGGAGAACACAATACAAGTATAAAAAGTTCAAGAATATGTACTAAATAAGTGGCACACAATGAAGGTTGTAATTGAAAAAAGTAAGAACATAAAATCATAAAAATTGGATGAGCACATTAGTTTGTTTATTCAATAGAAACATGAGTTAAAGAATATTATGGATGAGTAGACTATAAAAATGATTTGTACTTCTTTCAATAATCATATAAATTTTAATTATAAATTTTCCTAATTACAGAATTATATAGTGACAGATAATAGATTACAAATAGAATAAAAAGTACATAAAATTTTATGATGATAAATAAAACATTAAAAAAGAATCCATTTAAAGATAAAAATAATGATAGAAACAAAAATTAAAGAAATATATATTTAAAATATGAAATGTGTTATGAATGTATAATGAAGGGACATACCAATCCTGACTATCCTAAGTCTATGAAGGAAGGTAAAGATTAAAAATACAAGAAATAAATGAAATGTTCATATCATAATGGATGGAGTTCCACTAAATAATCCAATTTTATTGCTGAATGAAGATGAGAAAAAATAATTATCTACCCTCTACTTCATGATAATAAATAAATATGAAGTTATTAATAATTTTGATTATAGTAGTAATTATGATAATGAAGGTTTTAGTTTATATGAGTTATATGAAGAAAATAAAATGAAAAAACAGTATTTTAAGATTTAATAAATTTTATAAATAATTAAAAGGATAAAAAAGAATCTACAAAATGAATGTAAGAAAACTCAACAAGGGGAATGATTCTCTTAAGGTAGAAATATGAAATTCAGAATTTTGTTCTAAACATAAGGTCTATGATGATTTTGAGTTCTCTCAAGAAGAAAACGATAATCGTAAAAAGAAACATTTTATTTTAAAAGAGATGTTATAAAAATTTGTTCAAGGAAATAAAAAAATGGTATCTATGATTAAAATAATTAATGACAAAATTGGTTTTGGAATCAATCCACAGATTCCTAAATTATAAAAGACAACATTTATTAAATTTTTATCAGGAAAAATTTCTTTTATTACATGATTTAATTTTTTTTATCCAAGGTCATTGTGCAGATGAATGTTATTTTAGATTTTCTAAATCTATTAGTTATACAATGATTTTTTTAAAATAATGTATCCTCTAAATTACATTAAAATTAATGTTTTAAATATATACAGGTATATTAGAATTCCATTACTAAACAAGTTCTACCCCCAATAGAGTGGGAACAAAAAATTTGTGGTAATTTAATTTTTCATGGAAAAATAGCTTGTGTGTATCAATATTAACAGATAGTACATAGAAATTGGCTATTCTCTACACTTTATCAGTAAATTTTTAATTTTAAATCCTACACCTAATGCATAGGGGGATCAATAACTTTTAGATAAAATTTTAATGGAATATTTAATGCATTTAGTGATGTAGGTATTTCAAATGATATTTTAATTTATAATGTTTTAATCATTGATGTTTTTAAAAAATAATTATTTAGTTTTTCTCAATTATATTATGATGTTATGTATATTAAATATGATGATAATAAATTTTTAGTTTTTAAAATAATTTTTTTAATTTTTTTATAATATAAATGATAATATTTATCATGTTAGTTTATCTGATTTATCAACTAAAAACGTTTTGTGTATTAATGTATAGAAATATATGAAGTCTTATATCATATAATGCTGGAAAACAAACATTTTCGAATGATACAAAAATTATCTAATCATAGACATTTTCTTGATTTACATAAGTTAATAGTGAGCAATGATTTTGTTTTTTATTAATGCTTAAAAGGTATGTTGTATAGGGAATATTTCAAATCTCTCAAACATGATTTTATTTCTAGACCACTTAAATTATTATATATTGATTTAATTGTTCCAATTAAGACTTCTAAATTATGGGGTTGGAATTTTTTTTTTCATTATTTATGTTTTCAATATTTTTACATAGGTTTATTTCTTATCTAAAAAGCATGAATCTATAGAAATATTTTTTTAAGACAGTTCATATTTTGAATGGTTTTTTATTTGTTTTTTTAGAAGTGATTATGTATATGTATTTGACAAGTTGTTAATATTTAATTTCTTTAATGAAAATGGTAATGATCATATATTTAATACCCCTGTATTAAAACAAAAAAAATGAAGATTTATAATGAAAAATAGAACTATTCAAGATATTTCTCAAACCATGATTAATGAATATATTTTAGAATTTTTTTTGGAAAAATATATCAATACATATTTATATGTTTTGAATAGAGTTTATGTTAGAAGATTATTGAATAAAACACCACGTGAATTTTTTAATGGTAGAAAACCAACGTTGGGTTATTATAATTTTTTGGTTGTAAAGATTATATCATAAACAAAATATAGAATTTTGGTAATTTTTGATGTAAAAAGTGACATAGGTATATTTTTTTGTTACCCTTTTAAAAATAATGATTATAGATTTTATTAAAGGAATATGATGATCAATAAATTATATATACATATAAATTATGATGAATCTTTTTATTTTCATTAATTTTATTTTGAAATTATTGATGATTATTTTATGTTTTTCAATTTTAGTGAATAAAATACTCAAGATAAATACATGTTGAGATGGAAAAAATAATATTAATATGATCCTATATCATTAAGGATTCATATATCTAATCTCATTGAAAATGTGATTAGTAATGTTGGTACTGAAATGATAACTAGAGTATATACCATAAATTAGTTTCTAACTATTATTTTTTTTCTGCACATGTTCCAAAAATTTTACTAATGATTTTAATGATCCAAATTTGATTATTACTATAAATGATGAACCTAATCATTATTTATAAATAATTAATTTCTTTTACTTTAACTATCATAGGATAATAAGTTAATTGGAATGAATTGGATCTTTAGAAACAAGTAGGATGATTTTGGATATATGATCAAAAAAATACTTGTCTTGCTTCTCAATGATTCTCTTAATAACCAGGTATTGAATTAGTTGATTCATCTTCACAAGTTTCTTGTATAGATTCAATTAGAATCATCTTAGGTCTTTTTTATTTTTATGGTTTTTAATTATGAAAAATTAGAATAAATTAATCATTCTAAAATAGCTTAACAATTGAAGAATTTTATTTTAATCACCCCCTAGTCTTTTAAATGAAAAATTTCCCAATCATGTTTTTGAATTTTAAAATTCTTTCTATAGCGTGATATAAGAACCTCTTTCTGGGACTGAAAGGAGTTCATTATTGATATTAAATAATGGTTTCAAGTGAGGTAATTTTTATTCTACACGTAATATGAAAATAATTTCTAATGATATATGTATTTTGAAAATTTATGTTGATAAATTAGTTCTTGTGTTTTATTATGAAATGGTTCTTAATTATTTTTATACTTTGATGTCATTTCAGTTCAAATGTAGTTAAATGGGAGAATTAATGTTCTTTACTGAAATTCATATTTCTAAAATTAAATATGGATTCATTCTTATTCAATATAAATATTATAAAGTGTTGGTTAAAAGGTTTATTGTTGATTATTTTAAACATATAAAAACTCATAAGAGTATTAGTTACAAATTTGAAGTGGATTCATTTAGATTTTTTTAGAAATTAATGTTTATAATGGAAATTATAAGATTCGTTAGTGATTTCAGTACATATATAAATGATATCATGGTTAATTTTTTCTATATATCAATCTACTTCGGAAGCTGAATGTATACCTGCTGCAAGTTGATTTGCTCAATTTTTATATAATAAGAAAATATTATGTTAAATTGGTACTTATCATGATAAATTTTTTAATTACTGTTATACCACATCTTAAATATTTATTTCTATAAATCCTATATAATAATCCTGAAAAATAATATTGATGATAGATTTCATTTTATAAGAGATAATGTGAATTAGAGATATATTTTTTGAAATATCAACCCTAATAGAATTATATATATATATATATATATAATAATTTAGAAATTGTTTTATTTGGAAAATAGAAATATGATCTTGAAATATTAGAATGATATTAGTTCTTTTCATCATGTATTTTGCGGAGTTTTAGTTTGATTAAATGAAAAAACAATTTGTACTTATATGCAATCTACAAAATATGGAATCAATTTTTCAGATTACATGAATTTAATTTCCAAACATATTTTTTCATTATATAATTTTTTTAAAATTTATCATAAAATATATATGATGATCAATTAGTGTCTATACATTTGGTTTAAATTAAACATAGTTTGTAAATGGTTTATCATTTTTATCAATTTTTTAATTACTCTCACAAAATTTTATCGTATTTTTGAAAAATGGAGGACATTATCATGAATATTTATTACATGTTTTAAAAAATTTCCTTTCTATTTTTTACATACAATAAGTGTTATAATTATTATCGTTATTTATTTTAATTTTTTAAATAAACTAAAAGGGGGTTATTTTATGGGCATGTTATTGCATGTATTTCTATTTTGATTAATCAAAACTCCTCTCATACATGTTTAATATTGTAAATCATTTAAATGATTTATTATGTTTAGATACATGTTTTTATATTTTGATATATCTTATATATTTTAATTCTATTTTATTTAAAGAATAATTAATCTAGATTATGTCATCAAATTTCTATATGTAAAAGTTATATATATTTAATATTTTGATATACCAAAAAATGTTTTGTAGGTTTTAATTTGAGTTACTTAGAAAAATACTCATTTTGGACATTAATAAATTTTATATAAGTGTTTAAAAATATTCCCAACATAAATATGTACTGATTACCAAACATATAAATGGTTTTCCACCTAGAAAACATTCGCATCACAATGCTAATTAGGTAATCTAAATATCTGATTTACAAAATCTATTTTTCATAATCTCATAACAATATCAGAAGCAATAGAAATAAAAATTGAGTGAATATTCTTTTTTGGAAATATAGGAAGCTTTCCTACAGCCAATTAGAATACATATACTTATTAATCGACCTTTAACTTGTATTAGTGGCTTATCTAAAGAAACATTTTAGTGGTTACCATCATTCAAGATGGTTGGTTCATCCTGGAATTAAAAAAATGTATAATGTATTGAAATCCTAGTTTTTTTGGGTGGAATTAAAAAGAAATGTTTCTATGATTGTTTCAAGATTATTGACATCTAAGAAAATTATGGAAAAACATCAATTACTATATGTTGTGTTGTATTCTACACCAATTCCAATTTGGAAATGGGAACATATAAAAATGGATTTGGTTATAGGTCTCCCATGAATGGTTAGGAAACATGATGTCATGTGGATCATTGTGGATCAAATCACATAGTCAGCTCATTTCATCACTATTCATGAATCTCATTTGGTGGAGAATAATTACAAAAATATATAACCATAATTTGGGAATAAGGCATGGAGTTTCTATTTAAATAACATTATATTGAGATCCACAGTTCACATTGTATTTCTAGTAATCCATAATGAAATCCCATAGGACACAATTGATGATGATTATAATGTATCATCCTTAGATAGATGAGAAATACAAGATGTTGATGGAAATGTTTGAGGATATATTGTGGGCTTGTGTGATGGATTTTGGTGGATTATGGTAGGTTCACATGCCATTGGTGGAGTTCTCATATAATAATAGTTATCCGGACTCGATACATATGGATCTATTTGAAACATTATATGAGTGTTTGTGTTGTTCTCTAAATTTTTGGATGGAAATATTAGAAACATCATTGGTTGGGATGATCCTTTTCCAATAGTCAATAGAGAAGATCAATTTTAATATGATTAAAAAAAGATGGTGAAATGTTTTTCAAAATCATATGCTGGCCATATTCTATGTCTATTTTTATTCGAGTTGTTAATCATATGTTCTTGATAATATCTCATAGGCTTGTAATTTTTTGGTTTGTAAAGTAGGATATGTTATCTCAAAATTATATTGGGACTTTTGATATACTTGAGCGGGTTGGAGCGGTAAAATTTCCGCAGGGGTTTTACCACGGTAAAGTGTGGTACACAATGTGTTTCTTGTTTCTCGGTTAAAGAAATACCACCAAGATACAAAATACATGTTTTAATGGGATCATGTTGAACTAGACACATATTATTCATTATGCCCAAGCTAGTGTAGATTGTGGACAGGATAGAGAAAGTCATTCTTGGTAAAAGCATCAGCTTAGTTTGGGATTTGTGGAAACATAGAAATATTCAGGAGGGGACATGGGAGAAATAGAAAGATATGGCCGAGAAATGGCCTAAGGTATTTTTGAAAATTGATGGTTCTCTAATTTTCAAGGATATAAAATCCAATGATGGGGAGATCATAACACCATTAGTTTTGGGTATGCAACCCTATTTTATGAAATTTTAGGTGTATAAAGTGGTTGGGTAAGATTTGAAATAGTTTGGATGTGTTTTTGGAAATCTTTTGGTGATTTACTATTGTTGAAAGGTTTGATAACAGTTAGTGAAAACTATGAATAATCTCTAAGATACAGTGCACAAGGATGCTGAGGTCTTTGGGAGGTTTCATGGTCAAGGCACATAGTTTACAAACCATGTAGTGACATTTGGGAAACAAAACCACTTGAGATAGTGTCAATTCTAACAGTCAGTGCATAGTTTGTCTAAATATGTAGGTAAAACGTGTAGGGAAACCATTGGGATAATAGAATTCACATGTTTATTTAATGTATGAATATCTGTGAAATATAATAGTGACCAACATTATAAATGGGTTTTTTTAAAATATTGTCCCTTTAGATTTTCCCTAAAACCATAATTTCTTTACCTATGCATCATTAACATGGTATTCTCTCTTCTCTAAGGTTCTGGACCACATCCTACCCATTTTGGATGCTTTTTGAATGGGTTTCTTTGCACCTTGAAAGAAAAGCACCATTTGTAAGTCTCTATCCTTTGATTATTTTGGTTTTTCTATTGATCTACTTCCGCATAATTGTTGATTTTCTAGATCTAATTCCATCACATGTAGATCTGTGGCTATTGTTTCATAAAATGGAGAAATTTGGTCTTTTTTATTTTAGGGAAAATGATCTACGGTGTTTTTGTGGAGGTTCCACCTAGATTTTGTGGGCAGTTGGGCTGTGGGTTGATTTTTCGAAACCCTAAGTTAGGTGTCATCATTCTCATATCCATTTTGATAGAACTAGAAGTATTAATTTATTTTTTTTGTTTTATCTTGCAATTGGTTGAGATTGTGATGTGATATTCTTTGTGAAAACCCATTTTGTGATTATTTGGGGATATTGGGGAAAATGTGTTATTATAGTGAAACAAGGATTTATTGTTTGATTTGTAAATTTTGATTTTAAAATCAGTGGGTTGGTTGGTTTATGGAAAATGTATTGTGAAATATTTTTTTCAATAAATATTTTATTTTATTGGAATGTTGTTTGGAATGGAACATTGTTTGAGTGTGTTTTCAATATATGGGTGGGTTAGTGAAGTGATTTGGTAATTTATTGGAACGTATGATGTACTTAAGGGATTTTTTGGTATGGAAATTGTTTGTTTGTAAGAATTAACATGTGTTAGTTAATATGAACGATGTAATTATTGATAGAAATGTTGTTGTGGGTATGTTAAATTCTTTATAGTTGTTTCTTCAATTAATTCATCTTTCATGTGTGGAAATAGATATATAGTGGACATGTAGGACTCCCATAAAGGATAAGTGTGCGATAAGTACCTTTATCATGGAACATGGGTGAATAATCTTGGATATGTGGTTATACCATTACAGGTACAGATATTTTGGTAAATAAAAAATATGAATATGATTTAAAGGTGTGTGTATCAAAAAAATGTTAATTTGGATATGATAATATATATTGGGAAAATGGTTAGTGAAATGTTTGGTTTATTTGTTTGTAATTTTTTTATATAGGTGAATTGATTTGGGTATGGATATTTTTGGATTTTGGTTAATTAATAAACTTTTTTAATGGATTTATTTAAATTTATGTATATAATTGTTCTTTCTTGTTATATCCTAGTAGAATTTGTAGGGATTTCATTTGAGGAAAACCTACTGAGTATTATTACTCACACCCTGCATTGGATGATTGGTGCTTTTGCAGATATTGTTTTTAGGGACATAGGTAAAGGTAATGCATATCCTTCCTTTTGTGGAATATCATGATTATTGGGAGGTTTTTTGGCGGTGGGGCTTTGATCATGGTGTGGAGATATAGAGCTATATATTAGAGTCTTGATCTTTTTAACATTAGTATTACATTTTAGATCTCTGATTCTTGTTATGTTTTGTTTATTGTATTGTGGTATATTTTCAAGAAATAAATAATATATATGGTAAGTGGGGTTTGTTAAAGGTACATTTGGTTGGTTATTTTCATTCCAAGGTAATATAATTCCTCAATTTTTCGTGAGGCCCTTGATATTTATTCATGTACATTGGTACCTTGGGAAAATCTCATAAGTACAAGTCTCACCTCCACCTTAACAAAATCTAACGAGGAGGGGTAGTATGTTAAAAAAAATTATTTCATTCAAATGTAATCTAGAACCTCGAGAACCAGGAAGAAATAAATGATAAATAATATAGGTGTGATTAGAGAAATTCCCTGTAGGGATTCTAAATGATAAACCACTCCCTATGAACTACTTAAAAAACAGTGTAATGCTTATTTGAAAAAATAAATATATAAAAATAGAATTTTCTATTAATTTCATAATAAGAAACAATCTAAATCCATTAGAAAAATATAGCATTTTACAATGAAAATCATTTCAAAATATGATGCATTTCACAAAAACCTTTTTTATAAATGATCATGCAGTGAAGGTACCATTTTATTAAAAATAGAAAATGTGTATGTAACTTTATAAAGATGTGATAAAATATAATAAAATAATGTATGTGTAAAATAGTTGTCACGGGATCCAGGGTTTTGAACATTATGGTCTAAGAAAATGATAAAATACATATTCATAATCAAACTCTACCCCTTCCAAATATTAATAAAAATATCATAACACTTCATGAAAACATCACCGGTTCGAATGATGGGAATACCCCAAGATTTTTCAGGTTATGTAACTCATGGAAAGAAGTCATTGGGAAATCTAAACTAGTTCAACATGTGTACCTAGGATCCCAAATAACTACCTAAGGCTTTCGTAGAGAATTTTATAGATGTTAGTTTTTATTAAGCTAGCATATACAATCATATCTCATCATTTATACAAAAAATATCCAACTTATCACATCTGATCTCCCTCATTAATCATAGATTGCATCAATTCCCAAAACACACAACAATTCACAAGATCCTTTACTAGGGATACATACATTTACATGTTTTTTCATAGACCAAAATTTCCAAAAAAGGGAGATTCCATAAGATGGTTTATCATTATATTTAGAAAATTTATTGTTCCAAACTAGACTTACCATTAAATAAATGAACCATTTGTTATAAAAACGAACATCCCCAAACGATTTATGGTACAAAAACCACATATTTTAAACCATTTTGAGTTTTATTGAAACACTAATGGTTCATCCTATTTAAAATAATGATTTAATAATGGAAACCCATGTTGGATGTGTGAGTAAAAAAAATATGTAATAAACCATCTCCATTCATCAATTTTTTGTCTATCATATATATTTTTTATAATATCATTGAAGCAGCTATGTTAAGAAATAAAGTAATTATATTTTTGAATTCAAACCCTAGATATAGGTAACCAACCTCAAAAAATATTTCCTCTAAAGAAGGAAATTTGAATAATCTTTAAAGGGGTCCACAAAATAAAGAGTTACTAAGGTCTTTTCAGATGAAAATATCTCTTTCACACTTAGACACATATACACCTATAAGTTCCTACATAAATACACCTAGATGTAATGTATATATTCCCATCACCTTGATAAAATATGTACAATGAGGGTATATATATATTTAAATTCATTACCTGTAATTCCCTAACCCTAGTTATACAGAGTCAATGCATTATTACACAACATTGGCATGATTACAAGAGATCAAGTCTTGAAGGATCGATTAGTTTAGTAGCCTTAGAGGTTAAAGATACATAAATATGTTATACATTACATTATGAAATGAAAAAACTACAAAAAATTTTCTCATTTGAACACACTCATATCCCTTAGCCTACTCCTGTAGGTCAATCATAATATACTTCTTCACATCCTGGAAAAAATAAGACACAAGAAAGTGGCCATCTTCGATCCTTAATAGGGATAAAAATATAGCGGAAACTATCATAATTAATCCAAAATATTAAAAGAAATGTATAAGACTAAAACACAAGCCTTTTAAAATCAAACATCATCACAATATGGATACGATAAATCAAATAATTTAATTAATTTCTTTATATGAATATCAAACTAGTTGAATAATCACATATTATATCAGTAGATAATTTCATAATGATGGAATGCATAATGCCAGAAATCATAACTAAATTGTCAAGGCTTCATGCCAAAATTACATATAATATTTTGTGATGGCCTTATTACAAGACACTATTTTGTCTCATGAGACATACTAATGCATCAATGAGCTATAGCGGGCTCCACCCGTCCCTTAAAAATTTCAATGCATTCCTTATATGAAATTATTTAAACATAACATAAACATTTATATTAAAAATAGAATATAAAATATTAACACTTTTACTATAAACAATGAATGGTATAAAAATAACACATCCACAATCAAACATATCACAAGAAATTCAATATAATGTGGAAGATTATATAAAAATAAAACAACTTCAAACAAGTGTAAAATCCATTAAAGGTTGTTGACATAGGTGAAATATAAACTATTTGAGTGAAATATCACTTTCTATTTTGAAATCATTTAAAAGTAACATAATTATAAAAGGAAAAATTTATTTTGAGAATATTCATATAATCTTTTATGGGAATTTTTTAAGGTGTTATAAAATCAAAAAATAGTCGTACCTGTCGTATAATTTAAGAAAAATCTTACCTTAATTTTTCAAAAAGGTCATAAAGTACCTTGTTTAGAAAATGATGAAAAAATTACTATATTTTTTAAAAAATTCAAATAGTGGTATATATTACATTAAACCATATTTTATGAAATAGTAAAAATGTATTAAATACATTTATAAGAATCACGAATGTTGATGATAAAGAAGCCCTACTAGATACTTACTTATAAACAAACTATGATAAATAATGACATTGTAAATTTAACCCTTTGGTTGAGGGTATATTAACCTCCTATAGAATATTTAAATCATATTTATTAAATTATATAATAAAAAAATAAAAAAATATTATATCATATATGATCTTCTAATATTACTTTGTTAAAAATATTTCATTAGTATCATTGTTATGGGTGTTAACCGATCCATTTTCCATTATATGTTTTGTTATTTAAGCCATGTTTTTTATGGATAATATGTTTATGATTGATATCCATAATGATATTATGTTCTTTAATTTTATTAATACTAAAAAAGTTATACTTGAATGATTACGATGGGGAATTAATCTCACCACATTCACTGAGATGGTAATCCTTAAACAAACTCGAGCGACAATATCATTATATTGATGGTGAAATCGTATGTATTTAGATGGTATACCATATATAATGAATCATTAACATGTTATATTTATTATTTAAATCAATTATACTCATTATTATACCCATCCAAAGAATAAAGTGTTGAATAACAAACTACACCACGACCTGGAGATGGTAAGTGGTACGTACACATGTATGTTGACTTGGTCATTCATTGGATGGATACAATAATGAAAATGTTTGTACCATATTTATAACAACATCACAGTAGGTTGAAGTAACTAGAATTATTATATTTATATGGAAACAAAAAATAAAGAGAAAGTGAAAGAAGAAAATAACTTTGAACGAGGTGATGAAATTATTACATCTTCTTTGGGTGCTTCCTATAAATTTGATCCAAAGGGCTCCTTAGGGTGGATTTATGATAAAAGTAAGGCCTATATGTTTAATTGAGGTCTGTGGGGAGGATAATTAATCAGGGTTTGGACGAACCAAATTGATTTGGAGTTGGGAAATTTTGAGAAGGGGAAGTACCCTTTTATAAGACAAGTGATGGTCACTTTTAGAAAAGCATGAAATATTATATTAATAAAAAACAATTTTCAATTTATAATGGCTCATAATGGTTTTATCCAGAGTCTAAGGTGGGAAGAGTTCGAAATAGTCACAACAAATAAGTTTTATATAAATTTATTCAACCATATAATAATTATTTTTTACATTTAATTCTTATATAAATAGTTTAACTTTTACCCTATCTTTTTGTATTTTTATATTACATGGTTAATAAACATACTATAAAATTAAAAGATAAAATCAAGTAGTTCATTAATTTAATATATAATTATATAAGTCCTTTTTCCAAGCCATATATTTTTAGGAATAATATATCATTTAATAATGTATTATTTGTTTTAAAAACTCATTTATGTCAATTTTGACATTATTTAGTATCTGGTTTTTGTGAAAGTTAGAAAAACATTATTACTTATAAAAAATAAATTAAATCTACCCTAAAATGTCATATTAACTTATAATTTATTTCAATTCATCAAAATTCTAAATTTACATAAATTTTGATATTTATAATATCAATTATTTTAATCATCAATTAATAAGGTAATCATTACATCATCATTATGACATAAATAAATTTCATTATATATAGTCTAAAAATAAAAAATTAAATACCATGATGTAGGAAATATTTTTATATTTCAAATAAATATTTATTGTCTAATTTATATTATGTATAACCATATATTAAAAATGATTTTCTAATTAATATTTTAATTTAACACTTTTAACTCTTCATTGAATAAAATATAATAAATGTCCTAATCTAATCCATTTGGATAAAAAAGAATCATATTTTTTTTCTTAAGGTTTATTCTAGTCGAAATAAACCTTCCAATAGAATTAAGACTTCTGTTAGGGTAATTATAATATAATTTTTACATTTAATTACCCTTTTTACTTTTAATTGTGGTAAATTATATTCAAAAGATATTATTCACCAAAAAATATTTTCATCATATTGAACCACATTTCAAAAATTGATGTCAACCATTTCTCTCAAATTTTTGAAATTCAATTCACAGAATTGGTAGAATTATGTTTCACGAAAATAAGAAAATTTTCCTAGAAGGTGGGAAAAAGACATTATAAAATCAATAAAATTATATATATCTAATATTATTTTAAAATGACTTAAATTAATTACATTGGATTAAGATTTGTATTATATTTATATTTTTACATTAGAATTAATTTTAATAAAAAAATTATTATTTAAATAAAAGTCAGTTTTAAACAATAAAGAAGTGTTTTTCACAATTCATTAAAAATTGATATTTTTCAGAAAAATACATAAAATTCATCCTAAGATAATTTTGATATTCTGAATCAAAAAATGATTTCCATTGAATTTTTTTTATAGATTTTCAAAAAGGTGGGTATTACTATTCATAACTGCTTTTTAAATGGTTAGTTTGATTGATCGTTGTGTGCTAGAACATGAAGTTGCATACAACGAATTCTATTGTATTATTCAAAGAGAAGTGTATTGTAGATACATGGGGTGTTTCATTCATCCCTCCTTTAAATAATTTCATCCTTGAAATTTCTAGAATATTTCTGCATAAAAAGATTCGGGTTGTACTTCACCATGATTTCCTCAGGTTCCCATGATGACCCTTCCATATTATGGTTTCTCAATAGAAATTTTACCCGATGAGTTGTCCGATTTCTCAACACTTGTTCTCTGGTATCAATAATCCTGACAAGATATTCATAATAAGACAGATCGTGTTCCACTTCTATTTCTTCATATGTGAGTACATGCATTGGGTCTGACATGTATTTTCTAAATAGTGATATGGTGAACAGATCATGAACATTGGAGATGTTTTGTGTTATTGCCAAACAGTAATCTATAACTCCGATTAATTCTAGAATTCTGAATTTTTTGATGTACTTGGGAATTAATTTACCCTTCTTACTGAATCATATAACACCCTTTCCAGGGAGAAACCTTCCAGATAACATAAACTACTACTTGAAATTCCAATTCCTACCATCAGTTATCCGCATAACTCTTTTACCATCTTTGATATGATTTGATGTGGGTTTGGATAATCTTTACCTTTTCCATTAATTCCTCTACATGTTCTGGGCCTATGAATTTTTTTTCACCAACAACATCCCAACAAGTTAGTGTACGAAATCTCTTTTCATATAACGCTTCAAATGGAGCCATATGAATACTTGAATGTAATCTATTATTATAAAAAAATCTACTAGAGGAAAATACTATTCAAACATACTTTAAAAATCGTTTGAGAAAGATCTCAACATTTATTCTATGGATTGAATTGTCCATTCTGATTGTCCATCCGTTTGAGGGTAGTAAGCAGTGCTCAAAAAATGTTTAGTATCCATGGATTTATGAAGACGTTCCATAAAATTTTTGTAAAATGTTGATCAAATCAAAAATAATATATAGGGGTATACCATGATGTCTTAAAATTTCATTAATATATATTATTGCTAAATGTTCAAGTGGTAAATCTTCTATTATAGAAAGAAAATGTGATGACTTGGTAAGACAATGAAAAATGTCCTATACTGCATCATTCCTACTTTGAGTATTTGGTAGCCCCATGACAATGTCCATCATAATATCATCCCATTTCTACTCAGTTATAGGAAGAGGTTTCATGAATCCTCTAGGATGTTGTCTTCCTGCCTTCACATATTTATAAACCATACATCTCAACACATAATTATAAATACCCCTCTTCATGTTGTCCCACCAAAAATGTTTCTTCAAATCACTACGCATCATAGTACTACCGGGGTGTATACACAAATGGTACCTAAGAGAATCAACCGAAAATTACTTTTTTGGATCAGGTATTTCAGGAACACAAATTCCCTTTCCGAATTTCAAAATTCCATATTCATATATGATTTCAATCAATCTCCCATCATTCACAGATTTAATTTTATTTTAAAAAATTTCATCATCAGTATGAGAACTTTTTATCCTTTCTAGAAAATATATTTTGGAAACCATTTGAAAATGTATTGATGTTTCATCATCCATGACTATTACCATATCCATAATTATTATATCTATGAATATATGATCTCTTTAAACACTTTTCTTATTCAGAAATCCATAATCCTTTCTCCTCAAACCATCAACCACCTAATTTTCTATCTTGGGGTGGTTGTTTATAGTGAAATAATAATCCTTTTGTAGAACATTCCATCTCCTCTCATGTTGTGTTCATTTTGTGAGAAAATATACTTCAATCTCTTTTGATCCGTAAAAATCTCACATTTTTCACCATTGAGATTGTTTCTCCATATCTTCAGATCAAAGATTACAACTGTTAACTCAATATCATGAGTGGGATAGTTTGGTTCATGATTTTTTAGGTGCCATGATGCATATGAAATAACCCTATCATTATGCATAAGTACACAACCCAATCATATCTTTAAAACATCACTTTAAATAACCAACCCATCATTATCTGATGATAGAGTCAAGATAATAGAATTGAAAAATCTTCTCTTCAGTTATTCAAAACATTCTTTACACGCTTATGTCCAAACAAATTTAACCTCTTTATGTCTGATCTTGGTTAATGGGTTTGGTAATTGAGTAAAATTCTGGATGAAACACTAATATTTACCTACTAAACCAATAATATTATGTGCCTTAGTTATAATTGTAGATGCTTTCGAATCCTGGAATACCATTTTCCTTGAAGTGTCAACATATATTCAATCCTTAGAGATAATATGACCATGAAAGTAAATATCCTGATTCCATAATTCACACTTTCTAAACATCTCAAATTATTCATTTCTTCAACGAGTTTTTAGAATAGTGAGAATGTTATTTTTATGATCTTCATAGATTTTGGAGTATAACATGATATCATCAATAAATACATCTACAAATTAATCATAATATTCCTTGAAAACTCCATTCATTAGATCCATGAAAACAGAGGGTTCATTTGTCAATTCAAGAAGCATTACTTTAAACTCGTAATGCCAATACATGGTACAAAATTCTGACTTTGGAATGCCATAATTTTTCATGCACAACTGATGATATCTATATCAAAGTTCAATATTTGATAAATATTGAGCTCCCTGATGTTGATAAAATAATTCATCAATGCGAGGTAGGGGATAATTGTTCTTTATTTTTATAGAATTGATCTCCCGGTAGTGAATACAAAACCTCATAGATCGATCATTATTCTTTAAAAAATTAAATTCAGGCTTCCCATGGAGAAACACTAGGGAGAATAAATCATTCATTACACAATTCTTCTAGCTGTTTCTTTAGTTCCACTAATTTCAGAGGGGCCATTCTATAAGGGGTCTTTGATATGGGCCTCATTCCAAGAATTAAGTTAAAGGAAAATTGAATTTATATATCTGAAGGAAGTCCAGTTCATACCTCCAGAAACACATCAATATATTATTGAAAAATAGGCACATATAATATTTGTAAATTCTTTACTTCACACAATGTTATTTAACTCCCATATTACCCAATAATTGAATTTAGTAGAGATACTTGCGGAGGATTGAGATGCGAAGCAGTTTTTGATGTTTCCGCTCTAAAGATATGGGATTCCTTATCCTCATAAAAAATTGTAACCTCTTTCTCTTACAATATATTTTTGCATCTTGGTCTAAAACCAACCCATGCCAAGGATTATATCAAATTTAATCATGGGTAGGACAATAAGATCTATAGATAAATCATGTTCATATACGATAATGGTACCTGATTGAAAAAACATTATTTCAGTGATAATTCTCTTATGAGTTTTTACTGACAAATGCCTTGTTAAATCAAATTGGAAATATAGAAATTTCATAGAAAACTTGATGATATGGAAGAATGCATTGATCCAAAATAAAATAATTTATTGCCAAATTTTGAGGAAACTATTAAAGCACTTGTCACCACGTCACTATGAGATTCAACCTCAGAAGTAGTGATTGCATAAGCTTGGTCTTCCTCCCTTGGACTTTATTGCGGTATTGTTTCATAGCACACAAGAGATTTATTTGAATAATTCCTGATTTCTTTACAGTTGTGGCATTCAACATTAAAAACAACTTTCTTTCCCTTGCAACGATATGCTTGGTGGAATTTTTCAACACACATGTAACAAATTATCATTCCCTTCACGAAAGTACCGATGTGTTTATCCCCACATTTACTATTGGATGGAAATTTAACTTTTCCCTTATCCACCTTATTTCCATTTCCAGAGTGTTTTAAAGATATCTTCTTCACCTTCATTACTTTTAAGTCGTAAGACATAGGGAATTCCTTTATTTGTCTTGATTTCACATGAGACAATATTTTCAAATGATGAGAAGGATTTTGAGAATAATGCTTGATAGAGAAAGTGTTTTAACCCATCATCAAATCGATCTATCTTACTCTTTGGGTTATTTATATAATCCAAAGCATGCCTTTATAACCTTGAAATGTTAACCTCATAATTAACAACATTTTCATCATCCATTTTCCATAGACATATAAATTGTCATCCCATATCTTATAGATGGTCATGAGGAAATTATTTTTCTACAAAAAGCTATTTATACTCCCTCCATTCTATATTTGATACTTTTTAATCCTTATTTGTGTTTTGATTTAATGACCACCATTGATCTGCATCTCATGTGAGGTGATAAAATTCCATGAAAATATTTTCCCTTTCCCTACTCCTCAAGGAATGAAATATTTTCTCTATCGAACATATCTGTTTGTTGTTGTTTCCTCATGAACCATTCTATCATTGATCCTCCATGTTGTGGATCAGGGTGCTCCATACGGGTAAGGATATTATTCATAACCTGAGTGTGTTGTTCCAGAATGGTTATAATATACTCCGCACCAGTTTCATTACCGGTTCCACAATAATTATCTTGAGTAGGAAGGAAATACCTACATGGATTACATTCATTGATACGGTTTCCATTCCATCAACTTGGTGCCATTTCAAAAACATGGAATACAATAGCTTAGTTTATGATCTGCAATGAGTGATATAAAACATATAAAATACCTAACATAAATTGAACAGTTTATGTATATAATCCATAATCATACAAATTTTTTTTCATTTAGGATATATTTACAGATAAATCCTTTACAATGGTCTGTAATGAAAATGGGAATTATCCTAAACATATCACCCATGAGTGTCAATACCTGTAGTGCAGAAAGGACCATTGTCGTGTACCAAGATACCCCTGGTCAAGCTTGAATGTCCATGTCAGTTTTTTCACTCTTAGGTATATATGTTCCATAGCCACCTCTACCTATTTGTATCTAGACAAAGATAAATTTTCTTGGAAAATTCACAATATCTATACATTTCCCAAATTCTAATAATCTCTTCTATACTAATCCCCAAAGAATATATTAGGGTAATGTTTTATAATCTAAGATTTTCTAAATAAACATTCCATGGTTTCTACTAAACTTATTCTAATACAAACTATCACTCTTCAACCCTTATTACCTAGAGTCGGTGCATTATTACATAATATTGGAATGATAACAAGAGATCATGTATCGAACGACCAATTAGTTTAGTTCCCTTGGAGGTATGAGATACATACATACATTTTACATTACATTATGAAATGGAAAAACTACAAAATTGTGTCTCCCTTGAACACAATAATATCCCTTAGCCTATTTCTAGAGTTAAATCAGAATATAGTTTTCTCATATATTTGAAAAAATAAAACATAAGAAAGTGGTGAACTCAGATGATCAATAAATATAAAAATATAATGAAAAATATCATAAATACGCATAAACATTTAAGAAAATTTATAAGACTAAAAAAATACTTTTAAACTTAAAATTCATCAAATTATGGAAAATATAAATCATTTAATGCCATTTACTTATTAACATGGATATTATACTTGTCGAATAATCACATGTAATATCAATAGCTAACTTTAGAATGATTGAATGCATAATGTCGGACATCCTAAACACATAGTCCAGGTGTCATGCCAAGAAAACAAATAATATTTTTTCAATGATTTGTGCCATGACACTATATTGTCTCCTGAGACCTATAGATGCATCTAGGAGCTATAGCGGGCTCCACCCGTCACTTACAAAGTCCAATACCTTCATCATATGAAATTGATGAAACATTACATAAACATTCATACTAAAAATATCATACAAAATGATAATACATTATCCATAAACCATGAATGGTATAAAAATAACACATCCACAGTCAGACATATCACAAAACCTTCAATACAGTATGGAATATTTTATCATAATAAATCAACTTAAAATATTTCTAAAATTCATCAAAGGATGTTGACATAGATGAAATCAAAACTATTTGATAGAAATACCTCTTTCTATTTTGAAATCATTTAAAAGTAACATTATTAGAAAATAAAACATTTAACTTGAAAATATTATTATAATCTTGTAAGGTAATCTTCAAAGGTGTTATAACGACATAAAATAGCCACACCCCCCCCCCGTATATGTAAAAAACATTCTTACCTTAATTTGTCGAAAAGGTCAAAAAGTACCTTATTTGGAAAATGATGGAAAGATTCCTTTTAATTTTATTATAAAAAGTAAAAACATGGTATAAATGACTTTAACCCATATTGTAGGAAAAATTAATAATGTTTTGAAATACATTTTTAAGAAACACAGATGTGGATGATAATGAAGACACAGTAGATACATACGTATAATCAACATTAGATAGAAAAGAGAATGTAAAATTTAACCTTACCTTGTACTTTTCATTGGTTTGGCATACATTAACCTCCTATATAATAGTGAAATCACTTTTATTAAATAATACAAGAACCAAATATGTAAATATTATATCATATACGATCTTCTAATATTGATTTTTTAATTATATTTATGTAGTATAATTATTTTGGGAGATAACAGATTCATTTTCCTTTATATGTTTTGTTATTTAAGTCATGTTTTTATGGATAGGATGTATTTGATTCATATTTATAATGATATTACATTCTAAAATTTTTTATCATAAAATGGAAATTATTCTTGAATGGTTACGATGGGGAATGAATCTCATTGTATTCGTGGAGACGGTAATACGTACGTATGCACAAGCGACAATATCATTTTATTGGTGGTGAAACCACATGTAATTGAATGTTATAACAAATATATAGAATCCTTAACAAATTTTATTATTTATTTACATCAATTATACTCATTATTATTCAAATTCAAATAAATAAGTGTTGAACAACGAACTACACCACGACGTGGAGATGATAATCCATACATATGTATGTATGGTGGCTTTGTCACTCATAGGATAGATAAAATAATGAATATTATATTAAAATATTTATAAAAATATCATAGTATGTATAATTTAATCGAGTTATTATTTTGGTATGGAACAATAAAGAAAGTGGAAGTGGAAGAAGAAGAAATCATTGAAGATGGTGATAAAATTGTTACATCTTTTTCAGGTGCTGCCTTTTGAATTGATCAAAATGGCTCTATAGGTTAGCTTTTTGATAAATGTATGGCCTTTAAGTTGAATTTAGGGTATTTTGGATGATATTGGGGTAGTATTTTGATGATCCAAATGGATTTGGAGGTGTGAAATTATGAGAAGGTAAAGAACCCTTTTATAAGAGATGTGAGGGTCACTTTAGGAAAAGCGTGAAATATTATTTTGTTATAAAATAAATTTCTGTTTCTAATGGCTTAAAATGAATTTATTTCAAGGATAATGTGGTTATAGGTCGAAATATTCTGAACCAATAGATTTTGGACATGTTTAGGCCACCATATTAACCTTATATTTTAGATTTAATCTTAGTTAAATAGTTTAACTTTTACCTTGTCTTTTTGTATTTTTATATTAAATGGTTAATATAAATACTATAAAATTCCAATATAAACTCAATTGGTTCATTAATGAAATATATATAATTATATATGTCCATTGGCTGAAACATATATTTTTATGAATATTATATCATTTAATAATATAGTATTTATTTTAAAAACACATTTATGTCAATTTTGACACTATTTTGTATTTGTTTTTTATGAAAGTAATAAAAACGTTATTACTTCTAAAATAATACATTAAATTAACCCTAACATGTCATAGTAACCTATATATTTTTTTAATGTATCTAAAGTCTCAATTTAATTTAATTTTGATATTTGTAATATCAATTATTTTAATCATTCATTAATAAGGTAATGACACCATTATCATTGTGTCATAAATAAATGTAATTATTTATAATCTAAGAATTATAAATAAAATAACATTATGTAGGAAATATTTTTATATTTATAATGTAAATTTATTTTTGAATTCATTTTATTTATAACCCTATATTAAAAATGTTTTTGTTATTTAAATTTGAAATTAAAAATTTTAACTCTTTTTTAAATAAAATATAATAAATGTACAAATATAATCCATGTTGATAAAATAGAATAATATTTTTTTCATAAGGTGTATTTTGGTTGAAATAAACTTATACAATAGAATTTCGACACGTGTTAGTATAATTGTAACACCATTTTTACCTTTAATTTCCCTATTTACTTTTAATCGTGAAAAATAAAATTCAGAAATTATTATTCAACAAAAATTATTTTAATACTATTTAAACACATTTTAAATACTGATTTCAACCATATCTCTTGAATTATTGAAATTCAAATTATAGATGTGGTATAATTATGTTTTATGGGAACTTGAAAATGTTCCTAGAAGTTGGTTAAAAGATGTTAAAAATTTCAATAAAATTTTATATATCTAATATTATTATAAAATGACTCCAATGAATTACATAATATTAATATATTTATAATGTGTCTATTTTGAATTTAAAATAAATTAAAATAGAAATAATAATTATTTAAATAATAGTCAGTTTTAAACAGTAACATAGTGTTTTTCCCTTTACATCAAAATTTGAATGTTTTCAGAAAAATACTGAAAATGCACCCTAAAAGAATTATGATATTTTGAATAAAAAATTGAAGTACGTTTTCAAAAATAAAATTTCTAAAATTTCAAAGTTGGTATTACTATTCATAACTACTTTTTAAATAGCCAGTTTGATTGTTTGTGGTGTGCTCGAACTCGATGTTGCGTACAACACATTCTATTGTACTATTCAAAGAAAAGCGTAGCATGGAAGCTTCGAGTGTTACCTTACCCATGGATACGTGTGTATTTACCCTTTATGAATAATGATCCAAAGATATCCCAATGTGGATCAAGATATGCTATAATAAAATAAGAAGAAAAAATAACAATACCTAATTGAAATTTGGTCGACAAAAAAATTTATGAATCCTTTCCCAAAACTAATGTCAAACATACTACCTTCAATGAACATTCCAATAAACAACCTTAACCATGCCCCACAAACCCATGGAACTAATAACCAAAAATTTAAATTCCCAAAAGTAGGTTAGGGTTTAAATGTGTACTCGCCGCCCAATGGAAAATGATCGAAGACATGAAGAATATGGAATAAGAAAAGAGAGGGTTTGGGGAAATAACTACTTAAGAAGACCATGCATGACAAATTTAGGAAAATAAAGAGGATATGAGGATTTAGAGGGAGGGAGGAATGTGTTTGGGGTTCCCTTATCTTTCCATTCGTAACATAGGAATGGGAAGGGGTGGACATAACAGGTAAGGAAGGGATGGGGATTAAGTATAAAATAAAAAAATAATAAAAAATAATAATCATAACAACTTTTTGTTAATAAAGGAAAAACCACATGGTATTCTAGAACATGGTCAAGCCATGAATTTTCCACTATCTATGTCCACATGTAAGTATGGGAGGGATTCAAAACCTTGTTCATTGTAGAGTATTTAATACCGAACCATTTTCAGGAAATAACAATTGAATGGGGCCAGTGTATTGTTATTACTAATCATGTGCTAACTGTATGACTCCCACCCACCTTTAAAATTTTCATCTTCCATAGAAAAACGACTATAAGAACTATATAAAACTTTAGAGACACAAATAAAATAAATTCACCATAAAACCAAAATCTTTTTTGAAATTTCTCCCAACCATTAATGAGTTTCAATCACAGGATATTCACGAAGTTTAAACGTGGAAAAAATAGGTACTTTTTAACACCAAATAATGACCTCCAAAACAAAACTCCCATACCTAACACGAAGTTAAACATAACCCCCCAAACTCATGATGAAATACCAAATGAAAGAGGGAATATCTAGCTTATAAGGAGAACTCCCATCAAACAACCTCAAAAAAAAATTCATGAATTGATATTGGTGACATCCAGTGTGACCTTTGAAATCTACATGTCACGCGCACCAAGATCTATATAAAATGACATAGAGATGATACATGTTTGGTCTCCCCACCATTTTATAATTCACTTAGCATAGTTATTGACATAAGATGTAGGGTCAGAAATCCACCGACCAACACCAAATAATATTTTACCAGAAACTTGTACAAGCCAGCATTAATAATTCTTAAAGACACATTCATCTTCAAATTAACACCAACTAAGAACTAAATATAATCTAAATAAATGGTAATAATTCTAAAGCAACCACATATAATGTAGAACCATATAATTCTTATAAAAAAGACTCCATGAAAATTAAAAATCAAAAGGTTAAAAAATAGATATCATAATAAGGAAAATATTTAATAGTTTCCACTCTAATGTCCAAAATAATGAATAGGATCTACATCCCACACACATATAATATCCTCTTACACATGAAATTATTCACTCCATGACCTATGTATGGAGATCCTATGTCTTGGATAATTTTATTCCGTGCATTTAGGAGCATAAAATCCCCTTACAAGACATAATTGTCTTGTATCATGATTTACAGAACATTTTATGATTTCCCAAGAAGATAAACTAATGAAAAACAAATTTTTGGATAATGACTGGATGACGTAGAGTTCCTGAACAATCCATAAAAGAAATAAAATAATTTGTGATTCTCTTAGATATAATTTGGAACATAAAAAAATTTTACAAGATACGATCCTATAGTCCATAACCCTCATTAGATGGGTGACTATCATGAATGCCATAATTTTATGAATTTCAAACTGTTACGAACATACACCTGGGGATGAAAATGGATTGGAATAACTCATCCACCAACTATATAAATGAGACTAGAAAACATGAGGGAATGTGATCCCTAATCTATAGATGGATACCCCACACGAAAATAGGATCATTCACGAGATTTCATGACGCTACCTCCATAGAAAAAGAAACCAATTCATTGAAATTCTGAAAAACAACTTATCCATATGTGGACATTAATAAATCTACAATCTATGAAAATTTATTTTTATTCACTTATATAGAATAAGACATTGAATTATTTTGGTCTAGAATATATTCCAAGACACCCCAACTCATAATGTGGATAGAAAAATCAACTTCCACTCGACTAGTCACAATCCATCAAAAATACCCAAGACAAATCTTACCCTAAACACATATTTAATAAAAAAACCTAAAGACATATCAAAACACTTGAAGAAACTCCAGATCCTTTAACAAACAACAATATCGAGGGACGACATGATATAATTAAAAATACATCAACTCCACCACTCCACTAGGAATATTGGAAGATCCATTGAGTGGAAGAGACTCTTTAAAAATCATCTAGGTCATTCTTAGTGGCATAATCTAAAAAACCTAAAAAACCAAATCAATATTAAACCATAAGCAACCAATTAATTTTTTAAACCCAGAAATAATATCATAAACCAATACCACATAAAAATAAATCAAAATGATATCAAATCTCAAATGAAACAAAACAAAAAATAATATTAAAAATTATTTAAGAACAATATTTTAAAATCTACCAATTCCAAATTTTGAAATTTCTATGATAAATTCCCTACTTTGAATTCAAAATAACATAATATTTCCAAAACAATGAAAAGGAAAATCCAATTTTCAATTCCATATACCTACTTGATGTCTTATTATGGTAAAAAATTTACAACATATCCACTTTCAAGTAAACATCATCCACTTTCACATCCTATTGGAATCCAAAATGTCAATTAGAAATAAATACCAATGTGTTTTTTTAATTGAAATACAAATTTCACAATATTCAAAATAAACCCCCCTAAACCAAATTAGTCCAAAACATCAATCAAACAAAAAACCTTTAATGGGAAACTAGTATCCTCTAAAATGTCAACTACACATTTTAGCAGACTATGCACTAAGCCATAACAACCACTGAAAGCATTTTAGTTGTTGAATTAGGTCTAACATTTATCATTACACCAAGTAATCTCACATTGTGTTGCCATATTGCTTCCATTAGCATCCCTCATGATTTATATTCTCATTAAACAAAGTGAACATCAACATCATAAACCCAAAATTCAAACGAGAGACTGAAAGATTAAAAGTCCTTGGTAATTAGATACTTAGAATGAGAAAGAGTTTTTAATTCTCTTCCACACCCAACCCTTCATGATATGAGAATAAAATATAAAATGTACCTGGCCCCCAAATAATAAAGCGAACAACTGATAACATTTTTTCATAAACCAACGCGCATTTATCCCAAATTGGGAAAAAGGTTAAGCCTGCAACATAACATGAGAGGATTTCAAAATCCTCCAACTGTAGACACTAGATAAAGGAATCAAATATAACATAATTGGTAGTGATATAAATCATAATAAAACCTCAATTAAAAAATAAAAAAAAGAACTCCCAGACATCGTAAAGAGACAAAAACAAATACACGTACCTTCATTTAATCTTACGTGCCACATACAAAAAAATCAATTCTCATTCCATATGTGAATTAGAAATAAGAGAACATGGAACTGATATTTATTAATAAATATTATAATGAGTATAAAAAATTATTTTAATTATTATATTAGATAAAAAACTCTATTTCTTTACCATAAAAAATAAAGCCATTTCAATCTAGTTTGAAATTATAAATACATCCTAATAGTGTTTTAAATTCATTTCATAATATTTAATATGATAAGGCCTTTAAAAACCATTTTTCTCTTTTATCTTGAAAACCATTTCAATATATGATAAATTTACCCAAAAAACATTTACATAAAATAGATTTATGTTGCATAATCATTTTAGTATTAAAAAATACATTGATTTATTTTTATAATGATTCTAGAAAAAAAGAAAAATAGATTAAATTTAAAAAAATATGTCTTAGTATGTTGGGTAGTAGTTGAGATTTCCTAGGAAAATGAAAAAAACATCTCATGTAATAAATATTTACTATCACTAGATACTAACAAGCCTTCCCTGAAACATGGTGAAATCCTGACTAGTTCGAATGCTGGTCATATACTAAGAGTTTTCAGGTTCTCTATCTCATGGAATCTAAAAAGTGTGTAATATAAACATATGTATCATGTGTACCACAGATAAACCTTAACTACCTCAGGCGTACAAAGGAAAAAGGGAGGTGATTTTTTATCAATATAGAGGTCAATTAAAAATCAAAATTGTTACACAAAATCTCATACACATTCTAACCTCAGATATCCACCCTTAAGCACATCCATTTTACCTTTCCTAAAAAAATTTAAAATACTATTTGTCAGTAACATACACACAAACAAAGACATATATATATATTATTTAAAAGACATCATAGATTCCATTAAATTGGAATGAATTAATAAGGGTTTTCATTTACATTAAAAAATTCAATGTTCTAATAGGGCATCACCATTTAAAAAAAATAAACCGTTAATTTTTAAAACCAATTTTACCTAATGATTTCATGTTCCAAAACAACACATTTAAATCAATTTGTAATGATAGTCCAATAACCATGGTACATGGTGTTTAGAAAAAACAAATATTTAGTTATGGAAACATATTTTGGATGTATGAGGAAATAAAAAAATCAAGTGACAACCAATTTTTTTTCATAATGAATTTTTTATTTAATTTATTTACCTTACAATATAATGGAAGTAACTATGTATAATAAGAATGAAATAATAGGTCAACTAGGACATTGCAATCTTACCTTAAAACCTAACTCCTCTGTTGATGTGAAATTGAATCCACATTAAAGAGATCTAGAGAAGAATGAGTGGCTAAGAAGGGCTCTGGTGAAGAAAATCCCACTTTTTACTAATAACAATATGAAGCTATATATATATATATATAACTACCCGTAATTGTAAAGTTCACATTCCCATTACCATGATGGAATATGTACAGATAGAGTATATATACATATTCCTTACCCATGTATATATGTGCAAGTTTCCTTCATGATGATATGTCAATGACATCCCCCAGAAGGTCTATGGTATAATAGAAAAACATATTCAACTAAAAAGATATAAAAAACTAATTAAAAATATGATTGAAAAAATGAAGGAAACAATACCAAAATTGATGTTTAACGCACTACCTACAACAAAAGTGGCTATACAAAACCTTAACGAAGCCCCATGAACATTGGAAAAAATAAACCAATACATAGAGTACCCAAATCTAAGATAGGGTTTTAATAGATCATGAAAAACACAAATTAAAATAGAAACCAAATGAATAAAATAGAAGAGGAAGAGGTTAGAGGAAGAAAAATACCTATCAAATATTATTTCACAATATAAAATAAAAGAAGAATATTTAGGATGACAGGATATGAGTAGGGGGAGGTGTGCATCTATGATTATTTCATGTTCGTAACGTGACACTTTAGAAGGGGTGGAGGGTGGAGAATTATGGGAAAGGGTTAGGGGAGAAACGGTATATCAGATACTAATAATAATATAAAAATAAAATATTTTTTAAAACCATTTTAGGATATAGGGTTTGGCCACATAGACATCCAAAATTTTCACAAACCATACGATCACATACTTCTAGGGTGGGTATTTATAGGGGTACAATGCTTAAAATAGATAACCCATTGCATGACCAAAGACCAAAAAAACAAATTCCTAAATACAAGTCCCGCAAAAGTGATCCAAATCTCACACAGGAGGCCGACACAAACGACAATGTCATCGCCGGTTCAAACCACAACGTCATCGCCATCCTTTCGTCGCCGGACAACCTCGATGGTTGTGTGGTATGGATATACCCGTTGTTTATACAACACAATATTTAGGGGGTTGGCACATAGTTTTCACTACCCATGCAGTAATGGGTTACCTCTAACCTTCAATGCAAAAAATTCCCACTCATTCAAGAAATCACATTGATAATCTATGGAAAAAATGGGATAGAAAAAAACAACATAAATCCACACCCAAAGTGTGAGAACACATACCCTTATTGCTCATCTATGCTTTCCCCTTTCATATATTTCATTTCCCAATTAATTCACGCAATTGTTTATGATTGGCAGGAATAGATACTCTAGAGGTAATAAGGATTATACCATTGAAAATTAAATGTTTCACTTTATGTTTTTAAATATAATGTTGTATCTAATTACTTATATTGTTCAACAAGACTAATAAAATATATGTATAATTGGGATGTAATTTCTTGTATCTATTTAAAATGTATTAAATAAAATCACAAACACTAGGATTCTAGGGTTAGGTTTATTACCATTCTTCAATACGATTATTCATGAGAATTTTCATTTTTGATAACCTGTTTTTTTTTTACCAATGTTTAATGGCTCTTAAACCTATTTACTCCCTTGTTGGGATTTATAGCTCACCACATTTCATTTTGAATTCATTGGGTTATCTTATGATATTTTAGGGTATCAAATGTATTTTTAATCTCATTGGGGACAAAAAAATACATATATTTTAATTTATTTTAATTTTTATTTATTTGGAACAATTTCTACAAAAGTTACCATACCTCTAGATCATTTGGTTTTTTATTTGATAATTATGTAAAATATCATGGGATGATATATGAAATATTATCTAGCTACTAAATTTAACATATTTATCCACATTTTATAATAATACATATATCTACATGAATCATTATGTGTATTAATAATAATCTTAATATCAAATGGTAATTACATGTGATCAATGATATGAATTTTCAATAATAACAAAAAAATTGGAAAATCATACCAACCATTCTTTCCTCAAAATATTCAGTGTTATAAATTATTAAGTGAGAGAAAGGTGAGGTAAAATCTCATCCATTTATGAGTAAATTACCCTAATATTCTTCATCTTCCATTTCCCATATTATTACAATCTATGACCATATGACTATGTTTAGGAATATTTCCATTTCATACAAGGTCCTCATTATAGCATTATTTTTTGACACTTTCAATTCAAAAGATACTCTAAGACATCATCAAATTAAATTTAAATAGTATAATAATAATTATGTTATGATATATTTAATTATATTCATGACTATAAATATATATGTAATCTAAAGTACAATATAGTTTATTATTGGGAACAAACTCCAACACCGAAGTTGTCAAATTAATTTCTTCAATAGTACATGAATTGTTGAAAATAAAAGAACTATTTGATATTTTGAGATAAAATACATGTTTTATATCTCATTATCACATTGAAATTAAAATCATGTTCTATTATGGTATATGGAAGATGATATCTTACCTAATTATTGATATTTCTTACAACCCACAGATAACTTTTGATATAAGAGTCTTATTATTTCCACTAATGGATCTTCACCAAGATCTTATAGATTCCTGTATATAATAAAACCTAATATAGTTAATATCTTGGGTTATCATTTTTATCTTACTCAATTGACATTATTGTTGGTTCATGTAGAAGAATATGTTTTATTGTCATGATTTTTCAACAATTGGACAAGTGTTATGCATAATAAAACATAAACTGGAGAACGATCTCACAAACTCTTAATCAGTTCAATGATTTTTGAATTATAAATTCAACATGAAATACATTTTCCAAACTAACAATTCATCCAAAAAAAATTATTTTATGATTTATACATTATTAATACTATTCCATCACATATTTATTTATATTTTATATTTTTATTCATTTTATATGAAAGTAAATTCTCCCTTATCATATTAGGTAACTACATACAAACAATTATAAATAAAAAAAACTAATTTATCTATGTTTAATTTTAAATTATTTTATTATTATATGGGTT
This sequence comes from Viscum album, assembly GCA_963277665.1. NCBI lineage: Eukaryota > Viridiplantae > Streptophyta > Magnoliopsida > Santalales > Viscaceae > Viscum > Viscum album. The sequence continues at coordinate 1,553,910,334 of OY728131.1, forward strand.
TAATATAGTCATAATCCATTATTTCCACTATATATTCCCTCCTCATGTAGTATGTTTTCACCAATACATAAAATAATGTAAAACATTAACAAATTATCATTCCCAATAATAAATTCATAATCCATAAAAACTATGTAGTATACATATTACAATCCATAGATTCTGTTTTTTGTTCATAGTATTGAAGGTAATAGATTATTAACCCTTATTAAATAATAATATTTTTATTGTAATGTTACCCACAAACTAGTTTCATAATTTAAACAAAAATTTTCTAAATTATTATCCAACTACTCATACTACTCTAACAAAATTTACATGTCAATTAAAAATTTATATAGGGAAATATGATTTTTTTACAAATCCAACTGACAAAAAATTATATACCAGTATTGTAATTAATTATATGAAAAAAATTAAAATATAAGTTAATGTAAATCCAAAATAAACTTTTCTCCTCAATCAATTTTTGATTGAAAGTCTCACTTATGTTAACCAATGTAAACTTCCAAGGAATTACCCTCAATTGTTTTTCCAATATAAAAATGTTTATAACATATATATTAAACACTTTTTTATGAATAAGGATATTTAAAAATTAGACAATTTGAATATTCTTTTTTTGTGTGGTGAATTAATTAAAATGGTGTTACTTGGATGATTTCCATTCAAAATATCCAAATTATGATCATTGTATATTCATAAATTTATATATGTTATGGATATAATCTCTAAAATAAAAAATTAAGCACAAACAAAATTTTAATAAATTAAAATAAGATGGGGTTTCCTTATATCAATTGTTATGTTTTATAGCTTCATCTATAAGGTTTCAGTAGCTCAATATTTTATATATGTTGTTTAAGAAATTTAATGGAGAATTCTTTAAATTACGGTTTTAAAAAAAATTCCACTAACAACAGTTAAAAGGGGTTAAAGAACAATGATTGGAACACCTCAATAAAGTGATTATTTTGAAGCATAAAATTGTCTAAATCATCTAAATTTTAGTTTTACTGGAAAATATTTCAAAATTGAGCTGAGAAATGGCATAATATGTCCTTTAATTTATTTAAAAATGTAATTTATTAATCCTAAAATTCCTTTTTTACACCATTAAAATCCTAAAATTCCCATAAAATACATCTTCATTTCATTTGATCTTTTATATTATGATATCCAATCCTCAACTCCATCTTTTGAACCATAATTTAATGTTCTGACCACCCAAAAAGGGATATGAAAAAATTATATATATAATTAGAATGTATCCCCAAACATTAAAATTCCTAGTGATACACCAATTAGAGTCTTTTATGGTTATTTATAATATCATAATGTATATTTCCCCATTCATTACCAAAACATGAAGAATTATTATCATTATTTAAAATTTATTTTATATTTTTTTCGTGACATTAGTTTTGATACTTTTTGTATAGATGATAATTAGTTATAGTTCCATGAACTATTTTTTCCCATGAAATAATTAAAATTAACATCCCTAAAATTAAATTCATTTCCATGATTATATTCCTATAAATGTATAACATTTTATGTCCCGATTCACATCCACCTTGAGTAAACTATTGGAATTATATACAATCAACAAACCTACTCATATGAAATAAGTTATTTAAAAGTGGTAATGGTCTATGTATTAGGTGGTGAGATGACCCCATCTAGAATTAGAGGCCAAACATAAAGAAAAAAATGATATCATGATTTAAAATAAAATAATTAATAAATGAAGAACATGGAAATTGGAAAACAAATAACGATTACTATACCAACATGGGGTCTTGAGTCCCCAACAATACCCATATCCTTATTGGAGTTGGAACACTCGAACAAAATGAATTTATACATTTTTTACCAAATATATTAATAATTATGTTAACACATAATTTGTTTTCTAATATTTATGATTAATTTGATAATGTTTTGTCTTATATTCTGTAGAAAATTATTACAATATTTTCCCACTATAATAAAACCCAGTGATGTCGAGAAAATATTAATAGATTTATGTCATATGGTTTAGATAAAATATATCCAATAGAGTATAAATGATGTATCACTATAAGGTGTTATATTATTATAACACATCGAGAAATATTTTGATGAAGTTTTCACTTGATGATCTCTTTATATGAATTCCATAATGATTAAAACTCTAATAATAATTTCACAAGATTATATGCCATCACATATTTTTTTCTATTATTTAATTTATTGGTCCATATAACTTTTAATATAATTAGCTTATTTCATGACTCACATAATTTAATGTATGGGTGAAACTATGACGACATATGCTCATAGTGAGGTAGCATACAACAAGTGTATCATAAGTTCAATTATATTAATTAAATATGTAAATAAATTATTTTTTCATTCAATATTAATTTAAGGAGATATATCTATTCCTTAAATTGAATTTGAACTCTATATTTACTTATATAGCCACATTAGATCACTTGTGGGTTGATTTCAAAAATAATATGAACGGTAAATCGAGAATATTATGAAATAAAACAAGTATATATCCTTATCTGGGTGACACATAGAGAGAAATTGATTATTTTTCATACCAGCATTTTTAGAAATGTTTTTTATCTTTTTGGCATAAAATTTATTATTTATGGGTGATTTAGGGTGTTTCTATATGATGTCCTTACACTTTTAGTAGGTTCACTAAATGATTCTAAGAAAGAGGCTTAGTGGGTTAAATAATATGTGTATAGAAAACCTTATTAAATTATATTGAATTTAATATAAATAATAAATTTTATTCTCTACATTTAGAATAAAAATTTTCATGTAAAATTAATTGAAAATATTTAATCATGTGATTTATAGGTTTATAATACATGTGTTAAATATAGTTTGTTGTTGATTTATTCATGAAGTGATAATTAAATATTTATTTATTCACTAGTTTTTTGAATTGATTAAAAATTACTTATTTATTTAGTTACATTAATATTAATGTAATTTTTTATAATTGAGATTATTCTGTATAATATTTGTTTATTTATTTTTTAAAAATATATTTCAAAACATATTTTATTATCAACATATTGACAGATTTCGTGGGAGGATTAATGGATCATGGAAATGGAAAGATGAAAAATATATATTATATTTTATATTATTTATATAAATATTCATTATATTATATAGGAAATGATAATAAAATAAGTTCATGTCATCAGATATAATAATAATAATATTTTTATTTCATATGATTTATTACTAATATTTATTATTTTGATAAATGAAAGTGTGTAATTATTTATGATAAACACTAGTATATTAAAAATATCACTTTTCTATGTTTGATGCATTTTATACAGAATAAAAAACATTTGTAGAATTATAAAAATATTTGATAGAATAATACTCTCTTCTACAATCTTATTAATATAGAAAGAATAATAGATCCTTGTTTCAATCCACATCAAATTTCATGAAGTTTTATATAACTCTATTATAGTAAATAGAATTCTAATAACACTATCTTGTAATTTATGAACCATGTGTAGATACAATTAGTCGAGTCCTTGATTTCATTGTCTAAGGAAAATATAATGATTAATGATAGAAAATGGTTTTCTGATTAAGAATATTATATCATTCGTAGAAATTGAGACTTCAAATTATTATAAATTAAATTTGAATGATTATTAATTGGAGATTCTATGTAATTTTTATTAAATTTGTCGGAAAAGAAACTAATGAAAAAAAAATCAAGAACCTATCAATCTCTTCTATTTTTCACTATAACCATTAAGGTGTTTAGATAAGTCACGTTACAATGTATAAAAATTTACATGGTTAAATTTATCTGTTTAAATTTTTGTTTTCACGTTTATATTTTTGTTCCAATTATAATGGTGAAGAAAAACCTTCCATAAAATGTATTATGTAAATGAATAATTTAGAAGTTCAATGAGAATATTCAATGATCACATTGAATGTTTCCAAGGTTACCTGATGAATTACATGTGTTTTTCTTATGTTTGTTAAGGTACCACTAAGAGTAGGAAAAATTGGTGATTTTTTTACAACCACTACATTATAAATTATCCTAAATTAAATTTCATTTTCTTGATCCAATTTTAATTAAACCATCCCTCACCCATAATTAATTGAAAAATAAATAATTGTTTTATATGTGGGATTTAAACTTTTTTTCCCAATATGGGTACCTACCCCTGGTTGTGTTCAGTTTATTATCAAGATAGATTGTATCACAAGTTCATTTCTTGTGAATAGAAGTGAAATAGAATGTATCATACACTATAGAATGAACATAAATTTTGAGTAAGAATCATACACTTCTCTTTATGATATGGGTATGTATCATCTAGTTCCCAATAAGTATCACCAAGTAAATGGTTTATCATTGATTATATTGGTACCACAGGTCAATAACATTTTGTTTCAATATTTAATGTATAAAAGATATTTATTAAGACATAAGATATGTTTTCATCCCCATATAATATCTTTATTGATTATTTGGTTTTCAACGGATATAAGAATATCTATAGAGCACCTTTTATGTTGATGTTCACCATTTATATCATTAAATGGTTGAAACATGCATGAGAAAATCCACACACACATTGTCATTCTTACTCCTTAAAATGAATCCACTAGATGATTAATAATATATTATATTTCCTAAAACCAACTGATTATAATATTTTCAAGCCCTTCTTAAATATTTATCTCTTTCTATTTCTCTAATACACAATTTTCTCTTTAATAGTAATTTCGTATTGGATTCTATAGTCTACACTGTAGTTATTCTAATTTTTAATAAATATTATTTATTCAAAATTACTTTGAAAATAATTTATTCATTTTTGAATTTCGAAACCTCTTGTAATTTCAATCATGTGATTTCTTCAATATTTTTCATTTTTTAACTAGTCAATAATATCCCATACCATATTTCACCTTTGATCACCATTATTAATTTAAAATATTTATAATATAAATTAAGATATTATCATTCCATTATCTCATAAATTAATGATCCATAATTATTTTCTTTATTAAAAACTTCACCAAGAGTCAGTGATATTTTTAATTTATTAATAATGTATCACATATAACCAAAATCATGAATAAATGGGAAAACACTAATATTTTATAAATTATATATGATACGAAAATAAGAAAACCAATTAAATTTCTAAATATTATGACATCATTAACTCATATTGATTCACTACATACCAAGGAATATTTTTTACTTCTTGATCATTAGCACATTATGAACTCTATCACATATCAAAACCCATAATGTTTCAATTAAATCAATATTGTATCTCCTTTTATATTAATAAATTATCAAATTATACTATTTCATTACTCAACCTTATCCTAAAAAATGTGTCTACCTTGATAATATCTCCAAGTCAAGAGTAATCTCTATAAAGAAAACTGGGTGTTCATTGAACATTAGTATGTGAATTTAAATATTGAGAATATCACATTTTCAAATTCCTGAGAACCATTCAATTATTTTTGGGAGAATAAAATACATTAATCCTAATAAAATAAAATAATAATTCTTTTAATTTTCAATGAATTTTATAGAAAAAACATTCAAAAAAATGAAAATTCAAAAAACATCCTTTAAGAGGTCATTAAAATAATAAATACTTTTTTCTTGAACACAAATTCTATTAAAACCACTTTTGAAATCATGAATTTTATTTTTAAAATATATAATTTTAAAATTAAAAATTATTAAAATATTTCATTTTAAAATCAAATTTAATTATTCTGAGTAAAATAAAATTTCATGTTCAGAAATATTGGTAATGAAACCTTTAACATTTAGGGTCTGTGTTGGGCCCCTGTTTTTTAGTTGACAATGTACCTTAGTGGTTTGGGTTCACACATAACTCCTCATTATTATTATAATTCACTTGTTCTAAATTAATAAAAAGTGTTTTTTCAATAATTTTCCAAAAATGTATCTTTTAAAATTTTATTTCATACCTTTTTTTAAAATCATTAACAGTAGTGTAAAAAGTAACACAAAAAAAGAATGGAATATAAATAAATAAATATTTAAATTATGAATATATAATAAATCATGTTTTCCTTAGTAATAAATTTATAAAAAATAAATAAAAATGTATAGTGTTATTGATTTCATTATAATAAAAAATCATGCTATTCTTCATTAAAAGAAATTTAAAATTTAATCATTATGATAAATGTTTTTTCTGAAAAATATGTTCGTATTATTGATTAAAATTCAGAGAAAGATATGTGATATTTCATGAAGTAATTTATATGTTTATAATAACTATTAATAAGTAAAATTCAAGGACAAATTTTCCATTTAAAATAAAACATTGTTTATAAAAAATAAAAACGGTAATATTTTTTGATGAAAAATAAATATAACATAAAATGATATACTTATACAAGAAAATGATATATTTTTCCTTTAAAAAAATAGGAATAATTTGAAAATGTAAATAAATAATTTTTGAAAAAATTATAATAAATATTTCTACCAAAAATTTAATGAAGGTATGTATATAAACATATTATTCATTTCCAGACATCCTTCATATAGGTAATCTTCTATGAACTAACATTATCATTATATATATCTTCAAACATAACATAGGAATTATAATTTTTATAGTGGATATTAATATATTTTTATCCTTCATGAACACTTGATATGTCTCATTTATATTTTCTAACTCAATCTGTATCCAATACGTCATATTAATACAATATAAATTAGCTTGCAGTTTAGAGATTGACAAACAAGTGTGTTGTGACCTATATAGAAAAACCATTTCCTCGACCATTATATTAGTTACACACTTACTCATGTATCCTTGAAATTAATTTTCAATTATTTGAAAAGTCTATACTGATACTACCATATTCCCATGATTAAAAACATGAATATATATAAAACCCTTTATCTACCTTTAAATAGAAAAATGACAATAATGTATTCCCACTTTTGTTTTAGTTTAGAGTTTTATTTTTTTGAGGTTTATAATTTCTATTATAAAAATATCTCGATTGAGATCCTTCCAATTATGATAGTTTTTCTCACTTCTATGGAAATAACTTATCCAGTTTCATGGTGAAATGATAACGTGATCAGAATCTATAAGATCATGTACTCTAGGTTTTGACGATGGCCAAAACTATATATTTATTTATAGACCAGAATTTATATTGTTCACTAGACATCTCATTATCTCACGAATACCTCAAATTTATTAATGGTTGTGTAAATATATATATTCTTTAGAAATGGGTACTCATAAAATTGTGCATTGGAGAAGAAGGCAATGGATCATGTTAGTATCAATTATAAGTGAAATTTGTCCTACAATTGTTCATCTTGGGATTAATTATAAAAATCCACTAAGTGAATTATTTTGTGTGAATTTATATATATATATATATATATATACTCCGTTGATATCCAATAATATTTTCGTTTGAGGTTGATGGAAAAAGTGGCCATTTTATTTGTGAATGTGCACACTTATTTTTTAAAATATTTGAACTATTCACACATGATGCAAACCCACATTAGTTTCTCACTTTACTAATGGATCCCTACATATAGAGTAACTCACTAATGAAGTCTGATGGCTTCCAATGACAACCTACAACCTACCTTGCATCCCAAATTTGTGGATTCACGGAGTCCTCAGCAAAACCTTATCACCAGAGATCCAATGCCCTTCTCTACTCACATGGTGGTGACCTACATCAATCTCACCAATTTGACATATCGTTCCATTGTGAGGTGGAATGTTTATAACAACCCTAGTATTTATTACCCACTAAAACATGATTTATTACATAAAATTCACATGGTACAACATAGAATATCGAGAGGCCTAGTGTCTTTGGGGCTTAGGATCATTTCATAACAACATAAAACATTAAATAAAGCATCTATATTGAGAAATTATTTTACAAGACCACTATATTTCCACATACATAGCATTGCATGGTATAACCAATGGACATGCATATGAAAATGGTTCTATATAAACCTAGTAATGGAATGAACATGGAATAACATTAAAAATACAATACATGTTATAAAATAGGTATATCAATGGATCATAATGGAAACGTGAAGATAAAATCATGATAAAACATGATAATCATAACATGAAAATGTGGAAACAATGTAGAGACCCAAAGATTGACATACATTGACATTACATCACTATTTCATAACACTTAATACATATCAAAAATAAACAACCAATGACTGTAATAGTTTAGTGTCTTTGGAAACTCAGAAAATATTTTTCTAATCATGGCGAAAGGTCTTCAACATCTCCTATAAGAATCTTCCCATTTTTTTCTTACCTAAAAACTTTATGTATATCCCGAGGAAAAGAAAACATTAAAAATGTGAGCTCAAAATCGCAGTAAGATTTAACATGGGGAAAATAGAACCAACCATAAACATTTGAACTAAAAAACATGAACATAAACATTAATCATCTAAATCTGGAGTTGTGAAATAAATCATTGTTGTACATAAGAAATTTATCATAAAGGAACATCAATCATGATAAAATTGCATGGGAATAATACATTTAATTGTGGAAATCCATTAAGCACATGATATTATTTCCAATGTATCCAAGGCATTGCTTCCAAGACCATCATAGTGGAAAAATTCCATTACTGATCCGAGTTTAATTGTCGTTCCCACCCTGTATTACTTAACTAGATTTACCTGACATTTCAACCATGATTATATCATAAGATATAAATCCTTATGTAACACCCCAGGTAAATAAAGAATATGAAATTTTCATATTTATCCATATTAGTGAATAAAATATTAATATGACTTTAAAGGGGACGCTATGCTCGATGGCGTACCCAACACACAACAACGAGTTTCTTGGGAATCTTACGTTGCACTCTAATAATAAAATAATATTATTTTAAATCGTAGTTAACATGTAGCCGTTGTATTGGAGGGAATGGATAGAAATAACTAAAATATGATTATATATGTTTTTAAATGTTTTTACATTTATCCAATAAAGGATAATGGAATAAAATACGGAAATAATTCAATTTTAGGCGTATATGCCCTAGTTTTCACTAAAGGTTCACTTATCGCCTTTTGATGGAGAACCATCATTAAATATAGTTTTTTTCACTCTTATACATCCTTTTGGACCAAATAAAAATCTTCTTATGAATTGGGACATCAATATTTACTTTGTGTAAATTTTTGGTATCTTTCTGATAAAGTTCATTTTTTAATGAATAGTGTAAAATGTTGTATTTTAATTCGAAACCTCTTTTTAATATTATTTATTTATATGATTAGATTAACTTTTGAATTGGTTTTAAAGTGAAATTAGAATATATTTTTATCATTAAATCCAATAGTGGTCGTTGGAATTAATTTCACTTTGAAATCAGACTTAAACTAGTGTCAATCTTTTGATACTTACTGTTTCATAAAAACACGCTATTTATCATGACAGCGGGAATTAATTATTAAATTAATTAATGTGACTTATATGTTTTGAATTTTGTAAAATAGACTTCATTTTTTAATTCGGAATATCAAATATATCTTAGGGTGAATTTTTGGTAATTTTCTGAAAAACGTCAATTTTTGGTGAATAGTGAAACCACTAAGTGGTATTTATAAAAACTGATTTTCCGTTTAAATGAAATTCTGCCACCTTTGTGTTTTAAATTTAAAAAATCTGACATACATGGTTTTCATTATGAAGTAAAATGTGGTTCAATGGGATTAAAATAATTTTTTGGTGAATAGTAACTTATTAAGTTTTTAATCGCGATAAGAGGTAATTAGTGTAGTTTAAGGTAAAAATAATGTTTTAATAATATTAAATGAACTTGACACATGTCCTAACCTCATTTTATGTGTCATGGAAGACCAAGACAAGCCATGGGTGATCTTGGGGACCCCATGGAGCCACATTGGTTGGGAAATGACATAAATAACTTTTTATTTAATGTTAAAGTAAAAATGACACACACATGAGATGTTTTACTAAAACAATTTTTACATGGGGTTATACAAGTAATATTTTTGATTATAAATAGTAATTGGAAAGCTAAAAAGATTTCCTACATCATAGAAATTTTTTATAATTTTTAAACTTTAAATAAATTAAATTATTTATGACATCATGATGATGAAGCGATTACCTCATTAATAAAGTATTTAAATAAAATAGAAAGATAATGTAAAATCTAAGACCTACACATGGAAAAAACCAATTGGATGAGTGGATTTCGAGACCTTATCACCTTATCCTAGAATTATATCAATGTGGGACCTTTTGAATCCGAAACTCATTTTAAAATAAAGTAACTTACCTTTACTTTCCAAGAGTGCCTCTCCTCTCCTCTAATAAATGTTCCCCACCTCTACCTCCTTACCCACACTCCCAAAGCCTTTGGCTCAGCCAATACCTACCCATTTTGTCTCTACACTTCCCTCTATTACTCCTTGAAGCCTCACTTTGGGCAGAAGCCTTTCCAAGGAAGCCTTTGAGCTCAAACCAAAGGGAGTTACCCGATTTTAAGGACGTTAAAGAACGATCGAGTCAAGTCGGACCCGAGGTAAGGGATCCTGCTCCTCTCTTTCTTTTTAAGTACACTATTTTATGTCATTCCTTCTAAGATCATCATTCTTGTGATTGGGATGTTCTTTTATATTACTCTTACTATAGTTTTTATGTTCATACGATGAGAGACCTTATTCGCTTTCATCAATCCATTTTGGAAGTTTTGAGTGGCGCCGTTAGGCTGCCGAATTTTCGTAAGAGATCTAACCTCTCTCTTTCTCTTTAAGTACTCTCCTTTATGTCACTTATTCTAAGATCCACTTTTTTTATTATGGGGGATGATATTTTATATTCCTCTTTCTGTACATTTTATTGTAATGAGATGAGATACCCTATTTGATCTCATCAATCCATTTTTAGAAGTTTTAAGTGGCGCCATTAGTCTGCCGAGTTTTCGTAAGAGATTTTTCATCTCACTTTTATTCCTGTGAGATTTATGCTACATTTTCCACAATTTCATTTGAGTGGTTTATGTACTGCCCATTATTAAACTCATTTTTTAATATAAATCCATTTATGGGTATTTACATATTCATTGTATCACACTTCTTCAATGGGGTGTACTTTTCGAAAGTTACCCAAGTCGGTAAGGGAACCTTTCACCCTCCTCATTTTAAAAGACTTCGTTTGTTATGTCTTTTAATTCACATACTATTATGTTGGGATATGTTCTTCTATATCTGGATTGATGTAAATTTAATGTCCAAGTGATGAGATTCCCTTTTTATCTGTCATCAACTCATTTTCTGAAATTTTTAAGTGACGCCGTTTAGGCTGTCGATTTTTACCAAGGGAACGTTTTAACCCAATTTCGATTTCTTTGGGTTCAAAATGTAGTTATTGAATATGTCATCCTTTTAATATGTGTGAATGAACTTTTATTGTTTTACACTTAATATCCAATTATATTGGGTGTATTTATATTTGTCACACATAATTTTGAGATTGATTTATCCTTAATTTAAGGATACCTTCTTTATGAGGGATTTCATCACATCTTACATCCCAATTGAGACTTCATTGTTGTTATGAACCAATTCACTCTTATATGGTGTATATACTGTCCTTTGGAATATTATATCATGAATCCATTTATTATCATGATATTATAAAGTTCTGATTAAATGTTATTCCTTAATTATTGTATTCAAGTGTCTCTAATTTTGGTAAAAACCCTTTAACCAAAATATAACTTTAAATGTTTTAATGATTTTTCTTATTAATATCCATGTTTTCAAAATGGTTTCAAGGATTTATTTATATGGATATTAATGGTTTAAAATGTTAAAAGCTTCAAGGTGGTATGGGACACTTTGATTCAAAAATATCCTTATAAAATTTTTTAAATGGTTTTGTAAATGGTTTCTTTTTGAACAGATTCATTATTTCAATATACTAAAATGTTATATTGTGAGTGAAATGTGGAAATTTTATGTTTCCTTTATGCATGTTTTATCTGATACGTTTATGTTATGGTTCTTGGGCATTGTTATGAAAACGGGTGGTTCCGTGATAAACTAAGGGCGGGTGAGCCCGATATAGCTCTCCAATGCATTGGGTAACGCGAAGGAGTGAACCTTTAAGGTCTCTCTGAAGAAATTTAGGGAATATACTGTGATGGGTATTCCAAACGTAACCAAGAGGATTACTCCCTACGTAAGGATGTTATGAATGCCTCATGTTACCTTTATGTCTTATGATTTCTATGATTTATTCATGGTTTGATGAGGTATTTTAAAGTTCCTATGTTTTATGGGTAAAGTATGATTTCGTTCTTATGTATATGTGAACTCATGTTTCCTTTCTATATTTTTTTATAACCCTTACTGATCTTTTTATGCTCATCCCATGTTTTTGAAATTTTTTTCACAGGTCAAGGGAAAGGTACATGATGTGATGATAGTGTCAAGGATGTATCAAGAAAGAATCCATGTTTTATTTTAAATATGTTTCCGTTGATGGGAAGAATGAATACTGTATTTTGTGTAACCACTTTGTTTTAATGTGGAATGTAATGCAAGTTTCATGATCTAATTCTCTAAAACTCTAAACCTAAAAAGATCCTCAATGTGTAATCTTGTAATAACTCAAGATTAAGTAATGTTTAAGGCTGGGGCCTTATAGTTGGTATCAAAGGTCGGTTTAGATAACTTTATAGGTTAGGGTATTCTTTAAGCATAAGTGACATTACCATAATGGTTAGGATTTCAGAAAGAGTCCTAGTTTTAAATAAAGTGAATGAGTAAGTATATCTTAGTGTTTACCTTCCTCATTAGTACAGGATGGTTTTGTTGATATACTCACACTGACATTTCTGTTTTTAGTGAATGGATGGGTCTAGCTGGCACCAAAGAGACAACAGGTTTAAAGGAAACTCTGGTTGTTCTATGATTAAGATACTAGATAAAATGGGGGATTCAATGAGGAAACTCATCGTTGTTCTAAACCAACTATAAGGAGTCATGATCAACCACTTGAACCTTGGTATGATCTTTAATGCATCATGTACGAGATGACCAATCGATGTGGAAGTTCAAGTAATAATTATAAAGGTAACCATTAGAGTTTATATGATCCTTACTTTTTAGGTAATTATGGGTTACTATATGTTATGATGGAAGTGAAAGGCATGAGATAAAATTGAGGATAAATTATGTTATGGTTATTTTTGATGACATTATCCCTTTTTGGGGAATGATTTGATAATTATATAGTTTTGGAAAAAGGACAACATGCAGACCGTGTGACAACCCGTCGCGTCGGACAAAGCTTTGGGAATCGAACCCACAACCAAAGTGCGACTGGTATTTATCACCTACCACTGGACTACGTGAAGTCCCTGGTTAGTTTGACTGATTATTTTTAGTTATATGATTTTATGAATTAAGAGTAAATTTATTTTGGGTTATTTATGAAAATGATTAACCTATCATGGAGGATATGTGATTAGGTTAATTACTTTTCAATACGAGACTTTAGGAGAAACTGATGTTGTTTTAGGATTAATGTTACGATTTAACTTGGAAGACTATGTGACTAAATCCTTCAAATATTTGGGTTTCAATCTTATTTTTGTTTACATTGAAGAATTTTATGGACAAATTGTTTATCTAATTGTCTTCGTTGAACATTGTGTTTTGTTGGACAAATTTTGGAGATTAAGAATAGATTTTCTTTTTATAAAGAGTTATCCATTTCTGGATTATCTGATCATGTAGTAACCTTTTTGGGTTTGGTTTTGGTTAGAGTCTAAAGACATGGGAGGTATATAGTTCTCTATTTTGGATTAGGTGATTCTCTAGAAGTTGATTATAGTACTCTTAATGGGAACAAGTCCCCCTAAATACTCATCTTTTGGAAAAATATATGAGTTTGATTAATGAATCTAGTAAAAGTTGAAAGTCAACATGATAAGTGATTATGTTTCCTTATGAATAAATTATTCAATAAAAAGTAACTTAAAACAAAAATGTTGTCTATTAACTTTTCCTACTGGGGAATCTAATACCGTTTAACCCATCACAAGTTTGTGATTTTCTTATTGTTAACTTTCTCCGAGACATGTTTACTATTTCTCTCCATCAGAACATGACTCTTTGTTTTCTACACTATATCCATATTTTCATACTTGGAATCCTAGTATGGGTTAACTCGGGTGACATTTGTACTTCTCTCCCATTCTTTTAAAGTGATTGTTTTACCGACTCTTGTTCCGATGTGGGACTTTCAAGGATGTTTCCAAGCACAATTTTAAAAATTGCGAGGAAGCAATTCCCAAAAGGGGGGAAGGATGTAACACCCCAGGTAAATAAAGAATATTACATTTTCATATCTATCCATATTTTTGAATAAAATATTAATATGACTTTAATGTGGATGCAATGCTCAATGGCGTACCCAACACGCAACAACGAGTTTCTTGGGAATCTTATGTTGCACTCTAATAATAAAATAATATTATTTTAAATCGTATTTAACATGTAGCCGTTGTATTGGTGGGAATGGATAGAAATAACTAAAATATGATTACATATGTTTTTAAATGTTTTTTCATTTATCAAATAAAGGATAAATTTATAAAATACTGAAATAATTTGATTTTAGGCGTATATGCCCTAGTTTTCACTAAAGGTTCACTTATCGCCATTTGATGGAGAACCGCCATTAAATATAGTTTTTTTCACTCTTACACATCCTTTTGGACCAAAAAATTGGGACATCAATATTTACTTTGTGTAAATTTAGGGTATCATTCTGATGAAGTTCATTTTTTTAATGAATAGTGTAAAATGTTGTATTTTAATTCAAAACCTCTTTTTAATATAATTTATTTATATGATTAGATTATCTTTTGAGTTGGTTTTAAAGTGAAATTAGAATATATTTTTACCATTAAATTCAATAGTGGTCGTTGGAATTAATTTCACTTTGAAATCGGACTTAAACTAGTGTCAATCTTTTGATACTTATTGTTTCATAAAAACACACTATTTGTCATGACAGCGGGAATTAATTATTAAATTAATTAATGTGACTTATATGTTTTGAATTTTGTAAAATATACTTCATTTTTTAATTCAGAATATCAAATATAGCTTAGGGTGAATTTTTGGTAATTTTCAGAAAAACTTCAATTTTTGATGAATAGTGAAACCACTAAGTGGTACTTATAAAAACTGATTTTCCGTTTAAATGAATTTTTTCCACCTTTGTGTTTTGAATTTCAAAAATAAAACATACATGGTTGTCATTAAGAAGTAAAATGTGGTTCAATGGGATTAAAATAATTTTTTGGTGAATAGTAACTTATTAAGTTTTTAATCTCGATTAGAGGTAATTAGTATAGTTTAAGGTAAAAATAATGTTTTAATAATACGAAATGAACATGACATATGTCCTAACCTCATTGGATGTGCAATGGCCGACCACGACATGCCATGGGTCAACTTGGGGACCCCATGGAGCCACTTTGGTTGGGAAATGACATAAATAACTTTTTATTTAATGTTAAAGTAAAAATGACACACACATGAGATGTTTTACTAAAACAATTTTTACATGGGGTTATACAAGTAATATTTTTGATTATAAATAGTAATTGGAAAGATAAAAAGATTTCCTACATCATAGTAATTTTTTTATAATTTTTAAACTTTAAATAAATTAAATTATTTATGACATCATGATGATGAAGCGATTATCTCATTAATAAAGGATTTAAATAAAATGGAAAGATAATGTAAAATCTAAGACCTACGCATGGCCAAAACCAATTGGATGAGTGGATTTAGAACCCGTATCACCTTATCCTATATTTATATCAATGTGGGACCTTTTGAATACGAAAATCATTTTAAAATAAAGTAACTTATCTTTACTTTCCAAGAGTGCCCCTCCTCTCCTCTTATAAAAGGCCCCCACCTCTACCTCCTTACCCACACTCCCAAAGCCTTTGGCTCGGCCAACCCCTGCCCATTTTGTCTCTCAACTTCCCTCTATTACTCCTTGAAGCCTCACTTTGGGCATAATTCTTCCCAAGGAAGCCTTTGAGCTCAATCTAATGGGAGTTACCCGATTTTAAGGACGTTAAAGAACGATCGAGTCAAGTCGGACCAGAGGTAAGGGATCCTACTCCACTCTTTCTTTTTAATTACAATATTTTATGTCATTCCTTATAAGCTCATCTTTCTTGTGATTGGGATGTTATTTTATATTAATCTTACTGTAATTTTTATGTTCATATGATGAGAGACCCTATTCTCTCTCATCAATCCATTTTGGAAGTTTTGAGTGGCGCCGTTAGGCTGCCAAATTTTCGTAAGATATCTAACCTCTCTCTTTCTCTTTAAGTACTCTCCTTTATGTCACTTATTTTAAGCTCCAATTTTTTATGATTGAGGATGTTATTTTATATTCCTCTTTCTGTACATTTTATTTTAATGAGATGAGATACCCTATTTGATCTCATCAATCCATTTTTGGAAGTTTTAAGTAGCGCCATTAGGCTGCCGAGTTTTTGTAAGGGATTTTTCATCTCACTTTTATTCCTGTGAGATTTATGCTACATTTTCCACAATTTCAATTGAGTGGTTTATGAACTGCCCATTATTACACTCCTTTTGTAATATAATTCCATTTATGTGTATTTAAATATTCATTGTATTACACTTCTTCAATGGGGTGTACTTTTCAAAAGTTACCCAAGTCGGTAAGGGAACCTTTCACCCTCCTCATTTTAAAAGACTTCATTTGTTATGTCATTTAATTCACATAATATTATGTTGGGATATGTTCTTCTATATCCTGATTGATGTAAATTTTATTTCCAAGTGATGAGATTCCCTTTTTATCTCTCATCAACTCATTTTCTGAATTTTTGAAGTGACGCCGTTTAGGCTGTCGAATTTTACCAACG
This sequence comes from Viscum album, assembly GCA_963277665.1. Taxonomy (NCBI): domain Eukaryota; kingdom Viridiplantae; phylum Streptophyta; class Magnoliopsida; order Santalales; family Viscaceae; genus Viscum; species Viscum album. The sequence goes on from OY728131.1 coordinate 1,553,927,413, forward strand.
GAACGTTTTAACCCAATTTCGATTTCTTTGGTTTCCACATGTAGTTATTGAATATGTCATCCTTTGAATATGTGTTAATGACCTTTTATTGTTTTACACTTAATATCCATTTATATTTTGTGTATTTATAGTTGTCACACATAATTTTGAGATTGATTTATCCTTAATTTAAGGATACCTTCTTTATAAGGGATTTCATCACATCTTACATCCCCATTGAGACTTCATTGTTGTTATGAAACAATTCACTCTTATATGGTGTATATAATGTCCTTTGGAATATTATATCATGAATCCATTTATTCTCATGATATTATAAATTTCTGATTAAATGTTATTCCTCAATTATTTTATTCATGTGTCTCTAATTTTGGTAAAAACCCTTTAACCAAAATATCGCTTTAAATGTTTTAATGATTTGTTCTTATTAATATCCGTGTTTTCAAAATGGTTTTAAGGATTAATTTATATGGATATTAATGGTTTAAAATGTTAAAATATTAAAGGTGGTATGGGACACTTTGATTCAAAAATCTTTTTATTAAATGTTTTAAATGGTTTTGGAAATGGTTTCTTTTTGAACGGATTCATTATTTCAATATACTAAAATGTTATATTGTGATTGAAACGTGGAAATGTTATGTTTCCTTTATGAATGTTTTATGTGATACGTTTATGTTATGGTTCTTTGGCATTGGTATGAAAACAGGTTGTTCCGTGATAAACTAAGGGCGGGTGAGCCCGATATAGCTCTCCAATGCATTGGGTAATGCGAAGGAGTGAAACGTTAAGGTTTCTCCGAAGAGATTTAGGGAATATACTGTGATGGGTATTCCAAACTTAACCAAGAGGGTTACTCCATACGTAAGTATGTTATGAATGCCTCAAGTTACCTTTATGTCTTATGATTTCTATGATTTATTCATGGTTTAATGAGGTATGTTAAAGTGCCTATGTTTTATGGGTAAAGTATGATTTCATTCTTATGTATATATGAACTCATGTTTCCTTTCCATATTTTTTTATAACCCTTACTGATATTTTTATGCTCATCCCAAGTTATTGAAATGTTTTTCATAGGTCAAGTGAAAGGTACATGATGTGATGATAGTGTCAAGGATGTGTCAAGAAAGAATCCATGTTTTATTTTAAATATGCTTCCGTTGATGGGAAGAATGAATACTATCTTTTATGTAACCACATTGTTTAAATGTGGAATGTAATGCAAGTTTCATGATCTAATTCTCTAAAACTCTAAACCTGAAAAGATCCTCAATGTGTAATCTTGTAATAACTCAAGATTAAGTAAGGTTTAAGGCTGGGGCCTTATACCGTACCGAACTCATTTGAGGTAGTTATAGGCCCCAACCATCTCATTATAAAATCATTCTTTCGTGTGGCCCAAAATATACATAAATCAGTCATCATAACCCAACAAATAAAATAAGATTCATAGACATCATCCAATCATAAAAAAATCCATATAAAACAAATGGATATCATTTCATCATAAGAAAAATAAAACCACGTACACAATAGAGTCATTATACTTGAAACATAATCATATTATATAATGTCATCTTATATGGGAAATATTTTTGATAAAACACATGAAATAAATTCTTGAGGAAAATATCCTCTCTTATTCAAAATCATTTACTTTTCTCAAAATTCTTTGTAATTTTAAAAGAAAAGGATTTTTTAAAATTAATCATGAAATCTTGAACTGGATGCTTCATTAAAATAAGTTTTTATGGAACTGTAAAAAACCGTTCATGCTGTATAAGTTAAAAACATTCTTCTCGTACTTTTTTTCAGAAAAGTCAAAAAGTAACATGTATGGTAAACAAAAGAAATATTCCCTACATACCATTTGGTAAAAGTCAGAGAAGGTTAAAAATTACTTTAAACATACACGAAAATATTTTTCAAAACATGGACATGGATGAGAAATTTAACCCTGTAATTACTTACGTATAAGTAATCTTGGATAATAGAATAGATTGAAAAATTATCCCTTACTATAGGTCCGATTTCTTCTATATATGTCTAAAACTTCTATATAGTAGATTTAAACAAATTATTAACCTCTAACATAACCATAATAATATTTATGATATCATATAGGATTCACTTAGATCATTATATTACCTGTTCATTTGTCAATTCCATGTTAAAGCAACGGTTTGTATAATAATCGTTTAATTTAGCGTACGTGTTTTGGCCTGTAATTATTCATATGATTATTTAGATCATGATTACTTAATACAAGAATGTATAACATGATCTATATATAATATATATTCAGCATATAACTATATATATTAGTTCGATAAATGAAATTAAATACACCATTCATGGAGACGGTATGTCGTACTTACGCATGAACTCTGTTTTCGTTTCCTTATTGAATTGAATAGAATTAAGTCAATGAAATATATATGTACACAAATACATTATCATTATTATGTAATATATTTCTTGATTATTTTTTATATACTTTTTAATCATTCTTTAATGGTTAACATGGAGAATGAATTTCATCACATCATGGAGACGGTAATCCTTACGTACGCCCGAGCGGCGATATCGTTCCCATAATTATTTAATGGTATTGGAGTAGATTATATAATATATAAATAATTGTTATCATGATATAATAATCATATATATATTTACTATTTACACCATTATACCATTCCAATTAAGCTGGTGGTGGAAAAATAGATTACACCATGGCATGGAGACACTATGTCGTATTTAAGCACGCATGGTAATTTCATTTTTCGTTGGATGGATATAAGGTGAAATATGATTGTTTCATATTTATAATAACGTATCAGTATATTAGTGATACTGATGTTATTACGTTATAATGAAACAACTAAAGAAGAGGAAGTAGAAGAAGAAATAATTTTGAAAGAATCGGTAAAGGATATTACCTCTACTTCGACACACCTCTTCTTAACCTCCTCTTAGGGAACTAATGTTGGCCTTTAAAGAAACCCATGACCTATAGTAGGTTTCTAGAGAAGTGGATAATAGAAATGGACTTGTTTTTTCTGAGATTGAAGGCTCAAAATGTTCTGAATAGGAGAGGGAGTATGTGCCCTTTTATAAGAGAGGATAGGGCACTTTTGGAAACCTCAAAAATATTAATTTATAATAAACTCAAACCCCACATAAATACTTTAAAAATAACTCAAATTAGAATATGTGATGAGATAGGGTTTAAATATCATCTTAAAATAAAATTTAGACCTGTTGGTAAATTATTTTAATCCTTATCAATTTGATTTATTCTTATTTAATATATTAAATCTTATTTGTTGCAGTAATTTTATAAATTTTAAATTGTTGTAGATAATTACATATGTGTTGTGAATTGTCCATAATTGGATAGTTTATGAACTTTTATACAATATAAAATTAAATTTTCAATTTTTAAATATTTTTTTTATTTTTAAAAAATTTAATAATATGTTATTTTTATAAAATATCAATAGTGTCAATTTTTACACTATTCATTTATTTGAATTTAAATAAAATACACACACAAGATATGTTCAAAACAAAAATTTTAATAGATTTATAACATTTCATATTCATCTAGAAATTTTTTTTATCACATTAATAAGTTCATATAATATTTATTTTAATAGTTTTAAAACCATTTATATGGTATCTCTCCTAATAAAATAATTACAACAACAATTTTGTATGTTTATTGAAAAAAATTATTTATTGCATAAAAATTAAAAAAATACTAAAATTAATAATAAACTAATATCTTTCATATAATAATTTTAGTATAATTTATCTTCTAAAACAACCAACTTGTAAAATTTTATTTTAATTAAAGTACGAAGGTGACAAATTTGACATCATATAAATTAAAATAATATAAAGGTCATAATCTATTTTATAAGGCTCCAAATGGTCCACAATTCATCCCTTGGATGATTAGTGTATATATAGACTCGACCAATAAGGTTTAGTTATGTTTATGGTATTTTTATGGGTATCAATGTTTTAATAAAAACTATATTATTGATTTTTCACTAAATAAATAATTTCAGCATCATAAATGTATAAGGTATTAAGGTAATTATATATTTCTTCAAATTCACAAATAAATGACCATGATGACGAAAAACCTTTTATCTTTCAAATTAATATTTATAATTGAATTTATATTATGTATAAATTTATATTAAAAATACTTTATTATTAAAGTTTTAGTGAGACATATTTCACCTTCCTTTCAAAAAAACTAATTAAAGGTCTTAATCACATCCAGGTGGGTTTCAATAGATTACATTTCGACCCTGGTTTTATTTAAGGATAAATATAATCATCCATTTATATTAAAAAAAGATTTAGGGTAATTTTATAATATTATAGTTTCCCTTAATTACCTGATTTACCTTTAATGATGGTAAATAAGATTTACCGTAGAAACTATTCATAATGCCCCAAAATAAAAAGTAGCATATTAACATAATTTGAACCTACTGATTCCAAATATGGAATCCATTTTTACAAATTCAAAACACAGAAGTTGTAGTATTTAATTTAAAATTAATCACGCTGTTCAGAAAACAGTTTTTAAAAGTTAAAACATTTTAAAACATTGAAATGTTATTACCTATGAATTCAATGTAAAATTAATGATATTGAATTACATTAGATTAAATGGAAAAAATATATTCAATTAATACATTAATACCATGAAATATTATAATTTAACCATATAAATTATCATGATGAAAAAAATTGTTTTTAATTAAAATTTAGCGTATTTTTTCTATTCATCAAAAAATGAATGTTAATAGAAAAATATTAAAAAAATATCCAAAGTAAATTTTTATATACTTATTAAAATGAATGAATTTATCTTGTCAAATTTTACTCATAAACGTGTCAGAAACTAGATTTAAAGTGGGTGCTCTATCAAAATGTGGAAAAACTGTAGTATTTGGAAAAATATTTCTTTTATATGAAAAATTAATTTTGATGTCCTAACTTTTTCTAGAATATGATTAAGATGAATTATAATGTTATAAAATTCAAAATTCGGTTAATACTATTCCTAACGGCTAGTTAATATTTATATTATAATAATATATCATTGTTTACTGATTCTCAGTATTGCATACAACACACGCTATTGAGGAAGGTCGCTCTTGCGGGCAACACAAGCCAAGAATAGTGTTTTCATATAATACAATCTAAAACGGTGTTGCATATAGAACAAGATAATCTTGGTGTAGAATACAACTCAAGACATCGATAAAATTGAAAATAAACTTTCTCATAAAATTTAGGGTTGTTACATTCTACCCCCCTTAAAATGAATTTTTCCCTCAAAATTCGCCGGTGTTATAAATGGTTTACTTGCTGAAAGTTTCTTTCATAGAAACCCACATCATAAAAAGGAATAGTAAATATTTTATTAAAAGGAACGTTAGAAAAATAATGGATACCCAAAGTAACTCATCACTAGGTTTCCAATAGGAGAATATATGTGAAAATATGGATATGGAATTGAAATCTAACCATCAAGTTATAATGGAGAGTGTTAGAGAACATAGATATGAAAAAGGCAACGATCACAAAGCCATAAATTTGGGATGATCTAATGTACCATCTGATTCATTGGATATGATGTTTCTAGGAAAAACATTTTTGTTGTCATATTTATTTCCTTAATGTTGATGAATTTTTTCATAAGGACAAATACTTAATTGATTTTTGGGTAAAATCATTGTTGGTCATTCCATGAACAATTTCCACATCAACTCTTATTTAAATATATATAGTTGAATTTTTCATTCTTGAAGTGTTAGAAGATCATGCAATTGAATGATAGGTCATTCCATCTATCTCTATCACAAAAAGGTTAACACAACCCATTAAATTTACATAAGTCCATCTATGGTGATATTAATCGTATATGGTTTCTAAAATGGACTTATACTTTATCTATCATACTGATTAATAAAATGAAACTAATTTCTACTATCCAGGGACATCCTGTAGGCCAGTGATTGGTGATAAAGGCATGTCACACTTAGGTTGTGGGTTCGATTCCCACAACCTTGTCTGACACGACGGGTTGTCTCCTGCCCTACAGGTTGTCCATTTTCTAAAACTATACTATTATAACATTTTAGAAATAATATAAAAAAGATATAACCTTAAAAAATATTATCTGATTTCTAACATAATCGGTTATAATCTTTAGGCGTATCAAAAATACTTCTATCCCATATCATTGTATAAATAGATAGATTACTAGAGAGGTCATATACCAATCATGTGAATACCATTATTTGTCCCTCGTATATCATAAGATATATCTTGTTGGTCACATTCGAAACATGTGAATTTATTAATCATGTATTCTCTTAAAAATGAATTACCATAGAATCCTTATTAAAACACAGATGTTTTCAAATTTTAATTCCTTCCACTGACCAAAATCCCAAAATATTAAATATACTCAAACCATGATATCACTTTTTACTTATATCAGTCATGATCTCATTAATACTATCAAACAAATTATTTTCTCCTTATCCCTTAATTATGTGAAAATAATCTGCTTTCCAAAAATATTTCAATCACTTTTATTGGTTACCGATGCCGTACAATTATTTAAAACCAATACATAGATATTCAAATATTCACAGATACTATAAATGAGATTCCACAACACTATTTTGGAATCTTGTTACATAAAAACTTAATCATTCCTCCACTTCGTTGTCATATTCAACATTTCCAATAGTGATTGTATGTGACTTCCATTTTTTCTTTTCCTTAAGAGGTGTTGGTGTAGATCATCATTAACCCTTGGATTAGGGCATTGGTTAGCATAATGACACATTTTCTTGCACTTGTAGCATTGAAGTGTTGTTGGTGCGTTCTTTGTATCCTTTTATCTATTCACATCATTATCTACCTTTTTCCCATTACTTTGACACTCAGATGCTCGATGACCTTATTTTCCATACATAAAACATTTTGTAGTCCCTTTAAGATAATCCCCACCATGCTTCTTTCTACACTTTGAGCATAACGAAATATTTGTCTTCTTTTCACCATAGTTTTTGAGAATTTTCCTTGAACTCCATCTTTCATTTCTTTTCAAAACCATGATATGGATATACAACACCGACTTCTAGTTCTATCATGATAGCACAATGCAAAATCTCTTCATAGATTCTGAAGTCTCTTATAGCTATTGAAGTCTCTTATATCTAATGCATTTCAGAGACTTCTTTTTAATCCACTGAATAATCGATCAACTTTAAATTCAGTGTGGATGATAAATCCAGATGCATACCATGCAAGCCTTGTAAAATTCACTTCGTATATAGAAATAGATTCATCATCCTTTTTCATAATCTCATGGAACTCCTTTTCGATCTTTGATCGAATAAGACAAGGAATGTACCTATTGAAAAATAAGTTCTTGAACTCATCCCATTCCATGGATTCAATTTCATATTGGGGCCTTGTATTCTTAATTAGAGTCCACCATAGGTCTACTTCACCTTCTAAATGGTAAAAATATAGAATGGATTTTTCATGTTCTGAAAAATGAAGTATGGAAAATATATTTTCAATGGTACTGATCCATTGTTCAGAAACAAGTGGATCAGATGACCCATTGAAAGAAGGTGGACGTCACCTCATGAAGGACTCAATAAAATATTGTTCCATTATCTTTTCATTTGGATGTCCAGAATGATTCAGATCTTGTGTAAGTATAGAAATAAGATTTTTCCCTCCATTTCCTATAACATTTGGTTGTTCAGGAGGACAATCATTTCATTTCCCAGTGCATTGATAATTAACACAGATCCTTCAGGTTCTAGCCATTATCTAAAACCCAAAAATAATAGTGTGAGAGGGAAAAATAATGCTAGGAAAAAAACATAATAAAGGGGGATTACCTTCAATATCTAACATCTTATGTTTAATCCTAGGTTATTCATGATCTTTATCATAATTCTAGGATTTTAACCAATACTTTATACTTAACATTATGAATATTTCTATACATACCTTAGATATATCTCTAGGTATCTCCCTAATGTTTTCACATCCTAGTTTCCAAAAGGTTAACTAAATCGTCGCTCTGATACCATCTGTAGATACCCAATGCTTGACGTAAATGGAAATTACATTACTTTTGAGTAAAACATAATACATGACACAAAAAGACTCCCAATGACCATATTAGTTTAGTGTATTTCTAAACTCATAAATTTTTTTTCTAATCATGGTGAGAGATCTTCAACATCTATCATAATGATCCTACCCTATTGTTTTCTTACCTAAAACCTTTATTTATATCCCGTGGAAAAGAAAACATAAAAAGGGTGAGCTCAAATGCTCAGTAAGGGTGAACATGGAGAAAATAAAACAAACCATATAAATTTGAACTTAAAAACATGAACATAATGTTTAAACATCCAAATATTGAGTTGTGAAATATGTATTGGCATTATGCAGGGCATAGATTATAAAGGAATATCATTCGTGATAAAAAATAATTGGAATGAAACATGTAATTGTGGAAAACCATTAAGCACAGGATATTATTTCAATAGTACTCAAGGCATTGCTGCCAAGACCATCATAGTGGAAAAATTCCATTATTGAACTGGGTTTACTTTCCATTCCAGCCCTGTATTACTAAATCAGATTTACTTGTCATTCCATCCATGTTTATCCATCTCCTAATGAAATCATTCTTTCATGTGCCACAAAATAAAAATAAATCATTCATCATAACCCAAAAAAGAAAATGGGTTCCATAAACATCATCCAATCATAAAATAATCCATATAAAACAAATGGATATCGTTATTCATAATAAAAATCAAACAATGTAAAAACTAGAGACATTATATTTGAAACATAATGATATTAAATAATGTCATCTTAGATGGGAAATAGTTTTGATAAAACACTTGAAATGAATTCTAGTGGAAAATATCATATCTTCTTCAAAATCATTTTATATTTTTAAAATGCCATGCAATTTTAAAATAAAAAGGCTTCTTGGGAAATAATCATGAAATATTTTACTGGAAGATTCATGAAAATAAGGCATTATGAAACTATAAAAATATGTTCATGCCATATAAGTTAGAAAAAACATTCTTCTCGTACTTTTTCCGGAAAAGTAAAAAAGTACCTCGTGTGGTAAACAAAATAAAGATTCCTTACATACCATGTGGTAAAAGTCAAAAAAGGGTAAAATGACTTTAAACATACATGAAGTAGTTTTTTTAAATATGTACATTAATGATAAATATTACCCCAGTAATTACTTACGTATAAGTAATCTTTGATAAAAAAAGAGATTGCAGAATTATCCCTCACCTTAGGTCTGATTTCTTCAGTATGTGTCTGAAACTCTTTTATAGTTGGAATTAAACATATTATTCAATTTTAATAGAACCATAATTATATTTATTATATCATATATGATTCATATAGGTCTTTATATTATCCATTCATTTTTCAATTCCATGTTACAGCAACGTTTTAGGTAATAATAATTTCATTTATTGTACATGTTTTGACTTGTAATTTTTAATATTATTACTTAGATCAGGATTATTTAATACCATAATGTAAAATAGGATTTATATATAATATATATTCAGCATATAATTATAAATATTCGATCGATAAATGAAATGAAAACACCATTCATGGAGATGGTCGGTCGTACGAACGCATGAACGCTGTTTTCGTTTCCTTATTGAATTGAATAGAATTAAGTAAATGAAACATATATATACATAAATACAGGATCATTATTATGTAATATATCTCATTATTTTTTATTTTATATACTGTATAATCATTTTTGAATGGTTAACATGGAGAATGAATCTCATCGCATCGTGGAGATGGTAATCCGTACGTACAGACAAGTGAAAATATCATTCTCATAATTGTTGAATGGTATTTGAGTGGATTATATAATATATCATAATTAGTATCATGTTATACTATTCATATATAATTATTATTTCAACCATTATACCCATCAAAGTATGGTGTTGGTGGACAAACAGATTACACCATGGCATCGAGACGGTAAGTCGTACTTACGCACGTGCGGTGATTTGATTTTTTGTAGGATGGATATAAGGTGAAATAATATTGTTTTATCTGTATAATAACATATCAGTATATTAGTGATACTGATTTTATTACATTATAATGAAAAAACTAATGAATTGGATGTTGAAGAAGAAATTTTTTTGAAAGAATCGGTAAAGGATATTACCTCTTCTTCGACACGCCTCTTGTTAACATCCTCTTAGGGCACTGAAGATGGTCTTTGAGGAAGACCGGGACGACTAGTAGGTTTTTAGGTAAGTTTAAGAAGAGAAATGGACTGGGTTTTTCCAAGATTGAAGGCTCAAAATATTGTAAAGAGGAGAGGGAATTGGTGCCCTTTAATATGAGAGGAGAAGGGCACTTTTGGAAACCTCCAAAATATTAATTTATAATAAACTAAAACCCCACATAAAAACATCAAAAATGACTCTAATTATACGATGAAATGATATATAGTTGTAATGTCCACATACAATAAAATTTAAACATGTTGGAAAATTATTTTATACCTTATCAATTTAATTTATACTTATTAAATCTATTTTGATCTTATTTGTTGTAATAATTTTAAAAAATATAATTCTTATAAATACTCAATTAGGTGTTGTTAATTTACCTTAATTGGATACTTTATGACATTATAGAACATATAAATTTCGTTTTATAATTTTTAAAGATTTTTTCGATTTTTAAAAAATTTAATAATATAGTATTTTTATAAAATATTAATAGGGTCAATTTTGACACTATTAATTTATTTGAATTTAAAAAAAATCCACAGAAAATATATGTTCAAACAAAAATATTTAATAGATTCATAACATGAAATATTAATCTATAAATATGTTGGATCACATTAATTAGTTCATATCATTTTTTTAATATTTTTAAAACCATTAATTTGATATTTCTCTTAATAATATAATCACTTCAACATTTTTGTATGATTATTTAATATACTGATTTATTTCATAAAAATTAAAAATAAAATTCTAAAATAAATATAAATCTAATATCTTTCATAATAATACTTTTAGTTGAATTTATCTTCTAAAACATCCATATTTTAAAATTTTAGCTTTATTAATGTATGAAGGTGACAACATTGACATCATTGAAAATAAAATAATATAAAGGTCATAATCGGTTTTATAAGGCTTAAAATGGTCCGAAAGTCTACCCTTGGATGCTTACGGTATATATATACTCTACCAATAAGGCTTGGTTAAGTTTCTGGTCCTTTTGATTGGTATTATTATTTAAATAAAAACTATATTATTGATTTTTCCCTAAATAAATAATTTATGCATCATTAATGTATAAAATATTACGGTAATTATATAATTTTTAGAAATCACAAATAAATTACCATGGTTAAGAAAAAAAATTATCTTTCAAATGAGTATTTGTAATTTAATTTATATTTTGTATATCTTTATATTAAAAATACATTAATTATTAAAGTTTGAGTGACACATGTTTCACTTTCCTTTAAATAAAATAAATTAAAGGTCCTAATCACATCCAAGTGGGTTATAATAGACTCCATTTAGACCCATGTATGTTTTAAGGATAAATATAATCATCCAATTATATTAAAACAAGTTTTAGAATAATTTTATAATATTATTTTTACCCGTAATTACCTGATTTACTATTACCTTTGGTAAATAAAATTTTTCGTAGTTACTATTCATAATGAACACCAATAAAAAGTATCCAATTAATATAATCTAGAAATACTTATTAAAAATATGGAATCCATTTTTTCAAATTCAAAACACAGATGTTGCAGTATTTATTTTAAAATTAATCCAGCTGTTGAGAAAACGACTTTTAAAAGTTAAAACATTGCAAAAGATTGAAAGGTTTTTACCTATGAATTGAATGGAAAATTAATGATAATGACTAAAATTATATTAAATGGTAAAAATATATTATATTTATACTGTAAAACCATTAAATATGATTATTTAACTATAAAAATTATCTTAATTAAAAAACTTGTTTTTAATTAAAAATTAGCTTATTTTTACTATTCATAAAAATATGAAAGTTAAAAGGAAAATATTAATATATTATCCAAAGTAATATTTGATATAATTATTTCAACTAATGACTTTATTTTTTCAAATTGAACTCATAAAATTGTCAAAAACTATATTTAAGGTGGGTGCGCCCTCAAAAGGCGGCACAACTGTATTTTTATAAAAATATTACCTTTATAGGAAAAATTGATTTAGTTCTTATAACATGTTCTAGAAAATTATTAAGATGAATTATAATGTTATGAAATTAAGAATCCATTTAATACTATTCATAAAGTCTAGTTCAAAATTATATTATAACAATATATCATTATTTAGTGAAACTCGCTATTGCGTACAACACACGCAATTGAGGAAGGTCGCTCTTGCGTGCAACACTAGACATCAATAAAATGAAAAAGAATATTTCTCATAAAATTTTGGGGAGTTACAGAAAACACTTAACATGGAATTAGCATGATCCAAGACTCATTGCACATAGAGCATGAGTAAATCCTCATTGCACATGAAGAATGTGTAAAAACTCCTTGAAAATGAATTATCATGAGTCAATACCGATTTTCACATGATGTATCATGATACTATACTTTTCCCAATGCATTAGAGCACTATCAAGGCACACCTTTCTTAAACATTTCATTTCATGCATATATGTGCCACATGGATCATATAACATGGAATCAATCAACATCATAAGTTATTCAACAATTAAGTAATGTGGAATATATACATGAATTTACCATTAAATATGTATATGTGAATAATGGTTAATACCCTTGATAGTGAAATGGGTATGTTATACACTACACAATGATCTTGGCTTGGAAAAACGTGTTGTAATTTTGGCAGCATAACGACGTGACATAAGGATTCATGAAAATTGTTGAAGAGACAAAAAATGGTGTCTCATCATATGTCCCTGAAATGGAAAGTAAGGGGGTCATGTAGACACATGTACCTACAATACTAGTGGAATTTAGATGAATAATACAAAAGAATAACATGGATGTAAAAGAGAAGAGAGAAACACCTCACGAAATTTCGTCATGCTAACAGATGTACATGGGAGGCTTTAATGAGAGATAAAGGGGTATCCCATCTTCAAAACATCAATAGGGAATTATAGATGAGGTTTGAAATCATATACCACCGTTTTTTATTTAAAAACAATAGGGTATAACAACTTAAAAGAAATTGGACAAAAATGAGAAATGAACAAATACCTTACTTGGAAGTGCGATCCAAAATGCTTAGGAGAGGCATGGAAGAGGCTTCTTGGTAGCTTGGGGAACCCTGGGAGGATACTATAAAGAGGATGGAAGTGGTAGGATGAACTCTTAAGGCTTTGAGTGAAGAGGATGTGGGAGCTTGGGATTGTTTATATAGGAAATGAGAGGAAAATTTTTATTATTTAGGTTTGGGACACCTCGCATAAAAATATTAGAAACCACAACCCATCCCATGGTTATTTCAAATGTTTATTTCCAAAGGTGAGTGGAAAATAATATTTTAGGAGGACAATTTTCTAAATTATAAAAATAATAGGGTTTTTATGAGGATGTGAGTCACACTTTAAAAAAACAATTTAAAAATAAATTTTTTTTTATAAGCTACGAAGGGTCCACTAAAGCTTTGTAAAATAAATCCAAAATACCCAAAATAAAATTATATTAATGGTAAGACATATATTGGCCGAACATATTGATTACAATATTTTATTACATCACTATTGGGTCATTATGATGTCATAAAACACATTTTATATTTAAACGATATTTAGTTTTTAAACAAAAATTTGATTATCTCAAAAAATAATGAAAAAATCACAATTGGATATTTTTTAAATCCTGATTCCAAAAATAATATTTATTTTATCTAAATATTTTTCTAAATATGTTAATTCTTACATTTATAATAAGATCCAACATTTATTAAAAATTCATTTGTTTTTACCAAAACATCTTTCAACCCTTAATAATAATTATAGTGGCATTCATTAAATTATACTATTATTTTTATTTAAGAAAAAATACTATAAAAATTATTATAATATATTATTAAAATATTATTTAATTCAAACATCCATTAATTCATCAAAATATATTTATTAGTTGAATATTCACAGAAAAATACTATTTGTGCTTTAAAAACTATTTACAAAGTAACAATAAAAAGAATGTATATTCTAATTACAAGAATATTGTAAATAGTCATAGTACTAGGGTCTTGTTATATAACCCCTTATAACACTCGCATAACTCTAAAGGGTAAGGTGTAAAATTGTGACAGACTCCTGGGGTGTCTCGGATAACATCGCTTGGGTGGTAATCTCAATTAAAATCCACTTCTCCCATTGTCGGTTCTGCTCAGGCTTAACGTGTTCATGCCCGGAATGAGATTGGTCAAGATAGAAGCCCAATTACACCACATCATTTCTAAGATATAACAGATTGGCTTCATATGGGGAATGTCTACTTGATGAGGCCATCAGTTCCTTTGTTTGAGAAAAATGGATTTGTTAAAGCCCTATATTTATACTAATCATGTGATAATTGTTCAATGGATACATTAGCAATGGTCACAATTAATAACAGTATTTTAAAATAAAAAAACATAACACCAATAAAGTTCAAATTTTACAAAACCACAATAAGACATTAAATTAGATTATGTCAAATTTTTACAAATGAAATTTTGGGTCGTCATAATCTTCCCCCCTTAAGAAAAATTGTGTCATTGCAAATTTTTTACAAAAAAAAATGAACACTGAAATTTAAACACGACTTTAAGGTTGATTACCCACCACCATTAAGAATTCCCAAACCCTCATTATCACAAAGATCACGAAGATCTAGGGTCCACTTAGTGCAACAATACTTTAAGAAACATTCAAAGTATTCCACTTCCTTAGTCCAAACACAGTCTATGCTACAAGGATCTTACCAAGGGAAAATAGGATGCAATTATCAAAAATAAATTGTTTCTAACGTATTATTTCAAAACATTACCATGTATGAGGTTATTGTAAAATTGTCTGACATAGTCAGATTTGAAATTTTTGAAATGTGGTTCTTCTAATATATTGTTTATGTTTCAAAAAAAACTAGAACACAAGATTATATATATAGGCTGCTGAAGGTCTCCCTCTTCAACAGTTATTCTAAAATCATATAGTGCATCATACTCTCATGATAGGGTAAAATGTTTGAAAATACACTAATGGTATCACCCTCTTATTGAATGGTGGTAGAGTTGGTAGCTTAATATTTGATCGTAGGTGTTCCATTATCCTTGATGATTTTTTGGAATAGAGGAGGTGTTTGATATGTCATAGAACATCTATCATGAAATTTTCACATTGGAAAAGGTTTCAATGTTATGCGAGATTGACTTCACAATAATTATATCTAGTAAGTCCTCAGGAATGTACAAGAGTGTTGTATGAGGTTCTTAACCTTTCATCTCGAAACAACCAATTATATTGTTGATGAAACATATCAAATTTTGAGTTATGATATAGACATGATAAAATTGTGATATAAAACTACTTGTAGTATAAAAATATATTATTCTTTAATGAAAATAAAATTAGGGATAACTAATAATGGGTAATCCAAAAACAGATGACTTATAAATATCTTTTACTTCCATAACTTATGAATCTATAGGCTTCAATCTATGTTATCCACAACCAACATTCTAACACATATTATTAGGGGAATTTTTTCATTCCCTCAATAATGGTTCATAATAATCTTGGGAATTTACCAATGAAAATCCCCCACGAGTGTCATAACGAAGAGTGCAGTAAGGCTCGTTTTCATGTACCAATATACCCTGGGTCAATCCCAAAACTTCTTGACGGGGTTTTCACCCATTGATACTTTTATACCAGAGTCGCCTCCACCATCTCGTATCCAGACATGGATACATTTTCTTGATAAACCCCTTAATCAATTCCCACCAAAACATAGGTATGTTTTTATTATACAAATTCTTGTCTCTAAGTCTTATCTAGGGTTTTACAATCCCAATCATTAAAATAACTAATTATATCATCTAATACAAACTATACCAACCCTACTCAATATTACACACCAATACAAGATTTATTACATAAACTTCGCATGATAAAACATTGAATAACGAGAGATCTAGTGCCTTTGGTTCTTAGGATCATTACATAAAAACATAAAACATGAAATACAACATCTTTAATGAAAAAATCCTTTACAAGGCCACTACATTCCCTCATACTTATCATTTAATGGGATAACCTGTGGACATGCATAGGAAAAGGGTAAGCTATAAAGCCCAGTAATGGAATTAACATCGAATAAAATGAAAAATAAAATACTTGTTAGAAAAAAGGGATATCAATAGAGCACAAGAGAAACATGAACATATAATCATGATAAATCATGATAATCATAACATTGAAATGTAGAAACAACACTTAACATGGAATTAGCATGAGCTAAGGCTCATTGCACATTGAGCATGAGTTAACCCTCATTGCACATGAAGCACATGTAAAGCCTCATTGCAGACGAATTAACACGAGTCAATACCCATTGCACAATATGTATCATGATACTATACGTTTTCCAATGCATTGAAGTGCTATCAGGGAACACCATTTGTAAATATTTCATTTCTGGCATAAGTGTGCCACATGGATTATATAACATGGAATCAATAAACATCCTATGTTACTCTATGATTAAGTAATGTGGAATAAATACATGAATGTACCATTCAATATGTATATGTGCATAAAGGTGAATACACATGATAGAGACATGGGTATGGTATTCACTACACAATGATCTTGGCTTGGAAGAATGTGGTACAATTTCCACAGCATAACTGTGTGAATAAGGATTCATGAAAATGGTAGATGATATAGAAAAGGGTGTCTCATCATAATACAAAATTATGACTTTGATGTAAAAGAGGAGAGAGAAATCCCTCATGGAATTTCGGCATGGTGACAAGTGTACACCGGCGAAATTAGTGAGAGAGAAAGGGGTATCCAATCATCCAAACATAAAGAGGGAAATATGGGGGAGGTGTGAAATCAAACTCCAAAATTTTTAATTGAAAAAATTGCATAACAACTTAAGGAAAATTTGACAAAATGAGAAAGGAACAAATCTGTTACTTGGAAGTGCGATCCCAAAATAATGGGGGAGGCTTGAGAGGGGCTTCATGGGAGCTTGGGGAACCTTGGGAGGATTCAAGAGAGTGGAGGTTAGGGGTTGGATGAACTCTCAAGGCTTTGAGTGAAGAGGAAGTGGGATCTTGGGTGGGTTTTTATAGGAAAGGAGAGGGAATTATATATTATTTAGGTTTGGGACACCTCACATTAGATTAATCAAAACCACAATCCAACCCATGATTTTTGACCATGGTTTTTGCCAATGTGGAGAGGAAAAGAATATTTTATGAAGAAAATGGCCGAACTTCTTAAAATATTAGGGTTTCTTATGTGGAGGTGAGTCACACTCTCAAGGAAAACAATTTAAAAAGGCAAAATTTTTTATAATCCTTGAAGGGTCCACTAAATCTTTGTAAAATAAGTAAAAAAAAATTCAAAATTAAATTATTTTAATGGTACAACATATTATTGCCGAACATAATTTTTATAGTAATTTATTACACCCCTATTGGGTCATTATGATGTCATAAAACACATTATATATTTAAATGGTATTTAATTTTTACCGAAAAATTTGACTCCTTCAAAAAATTATGAAAAAATGACCATTTGATAAGTTCGACATCCTGATTCAGAAAATAAAAATACACATTATCTAAATAATTTTCTAAATATGTGATTTGTTTTTAAAAAAAACCCACTTTTATCGAAAATTCTTGGGTTTCGACAAAAATGAATTTTAAATCTTTATAAAAAGTATAATTGCATTTATAAAATATTCAATTAATTATATTTATTAAAAATTAATTTTACAATAATAATAATATTTTATTAAAATTATCATTTTATTCACAAATCCATTAATTCATCAAAATAGATTTCTTGGTTGAATATTAAGAGAAAATACTAATTATGTTTCAAAAACTATTTACAAAGTAACAATAAAAACAATTTATATTCTCTATACATGAATAATGTAAATCGTCATAGTGTTAGGGTCTCGTTACATAACCTCATCTAACACCTATATAAGACCAAAGGATATTGTGTGTGATGGTTACATACTCATGGCGTGGCTTGGATAACATCGCTCTGGTGGTAATCTTTGTTAACATCCACTTCTCCCATAGTCAGTTCTGCACAAGATTAACATGTTCAAGCTGGGCTTGGGCTTGGTCAAGAGAGAAGCCCGATGATGCCACCTCCTTTCTGATTTCTAAAAAATGGCCTCCATATGGGGAAAGTCTACTAGATGAGGCAATCACTTCCTTTGCCTGAGTAAATTGTATTTTTAAAGCCCAATATTTATACTAATCTTGTGATCACTGTTCAACAACTATATTAGCAACGGTAACAATTTTTAACGGTATTTTAAAAACCAAAAATAGAAAACCAATGATGTTCAAATTTTATATAACTTAAATAATACATTTAATTACATTAAATGAAATTTTTATTAATGAATGTTTGGTTCGTCACAAAGTGGACCCTTTTAAAAATAAAATATTTCTTTTTTTATTAGAAAAATAATATGATTTTAATGAAATGTATTTTTTATTAATAACATATTATTTATTTCAATCATTATTATCAATATATTCTATATTATATTTATTCTCATATATATAAAATATATTTTATTCCCCACATATAATTCTTTTTATTTTTTAAAATTCAAATAAATATTTTATAAGTCCAGACCAATGCTATATTAAAATTAAATTTTATTTAATTCTAATTAATATAAGTCTCAAATAATTATCTTATAAAAATTAATTTCAAACTAATACATTATATTTAAAATTAATTTCATTTCATACTGATAAAATTTATCTATATATTTAAAAAAAATCATTTCATAAATAATTTATTTTACTTGAATATTACATATAAAAAGTTAACATCATAAAATTATATCAAATATGGATAAAGTATATTTTTTTATTAAAAAATTAAATGATTCATTATATATAATAAAAATATAAACACATATTAATTTTAAAATAAATATAAATATAAATAAAATATTAATCTTATAAAATTAATATTTTGAATTACATTATACTATAATTCATGTAGTTCATAGATAAAATAATTTAATTTAATAAAAGATAATATATAATAAAATATATCATAGGGTTTTTAGTTGTGGTACAATATAGTGGTTAAAAATTTATTTTAATGAAAAATATATATATATTAAAACCTAAGATGTTACAGTATACTCCCTTAGAAAAATTGTGTCCTCATAGATTTAATGCCACACAATCCCACATCAGGATAAAAATTTCACAATTTTCTATATTTGATGAATTTTTACAATTTAAAATTTATTTATCCATTCATTTTACATTTTAATGACCATTTAATTATAATTCATATAAATTAATCCAATTAGTAAAAAAATAACCATTTATTTCTCATTCAGTTACCAACCCAAATAATTTCATTATAATATTATAATTAATTTCATTACAAATCAGGAAGCTAATAAAATCACACCACTAAAAATACCAACTGTCTCAAATTAAATAACTTCCACCACACCACAATCAAATAATACATACTATAAAATAAAACACACAAACACCACACCACTATACACATCAAATCCCTTGCATACACCATCACATAACATAATCACCACAAAAATACACACATCATTTCTCATGTATACACCATCACACTACACAAAAATAACATTACTGTGCACATAACACATAATAAATAAAAGACATTCTCCCATATAATCACATCCCACAATCCACAATTTAGATTTAAGGTCATACATTATATCACATAAAAATTTATCTCTAGTATTGTCATAAAAATTATATTTATATGGGTAACTATTCAGTATCAGCATATACATTATTAGAATTTTCATTTAGCATGATTATAATAATCAACACAGAATGGATCTAAAAAACATTATAGAAAAAATATAATATAGGCTCTAATCTTCTGTGATTTTCAACTCTGTCAAAAAAAGAAAAATCAAATAAAAAATAGTCTGAATGTAGTAAAACAAACTATTTCCACCCATTACCATCAATCTTAGGTTAACTGATTGATTATATTAATTAAAAAAATATTCAACATCCATCCAATGTATGTAATAACAATAAAATCCCAAGAAATTTACTTAAATAGGAAGTGAATAACGGCCCAATCCTCAAATAAGATTTCTGATTCTATACACACAATATGGTCTATGAAAGAAATCCTGAAAACCCTAACTGCATGAAAGGATCCTCTAACCAATAGGATAAAACCAAAGATCATAAAAAAATATCCCTAATTCTCCCCAAAATAGAAACACGTGACCACCATATATCACAATAAGAAGATAATATAAAACAATGTAATATAGATAAAATTGACCTAAAACATCCAATGGTTAAAATTAGACAACCATAGATCAAAGCACGAGGATGGGGAAGGAAGATCCTATAAAATCACATAGGGTTCAAAAATCACTGATCTGTATGAGATTTGTAGGAATTATTTAAGAAAATCCCTCGTATTTATAAACAGACTATAAAAACCTCATTTAGATTTTAAATTACATATTCACAATGTAAATTTTCATGTGGAAAATGAATTTAAAATATTAAACTAGTTAAGCCATGAATTTATGAAATTTAAAACCTCCATAGAAATTCAGGGTCCTTAAGAATGATTTAATTTATATTTTTTATTCCATTTTCACTTAATTAATTCATTTCATTTGAATCCCCTTGTCAAAACCAAATCCATGAAATATTATCCACAAAAGATATAGAACAAAAATTCAAATCTAGGATCCCCTTTTCATGTCATTAAATATATATTCAAAGAAAACTAAAACTCCATTCACCAACAAACCCTCATTGTACCTCCATAAAAACATATCTTTCTCCAAAATTGGAAATCTAATGGGCCACGAAGGTATATAGAGCTTTATAAGATCTGTGTCAAACTATTACCATCCTTGAAAAGAAAAAAGAAAAAAATTAGGGCATTCACAAATATTCTGCATGATACCTCTCATTGATCCCATTACTCCCCAAATAACACTACTATATAAACACACTAAACCAAAATGTTCAAAAAATACAAAAAAACTACATAACTATCCATAGTCAGGCACAAAACCACATCACCTGTGATTACCCAAAATCTAAAACTCTTACAAATTGCCACCTACAGTAACATCACAACCTTAAAAAACAATAAGAACAAAACCTCCTCAACTTGTACATAACACTACCTTGAGTATACAAATCTATAAAACGATCCTTCCATAACATCATATTTTTTTATTGGGTGGAGATGAATTACCTTTTTAGTTTTAAAATGTGTTGTAAACATAACACATATTCATTAGGAAGGTAATTTATCCTCCTCATATACTTTAATCCATGAAATCCAACACTAGTAAGAAGAAACAACACATCTAATAAAATATTCAAGGTTTTAAAAAAAAAGTCGTCAAATAAAAATAAATAAAGGATAATCTCAAACAAAAAACATGTATTGAGAATTAATCAACATCTCACACTCTCATATAATGTATTTTCGGCCAATATTACTGCAAAGTACATAGACTAAGGGGATGAATCTTCCTTGAAAAACTTCTCCTGATGATTATTAATCCATACTATTTGCTCCAAGAATGTTATTTCATCAATAACTTCTAACCATCCCCAGTCAATGATGTGGGAGTTCTCAAGAAGATACTGAAAATATATAGTGACATGAATGGTTTCTTGGATACTATTTAGATATAGTGTGAGTTCAATTCTATAAAACACATCTCCATCATGCGCCAACACCTAAAAAGGACCAATGAAACAATGAGATAGATTACTCCCCTTCCAATCCTTCACTTTCACCAATATGGGGAAACAATCAAAATCACACGTTATAGAACCTAAAACTCCGTTGGACTCCACTTATATCAAAATAGTCTATCATATGGTTCTACATGACCCTCATACTCTATCAGAATAACTGGATCATTTCAATCACGATCCTCACTACATCAATAAAATGAATGGATGTCTCCCAAACGTCCGTTCGGTAAAATAACGAAAGACATGGCCACTCATACAATAACTCAAAAGGATTACTTCCAATAGATGAGTCAAAATTATTGATTTATGTGAAATAAACAAAATTCATATTACATAACCATGATTTTATAAAATTCCATGTTGCATTCTTGAACATGACTTCTAACTTCTTGATGGTCTTCTCTTTCTTCTCATTTATCTGTGTGTGAAAAAAAAAACGAAGTCACAATAGGGAGCTAAAGGCATGCTGTAATCCACGCTATAACAAAGAGATAAAATTACAGTTTCAATAATAAATGATTGTCGTTGGTACAATATGATGTTTTACTATATCATCCATATTTCACTATGTCAATACATGCATGGAACATGACTAATAGATCCCTAGAAAATTAGATTTCTTTTTTAATCGGTCCACAATTTCACAAAAATCGTCACATCTTCGCAAAACATGGGGATACCTAGTACAGAAATCCATCAATATTCCCTCTCATTTATATGATAAAAAATCTAATGGCTATAATAAGACTCAAATAACATAGTGATCTACCTTTTCATACATGAAAAACAAACACTTATCCTAAACTCTACCACCTACCTTTTCATCTAGGTCCACCGATGTTGTCTCATCAAACCCTGATACATGTTGGTCACATAAGTAGAATAATATAAAGGTGTGTTCAGAGACACAAAAAGAAGAAAATTATGCATTTCCAATGTAACAAATATCCTCCCATGAAACATCACTTTATTATGACTATCATCTTACCATCTATATGGATTATCACCATATCCAACTAGTCACATACCTATACTTCCTATATGTCTACTCAATGGGGAATCCCTACCATCTACATGAAATATGACTCCATATAGTTTTGATAAATAAATTCATGGCCCATGTGCATCACCACATCATGATTTATTACTAAAAGGAACTCCATCCATTTCCAAACATCACTAGACAACCAAACAACTGCTCTATTGGAATTACAACAAAATATATTGACAACATAATTATTATTTCACATGGTGTATATAAAATCAATATTATAAACCTAAATAATATTCATCCAAATATACTAACATAGATTCAAATATCATGTAAATAAGATATATTTTAGTCTCTTATTATCGTTGAAAACCCTAATTTTCTTATAGATGATGAATTATTCCAAAAATTTAGCACAAATAAAAATTATGCCAAATATGAATCATTGGTGCTATAGTCTTGATTATGATGATGGAACTGAACAGAACCATAAAAGATCATGGAACTCTGGTTCTTCAATACACTTCCCAATCGTAGATGGAATTCTTCTTATAAAACCTCAAACATCACTGAATCTTAATGAAACTGAAGAAATAGATAACTAATAAAATTATCCTTTAAGTAACCAAACACTGCTTGGTACTGATATTTCCACAATTCCCTATTAATTTGTTGTGAAATATATCATCAGGGATAAAACCCAAGATAAATGAGACACAAAAAATCATTTATAACTGACAGGACTAATACAATTGAAAAACTCTTACATTTTCATGAGTATTTTTGCAATAATAAATTACCCCAATTCTCTGTGTGTCTACAAAAACACCCATATAATACACCTAATGAACATGGAAAAACACCTCTTACATCCAAAACAGGATTTTTTACTACTTTAAATATAGTAAATTTTTTAAATATGCTACAGTTAAACTATGATATGTTTGATATACACATCATCTGACATCGAGTAATTCAATATACCAATGATTATTAGGAATAAGAATAAATAAAGGGAATCATTGAATATGGAGTTCATGATCCCCATTAACATGTCTATTTAATTAATGAAACTAACCTATATGAATACAAAATCTATGTTCCCACAATTGCTCGTTAAGGTAATCTTTGAGATAAACACATCTTCCAACCAAACCATGTGATATCCAGACCCAGAGTCAACCTTAATAGTATCTCTAGATACCTTCAAGAAGACATATGGATTATATATCCCTTGAAGGGTTAATATTCCTAGACTATTAAACGATTCATCATTTGGTAGACTATGTACAACCTCAAATTAGTATCACATTTACTAGTGAATAATATTAGATAACCCAATGGGGACAGAATAAGTCATATGAACTCCATATTTATTTGTCCACCAACATACAACCTATACTCATTCATCTCCATTTAATCCAATTGATAGAGACCCCCCCCCCAAATCAAACATATTCATAATTCCTTGTATATAATAAATATTAATATCCTTGAGTGGGTAATGTCATAAAATGATCGTATAAA
This sequence comes from Viscum album, assembly GCA_963277665.1. Lineage (NCBI taxonomy): Eukaryota > Viridiplantae > Streptophyta > Magnoliopsida > Santalales > Viscaceae > Viscum > Viscum album. The sequence goes on from OY728131.1 coordinate 1,553,952,133, forward strand.
ACATCAAATAAACACTCAATATATTTGGTTAAATCAGCCATCCAATCATCCTTTAAAAACTCTATCAGTAAGAGAATAGGGGATCCTCCTTCTAAAAACATCATTGATAAAATTTCTCAGTAATGAATTTTACTCCTTGAATGTACATGTCAAAAAATGAAAGCATACTATAAAAAATGTAATGATTACATGAAAAAAATACTTGAAATACCTTTCAAGGATAACATCCAATGAATATATCTTTAGTAATAAGAAACCTCCCACTGATTGGTGATACTCTATCAGAATTATACAGCCTCGGAAAACATCAAACAGAATAGCATGTCATCCAACTAGAATAGATAACATCATGTAAACTGGAATCCTCTCTAAATATATTCCAAAGCTATGGAACAATGATGGGGTAACAACAGAGTGAGAATTTTAAATCAAATAAGAAACAAAAATACTATATGATTAACTAGTCATACCTTTCAAAACCATTAGCACAACTGGAATTGTAGGCTACAATGTGTGTGTTTGGCTATTCCCACCTTCTATGTATCTCTTCAATTGTAATCCATAATAATGAACTAGAGTAAGATTCTTTACAAAGGGAATATAATTAGGTTACCCTTGAGAAAACCATCATCCCTTTGCTAGTAGACATGTGTCAGTAGTCCCCACTATGGAAGCTACCTCTAAGACAACAACTGCTGCTATATAAAATGTGCCTAAATACCAATCTAAAACTGATCTCCCTATTTTTATTGATTTTGAAACTATAGGTGACCATGTCCCCCAAAAATATATCATGAAAATTGGAATCCGTCAATAAATTATCTAAATCCACCATCATTAAAAATATGGGAAAAAACTCTATTGTATGTTCCCCACAAGTGAAAACACTAACTACATGAACATTCACAACCCACTATATAAATCTATACTCCTCAAGATAACATGATTTTCACCCTATCTCGGATCACCTCCAATTTAAAATACATGATCGACAAACCCAACCATATTATACACTACCAGAACTGTAGAATGTTTCAATGGGGTTATTTCATACCGAATCACAAGGCGCAAAGCCTCCTGCAAACATCATCATCTAGAATACTCATCAAGAAATAACTCAAATGTAATGTGAAATAGGTACATTAAAATGAACCCAACATCCAAAATAATCAATCTTTTATGCTAATGAAATATAAAATACTTCATATCTACCTTTATCAATGATTATTGGAATTAAGAATGGAACTACTTAAAAAATTAAAGACAGAACAAATCCTTACCCATTAATTCAACAATATAAATCATCAAACACATATGAAAAAATCCCTATAGATGACTAACTACCAATGATACTCTAAAGAAATACCATGCTCGAATCATATGAAAGGAAAACATGATGTTCTTTAACTATCAATCCATATCTAGATATGAGACACGTCTTTCAACAACCCCAAAATCTACTGTTGAAAGGAAACAAAATCTGCCTGCCATGACTCGCCATCATTTATGGGTTTAACCGTATGAAGATCAAATAGATCGGCCTGCATAGACTTAAAAACCTAGTCTACTTATGGATGATGAACATAAGCCTTTATAGAAAGTAAATGATGAATCTTAATCCTAGAATTAAGAAGATTTATCAAGGTTTTCAGAGTAATTAATTTTTCCATACGCTTCCCAAATTCACCAAATTCAGACATGAATACAATCAACCTTGAATCATGAACATATCCTAGGTCTCTACCCCACAAACATGTCAAATTACTCAGATGAAAAATAAATTCATATTCCTTTTATTAGATCTTGGTGGGGTGGGGGTAATTATACCAATTTCATAGCTATTATCTTTGGCCCGAGTCATATACCATGTTAAATTAGAGTCATTTTCCTTCCAACCCAGTATGACATGAATGTTTCAAACTAGAGGGTCCATTATTTTGTGTCGACCAACCTCAAATTGATATCACTCCTTCATGAATTCGTATAGGATGCATGTAAAAGAGGAACTATGATGATGTTATATTCCACCTCCTCTAGGCCCTAGGTTGGATAAAAGCATTGAGGGTATAAAAAATCACATATATAAGGCATGAACCTATATAATAATATAAAACCAAGAGATGTGATATAAATAATATATAAGAAATCATTGAGAAAATATTGTATATAAAAAGAAATTAAACCCAAAATAATCTTACAATTCATGAAAAAGGTCACCAACACAATAAAAGTACCCAATTAAATACAAATAGAAGACCTACAATAATTACTCATGAAAATCTCCAAATCCCAAGTTATTAATGACTATATCAGCCCTAATTCCCTCTTTAAAACCATAAAAATAGTTTATATATATGTTGGGTGAGTATAACATGTATACTATTTAGGATAATACTAAATATCTCTTAATCAAATATAAAAGGTGAATATTATTTCGAATGTGAATAAACAAAAACACGAACCAACACAAAAATTTTCAACAAAACTATCCCAACCACACCATGGACCTTTAACCAAATCATGCATCAAAAATAGTAATATTGTATATAAAACACATCAAAGGAACACTTACACAAATTCCACTATTATTTTCCAATATCATGACCCAAAAATATATATCTTATCCTCCCTTCACTTCCATATATATCACATCCCATTTTCGACCGTCCCGAATGTTGGTCAAGACACATCCCTACCAATCTCTCCATCATATATTATAACATCCAATGATATTAATAATTCTTGTCACATAAAATATTACAAAAATAAAAAAAATCCTTCAATTCACATCTCACCTAATGAAATCTACTATATCATAGAATGTATAATCACATCACTTGGGTAGTTTTGTATCATGAAGGTGAAGGACATAAACCTTCTACCCTAATCATACCATGAATTATCCCCAATAAAAAACACATCCTATACAATGAAGGGTGATATCCATAACCCATAATTTTCATCATTTCTGATGAATGGTAGGGTAAGTTGGGGAATCCATCTGTACATATCATAACAATCATAGATGTTGAGGAAAACAACAACTGTAACACTGTAAAATTATAAGGGGTTAAAAGACTAAATTATATGACTAATGTCAACAAGGTTCACATTTCCTTTTGGGAGACTACATGAGTAAAACTCCATAGTTAAGAATTCTTGTCCTGGAGTAGTGATTAGGATTGGTAGCCTTCTGGGAAGATTCATTGGGTGTGTGCAAGTGAAGAAAAAGCACACCAGAAAGAACAAGTATTGGAATACAACGACATTCAATAGATAAATGAATTGTTTGGGCACATGGGTGGGCCCAAGGGACCACACTATGTGTCTGTCAGGTAAAAGGTGATACCAAGTGGAACATGACCTAAGCCCATGTTAAGGGGATGTGTATATTCTATTACGTGGGCCCAGTTCTCTCATTTGTATTAGAGGAGGAACACAACACTATATGTAGTGGCAGGACCTGAGTTGATATGAGGGGTCCAAAATGAGGATTATATGCTTTGAGGGGTGGGGGGGGGGGGATGAATGCAACATGTCCAAATAATAAAATTTAAAGGAATAAATTATATGACTCATGCCAACAAGGTACACCATTTTTAGGAGACAACCTTATTATAACTTCATAGTTAACAATTCATGGTCTATATTAGTGATAGGGATTGGTAACTTATTGGGATGTTTCTTATGGTATATTTGTGTGATGTAAAAGAAAAATTGAATAAAAATTGGATGGGTCATGGGGATATTCAAAAGTTTGGTGACCCTTTTGATCTTGTACATGGGCCCTAGGGAGAGGACAACATTTCTTTGGGGAAACAGATGGTACCTTGTAGGCGAAGAACTAATGACCATGTAAAGGCAAGGTGTCTAGCCGATTAATGAGGCCAAGTTGTTATACTGAGAAACCAATTCCAATGGGTTTTTGTAGGTATACCCATATTAGGTAGAGAAAATATAGAAATAAAATAAATTTTATAATATATTGATTACAAACAACACCAGATATACGTGTCCTTAACAACATCACTAGCATACTCCACACCAAAAACAACACCCAATACAACATCTTCCATATACACTACCACTAATAATTCATCACACAAACATAACTTCCAAAAAATTCCACAAATAAAATTTTTAAGTAATATAGTCTACCATTTTTTAGAATTATGTTGTTTCAAATAAAATCCATTTATTAATCCATTAATTTCACATTTTCAAATCCCATTAACAAATAATTCATATTAAATTATCCAATTAACACAAAACTAAAATTAGATTATTCTTATTCATTTACCAACCTGTTTCATTTCATTAAAACATTAATGTATATTCCACATATAATATGAATCCTAAAAAACCAAAACATAGAAATAATCACCTATATCACATCCACCATTAGCCGGAACATTATAAAAACTAATCTATCATAACAATTGTACCATGAAACCACCATAAAACACCCCTCATCACATCCCTTGTTTAAACCATCACATCATGTAATAACCACATATCTTCCCTCATCACATCTTATAAATACAATATCACATCATACAGTCAATAATCATTTACACACATTATACATAGTAATAAAATAAGAACATCCACATATTAAATCACATCTTCACTTACCCAATTTAGGTTCAAGGTATTACATTTACTCAATTTATTATTTAACATAAGTATTATCATAGAAACAATATTTATATGGGATACAAATTCATTATCATTGTATAAATTCATATCATTTTCTTATTGAGTAATGAAAACAATCAAAACAAATGGGTATCATATACACACCAAATAAAAAACAAGAAGGGCTCCCATTTGTCATTATTTTCAGAAATAGTCAGAAGCAGGATAAATATTATCAATAATATCATCAAAGTAGAAAAAACAAGATATTTCCCTACACCCCCTTAAATTAAACATTATACAATTGATTTATGTTATTAAGACCACCATTAATATCAACATAATTAATGTCAAATGCCTGAAATCATACCAAATATATATAAATAGTGAGATAGAAAGGATCATTGAGCTCAAAGAATATTTCTGATATGATACGAAAAAAATGGATAAGGGGAAACATCGCGAAAACCATGGTTGTATGGTGGAAACCAAAAACCAAACTAGATCACATAAAGAGATCATAAAAACATATCCCAAATGATATATGATTTAGAAAAAAATACCAACCATGAATTGTTAGAAGAATACTGAAAAAAAAAGTTGTTCAGTTCAAGAAATCACCTCAGATTTACAAAAATAAACATCTTGAACTCAAGGATCAAATCTTGATGAAAGATAATAAAATATCATACATAATTATTTATAGTTTATACAAAATCCATGGGGAAAGAGAGTAGAAGGAAATAAATATTCCAACACCTCATTTTTATAAATAGGCTCTATCATTACTCATTAACATTGTGAATTAAATGTTATGAACTGAATTATGAAACGGATATAAAATCATATTGTGAAACTGGTTTATATCATGAGTTTTTTAGTCATCAAATTTTATAGAAATTCATGGAAACTAATTTTGATTTAATTCATATAGTGAATTCCAATTTCACATCCTGAATTAATTAAAAATATAACAAATTACCTAAACCAATCCATAAAATTTATCCACACTTTCCATAATACAAAATCTCATATTTTGAATACTATTTTCACATTATGAATTACTCATTGTAAAAAATTGTAGCTCCAACCACCACTGAACTCTCCTCGAGCCTCCCTCAAAACATGTCTAACTACAAGAAGTAAATGTTTATATCTGAGAAGACATGGAAGATTATATAAAGAGTCCCCTTTATATAACATTTATAACCCTTTGTCTAGTGAATGACAAATTACAGTGTGATGACCTTTATTTGGATACCATTTTTTCTACTAGTATTTTAGATCCACCTTAGAATGTAGATATTATTAATGCATTATCATGGATATGTAAATTAACTACTCATACTACATTTTTTCCATAATAAAAAACATTCACACACACACACACACACACATATATATATTTGTATATTTAAAAAGTCATCGATCATGAAATAATAGAAATGAAATTACATCTCACCACTTTTATTTCAATTTATAATTGAATTTTATATATTTTTCATCTAATTATAATGATCATGGATCTCATAGATGATCCATAAAATTGGTTTTTTTTTCTTACTAATAGAGTAAATGAGGTCACTAGTTTCATGGTGAAAGGATAGTGTGAACAGTGAATTGAAAATCATGGACTATATATGATGATGAAGGAAATAGTTGGGAATTCATTTACACATTTTCATTTTATTTTTGTCACTTTATTTCCCATAATATCACAAATATAATTATATACATAGTGTGTGTGTCCTTGCATATAAATACCCGAACTATGAGTATTCTTACAGTTTCACATTAGGGAAGAAGGAAATGAACCAATTTACTATCATGAGCCGATCATCTGTGTCCTTCAAATATCCAAATTTCCACGAATTATGAGAATAAATTGAGTGGTTAATTTTGTGATATTATATATATATATACCTTCAATATTTGGTAAGGATTTGGTGAAGGAGTTTGAATATGAATACACCCTTTTTACTTCTAAAAGAACATATGTATTTTTGAAAATTTGTGAACATTGTATGTTTGAAATTATCCCATATTTGATTCTCACTTTATTGGGAAACACCTTATATATATCATTTCATCATAAATATCCATTGATGACTGATGGGTGATAATGCTCACCCACAATCCAACATTCCAATAAACATTCATGGATGAATAGTATTCATTTCCCACCCCATATATTCACTCATATGTGCGCTCATCTAGTATTTTCCTACTCCATGATCACCTACCTTCCCAATTCATTTTTTGTGGAATGTTACCCTCTTTCAAAACAATTTTTTTTCCATTTATATATTATATATTTGGTTTTTTATATACATTTATTTTTTAATAATATTCAGTTTTTTAAACCACATTATGTTTATTATCTTATATTTAAATATTCTCAATTATATTAAATATATTCTCATAATTAAATAAAATTCCATATAAATATTAAAATTTATATTAATATTTTATATACTATAATATATAATATATATTTATTAAAATATACTCATTTATTATCAATAAAATTAACTATTAATTGTCTTATACATGTTATTTTCAAATTAATACCTTATATGAACCATTATATATATATTTTTGATTAAAATCTATCAGGATATGTTAGATGATTACATTTCATTAATATTTTATTTTATAATAATATTACCCATAAATATTTAACGGTATAAAATAATTTCATCATGGTAAATGTAAAGATTTTGTAATATGAACTTATTCAATATATCATTACTTATAATAAACTTGAACCTATATGTTTGGAATAATTTTTTTAATAAGTATAGATTAATACTATTATAACATGCATATTATACATTTCATTATTATATAATTTATGGAATTAACAATGAAAATAATTTAATTTAATAAATTATACTTCATGGAAAAATATATTTTAATTTGTTTCTATATAGAAATGATCAATTTAATAAACTTTTATTAAAAAAAACTATATATACACACACACACTAAAACTTATGGTGTTACAAATTTTGTCACATTATCCGAATTGGATGTCTTTAGATATTTGTTAATCGGTGACCCTTATGAATATCTAGGAATGTCGATTTTGATTTTAGAAAATGGACCTTATAATTTTTATTGTATTCTGAAAATGACTTATATGTAGGACTGATGTTACTCTCATGATTCTCATTGCACACATGAAATTTAACTTTTGAATTATATGTAACATATATGAAATCTAAATGACCCATATGAAAAGCATATGAAAATATCACAAAATAGTGATGTTACATTTATGAATTTCATGCAATGATATTTTTTGTTATGAACATATGAATAGCTATTTTAAATGAATCATATTTACCTGTGTACTCTATAGCAAGTCATAAGAATTATCCACATGATTCAGTTTTTGTCTATGGTGACTTTTATGACTTTAATCCCTTGTCCATATTCCAAAATCCTCTTCCTTTTTCATTTTTTAGGTTTGATGAATATACAACGTATCAAACTCTTTGGACTATTTCAAATAACCTGTAATTCAATAATTCTAAAACTATACTACAATATCCTCAAACCAAATTATGAACATTTAGTCGAACTCAAAAACTCACTTAACCTTTTCCTAATAATTATTATTCGATGTTAAAATAAAATGAAATATTATTTAAAAATTTGATAGGGGGTCTTAAATACCCCCCTTTGGATTTGTTTTGAACCTAAAAATATCACTATATAAAAATAAAATCATATCTCCCAGTTGCGTGAATTTTCTTAACTCCAGAACACTATAGAAATTATTGTTTTTGAGATAATCCAACATTTATTAGGATAATCCCATACATTTGTGTTAATTATTTTCTCAGACAAATGGAACATATTCTTTCCACCTAAATCTAGTTTATGAATACACACCCCTTTTACATGAATAACAGATTTAGATCAAAATATATTATTAACATATGTTTTCTATCACTCTTATCAATTAAAATTGAATCCAAATAAACATGGGATGACTATAATAGTGACTTAAGTAAGAGGGAAATAATTAACGATTATGTTCTGCCTCATTCATTACTATATTTCATTGGAAATAATATGGTCAAGATATACAGAAACTGATATCCAGTATGTATAAATTCTAGCTTTAAATCCCAATTTTAGTCATTTTCATTAATGGAATTAATCACAATTAAAATATATTTATACACTGAGAGTTTCACTAGATTGTTGAGTGATCAATTTCAATTTGGTTATAACATAAAGGTTTGTGTGGTTTCTTAATCTACACACTCATATCCTTTAAAATTTATTTCATCCAAATAATTTGGGTATATAAACTTATAGAAACCACTAATTCTACTTCCAGGGAGATTCAACGAACTAAATTATATTTCTTGTAGTTATAGATGACAAAAATAATTCCATGAAGAAAAATTCCACATGGCGTTGATATTTATACATCACAATAACTAACCAAGTAACCATAATTAAATCCTGATAGATCAAAAGACACACTTATTTTTTCCATCAGACCAATTTTCATGGTTCCTTTGGTGTAATATATATATATATATATATTAGTATTTATTAATTATGATTACATAAGATCATCTGTATACCATTATCACAAGGTTTCTACATAGACTATCTTAGTAATTTATATATTGATGTAAATTAATCTTCTGATCAATTTTATAAAATCCTTTTTTACATAATATCCTTCAACATCATTCCTATCATTTACCCCAAACTATATTTATGTTGAAAATAGATTGGATTATTCCATATCAATCTTTATTGAAAACTAATTTTCATAATTTTATTGGGAATTAAAAATAATGACTTCTTTTATAGAACATAAAATCATAAAAGAATATAATTTTACTATCGATAGAAATATCAAAATAAAATTTAATTATTATAGATGATAATTTATAATCGCTAAATTTATCACCTTCAAAAATAATGCCATCATTCTAATCTATTACAATAAGATTACATTCCACTATTTACACAAAAAGAAGCTTAATATAGAAAATTTATTTAACTAGTTTCATTTATTTAAAGCACCAAAACATCTTTGAATTTCAGGATGTGGGGTCTTATTATTAATTATATATATTACTTTATAGCCTACATAGCATTGTTCCATTATTTTCATGAATTAACTCCTCAAAATTCCCAATGTAAACTTACTTCATAAACTCTCCTTGTATGAATATTGATTACACATCTATTTAACATACTTTTTCTTATAGTGAGACAAAAAAATAAATTTTCATATATTCATGAATTTTAATATGCAAAAAAATATTATTCATAATCAACTCCAAAAATATATAAATTTAATTTAAATAAAGTCCAATCCTTATTTCATGAATCATACCATTTATGATTCAATTTCATTATGATCACCCACTTGGTTTTAATAAAAAATACCACTACATTTCTCTAAAAAAGACCCCTACTGGATTTACTATAAATCTAATATAGCTCCCAATTCATAAAATAAATCAATTCTTATTCTTTAACAACCCTAAGAACTAATGTTAAAGAATACAAGGGATTAAATATTGGTTTATTGTTGATATAATTTTTCATGTTTTTATTAGTGAATTTTAAAAACACAATGCATTATATTTTTCCCCATTATTATTTATATTCTAATACTTTTTTCAACTTTAATATCCTCTTAATTGTCTCTAGTAAAATTTGAGTAAAAATTAGTAACATGTGGTTCATTTTTTTCTTTTTAATGACTGCATTTATTTTAAATATATTATGTATCATTATAAGAGTCTTTAGGGATTACATTATTTGGAACTCTTATATATAGATTATTTTCAATGAAAATTACTTTATATTTCCTAATAATCTCATGGAATTTATAATAGAATTTATAGCATTTTTTGTTGGATTATTACCAAAAAAGAGTAATTTCCTTAAAATTATCATTAAATTTATTGATATTAAAGATTCATAATTTTCATATTACATAAATTATTGAAAATAGTAAAATATTTCATAGTTGGTCTAATTTTTACAGAATATTCTAATAATTCTTATATGAATTAGATCTTACTATATATTAAATATGAATTTCAATATTATTGTATACAAATTTTTTCTTGAAGAATTTGGACTAATTGAATTCCAAAAGCATTATTCATCATATTCCAACAAGACATTTATAAGTTATTTCAAAAGGACTATTTTTCAATGACCCAAAAATTTCAATATTTTTTTTTATTATATAGGAATTTTATGAGTCTGTGAAAATTAATGTCTCCTAATTCAAAGTCTCGGTGTGTCCGAAATGAATTTCTGAACTTTTTTTAGTTTCATTCAGTAACGTGCGAGTGGGTTTTTGAAAAGTTTGATCCTATGATCAGAATTGAAATTCTGAGGGCACCGTTGAACTCACATCGCCGATATTTGCTTCATGATACTTTCACCTCGACCAAAGTAGGATGAGGTTGAATGTTAGTTTTCGTGTTTTTCGTGAAAATAAAAAAACACAGTAAATATAAAAAATTAATTTTATTTTTGTAACCTCTCTATTAGAATTATAGAGGTGGGGACCACCAAAACTCCTCTTAATGGAGGAAAACATTAAACTCTCTATTTAATTACATGATCCAAAAATAATTAATTAAGTGTGTCCTCTTTAATTGTGCCAATATGGAATAAAATTGATAAAACTATTTTAATTTATATTGGCTCCTCTTTACCTATGAGAGGATTGGTTGGAAAAGGATAATTGGGAGAGAGTGTTGGAGAACATTGGAGAAACATTTCCTCCAAAAGAAGAAAACCCTATCCAACGATGAATATACTCTTGATTCGAAGAACGAGGACGACACTTGAACCCAGATTGGAAGAATCTTACGGAACTGATGAATTCTAACGTCACCATCCACAACAACTTCATCTTATTCCTCATGACATATTACAACGAGAAATTGAGTTTGGGTTTATTGTGGCTTTGAATACCCCTTACTCATCCTTGATGTTCTTCCGGATTCAAGAATAAATAAGCCACTTTATACTATTCTAACGTGGAGTGTTCAGGCCAAACAAACACAACCCAACCTCTCCACAAAAATTTTGGATTGTGGTGGCTTTAAATCAATGGAAACGTCCTATGATGAGTATGGATGTCTACGGAATGAAGAATGAGACACCGGGGCATGCCCGGTGACCTGAATAATGTCACTGGTGACAATGTCAGTGATCGGCATCGGTGGGGCTCGAGAATGGCAGTCGAAACTCTGATCGACCATGATGATAGTAGTGGTGTGACCGCACTGTCGGAGAAGGGATGCGGCCTATCAGCTACGGTGGTGCAGATGCTGTGGCCAACACCCAGCAAGTCGCGCGATAGGGAGGTGGCAATGCACGTCCACACTGGTAGGAAAGTAGACAACGTAGAAAAAGGTTGTGTCGGTGAATTAAGTGTGGTGGCTCGCTATCGTCCACTAGTGATGGCGTGTCGCTCGACCGTGCCGCCCAGCGTGGGCCACAAACGGGGGTCGGGCCGCGCAGCCGGGCCTGGCTAGACCCAGTGAGCCGGGCTGGAAATAGGGGGCCGGGTCGGACCTAAGGTTAGAAACAGGTCGAGACGGGTCGAGCCGAACGGGGTCGGTCGGGCCGGGTCGACCAGAACGGGGTCGGATCGGTCCTTGCCGGGTCAGGCCAGGTCGGTCCAACCGGGTCAGACCGGACCCGGACTAGTTTAGACCCTTTCAAGTTCTATAGTGGTATCATGCACTACGTGCATCCATTTGAAAAACATTTTGCAGATCTGGAAAACCTTGGATCGATATGGTCTTCTTATTATACCCCACTTGAGTTTTGGATAATGTTGGGGAATGGTCGGGTTGGATCAAACACGAATCCAACCAGGTGCTCATGAGAAAAATACAATAAATTATAGATTGAGCATCGGATTGATGAACAATATATTACTTTGATACCCCTTTTAAGTGTTTTTTCATTGGGATACATCTTTTTGAGACTTCATTATAGTTGGAGTATCGACCTATGGCTTAAGGAGAGGACCCTGCTGGAATCAAGTGAGCTTAGTACTGGAACCCTGAAGCTGGCTGTAACATGAAAGAGGGATCCTATGTGGGTCTCTACTTTGGGATCCTCTGTCGGTCTGTGATTGATGGTCCCACATGTATCTACTCTATGAATCTATGAGGGACTCTCATGGATTTTTTGTGGGTCTTATGTACTAGGATCCTATGTCAGTCTGATTATGTACTAGGATCCAATGTGGGTCTGATGATTTAGGATCCTACATGGGGCTGATAATTTTGGATACTATGTGTGTCTTCCTCTTAATCGAGTAAGATGATTCAGTAGTTACATCTAATCATCTATACTAGAATACCTGAGCTATACCTGGTGTGAGCTATAACTTCACCTTCAGGGTGATACCTTTACTGTATTTTTCTGTGTGGCATTACCTTTTTGGTACTTACATTCGTAGTGATACCATTGGTCCATTATTCGGTGTGGAGATACCATTGTGGTACATACCATTTTAGTGATACCTTTATGGCATTCTTATATGTTGAATTACCTTTGTGGTACTTATCTTTGTGTTCTTACCTTCATGGTATTCCTTCTTTTGTGGAATATTTGAGCTTTGGGATTTTGAGTTGGACCCTATGTTTCCTCATGAATGAGATGAGTATACTTGATAACTTATGTATATGTATTTTTATATGCCTAAGTATTGTTGTAGGTTGGTTTCATGCTTTGTGGTTTATCTTTTTTGGATTTTGTGAGACATTCAAGGTTCTCATGGTCCCTACTTAGTATTGTTATAATCACCTCGACACTGGCTATGCTTGCACCTTGTTGTGTTTGGTGCATATGATGGACCATGCATACAAAGGATAAGAGTACCAAGACTGAAGGTAGATCAGAGGTGGACATTAGAAAAAGTGTACCACATAGATGATCGTTCGAGTGGTGTACCTACACTTCCGGTAAGATCCATGGAGAGTGTTCACAAGATTCGTTCCCAGTTTTTACTTGTACCTTCTAGATTTCTTGAACTTTCTAGTTTGGATTATTTTCTAGCCCCATTTTCTTACTGTACTCACCCTTTTTATGATACAGTTTAATTGTGTTCGTATCTCGATGTGTGGTTGGTTGTGTGTATTTTCATTTCATGAAATCAATGCCTTCCCAGTTTTACGGATTACGCCATTTGGTGCTAGTCTCCAGCCCCTGGCCTATGGAAGGCAGGATTGGGGTAATCACGACCCATACCTCGAGGGACGGGTCATGAAAAATTGGAATCATATGAGTCAGTTCTACTGTAGAACATTGGACTCTGATCTTTTAACGACAATAGTGTTATGTTTAGTGAGTGTGGCTATCAGTTCTGGAAATCCAGTGTCGGTGCATCGGCCGACATATCCATACACCAGGACCATGAATTCTAATTTCTAACTTAATGGATTAAAAAACTGATTGCATGTGTGTTTCAAAAAGTTCTCTTTGTGATCATTTTGAGTCAGCCCGCTAGGTATAACTTATTGACCATAGAACACCAGTTTATTTTCAAGAATCCTCCACGTAGATAGGCAGCTAGGGTTCCGGGTATAGTACGGGATGATATCCCACCGAGTGACGAGGTCTCGTTACAGGGCCCTTTATAAGTAGGGGAACCAACAGAGGCAACATCTGTACCATTACCCGTTGGTCCACCGATGCTAACAGCCCTAGCAGTAGAGGGTGCACACAAATTGATCACATTTCACAAGTTCTAGTGCTAGAGTCCACCCAGGTTCAGGGGCGAGACAGACCCACAAGAGGCTGAGAATTGGTTGGAGGCCGTGGTGAGAGTCATATGACTGGTAGGGACAACAAATGATCTCATGGTGATCCTTGCTGCTAGTCTTCTATAGGAAGAAGCAGTAAAATGGCAGAGCATGATACTCTAGGATCACCTCGAGGTGACCCATCTCTTGGAAGAATTCTAGTATCTGTTTCAGGTAGTGTTTATCCTAGAAACCCTTCATGTAGTGCACAATCATGAGCTTCTTCATCTGTCACAGGGCAGCATGACTGTGGCTCAGTACCTAGAGAGTTTCACTGGCCTCTCGTGTTATTGCACTGATATGGTGCGATACCCATTCTTCAGGGCTCGTACCTTCAAGTAGGGACTCAGGCGGGAGATTTGGACTTCGATGATTCCTCTCAGCATCCCGACGCAGGAAGGGTTGTTAGATAAATCCCTCTTAGTATAGAGTTTTCTTGATGAGAAACCATCACCAGTGAGAACCACCATCGGGCGTCACAAAGGGGAATCTTACACAACATTCCACTTTATAGATATCCATTGTGGAACAAGATGTAGTATCCTTTCTTCAATATCTTACAGTCACCCCCCCCCCCCCACTTCATTGGCGAGTTAGGGAGGCGATGTGTGGGGAAACTGACGGTGAGGCTCGACCTGCACATACATCTACAAGACATGAACTTGATTGATCGTCTAAAGGTAGGGAGCACTTTATCATATTCAGAGGATGTACCATGGTACCTGTGTTTCTTTGCGAGGAATTGTTGAGGGAGTTCCATATATCCCCTCTAGCGGTACATCCTGGAGTGGAAAAGATGTACCCGGACCTCCAATGACAGCACTGGTGGTCATGAATGAAGAAAGGAGAAGAGAGTTTTTCTCTCTATGCATCACTTGTCAGAAAGTAAAGGTAGAGAATCAGGTACCAGCAAGCGTAGTTTAGCCTTTAAAGGTCCCAGTGTGGAAATGAGAGAGGATATCCAGGGACATCGTGACAGGACTTCCACGTACATCCATCATCATGATTCTATCAGGGTGACTGTCATCCAACTCACTAAGTTAGCACACTTTCTACCGATCATAGAGTAGGGATCAGTACAGATATTGGGATGCCCTTATGTGTCAGAGATTGTGCAGATACATGGAGTACCCTCGACGATTGTCTTTGATCGTGATGCATGTTTCACTTCACAACTATGGATGGGGTTGCAAGAGGCTTTCGTTTGAGCACCGCCTTCCATCCATAGATGGATGGCCATACTGAGCAAACCATTGAGACCCTTGGGGAAATACTGTGTGCTTGCATCCTCAACTTTGTTCTTACCTAGGAGGATCTCTTTCCCTTGGTAGAGTTTCCATAAATAATATCTATCACTCCACCATTTGGATGGCACCTTTCGAGTTGTTGTACACCCGACCATGAAGATCACCTTTATAGGGGACTGACCTAGGGAAGTCAGCACTCATTGAACCAGATATGTTATGGGCTACCACATAGAAGGTGCAGATCATCCAGGATTGGATGAATAATGCACAGAGAAGGCAGAAGTCATGTGTCGACATGAGACGGAGACCACTGGAGTTCTAGGATGGTGACAACATATTTCTATGGATCTCCCCCGAAGAGGTTTGTGGAGATTTGGCATGGGTGTAATGTTATCTATGAGGTTCATCAGGCCCTTTCAAATCCTCTGTAGAGTTGGCGAGGTGTCTTACCACTTAGATCTTCCACCTCAGTTGCATCGGGTGCATGCCATTTTTCATGTATCCCAGTGAAGAGATACGTGCATGACACATCTCACTTCATCGACCATGGTGAGCTAGACATCGATGATGGGGAGACATTGATGGAGGTTCAAGTAAGGATGGAGGAACGATAGGGGCAGATCCTTCATGGGTGGTCGATAGCTTTATTGAGTAATTGTTGGTAGCATGGGAACCTCTAGGAGAGCACGTGGGATCAGGAGGCTTAGATTCGTACTTAGTACCCCCACTTGTTTTCCAAGTTTTTGTGATGTGGATTTTGGGGATGTAAGTCCATGAGGTGGAGAGAATGTAATGACCCAGAATGTTCAATGTAATTTTTTTTAATTATATGGGAATTTTATGAGTCCCCTAAAATTAACGACGCATGATTCTGAGGCCTAGTGTGATTGGAATGAATTTCTAAATTTTATTTAGGTACGTTCAGTAAATGTGCGTGCGAGTTTTTTGTGACTATTGAAATGGTTCTAGGAATTGAAATCTAGGGGGAACCTTTGAACATGCAGCGCCAATATTATCTGAACGAGACTTTCACCTCGATAGTGGTAGGACGAGGGTGAATGTTTGTTTTCATGTTTTTCATGTAAATAAAAAATTCAATGAAGATCGCCCTTTTACTTTATTTTTGATACCTCTATTTTAGAGTTGTGGAGGTGGGGACCACCCAGTAAAGAAAACCCCCATATTAAATCGTGGTGGTGGGGACTACCCGAAATCCTCTTAATGGGGTAAAACCATTCAACTCTCCATTTTATTAATTGAGCCAATTACAATTAATTAAATGTGTAAACTTTAATTGTGCCAACATGGAGTTAAATTGATAAACCTATTTTACTATATATTTTCTCCTCTTTATCGTTGAGTGGATTGTTTGGAAATGGAGAATTTGGAGAGAGCATTGGAGAACATTGAGGAAAAATTTCCTCCATAAGAAGAAGGCCCTCTCCAACGAAGAACATTTTTTGGATTCGAAGAACGAGGGCGACGCTTGAGCCCAGATCAGAGGCATCTTTCGGAAGTGACGAATGTCGACGTCACAATCCCCAACAAATTCATCTTCTTCCTCGAGACATCATCCAATGGGAAATCAAGGTAGGGTTTATTATTGTTTTGAGTACCCCTGACCTGAATTGGCATTCTTCATTAATCAAGAACAAATAAGCTTCAAGCTATAATACAAACGCGGAGGGTTCGGGCCAAACGAAAAGGGCCCAACATCTCCATAACCATTGTTGAATTTGGTTGTTTTAAATAAATGTAGATGACCTAAGATTTGTTTGGATGTATAAGGAATGAAGAACATGCCACCGGGGTTCACCTGGGGACCTGAAGAACATCATCGGTGATCATGCCAGTGACCGACACCGGTGGAGCTTGGGAATGGCGGCCGACACTCCGGTCGACCGCGATAGTGGCAGCGGCACGACTGCACTGCCGAAAAAGGGATGCGGCCTGTCAGATGAGGTAGAGCAGATGCGGAAGCTGAGACATGGTCGGTTGTGCGATGGGGAGGCGGTGGCGCGCGTCCGCATTTCCCAGTGTGTGGAAGCCAGGGCACAAGGTTGCGGCCATGAAGGCAGGGTGGTGGTTCGCCTCCAGGCGCCAGTGATGGTATGGAACGTGACCATGTAGCACGAAGGAGGCTGGCTATCTGAAGAGCCGGGGAGCCGAGTGCCCCCCAGCACATTCCAGGTCGGACCTGGGTCGGGTCGGGTCGGTCCGACCAGGTCGAACCAGATCTAGACCAGTTTCGACCCTTTCCACTCTTCTGGTAATATCTGGATCAATGGGCGTCTGTTTGATGAATCGGCTGTGGCACTAGAAACATTGGATCATGATGGTTGTTTTGGTATACCCCACTTGAGTTTTGTATAATGTTGGGTTATTTTGGTTGGGATCGAACATTAATCTACCCTGCCCTCAGGACTAAAAGGCCAATAACTTACAGACTTAGCATCCAATTGATGCACCGTCTATTGCGTTGAGGCCCCTTTTACAAGGTGGTCCATTAGGATTCATTTTTTGAAATAAGAAGGATTCATTAAAGATGGAGGTCAATAGAAATACAATCATATAACTAAGGTGGGAAGTGATCAAGCTAGAGAGAATCATCGTAAGGAGGGCCAGCGGCTGCCAGTTAGTGAGCAGCCTCGTTCGCTTCCCTTTTTATGAAGGGAAAAAAGCAGGATGTGATGCTTTTCCTGAGAGAGTGAATACTCTGAGTGATGGATCCAAAATATTTTAGCCCGCTGTCGTTGATATTAATGGCATTAATGATGGTGAGACTATCTGATTCGATGTGAATGGAGTCCAATCCATGGTCTTTTGCAAGATTTAGCCCAGCAAGGATGGCGGCGGCCTCCGTGACTGAGGGCTCCCAAAGTTCTTGGTGTGATTCATGTTTGGCTTCCATAGTGTTTCCATGGTTGTCCCGGGTCAACAAACCTAGTCCAACAGGTACATCCTTAGGGAGAGAGGCATCCACATTAATCTTAATAGTCCCTTCCGGAGGGGGAAACCATTGTTGGGAGTGAGGAGAGTGGCTGAACAGTCTTTGCTGCTCAGTGTGGTGCTGCCAACCCGCAATCCAAGATGTTTCCCGGTCAATCCAAAATCCGGGGGGCCTACGAAAAAGATTGAAAATGGCTTTGTTCCGCCGATCCCAGATAATCCAGGTCAAAATGCACAAGGATCCTGCTTTAGCCTGTGAAAAAGAGGATCACCAGTGCATCATGAGAGAAGTAAGATCCGTGGAAGCGTCCAGGAAAAGATCCGTGGAAGATCCCCAGCAATTCAAAACCTCCTGAGCCCCGGGGCATTGAATGACAGCATGAAGAAGGGATTCAGGGACACCAAGGGAGAAGGGGCATGAGTTGTCGTTTGAAAAGTGTCGGTAGTCTAGGAGACTCTTAGTAGGAAGGATACCAGTGCACACCTGCCACCAGAAAAAATGGTTTTTGGGGGAACATTGAGTTTCCAAATTGATTTCCAGGGCCTCACATCCCCTTCATTTATTCGAGCACCGCGAGCGAGACGGTAGCCGGATTTCACCGTGTAAGCTCCTGAAGTGTCATTGGTCCAGTAGAGATGGTCTGTAATTGTGTCCGGAACACAAGGGATACTCAGTATAATCCTTCTGTCCCTCTCATTAAACCACGAGTAGAGTTTTTCCATGCACCATCCCGCCCCCTGACCATCAAAAAGACATCGGACAGTTGCATGTTTGTAGCATGGATGTATAGGAGATGATGCCTTCACGCCTGCTGAATCAATGAGCTAGGGATCAGTCCAAATGTTAACCTTTGAACCATTTCCAATCCTCCATCCTAGTCCTTTCTTCAGAAGATTGTGAGAACCCCAAATACATCTCCAGAGAAAACTGGGTCGATAGCCAAGATGGGAGTCCAGGAAATCCTTATGTGGGAAATATTTAGCCCGGAGAACTCGCGCGCAGAGAAATGATGGGTGATTAAAAATGTGCCATCCTTTTTTATCCATCATTGAATCATTAAAAAGAGAAAGGTCCCGAAATCCCATTCTACCTTCGAATTTGGGTTAGCAAAGTGAAGGCCAGGAGATCCAGTGGACTTTATTTCTGCCATCATTTCGACCCCACCAGAAGTTCGATGTTCTGGAGTGAATCTCGGTAATCACCGTGGTAGGCAGCTTAAATATAGACATAAAATAGCTGGGAACAGATTGAAGATCCGCCTTGATGAGAGTTTCCTTCCCGGATTTGGAGATTTTTTTGGGGGCCCATCCATGGATTTTTTTTTCTCAATTCGATCCACAATACCTATAAAAATCTCATTCTTTAACCGACCAACCACTGTCGGGAGCCCAAGATACTTATGATGCTTTTCAACCATAGGGATGCCCGCTATAGAGCAGAGTTCTTCACTTTTGGGAGAAGGGACTCTAGAGCTAAATGAAATTGCTGATTTTCCCTGGTTGATCATTTGTCCAGAATCCTGCTCATACTATTGAATCACTTGTAAGATATTGGTACACTCATTATGGGTAGCCCTAGAAAAAAGAAGTCAATCATCGGCAAAGAAGAGGTGGGAGACCGGAGGACCCTTGTAGCACACTTTCTCCCCATGAATTCTGTGAGAGGAGGCTGTCCTGGAAATGAGGTTAGAGAAATACATCAGCCACTAAGATAAAAAAGGAAAGGTGAAAGAGGGTCACCCTGGAGAAGTCCACGGGACGGGGAGAAGCCTTTGGTGAGCACCCCTTTGACATTAATATGGAAGGACGTAGACGAGATGCAATGCATGATCATGTCAATCCATTTGGTGCAGAAACCCATCTTAAGCATCACGAATCTGAGGAAGTTACCCTCCACTTTATCATAGGCCTTATTCATGGGACTTTGTGATAGTTTCACTATTGACATGTGGCTTGAGGAGTGGACCCTCTTGGAATCAAGAGAGCATAGTGCAGGAACCCTATAGCTGGCTGTAACTTGAGAAAGGGATCCTATGTGGGTCTATTATTTGGGATCCTACGTGGGTCTGTGACTGATGGTACCACATGGATCTGCTCTAGGAATCCATGTGAGACTACTCTAGGATCCTTCATGGGTCTTCTATAATAGGATACAATGTGGGTATGATGATTTACTAGGATCTTATGTGGGTCTGCTGATTAAGGATCCTACGCGGGTCTGATAATTTAGGATCCTATGTGGGTCTGACTCTTAATAGAGTAAGATGATTTAGTAGTTACATATAATATTCTTTACTACCGTACATATGTTATACCATATTTGATATAAAACTTTACTATTGTGGTGATACCTTTGTGGTATTGTTCTGTGTGGCGTTACCTTTGTTGTACATACATTCATAGTGACACATGTGGAATTCTTCTATGTGGTGATACCTTTGTAGTACAAAACATCTTGGTGATTCCATTGTGTCATTCTTCTATGTTGCTTTAACTTTGTGTTACTTATATTTGTGGTGTTATCTTCATGGTATTTCTTTGTGGAATAGTTGAGCTTTGGGAAATTGAGTTGGACCCTATGTTTCCTCATGAATGGGATGGGTATAATTGATAACTTAGGTAGATGTATAGGAATATACTTAAGTAGGGTTGTTTGATGTTTTTATTCTTTTGGTTTATGCTTCATGGATTTTGTGAGACCTTCGAGGGTCTTGAGGTCCCTTTCGAGAATCGTTATACTCACCCCTACACGGGCTATGACCGCACCATGTTTTGTTTGGTGTAGAAGACAGACATTGCTGACTTAGGACTAGAGTGCTAGGACTGGAGGTAGCTCAGAGGGGGACATTAGATGAAGCGTACCATATAGATGACCGTTCAAGAGTTGTACCTACACTTCAGGTAGGATCCTTGGTGGGTGTTCATAGGAGTTGTTCCCAATTTTTACTTGTTCTTTTCAGTTTTCTTGTAATTTCCTATTGGTCTTGTATTCTAGCCCCTTTTTTAATGTACAAACACTATTTACTATACATTTTACTTGTGTTTATATCTTGCATTGGTTTTGGTCATGTGTGTTTATAGGTTATAAAGGCAATACCATCCCAGTTATAGGGATTAAGCTTTTTGGTGCTAGTCGTCAGCCCCTGATGTATCGATGGCGGGCTTTGGGTAATTGCAACACAAACCATGGTGGACGAGACATGACATATTTTTTGGGGAGTTCATGTGTCATTTTATTTATTGTTGGTTCTACTTTTAATAATATAATATATTAAATCATTTTAGGTAAACTACATTCTATTATCTATTATATAATTTTTTATATGAATCACACGACCTCTCTCATCATTCCTTTCGAAAAATTTAAAAAAATCATAGTTTCTTACATTTTATTTAAAAATACACCCTTTTTCATTATTATAAAATAATAAATAAAAATAATGAATTATTAGACTCTTCTAGTGGAATGGTGTGTGATAGGTCAGTATAAACACGAGGGAATTAATTTGAGATGCATGAAATATTGAATTTCTTCTCTTTTATATTGTCCCCACACCATCTTCCCCATTTTATAGCCTCCACAAACCACATATTTATCTCCTCTTAACTAGGTTAGATCTATCAATATATTTTTCCTTTAAATTTTTTTAAAATATTGTTGAAAATAAGGGAATTATTATCTTTTAATGATTGTTTTTTTCTTTTCACTAAGGTAATAAGAGTTAAATTAATTGATAATCAAAAAAATATTTTGACTTATTCTTTCAATATTTTCCTTGATATTTTTTCATGTCATGGAATGGGTTTATTTTACAAATAATCTCATTTACTAAGACTTAGATGCATATTACACTCTATGGGTTATATTTAATTACACAATAAAAAAAATTCATATTTCAGTTTTTTGACTACAATTTTATCTGAAACAATTCTATTGCATTTCAAGGAACATTAATTTCCAAAAGATATAACACAACCATTTTATTCTCCTATGATAATTAGAAAATTTAAATTAATAGTAATATGTGATGGGGAAACAATAATGGATTCATGTCTTGTACTTATTTTTTATCTATTAGATAGCTAAATAGTAAGTTAGTTTTCTATCATTCTTCACATCCCAGTCTTCTTACTATTAATTGTGTTTGTATTTTATCTAAGAATAATGATCATACTTTCCTCATTATTATGACCTTTATTATCAAACCATCCATATATATTCTATAAAAAATAAAATATATTTGGATTGGTAATTTAGATTAATTTATAACCATTACTTCTTTTCCGACATTCTTTATATTTTTATTAGATAGATCTATATAAATTATTTATTTCATTACATTCTTGGTAGAACAATATTATAATAAAAGACATATACTTTACAAATAAACAATCCAAACACTAATTATATTCTTAATATCAGAAATTCAATGAAACAGTTGAGTTTTCCTAATAATTATAGATTAATATCATGATAAATTTCATTCCACCTTTTTGAATTTCTATTGGGAATCCTATCATTTTGAATAATTCATTAACATACATTGAATTAAGAGGAAAGTATCATATTTTTATATCAAAACTATCTGACATGGATTGTGTCTCAGTACATCTATTTTATGGTAAAATATATTTATCATTGATGTGTTTCACTTGTGACGTTTTTATATAGTTTTATTTATTACATTTCAATGTAACATTTCATGAATTAGAATTTTTTTCTATAATTTTATCATAATTATATCATATTTTTCTTGGGGTATTCTCAACCATAATATTCCCTGAATCGGTATACTAAAATCCATCTTCCATTTAGATAACCTTATTATTAGACTCTTACAGTATTATCTCCTTCTAAATTATCACCTTCTAAATTATCACCTTCAGTAGTTTAATTTTATTATATAA
This sequence comes from Viscum album, assembly GCA_963277665.1. Taxonomy (NCBI): domain Eukaryota; kingdom Viridiplantae; phylum Streptophyta; class Magnoliopsida; order Santalales; family Viscaceae; genus Viscum; species Viscum album. Next base: position 1,553,975,705 of record OY728131.1, read on the forward strand.
TCATTATTTTTTTGACATAAAATCCAATTTATTAAGGGATTTTATTTTTTAATCATACATTTTTAGAACCTATCAAGACATAGTTCAATATCCAATCCTTACATGTATTTTTTGTAAATTTCATCTCCTTCATTCTCACTGACTGAACATTATTATTTTCATTCAATATGAGACATAAAGCGACTCAATTTTTCAATATAATCATCTTCATAATGAAATGTTGATGTAGAGATGGTAACCACTACCTTGAAAAAAATATTTCCTTTTTTTATTTTTTATAATTTTGATTATTCTTACCTAATCTCCAAATATATTTTGAACTCCATTCTCTAAATTAATATATTTATACTCATTAAAGACCAAATTTATGCATTTAGTTAGAACCATGCCTTAATCATCATTTCTTTGGGCCATCACCTCCACCATTACTCTCCAAATTCTTCTTTCTAAGTTAATCTACTATAATGTGTAAAACAAAATATTTAAACCACTTGATTATTTTTATCCCTTTGTACTTACTCTTTAACATATTTTGGTTTCTAGAGATAAATTACATTATAATTTAATAATAATCACATTTTTTCATAATATTTTGATTAATAGTAATATTCACCATCCTACTACCAAATCGTGTGTTTATTTATAGTTTTAGATTTTGTTTAATCTTTTTAATATTCAATAATACTTATTATATAATAATTTCATTTTTGAGAACTATATTATGTTACACATTAATATATAAGTATCAATTTCCATTTAGGTATGATATATTTGGGTAAAACTATCTATAATATTTTCCATTAACATCTTAATAGAGTTTTAATCATCCAAAACATCACTAAATCCCCTGATGTGATAGGTTATCACCTTAAATATTGGGAAGTAATTTTCATTTGTATTTTTTTCCAATATTTTTATACCATAAAATTTAAATCCTATGATTCTTAGTTTTTATTTTTTATCTTTGATATTTCATTCATGGTTATTATCATGATTGTCCCACATCTCCTTAGATTTCTTGATTTCATCTTCTTTTGTGTACACTTTATCATATAATGGTAATAAGCTTGAATTTCTAGTATTAAGATCGACCTATAGGTTTCTATTATCTATAAAATTCATGGTGGTGTCTCTTAAAAATGGTGAAAAACTCATTGTCACACTATCACTCACATCAAGTCCTTTATATAAAAGATATTGATGAATCACACTATTCCCACCATGAATGTTATTACTACTAATGATGTGGACAGATCTATATCAAAAATAATTATTATTATATATACTTATAGTATAAAAAGTGTTGTATTTTATAGGGAACATATATAGATATAATTTCACATGATGTTCTTGATCCAATTAAGATACCACTAGTGGGGTGGTTAATTAGTGGTGCCATTTTTACAATTTATCACATAGAAATTAATTATAGTGTCTTTAAATGTAATTATTTTATATACATCAATATCACCCTCACCCATAAGTTGTTGGAATATGATGTAGAAAAAAACTAATTTTAACAAATTTTGGTAATAATATAGTTATCTACTCCTTAATGTGTTCAATTTTTACCAAGTAATAACTCGTATTACTATTTATATTTCATGATTATTGGGTAAAAAAATGGTACCATCCAATATATAATTCCCATATGACTTGGAAATGAATTATAAATAACCCATTTGATATGGGAAGGTATCATACACATCGCAATTACTATCTCACAATATCAATTTAAAAATTAAAAAAATTATAACCAACAATATGTAACAAGTTATTTTTATTTATTTGTGATTTTTTTGTAGATCATAATATTTTGTTATGTCTCTATAAAATATATTCATTGACTATCACATATTTTACTAATAGATGACTATCAATATAGAATCTATTATATTGGATTTCCTCCACAATATTTCAAAAATATCAAAATGTACCTAATTGTGTGAAAACAAAACATGGTGTTTCTCTTCCCATAAAATTACCTAATGAATTATTAATAGTTAATTTTATTCCATTTTAACAGTTTATCAAAGTATTTTAAACCCCATTTTCAATCTCCCTCTTCCCCATTCTTTGATAAAATAATATATCTTAAACAAAACACTGATTTGACATTTTTTAATATAATATATCATTCTTATACATTTTCTATATATATTATCAATTGGATTTATACCTAATATTATTTTAGTATTTTTAATTGATAATCATATTTTAATTACATAATGGTGATCTCATCGTTATTTAATATATTTAAAATGGCCCATCATTTCAGAAAATTACTTTATCATCGATCCTTATAATTAATTACATGTATTTGTATACTAAATTCCTTGAAAAATCATTCCATGATTTCCCACATCAATTATTCACAATTACTTTCATTAATCATGTATTAATAATAATATGGGTATTTAGAATATACTTATAAGACAAAGTTATCCTAGATGGCTGTTAGTAGTGATTTTTATAACTCAAGAAACCAACAAATATCTTGGAATAATACTTATAATTTTAGAAAATATCCCTTAGATATTTAATGTATTCATGTGATAATAGTTATGTCGTAGTGAAGTCACACTTAAGATTCTCTACATATAGCAAGAATGACTTTCAAATAACCTTAAAAAAGTTAAAAGTACTATTATGAAAATTTAATTCCCCATAGAAAAATTAGATATGAATTGTATGAAAGATTGAATTTACTATGTCTAATTTTAGAATTCCGATCTTGGATTAATTTTATAAATTCACACCCATTCTAAGATTTCTAATCCTTATCCCATTTCAATTTCCTTATATTTATAGAATATATTATATATAATATTCTTTGTAATATTTCATATAATATGTAATTCTTAAATACTATAACAATATTATATCATGCTATAAAATTGAATCCTATCCAAGAATGAAAAAAACATACTTAGACACCTTAAAATGATTCTTACCCATGTTGGGAAATAGAAAACATTCAAAAATTATCATCTTTGGTTGTTCAACATGGATACATGGTGAATAATTTTAAATTACACATCATATACCCATGATCCACTCATATAAGTAGTTGGCCAAATAAATCTATTATATCCACTAGTTTTTCTAAACAACACCTCTATATGACACTTATTTACTCGAATCGTAGAATATAAATTTTAGGAGGCTAAAAAAGTTTAGTTAGAGTACATTGAATTTAACCCCACATGGGTTTGACTCTATATATATATATATATCAATAAGCTATGTGGTCAATACATGGCATCATTACGCGTAAGTTACTTACTTCTAGTTTAATGACACTACTTGAAATTATGTACATAATGTTTAGTTAACATATATAGGCCGTGTAATAATTTTCAAAATATGAAAGGTGAAAGAATGAAATTTTATAAAACCACAAAACTCGATGTGGGATTAAGTTTTTTTTTCAATTAAAACCATTCCCATAAAAAAATATATTTTTTATGGATAATGTTCCAATGTTTCTACTAAATGTGTTAAAAATATCTCTAGATAATTATATTTTCAAAAAATAATCAAATATCAAGATGGAATTTGGTAAAAATTGTGCATGAAACAAATAAATTATGTTATATTATTCACCACAATGGTCTAATACAAAGAGCACAAATAGACCCTGTATTGATTTTCCAGAAAGAAATACTATAAAATAGTATATTCACAATATTTAAGAATGTATAATTAATAATCCTAAGGATACTTCAAATACATATCCCACACTTATTACTTCATTTAAGTATATATTGGTTCATTCACTCCTCCCTAATGGTTAGATAAATATTTTATCCTTCTGCAAAAAACCTGAGAAGATCTTCAGTGGATTATATATGTGTGTGTTTATCTATTACATGAAACTAAATTTTTTTGAATAATAAACAATAGTAATATAATCTATTGAAATATAACTATGATACAATCCTTTTCTATATAAGATAATATCAAAACATTAAGGTGAGGATTGATTAATTGTCTTCCTCAAATCATAGTAGAATAAATAATTTTCTGTAGCCAAGATAATTTAGAAATAGAATTATCTTATTGATACCTTCATCTTCAACTACAAATTTTGGTAGTAGAACACTTGTTTCATCAATTCCACTTCCTCAAAACACCCATATATGATCGATTCACTTAATCTATGACAAATTTATATTTTATTTATCTTTTATGGAATAGAATATTGTAGTACGATTTTTTAGTATTTTCTTATCTCTAAACACACACACACAAAAACATATATATATATATATATATATATATTAGGGAATAATTATTATCAGTGGTATACTTCATTCATCATATATTTCTATTTTATAAACATTTAAATATTCACATGTTAATTTTTTTATAATATTGAATATGAATTATCCTATAATATTACTATAAATATCACATCTTCAAATCTCTATGAATTTTGATTGAATATATTATAATATGTTTTCGTGAATTATATTAAGTATTAAAAAATTTAGAAACTCATAGGAAATCGTCTATCTTATTATTTGGCCAAATATTTTGAACAATTCCATAATTAACAACCCATGTATTTCTAAAAAATACCAAAGAAATAATTTAATAATGTGGAATTGAATTATTTCAATAATTCATTATCATTCTTCTTTATTATTTACTAATTTTTTAATTATAACTCACTATTGATAAAAAACACTATGAACCACATGAATCTCGGACATAAAACACTTCTTCATGTTTCATTATAAATAATCTTGTTGATCAACACTAAATTAAGTAGATTGAATCATTATACTACCCTTAATCATGATTTTTGAAATGTTGAATATATGTTCTATCGTCATCAAATTTAAAGTAATAAATAATATGAAATATTCTTATTTCTTTTCCTATGGTTTTTATAATAACATATATGAATGAACCATATGAATTTACAAAGTAAAATAATATTCACCTAATGTTATAGACTTCCCTTACAATTCCCTGAAGAAATATTTAATTGATTGTCATGAAAAAAATCCTTAATTACTTCTCAAATATAGATTTAATGAAAAATAAACCAATATAATTAAAAACATTCTCCTCATATATCCAATTATGAGTTAAGTCCATAATATCCATATTTCTCTAGAGATGTCCCAAAAAATAGCTATGATTATAAAATACCATAAATAATTGTATTGTTGGATCATTCACATCATTCAACATATAAATCCAAAATCCTTCAAATTTGATCACAACCACATGTATCATGAATTGATATCTATATAGTAGCCTCACTGTTTATGATTACTATAATGAACAAAACAATGTATACACTTTAACATCATTAATCATTCTTACATCTATGTGTAAGTCCCCATAATGAAATAAAAATTTCCCATATATATTTTCAACAAATCTATTCAACAATAGTTATCCACTTTGTATGAGACAATATAATATATTCTACTATGTATTCATGATGTTTCAATAAGTACAATACATAAATCATGGTTGAAAAATTCTTCCCATTTTATATTTTCTGAAATATTCCATATCTACATTGAAATCCACCTTCTCCTTTTTCATACAAATGCCTTTAAATCCATGAATGGATTTTAAGTCTTTTTCCACTTTCTGTTTAGCCCCATTTTTAAATAAAATATAAATATTTTTCTAACTTCATGAATTAGATTTATATAAAAACATATAATTTTTAATTATATTAGGGTTATTCCATCTATATTTCTCTACCGTATTAATAGTTTTAGTTGAACATGATTTTGGATGACCTTCATAATGGAATATTTTGCAAAACAAATATTCTCTAAAAGATGAAAATATATAAGGATATAAAAACCATTCCATATAAGATTCAGAAATCCAAAATCCCAAAATACATTATATTCTATGTAACATATCTTTATAAATAATTTTATCTTTTAAAATTTGGGCTCTGTATACCATTTGTTAATGTGATGTTATTTATTATGTAGTATGTTATGTGGTTTGATAGACCAACACTAGAACTTACATAAATTATTGAATCTTGAGATATCTAGAATAATAATTAATGAATAAAAATTTCAATATTTCTCAGTTAATCCTTTAAAAAGATGAACAAGATATTTACTATTCAATATGCTTCAATTCATGTTATCTATTAAAAAAAACATTTTCTTATATAAACTAGTGATAATTCATGGATAATTTCATTTTATTAATTGAAAAATACACTCTTCCTACTAAAAAGGAGTTTGGAATACAAACCATATGTTTATGACACTAATTTAATGTTGTATATATCACTAAATGCAATCTATAAAACTACAAGGAACATTAGCCTATCACTTTCATCGACCCATCCTGAGATCTCAACCACACATAAACTAAACCATTAGAAGACAAACACTAAATGATTGTGTTTGTGAGTGACTCAAAATATAGAATTATTTTATTTCACTAGTTAATAATAAAATTTATATTTAAAATTAAATTAATGTTCTTTTATTCCTTAAAGGTCTCCCCACTTCTATATGAGATATCATAGACTTTATATATTCTCCACTAACACCAATGAATTTTGGAACCATAAATTTATACATTCAATAATACGGGGATGTCAATAGTTGAAGATATTACAAGTTCAATAATTTTTTATAACATATATTTTTAAATAGTAGGTTGTTATTGTTATTAGACTTAAATAAGAAACTTATCCATGTATATCCTTCCTTTTCAGAATCTATCTTCCAATTCATTGTGGTTGTATTCCACAACGTACATTCAATGTCGTATATTTTGGAAATACTTTTTTCTTGAATTTTAATACAATATTTTTCTATTTGGCCATTGATACCATATTTTATTATATACATAGATACACATTTTATAATTAATAAAATTTAATCCCGATTTCAAATATGTCTTAAAATATTTTTGACATTACTTTTTGAATGGATGTTCTAGCCTTAATTTTATTTTCGTTCACCTAGAATTAATTTTCCTTCAATTATATAAAATGTGACATATTAGTACCCTTAAACCCCTAGGATTATTTTTTCCCATAATACTAATAATAATTAATAAATATCTAGAAAATTTTGAATACTCAGTGGAAGGGGTAAATTCAATTTCCTAATGTAAAGGTTTTTGGATGGTAATGATATACCAACACTATACATTTCAACATTATTCAATTCCTCTTTTTTTCCACCTTTTTATCACACCAATTGTGGAAAATTATATATAAATATTTTCTTCAGATTTCCTTAAATACTAGGAATTTTTTCCGCCTTGGTTATGGGTATAAACTGTGTTGTACAAGTTTACTTACTATATTAATTATTACGATATCATTCTTTTTATGGATTCTTATTCTATTTGGGTTAACTTACATCATTATTAATTTAATTCATTTTGTGAAATTTTTTGATCCAATAAGTGATTGTATATATTTTTTACCTCAACTTTCCATGAGACCCACCTCATACATATTTTTCTTTGGAGATCCCATCTTTGATTGCACTATCTTTTTCCTCACAACTTGAATAACATAATAAATTTTATTTAGAATCTATATTTTCATCCTTTACTTTCAGGGGGATATTATAAGTGACACATCATAGGTGATGGTTCACCCTTTATTTTCATTCATAATTTTCCATTAGAGAACTAAATATATTATCTAGAATAATATATATTCTTTAAATATAGAATCTATATTCATATGTCTGAGGAATTTTTTAAAACATATTAAAATTTACTTTTCTCTTTTATTCAATTTATTTCCATATGACATAATTTTAAATATGTAAATGTTATCTAATATAAATAATAAGTCATGTGGTATCCTTTTGGTTGAAATGATATCAAAATAAGTGTTAATTTATTAACGACCCATCATTCATAAATAAAAACACCCATATTGTCTCTTAATATTTAAAATATGTATGATTTTTATGGATACCCTCTATTGGTAGTCGCTTTCTAAATATTTTTTTCACAAATCCTTATTATCATAATATATTTCATATTTGAATTTTATTTTTATTCTCTTGTCAAGGCTTACAATATGGAATCATCAATATTTTTTTATAAATTTAAGAACAATATCGTTTTTTCCAGACCCTTGACCTTTTAATTTTTCTTCTTTAGTTGGGAAACTATTAATTTTTTGAGGAGGAATATTCCATCTAAATTTATTGTGGGCATGTAAATCATGTATATTTTATCATATGTAGGTTACTAGTTGATGAGATAGAGACAAATAGACCATTCAAAAGATATAGGAAATGATGATAGCTTTCCCAAAAATGAATAAATCTATTCAAAAAATATCTACAATTTAATGGTTGTTTTCTCAGGAGGTGGTCAGGGTGTTGGTAAACTATAATTACATGTATTTTGGAAATTTACACTTCTTTAAATGGCCATGATCTAATTTATTTAAAGTATTTGTAGTAATTAGAGTGAAAAAGTAGGTCATCTGTGGTATACAAAAAGAGGGGCCACTATATGAGATTATGATTCCCTCAATATAAGAATGAGGTGGGACCACCTACTATTGTTTAGGGTGATTAATTGTGTTTAGTTATTTACATAGATTCTATATAACAATTATTGTAAACTCATTTAATTCAATGAAATGAAACAACTATAATATTATTTTAGGTAAATAAATATAAGGATTGAACTATATAATATTTAGTGTTATTTAATTGTTAATCTATTAAATTTTTTGGGGTTGAATGATTCCGGATAATTTGTGTGCGGTTATTTTGGGAATAATTAGCACATTATATTTACTAGATATCTGTATCAAGGTTCTATGAGGGTCATCTTTGTGTTTCTTATAGAGGATTAATGTTTGGTGGATTATGTAACCTAGTTCCAAATGAATATCATCCAATGGATTCGGTAATATTCCAAACCAACTAGTGGTATCATAGCTTGGTTTAGGACTTCAGAATAGTCATATAATAATTGAGTATGTTATTTCTCTCTTTCCTTGGAATTATTTTTTAAGGTAATTTCACTATTAGTGAAAATATGATTCTAAAGGTAAGGTCTAGGTAGATAAGTTCAACAAAATAAAAAATTATTTCTTGAGGATTAATAAGAAGTATTGTTTCATCCAAATGTATTTATATTTTCCAATTACTAGAATAAAAAAATTTATGTTGGAAAAGAAGAGTGGTTATGGATGACTCATAAAGAAAAAAATGTTTATAAGGATGTCTTTAGAAAGAAAACATTCCTTCAATATATGGTAGAATCTAAATAATGTGGAAGTGATAAAGGTCTGTGTAGATATGTATGAGAAGTGTACTACATTGAATATGTTACTCATGATGTGAAAGTTGATTGACAGAGGTTTTTCATAGTGAAGAACGCACATAGACATTGTTAATGATTTGAACATGATTGAAATCTAGTCAGAGTAAGTTAGTATTAAATTTATGGAATATATTTGGGTATTTCTTTTACTAAAATTATTATTTTTGAGGTGGGAGATGATAATTATTATACTTAATAAAACTTTTTCTAAAACATATTTTTATTTCAGGATTTCATGAATCCAATATAAAATTTGGATATTAGAAGAAGGTATGTTCATGAACATACCTATAATGATTTGAATGTAAAAGGTATATGATGTTCAACCATTTAGTTGTCAATAAAAATGAATGTGGAAGAAAAGTACATGGATAATAATATAGGTATGTGTACCAAATATATCTATATCTACTATAATTAAGAAACAATAGTAAATATAATGATGTTTTTAAGGATAAAAGAATATAATTTGGATGAAAACCCTATGTAATTTAACGATCTATAAATTTAGTTTATGTAAAAAATATATTGATATAAAATATGATTATCCCAGTTGACTCAAGGGTTGTTTATTTTAGTGAATTGTTCAATTACATGAAAGATCAAGGATTTTTGATGAATTTTGTATTCAAAAAATTTGGTAAATGATAGATGGATGTAGATAAGGGTCTCAAAATTGTTAAAAATGGCGACTTTTCTATATAGATATTGAATAGATGCACCCTGATGTTGAATTATGTCCGATGTATCTCAGGCTTATGAAAATATCTTATTTCCATGGGATAATTGGATCATGAAAGATATATAATAATATTTTCTAATATAGTATGAAACATTAGTCATATATCCATGTTTGGGGAAGGATAAGTTAGATAGAAGATATTTTATTTAATTATAATATCATATTTAATTTTTTTAGTTAGAATAAAAACCATCAAAATTATGGAGTCATGAAACTGTTGGATTACTCACATCAATGGTAAGAACATGAATTTTATAGCAAAAATGGTTATACTAAAATAGTATCCCACTAATATCATAATTTTTTATTGTTTTATGATCATAAATCTAAGGATTGTTTCATCTAATTTGAAGGTAAATTATCATCATAGAAAGAAGATAAAACTTATTTATTCATATCCATTTCAATACTTTAGTAGTGTGATATTATAGATTGTATATATTTTTGGTAACATTAATTTTTGATAGAATTCTAAATTTTTGGGAATAATTATATTAATACAAATCAATGTAATCTGGTTTATTCATTCATTAGAATACATGACTAAAATAGGGATCATTTGGAGGAATAAATGTGTAAGGTATGATAATTTTTTTGAATATAGTGGAAGGTACATGATGATCTTCAATAGGAATAAGTGAATAAATATTGATACTAATACTACTAGAACACAAGAATGAAGGTATGTGATAATATATTCCATATAATGGTAACTGATATGGTCTAATGAATAAAACATCACTCCAGTATGTTTAATGAATTTTTTTTGAATCACGGACTTCTGATGAGTACCTAGTAAACTAATGCCTCTCAACACTAGTGAGAAGGATATTCCTAAGCCGTTATGGTATGATTAAACCAATAAAATCTATCACCAAAGTGTTTTTAGAAGTTTTAAATATATCTATGTTGATGAATTTTTTTAAACATTGATTTTATGTCCCATGTATCATTATATATTGGTTTTGGGTATGAATATACAACATTACAACATCATGATGACCATCATAGGTATATAGTGAGATATTGAAACATTTTCTTCAGTGATTGTGTCTTGTATAATGGCTGGAATTTGGAGAGGTAACATATTAGGAATGATAATCTATAGACCATGTTAATTTTGATATTAATGGAATCTCCATAAGTATAATTTGATAGTAATGTTTAGAAAATGGTTTAGATTTTCCTAAAACTATTATATTAAAAGATATAATAGAGTATTCTACGGATATTGAGGCTTCATTGGTACCATTATAGGATAGGGAACGGAAATAAAGATCATAAAAATAAGTAATAAGAGTAATAGAAAAAAACCATAAAAAATTTAAGATCTACTAGTTCTTTACAATCATTATGTACAATCGAGGATGGCCTAGAATATATATTATTATAATTTTTAAGAAAACTATAAATCCTATAAAATATTCAAAACATAAGGATTCCAATATGTGAGAGTTAGAATTTATTGTGAAATTGTGTTCATTAAATTTTGATGAAACTTAGGAGAAACCAACTTCACTAAATGAATATAAGGATCCTGAGAATGACTTGGAATTCTGGTTAAGGGAAGAATCACAAAGATGATGTTTTATAAATATATTCTATTGGTGAATGGTTCCCATATAAAATAGGGGGTGTATATCTAGTTTTTTTACATTACTAGTCAAACATCATACCATCCATATAGTTTTTGAGTGTGTTTCTACATATTTTTGTTAATTTAATGAAAATAGAATTAAAAACAACATTGATTCATGGTGGAAAAGAAGAGAATATTTACATGAATAAACTGACTAATTTTAAATATTATTAGAACATGGTAAAGGGGTTTAATTTAAAATTATGTAGTTATGGAATAATACGTGCACCGATGGAATGAGAATATATTTTTTATTATTCTTTGTTAGAGAGTGATTTCATTTGGAGTAACCTAGAACTTTTTTTCCTATAAAATACATTTTGAGGATTGATTCATTATCCTGCTCTTGTTTAATTATGAAATTAATATAGTGGGTCTATCAATGCAATGTATCTAGAATATTAAATTTGAGTTTATAATGAACCTTGGATAACATTCGTAGATATTATATCATTTTTATAAACCTTAATTAAATTACATAAACACACAAATAATGATTGTAAAGATATAGTGTCTCTGAAAAAATAGAAACTCAAAAAACATATTCATCGGTTAACTATATCATCTCCCAAAAGGTTAATAAAAACGTGCACCCTTTTTAGAAATATAGTAGGATAGAAATGCATTCAAAATTTTGGGAAAGGAATAATAAGAAAGGTTGAGATGAAATTACCATTAAGGGTAAACAAGGAATGATTTATATGTGTAATGTGGACCAAAGGGTATGAGATCATCAACATAACATTTTAAAACCATACCTTGTATATCATAGACTATAATATTGATTAAAGGAAAAAATATTATTGTCTCTCCGGACATAAATCACAATATAATAAATCAATATGATCCATGAGACTATAAAATTGTCATAAGAAACATATTTCGACATATATATATAAATAGAAAATCATTTCCATAGTAGTCAAGTCTAACTACCAAGAGTATAGTAGTGAAATGGGTTCACTCCCCAGTACATCCTAGTAGTCAAGGTTCACTAACAAGAGCATGATATTGGAAAACGTCGCGTATTTAACTGGGTTAACTCCCTATTCAAATCATTTCTATTTAAACAGAATAAATCCTTACCTAATGAATTGGATGGAGATATATTTCGAACCCTATAAATAATGAAAACCATAAATGTGTCTCCCAAAATATCATAAAACATAAATCATCTCATTTCCCATGAAATACATTGGGATTAATAATAATTTCATCATATCATATCCTTTAAAAAAGAGATATATTTTATTATCATTTTATCATTTAATAATTCTATAAACTGTTGGAAAAGAGGTGGGTTTCATAATAATTTTGTAATGTTTTAAAATATTGAAAAGAAATGGTATTTATAAACATATTTTTAGTATAAAATATTCGATAAATGAATAAGTATAATATACATTATTCATATCCTTAGAAAATCGAAAATTAAATCTAGGGATGTCATCACAGATGGATGATTATTTTTAATGATAAATAACAAGGAATGTTTCATGAAGAATATTTAAAAATAAATAAATTTCAAAAAATATTTTCAAAAAAAAAATTCATTGAAATATACATGAAAATATACAAATTTAAAGTAGAATAAAATTATTTTCAGGATGTAATAAAATTTAGTTTATGTTGTGCATGTTACGAACAATGATTCCTTTCACATTTTTGGTTATATCCAAAGGATCATTTTTTAGAAAATGACATAAATATAACATAAAAAACAATTTTTTAAAATACAAAATGGAAAAAATCACTTTAATAAATAATTTAAATAATAAAAAATATATTTTTAGAAATTATTTTTTTGGAATAAAAACACGTTATAACCCGATATAATAAAATGAAAAAGATTTTATTTCGTAAACAATATTGTGAGCTACTAAGTACATAAGGAAAAAAATTTAGGAAGAAAATATATTCTTATGACATAACAAGTGGATTTGAAAATTTAGATGTTTATTCAGATTTAAAAAATAATATTTCATCATTGAAGTATAATCATTAATAATCCCGACAAGTGATGTGATTTTAACATAAAGCTCATACCACACTATAATAATTAGATCATAAAAACTATGAATGTAAAAAATTAAATGAATATAAAAATTTTAAGAGAATAAATATATTAATGATATTACATGTCAGTGGGGATGTATATACACCTCATATAATGGGGTAGCCACATAACATATGTCTCAATGAAAGAAAATGAGAAAAAAATCCCTAACCATAAGTCTTGAATTCTTTCATAAATATTTGGACCTCAAGAATAATATTTATAATTTTATAATACAAGTATTATTGTTCCATAATCATATATAAAAAAAATATATTTTTTTATGACCATATATTACTCATTTATTAAAAATTCCATGTCAAAGACATCATTCATCCAATAACTATTTTTTCATATATGTTTTGATTTGGTATTTTTTGTTATATTAATTTGATTATGTTTCTATTATCTGAATAATTATATACATTATATAAATATTAAATCTATTCAGCATATATTTACTGAGATAAATCCATAAATGATAGATCTAGAAAATGCAACACACTGTTCATGAAGACGGTAGGACTTACATACATATGAATGTTGTTTCCATTTTATTGATGGTTAGAGAGAAAAAAATGTAAACAATATATTACCATTAAAAAATAATTTCTAAATCATGTATATCACATATGATAATTTAACCAATTCATATTACCTTCAATATAAATCATAAATGAACCACAGCCCCTAGAGAGGCAGTAGTCTTCTTTACGCATGAGCGACACAATTGTATTCCAAATGAATGGAAATCATGAAGGTATGTATGATATAAGAACACTAAAATAGAATAATATCAGGAATATAATATATTAAAATATAAACCAACATTATAAATATTTAGGATATGTGGTAATGGATAAATAATGGCATCGATTCACGAGACGGTAGTCCACCGTACACATCAATGATCAGTTCATAACCCATTTTAATGAAGTGGTGATAGTTATAGGTATTTAAATTAACATGAAAACATATTATTATATGTATGATACTAATGAAATTATATTATCTTTTCTTATAATTAATTTAAGGTGGTGGAGGAATAAATAAAATAAAAATGATCGATGAATAACATTACATTTTCTCTAGTTTACCTCATTAGGTTTTCACAAAACTAATTCCAATGTTTGATATGTGAATACAATAAATAATATAACTAGAGAGGGTGGAATTTTTTTGTTATTTGGGTATTTATTGGATAAAACACTAGAGTTTTGACCTCTGAAGAAGATAGGAGAGTAGGAGGATTTTATAAGTAAGGTTAGTGGCATACTTGTAATTTTTTGAATATTAAAACTTTTAACCACACTTTTATCAAGGAAAAGGAACCAAAATAGTGTAATATCAGAAATTACACATTATAGTGTTCATATATATCCATCTAGTGTGGTTTAGATAGTTTCATAGGTCATATTATACTTTATCTTTTTAGTTTAACCCATATCAAACAAATTTTCACCTTAACCAATATAAATAATTTTTATTAATTTCAATGATAAATTTGGAAAAAGCATGTTTAATTTATTAGATAATTTATTTATAACAATTAAAAATATTGAATCCATTTTTTAATTTTCTTTAACTCTAAATTGGTAAAAGTTTATTTAAATATTAATCCCACAACATGACGAGGAAGAAGGTTTTAAAAGAGAAAGAGATTAAAAGATTGAAATGTTTTTATATCAAAATTCAATACAGAAATGATTACAATGACTTATATTGTATTGATAGTTATATAATTGAAATAATTATACTTTAAAAACTATATTGTAATTTATCTTTATAAATAATTAAAATGAGATGGTAGTTTTAAATGGGAATTCATTATTATTCACTATTCATTTTATTAATTAATTATTGAAGAAAATTCCCAAAACATTAACCGTATACTAATTTTGAAATGATTTTTTATAAAAATTAATTTATTTTATCAATTAAAATTTTTGAAAAGTGTGAAAAATAAATTTAATTCCTATTTTCAAAAATTAATATTTGAAAAAAATTACAATTTGAAAGCATATAATTCCATTATTAAAAAATTATACAATTTTTATCAATATGTTTTCTTTATATAAAATGAATTTAATTAATATTTGGAAATTAGTTATTATTATTTATTTCCCATGTTTTAATGGATTGTTTATAACTGCCATATTTGAATAATATTAATAATATATCTTGGTTTTGTTCAAACCTAGTGTTGTGTATAACAGAAGCTAAACCCAGGGTTTCATGTAACACATGCTTAACTAAATTATTCATATAAACAACACAATCAATGATATTTAATTTATTAAAAAAATAATTTTCTTAATAAAACTACTGTATTAACATTATTTCCCCTCTCAAATGAATATCTCCCCCAAAATTCATCACTCTGATATAAAAAATAGGGATAATTAAACCAAATAATTTCTTCAGGTTCCCTCATATATTCCTCATACTAGTTTTTTCAGTGAAAAATATTGACTAGGTGAGTGGTATTTATTTGAGGAACATTCTATTTATGATCAATAATATCCAGTAGTTTTTCCTCATAAATAAGATATTTATTTAGTGGCATGACCTCAGATATTAGTAGATGTGAGGGATTAGTTATGTAATTTTTTAGGAGAGATATAAGGAACACATATTGGATTTGAGGGATGTTTTTTTGGATTATATATCTGATAGTCTAAACCTAATATGATCAAAAAATTTAAAGGTACTAACATATCAAGGTAATAGTTTCCATTTCATCTAGAATCCCATAACCTTCACCCTTGGATAAATTTTTAGAAATATCTCTTTAGAAAGGTCACATTTGTGATCCAGTTGGTGAATGTTAGCATAATATTTCATCCAACTCTAATCTTCCTCGATGTGTTACTGAATCTGTCTCACCATAGCACTTCATATTCATGTATGTAACCTTAAATTTTTTATTTTTAATGTAAGTAATGATTTTATGTTTTGATGGAAAAGTTTTTGATGACATTTTGATTTTTGTGGAATTTTTTAAGGGTCCATGGTTTGAGCATGGCTATAGAAATGATAAAACATATACTAGAAACTGTGCATGGGGAAATTGGGCCTTTTAGGTAGGCAAACCATTAGGTGAAAGGTTTATCCAAAACATGCAACCACCCATGAGTAATCTAGTAAGGTGGAATAGTGGAAAAAACATGGTTGGAAAATAGTTTGTCTAAACATGCAATCCAACTATCCATGGGGTGTTTAGATGTAGAGGTTGGTGAACGGGTGGCACATTATTGCCCAAACCATGCGACCCAACTTTATATGGTGATATTTTACAACATAAAAATTGGATCACACTCAGTTTTGACTCAAAGTATTTTTTCACCTTTTTTGACCCTAACATAGATATTCTTCCTCTTTAAGGCTATGTAGACTCCCCCTTTGATTTGGAAGTGATCTGGTGGAAATTATTGGTACATTGAATCCAATTACATGGGTAAGTCTTTGTTCATGGTCATTTTCCAGAGATTAAATGTAAAGACCCAACCCCAGTTACCCAGAGTTGGTGCATTATTGCGTACCATTGGCATGATCACAAAAGATCATGTCTCGAAAGACCGATTAGTTTAGTAGCCTTGGAAACTCTAGATACATTCATAATGTCACATTACATCATAACGTGAAAAAATACAATAACAAAGTCTCCATAGTCTACACTCATATCCTTTTCTGACTATTCTTACATGTCATTCATAAAAAACTTCTTCACATCTTGGAAAATATATAAAACATTGAAAGGGGTGAGCTTAGATGCTCAATAAGGATAACAATATTGCGAAGGCTTTCATAAATAAACATTAAAATTTAAGGCAGTGTATAACTAAAACAAAATACTTTTTAAACATGAACTTCACCATAATATGGAAAAAATAAAAATAAATAATTCAATGTACTTACTCACATGGATATTCTACTAGTCGAATAATCACATGCAATATCAATAACCACGTTCATAATGATGGAATGCATAATGCCAGACTATCATAACCACGTAGCCAAGGCCTCGTGCCAAGCTAACAAATATGATTTTGTCAAGGCCTCTTGACAAGACACTAGTTTGTCTCATGAGACCTACCGATTCATCGAGGAGCTGTAGCAGGCTCTACCCATCACTTATTAAGTCCAATGCATTCCTCATATGAATAGGTTTGAACATATCATAAACCATAACATAATCGTATCACATAAAACATGAAAAAAGGAAACATAACATTTCCACATTTCAATCACAAGATATAAATACAACACATTGATATAATAAAAACACTTTGAAAACAATTTTCAATACCAAAATAAAAGAAAGTTAAAACATTGTATTTAGTTTTCATTAAAAAAAGTTATGACTTATAGAGGAAGCCGAAACTCAAATAATGGTCACGACGGCGGAGAAGTCGTTGTCGCCGCATATATACGGAAATAAAAACATTCCCTTTTTGTCGTTTAGTAAAACGCTTTTTTTAAAAAGAATCCTTTTGAATAAACGTAAAATTCAAAGGGTTTATACACCGTATAGAAGAAAGTTGTGTATAAAACAAAATATGCCTCAATGAAAGGAGATTGAGACGAAGACCTTTATAATGATCATTTATTTAAATAAGGTAGATCTATTATGTGTTTTCACTATAATTACACATAAATAATGTACAAATATAAGATAGGACATAATAATATCATGACATAATTTGAAAGTAGGTTATTAACCCAAAGAATAGAAATTGGGTTAAGAAGTTCCCTTACCTCGTGTCTGACTTGATTCGACCGTTCTTTAATCTCCTCAATAATAAACTAGAGTTAATTTATATTCTCTTAAGAACCTTTTTCATGTTCATTATTCCTTTTATATCTCTTACTACCATGTTATGAACATTATGTAAATATTTATGTTAATAACAGTCGTTTTGTCGATCTTTGGTACTTGAGTCAAAAATATACTTCTTATAATTACAAGTTGTTCATGTGGTGAAATATCCATTATATCCAGAATTATATTCATGATGTAGATATCATATATAATATATATATATATCCAGTATATACATGCATTTATAATATTACATAACATTTTGAGTTAAGAAATAAAATGCACCGTTCATGGAGATGGTAAGCCGTACGTACGCATGAACGCTACTTTCATTTCTATTTCATATTTAATGGAATTAAATTATAATTATATAAAGTTATAATATCATTCCACAATAATATAATGTATAATACCATTTAATACATCCTTTATACATCCCACATATGGCATTAACGATTCAAATCACTTTGAGGGGGCGGTAGTCCGTACTACCTCAAATGAAAATATCACGTTTAGCCATAATGGAAACCATAAAGTTATGCCATAAATGAAAAATAAATAAGATTAAGTAAAACATAAACATATTATATATCATATATAAATATAGCAACATCTTAATGTCCACCTTTGAAGGTGTTATATGAGTGTTGAACACTCATCGTTTCGTGAGGCAGAAATTTGCCATCCACAGAAACAGTATGTTCTTTAACCATTAGATGTAGGTGTGTGTAAGTGTAGCTCGAATAATTATTATAACAACATCCTAGTATATTTAGGATACTGGTGTTGTTACAAAATAAATGTATAAAAGAGTTTAGGGGGTTGGAGAAGCAAAATAAAACAAAATATCATAAGAGAAGACATTACCTTAAAATCGGGTAACTCTTTTTTGATTTGATCCAAAGGCTTCCTTGGGTAGAATTATGCCCAATGTGAGGCTTGCAAAAGTAAAATAGGAAAGTTGGGAGAGTATTTGTGCAGAGGTTTGCCGAGCCAAACGGCTTTAACGGTGTGAGTAAGATGGTAGTGGTGGGGGCCTTTTATAAGAGGAGAGAAGGGGCACTCTTGGAAAGATGGAAATGTTATTTTATTATGAAATGCTTTTTCGGAACCTAAAGGTCCCACACTTATATATTTCGAGGATAAGGTGATAAGGGTTCGAAATATACTCATCCAATAGGTTTTTGACAAGTTTTTCTTTTATATTTTACATTATCTTTTCATTTTATTTAAATCGTTAATTAATGACGTAATCGCTGCATCATCATGGTGTCATAAATAATTTAATTTATTTAATGTATAAAAATTATAAAACAAATATCATGATGTAGGAAATATTTTTATCTTTATAATTAAAATTTATAGTCAAAAATATGACTTGTATAACCCCATTTAAAAATTGTTGTAGTAAAACAACTCATGTTTGTGACATTTTTATTTTAACATTAAATAAAAGGTTTTTAATGTCATTTCCCTACCAAAGTGTCTCAATGGGGTTACCAAGTTGAACCATGGTTTTTCTTGGTCTTACATGACTCATCAAATGGGGGTAGGACATGTTTCAAGGTCATTTCATATTATTCTAACATTATATTTACCTTAAATTTCACTAATTACCTTTA
This sequence comes from Viscum album, assembly GCA_963277665.1. Classification (NCBI taxonomy): domain Eukaryota; kingdom Viridiplantae; phylum Streptophyta; class Magnoliopsida; order Santalales; family Viscaceae; genus Viscum; species Viscum album. The sequence goes on from OY728131.1 coordinate 1,553,995,904, forward strand.
ATCGTGATTAATTAAACTTAAAAGTTACTATTCACCAAAAAATTATTTTAATCCCATTGCACAACATTTTACTTCTTAATGACAACCATTTATGTCATATTTTTGAAAATCATATCAAAGAAGTGGTAATGTTTCATTTAAATGAAAAAATAGTTTTTTAACTACCACTTAGTGGTTTCACTATTCATCAAAAATTGAAGTATTTCAGAACAATGCCAAAATTTCACCCAAAAATATAATTGATATTCCGAATCAAAAAATGATGAATATTTTACAAAATTCCAAACATATAAGTTTCATTAATTAATTTTATAATTAATTCTTGCTGTCACAATAAATAGCGCGTTTTTAAGAAACAATATATATCAAAAGATTTACAATTTTTTATGTCCAATTTCAAAGTGAAATTAATTCTAATGACCACCATTGGATAAAATAGTAAAAATATATTCTAATTATACTTGAAAACCCCTCAATAGTATAATTTATCACTATTAAATATTTTGATTTAAAAAGTTGTTTTTATGTATTTTTCACTATTCATAAAAAATTGGAAGTTCTCAGAAAATTATAAAAAATTAAACTTTGGATAATTTCGATATTCTGAATAAAAAAATGATGTCCATTTTGAAATATAAAATTTATATAATTTCAAAAAGTGGGTATTAATATTCATAACTGGTACTTTGATTGGTCGCGGGATGTTAGAATCTCGAACTTGCGTACAATGCACGATATTGCATTATTGAAAGAGAAGTGTATCGTGAAAGCGTGGGGTGTTACATTCTCCCCTCCTTCAATAAATTGCGTCCTCGCAATATGAAATTTTTCTTTGAAAATAAAAAGTTGAAAATAGAAAATACCTTTGTTGAAAACCCACATCGGAAATAGGGTTAATAAGAATATAACATTAAAAGAAAGAAAGAGAAGTACAAAGGTCACCCGAGATAGCCCATACTATGATTCTATGAAATTATGGATATGGAGGAGAAACAAACCATCACGGTCTGATAGAGAGTTGTAGAAAACAGGTTTAGGAGAAAGTTAACCATATGAAAATCACAAACTTGTGATTGGTTAAACGGTCATTGAATCCCCAGTTTGAAAAGTTAACGGACAACATTTTCATTTTAAGTTACCAGTTATAAAGTTGAGGAATTTATTTAATTGACTTTCTAAGAACGTAAGGAAATATACTTACTTGTCATGTAGGCTTTCATTCTTTAATAAATGTTTACCACGAACCCATCTTTCACTCCAAATGGTAACAGAACTCAAAAATATTCTATTTATCCTAATTTTATAAGGTTCCAAATATTACCACATACAATTTAGATTAGGAAAACTATTTTTTAATAACTAGGGACTTCCTGTAGGATAGTGGTAGGTAATAAAGGCATGTCGCACTATGGTTGTGGGTTCAATTCCTGCAGCTTTGTCCGACGCGACAGGTTATGCCCCACCCTGCAGGTTGTCCTTTTCCTAAAACTATAGTATTATAATATTCCAAAAATAATCATCAGAAATGTTTTAACATTAAAAAATACTTTCCAAAGATCAAATTAATCCATTCCAACCTTTATAGTTATCCAAAATACCTCTGTCCAGACTTTCTCTAAAGGCTCCTTAAATTCCAAAATCATTTGTAACATTAGATTCCCTAAACAAAGTAAAGTTTCTCTTATTGTCACATACTAAAAATATGCTTTCCTTCTTCATATTAACACCTTTGTGATAACAACAAGTACTGCAGTACAATACTTATATATATCACATTATTGTTATAACCAGAATATAATCCTTGAGTCCAAAAGCACCAATACATTAATTATTCTGCTTCAACTGTAGTAACAGCATAAGATTTTCCTTGATCCCTTGGCCTTTTCTGAGGTAAGTTTCCCTGACGCTTAGGACATTCTTTTTCATAATTCCCCATTTCCCTACAATTGTAGCATTCAAAATTGATATCCTCTTTATTTCCCTTGCAATCATTAGCCTGGTGACCTTTTTCTCCACATTTATAACAAACTCCCATTCCTTTTAGGCAGGTACCGGGTGATTCTTTTCAAAATTATCGCATAATGGAAGATCCTTCATTCCCCTTTTCCCTTCATCTGTCACTTGTTCCACCATTCTCTTCTTCTCTTTCTTTACTTTATTTTCATAAGATTTAGATAATTCCTTTTCTGTCTTAATAGCAAATGAGACAATATCTTCTTATAACGAGAAGGATTGTGAGACTAAGGCTCGACGGAGAAACGGTTTTAAGCCATCAATGAAACAATCAATATTACTTCTGGGGTTATGTATATAATCTGATGCATGCCTTGCTAACCGTGTAATGTTAGAATCATACTTTGCCACATTCTCATCCTCCTTCTGCCTTAGACTCAGAAATTGCCTTTCCATATCTTCTCTATGGTCATGGGGAAAGTACTTTTCGAAGAAAATCTCTTTTAACTCCCTTCAATCCATATTCAATACTTCATCATCTTCCTTTGTATTTTGAATCAATGACCACCATTGATCAGCATCTCCAGTGTGGTGGTAAACTGCCATGATAACCTTTTCCCTTTTACTACTCCCCAAGGCGTGGAATGTTTTCTCTAAGGATTTTATCAATTGCTCAGCTAATAATGGATTTGTACCCCAATTAGATGTTGGTAGTTGTTTCCTCATGAAGCGGTCTAACATTGATCCTCCACGTTGCGGATCACGGTGCTCCATACGAGTAAGGTTATTATTCATAACCTGAGTGAGTTGTCCCAGTATGGTAATAAGTGGATCAGCTCTAGTTGTATCTCCAGATCCACAATAATTATCTTAAGAAGGAGGGAAATCCCTACACAGAGTTCGTGCATTGATACGGTTTCCATTCCTCCCACTAGGCACCATTTCTAAACAATGGCATAAACTATATTAGTTTATGAATTAAAATACATAATTCCATACATGTAAAACACTTAACATAAATTGAACTATTTATAGATATAATCGATAATCATAAAAAGAAATATTTTCTTTGAGAAATTATATACTCATAAACCCTTCATAATGGTTTGTAAAGAAAATAAGAATTATCCTTAGCATATCCCACGTGAGTGTCGTAACCAAGAGTGCAGCAAGGCCTGTTGTCGTGCACCAGTTCTCATTCGAGTCTAGATCAAAGTGGTGTTTTCGGGTTTTACCCCTAGGTACATCTGTGCCAAAGCCGCCTCTACCTGCTCGTATCCAGACATGGATGTATTGCTCAGAAATATCACAAAATCTCTACAACAACAAATTTCTAGGAAGTTCTTTTATACTAATCCTCAAAGTCTATCTTTGGGATATGTGCTCTAATCAGAGTTTATCTAAATCTAGCTTCCAAGGTTAGTACTAAACCACCTCTCATACCAACTGTAACACCCCAACCCTAGTTACCCAGAGTCGGTGCATTATTCCATAACATTGGCATGATCACAAAAGATCAAGTCTCGAATGACCAATTAGTTTAGTAGCCTTGGAAACAATAGATACATTCATAATGTTACATTACATCATAAAGTGAAAACCTACAATAAAAAAGTCTCCATAGTCCACACTAATATCCTCTTCTGACTATCCTTGCAGGTCATTCATAAAATACTTCTTCACATCCTGGAAAATATTAAAACATGGAAAGGGGTGAGCTCAGATGCTCAGTAAGGATAAAAATATTGCAAAAGCTTTCATAAATAAACATTAACATTTAAGGCAATGTATAACTAAAAAAATCCTTTTTAAACATGAACTTCAGCATAATATGACAAAAATAAAATTAAATAATTCCATTTACTTACTCACATGTATAATCTACTAGTCGAATAATCACATGCAATATCAATAACCACTTATATAATAATGGAATGCATAATGGCAGACTATCATAACCACGTTGCCAGGCCTCGTGCCAAGACCACAAATAAGATTTTGTCAAGGCCTCGTGCCAAGACACTAGTCTGTCTCATGAGACATACCGATGCATCGAGGAGCTGTAGCAGGCTCCACCCGTCACTTATTAAGTCCAATGCATTCCTCATATGAATAGGTTTAAACATATCATAAACCATAACATAATCGTATCACATAAAACATGCATAAAGGAAACATAACATTTCCACATTTCAATCACAAGATATAAATACAACACATTGATATAATAAAAACACTTTCAAAACAATTTTCTATAACAAAATAAAAGAATTTTAAAACTTTGTATTTATTTTTCATTAAAAAAACTTATGGCTTGTAGAGGAAGCTGAAACTCAAATAATGGTCACGGCGGCGGAGAAGTCGTTTTCGCCGCATATGTACGGCAAGAAAAACAGTCCCTTTTTGACTTTTAGTAAAACGATTCATATAAAAAATATTCTTCTTGAATAAACATAAAAGTCAAAGGGGTTTATACACCGCATAAAAGAAAGTTGTGTATAAAACAAAATATGCCTCAATGAAAGGAGATTGAGATGAAGACCCTTACAAAGATCATTTTTTTAAATAAAGTAGATCTATTATGTGTATTCACTATAAGTACACATAAATAAAGTACAAATACAAGATAGGACATAATAATATCATGGCTTAATTTGAATGTAGGAGATTAACACAATGAATAGAAATTGGGTTAAGAAGTTCCATTACCTCGTGTCCGAATTGACTCGATCGTTCTTTAATCTCCTGAATAATAAACTAGAGTTAATTTCTATTTTCTTAATAACCTTTTTCATGTTAATTATTCCTTTTATATCACTTACTACCATGTTATGAACATTATGTAATTATTTATGTTAATAACAGTCGTTTTGTTGATCTTTGCTACTTGAGTAAAAAATATACTTCTTATAATTACAAGTTGTTCATGTGGTGAAATATCCACTATATAAAGAATTATATTCATGATGTATATATCATTTATAACATATTTATCCATTATATACATGAATTTATAAAATTACATAACATTTAGAGGTAAGAAATGAATTTCACCGTTCATAGAGACGGTAAGCCATACGTACACATGAACGCTACTTTCATTTCTATTTCATATTTAATGGAATTAAATTATAATTATATAAAGTTATACTATAATTCAAGTATAATATAATGTATAATACTATTTATTCCATCCTTTATACATCCCACATATGGCATTAACAATTCAATTCACTTTGAGGTGGCGGTAGTCCGCACTTCCTCAAATGAAAATATCGCATTTACCCATAATGGAAACCATAAAGGTATTCCATAAATGAAAAATAAAGAAGCTTAAGTAAAACATAAACATATTATATATCATATATAAATATCGTTACATCTTAATGGCCTCTTTTTAAGGTGTTATATGAGTGTTGAGCAATCATCGTTTCATGAGGCAGAAATTCGCCATCCACAGAAACAGTATGTTCTTTAACCATTAGATGTAGGCGTGTGTAAGTGTAGCTAGAATACATATTATAACAACATACTAGTATATTGAGTATACAGGTTTTGTTACAAAATAAATCGATAAAAGTGTTTAGGGGGTTGGAGAAGCAAAATAAAACAAAATAATATAAGAGAAGACATTGCCTTAAAATCGGGTAACTCTTTTTTGATTTGAGCCAAAGGCTTCCTTGGGAAGAATTCTGCCCAAAGTGAGGCTTCTAGGAGTAAGAGAGGGAAGTTGGGAGAGTATTTGGGAAGATGTTGGCAGAGCCAAAATGCTTTGAAGTTGTGAGTAAGGTGGTAGTGGTGGGGGCCTTTTATAAGAGGAGAGAAGGGGCACTCTTGGAAAGATTGAAATGTTACTTTATTATGAAATGCATTTTCGAATTCTCAAGGTCCCAAACTTATATATTTCGAGGATAAAGTTATTAGGGTTCTGAATATACTCATCCAATAGATTTTTGACAAGTTTAAGTCTTAGATTTTACATTATCTATTGATTTTATTTAAATCGTTAATTATTGACGTAATCACTGCATTATCATGGGGTCATAAATAATTTAATTTATTTAATGTCTAAAAATTATAAAAAAACAATCATGATGTAGGAAAATTTTTTAGATTTCTAATGAATATTTATAGTTAAAAATATGACTTGTATAACCCTATTTAATAATTGTTTTAGTAAAACAACTCATGTTTGTGACATTTTTATTTTGACATTAAATAAAAAGTTTCTAATGTCATTTCCCTACCAAAGTGGCTCCATGGGGTCCCCAAGTTGACCCATGGTTTGTATTGGTCGTCCATGACTCATCCAATAGGGGTAGGACAAGTGTCAAGGTCATTTAATATTATTATTATAACATTATATTTACCTTAAATTTCACTAATTACCTTTAATCGCAATTAATTAAACATAAAAGTTACTATTCACCAAAAAATTATTTTAATCCCATTGAACCAAATTTTATTTCTTAATTACAACCATGTATGTAAGATATTTGAAAATAAAATCACAGAAGTGGTAATGTTTCCTTTAAACGAAAAATCATTTTTTTAACTACCACTTAGTGGTTTCACTATTCATCAAAAATTGAAGTTTTTCAGAACAATGCCAAAATTTCACCATAAGAAATAATTGATATTCTGAATCCAAAAATGATGCCTATTTTACATAATTAAAAAAAATATAAGTTTCATTAATTAATTTTCTAATTAATTCCCGCTGTCACAACAAATAGCGTGTTTTTAAGAAATAATATATATCAAAAGATTGACAATTGTTTGTGTCCAATTTCAAAGTGAAATTAATTATAATGACTAACATTGGATAAAATAGTAAAAATATATTCTAATTAAACTTTAAAATCGCTCAATTTTATAATTTATCACTATAAAAAATTTGGTTAAAAACGTTGTTTTTAAGTATTTTTCAGTATTCCTAAAAAATTGTAAGTGCTCAGAAAATTACAAAAAATTCAACTTTGGATAATATTGATATTCTGAATAAAAAAATGAAGTCCATTTTGAAATATAAAATTTATATAATTTCAAAAATTGGGTATTACTATTCATAACTACTACTTTGATTGGTCGCAGCATGTTAGAATCTCGAACTTGCGTACAATGCAAGCTATTGCATTATTGAAAGAGAAGTGTATCATGAAAGAATAGGGTGTTACATTCTCCCCTCCTTCAATAAATTGCATCCTCGCAATTTGAAATTTTTATTTGATAATAAAATGTTGAAAATTGAAAATACCTTTGTGGAAAACCCAAATCAGAAATAGGGTTAATAAGAATATACCATTAAAAGAGAGAAAGAGAAGTACAAAGGTCACCCGAGATAGCCCATTGTAGGATTATATGAAAATATAGATATGGAGGAGAAAAAAACCATCAAGGTCTGATAGAGAGTTGTAGAAAACAGGATTAGGGGAAAGTTAACAACAAGAAAATCACAAACTTATGATTGGTTAAACGGTCATTGAATCCTCAGTTGGAAAAGTTAACTGACACCATTTTTGTTTTAAGTTACCTTTTATAAAGTTGAGGAATTTATTTAAGATATTTTCTATGAACGTAAGGAAATATACTTACTTGTCATGTAGGATTTCATTCATTAATAAATTTTTACCACGATCCCATATTTCACTCCAAATGGTAACAGAACTCAAAAATATTATATTTATCCTAATTGTATAAGGTTCCAAATATTACCACATACCATTTAGATTAGGAAAACTATTTTGTAATAACCAGGGACTTCCTGTAGGCTAGTGGTAGGTAATAAAGGCATGTTGCACTATGGTTGTGGGTTCGATTCCTGCATCTTTGTCCGACGCGTCGGGTTATGCCCAACCTGCAGGTTGTCCATTTCCTAAAACTATAGTGTTATAATATTCCAAAAAATAATCTTCAGAAATGTTTTAACCTTAAACAATACTATCCAAATATCAACTTAATCCAATCCAAACTTTATAGTTATCCAAAATACCTCCGTCCAGACTTTCTCTAAAGGGTCCTTAAATTCCAAAATCAATTGTAACATTAGATTCCCTAAACAATGTAAAGTTTCTCTTATTGTCACATACTAAAAATATGATTTCCTTCATCATATTAAAACCTTAATGATAACAACAAGTACTGTAGTACAATCCTTATATATACCACATTATTTTTATAACCAGAATATAATCCATGTGTCCAAAAGCACCAATACATTAATTATTCCGCTTCAACTGTAGTAACAACATAAGATTGTCCTTGATCCCTTGGACCTTTCTGAGGTAAGTTTCCCTGAAGCCTAGGAAATTCATTTGCATAATGACCCATTTCCCTACAATTGTAGCATTCAACATTGATAGCCTCTTTCATTCCCTTGTAATCACAAGCCTGGTGACCTTTTTCTCCACATTTATAACAAACTCCCATTCCTTTTAGGCAGGTACCGGGGTGATTCTTCCCACAATTATAGCATAATGGAAAATCCTTCTTTCCCTTTATCTATCACTTGTTCTACCGTTCTCTTCTTCTCACGCTTTACATTATTGTCATAAGATTTAGAAAATTTCTTTTCTGTCTTGATAGCATATGAGACAATATCTTCGTATGACGAGAAGGATTGTGACACTAAGGCTCGACGGAGAAACGGTTTTAACCCATCAAAAAAATGATAAATATTACTTATTGGGTTACGTATATAATCTGATGCATGCCTCGCTAACCATGTAAATTTAGACTCATAATTTGCGACATTCTCATCCTCCTTCTGCCTTAGACTCAGAAATTGCCTTTCCATATCTGCTCTATGGTAACTGGGAATGTAATTTTCTATGAAAATCTTTTTGAACTCCCTCCATTCCATATTCGATAGTTCATCATCTTCCTTTGTATTTTGAATCAATGACCACCATTGATCAGCATCTCCAGTGAGGCGGTAAACTTCCATGATAACCTTTTCCCTTTTACTACTCCCCAAGGTGTGGAATATTTTCTCTATGGAGTTTATCCATTGCTCAGCTACTAATGGATTTGTACCCCCATTAAATGTTGGTGGTTGTTGCCTCATGAAACAGTCTAACATTGATCCTCCACGTTGTGGATCAGGGTTCTTAATACGAGTAAGGTTATTATTCATAACCTGAGTGAGTTGTCCCAGTATGGTAATAAGTTGATCAGCTCCAGTTGTATCTCCATATCTACAATAATTATCTTGAGATAGGGGGAAATCCCTACATGGAGTGCGTGCATTGATACGGTATCCATTCCTCCCACTAGGCGCCTTTTCTAAACAATGGCATAAACTAGATTGGTTTATGAATTAAAATACATAATTCCATACTTGTAAAACACTTAACATAAATTGAACTATTTATGGATATAATCCATAATCATAAAAAGAAATGTTTTCTTTGAGTAAGTATATACTCATAAACCCTTCAAAATGCTTTGTAAAGAAAATCAGAATTATCCTAAGAATATCCCCCATGAGTGTCGTAACCAAGAGTGCAGCAAGGCCCATTTTTGTGCACCAATTCTCGTTCGAGTCTAGATCAAAGTGGTGTTTTCAGGTTTTACCCCTAGGTACATCTATGCCATAGCCACCTCTACCTGCTCGTATCCAGACAGGGATGTATTGTTTGGAAAGCTCACAAAATATCAACAACAACAAAATTCTAGGAAGTTCTTCTATACTAATCCTCAAAGTCTATCTTTGGGCTATGTTCTATAATCAGAGTTTATCTAAATCTAGATTCCAAGGTTAGTACTAAACCGCCTCTGATACCAACTATAACACCCCGACCCTAGTTACCTAGAGTCAGTGCATTATAGCGTAACATTGGCATGATCACAAAAGATCAAGTCTCAAAAGACCGATTAGTTTAGTAGCCTTGGAAACACTAGATACATTCATAATGTTACATTACATCATAAAGTGAAAAACTAAAATAATAAAGTCTCCGTAGTCCATAATCATATCCTCTTCTGACAATCCCTGCAGGTCATTCATAAAATACTTCTTCACATCCTGGAAAATATAAAAACATTGAAAGGGGTGAGCTCAGATTCTCATTACGGATAACAATATTGAGGAAGCATGCATAAATAAACATTAATATTTAAGGCAATGTATAACTAAAAAAAGCCTTTTTAAACTTGAAATTCAGCATAATAGGAAAAAAAATAAAATTAAATAATTTCATTTACTTACTCACATGGATATTCTACAAGTCGAATAATCACATGCAATATCAATAACCACTTTCATAAAAATGGAATTCATAATGCCAGACTATCATAACCACGTATCCAAGGCCTCGTGCCAAGACCACAGATCAGATTTTTTCAAGTCCTCGTTCCAAGAAACTAGTTTGTCTCATGAGACCTATCGATGCATCGAAGAGCTGTAGCGGGCTCCACCCGTCACTTATTAAGTCCAATGCATTCCTCATATGAATAGGTTTAAACAAATCATAAACCATAACATAATCATATCACATAAAACATGCATAAAGGAAACATAACATTTCCACATTTCAATCACAAGATATAAATACAACACAGTGATATAATAAAAACACTTTCAAAACCATTTTCAATACCAAAATAAAAGAAAGTTAAAACTTTGTATTCATTTTTCATTAAAAAAAATTATGGCTTGTAGAGGAAGTCAAAACTCAAATAATGGTCACGGCGGCAGAGAAGTCGTTGTCGCATCATATGTATGGCACGAAAAACATTCCCTTTTTGTCGTCTAGTAAAATTATTCATATAAAAAAGATTCCTTTTGAATAAACTTTAAAGTAAAATGGGTTTATACACCGTATAAAATAAAGTTGTGTATAAAACAAAATATGCCTCAATGAAAGGAGATTAAGACGAAGACCCTTACAAAGATCATTTTTTTAAATAAAGTAGATCTATTATGTGTATTCACTATAAGTAAACATAAATAAAGTACAAATACAAGATATGACATAATAATATCATGACATAATTTGAAAGTAGGAGATTAACCCAAAGAATAGAAATTGGGTTAAGAAGTTCCCTTACCTCGTGTCCGACTTGACTCGATCATTCTTTAATCTACTGAATAATAAACTAGAGTTAATTTATATTTTCTTAAGAACCTTTTTCATTTTAATTATTCCTTTTATATTACTTAATACCATGTTATGAACATTATGTAATTATTTATGTTAATAACAGTCGTTTTGTCGATCTTTGGTACTTGAGTCAAAAATATACTTCTTATAATTACAAGTTGTTCAGGTGGTGAAATATCCATTATATCCAGAATTATATTAATGATTTAGATATCATATATAACATATATATCCAGTATATACATGAATTTATTAATATTACAAAACATTTATAGGTAAGAAATGAAATGCACCGTTCATGGAGACGGTAAGCCGTACGTACGCATGAACGCTACTTTCATTTATATTTCATATTTAATGGAATTAAATTATAATTATATAGAGGTATAATATAATTCCTGTATAGTATAATGTATATTACCATTTACTCCATCCTTTATACATCCCACATATGGCATTAACGATTCAAATCACTTTGAGGGGGCAGTAGTCCACACTTCCTCAAATGAAAATATCGCGTTTACCCACAATGGAAACCATAAAGGTATGTCATAAATGAAAAATAAAGAATTTTAAGTAAAACATAAACATATAATATATCATATATAAATATTTTTACATCTTAATGGCCACCTTTTAAGGTGTTATATGAGTGTTAAACAATCATCGTTTCGTGAGACAGAAATTGGCCATCCACAGAAACAGTATGTTCTTTAACTATTAGATGTAGGTGTCTGTAATTGTAGCTCTAATACATATTATAAAAACATACTAGTATATTTAGGATACTTATTTTGTTACAAAATAAATAGATAAAAGAGTTTAGGGGGTTGGAGAAGCAAAATAAAACAAAATAACATAAGAGAAGACATTACCTTAAAATTGGGTAACTCTTTATTGATTTGAGCCAAAGGATTCCTTGGGAAGAATTATTACCAAAGTGAGGCTTCGAGGAGTAAGAGAGGGGATTTGGGAGAGTATTTGGGAAGAGGGTGGCCGATCCAAAAGGCTTTGAAGGTGTGAGTAAGGTGGTAGTGGTGGGGGCCTTTTATAAGAGGAGAGAAGGGGCACTCTTGGAAAGATTGAAATGTTACATTATTATGAAATGATTGTTCGTATTATAAAGGTCCCACACTTATATATTTCGAGGATAAGTTGATAAGGGTTCGAAATATACTCATCCAATAGGTTTTTGACAAGTTTCAGTCTTATATTTTACATTATCTTTTCATTTTATTTAAATCGTTAATTAATGACGTAATCGCTGCATCATCATGGTGTAAAATATAATTTAATTTATTTAATGTCTAAAAATTATAAAAAACTATCATGATGTAGTAAATGGTTTTATATTTCTAATAAATATTTATAGTCAAAAATATGACTTGTATAACCCCATTTAAAAATTGTTTTATTAAAACAACTCATGTTTGTGACATTTTTATTTTAACATTAAATAAAATGTTTTTAATGTCATTTCCCTACCAAAGTGGCTCCATGGGGTCCGCAAGTTGAACCACGGTTTGTCTTGGTCAGCCATGACTCATCCAATAGTGGTAGGACAAGTTTCAAGGTCATTTCCTATTATTATAACATTTATTTACCTTAAATTTCACTAATTACCTTTAATCGTGATTAATTAAACATAAAAGTTACTATTCACCAAAAAATTATTTTAATCCCATTTAACCACATATTACTTCTTAATGACAACCATGTATGTCAGATTTTTAAAAATCAAATCACAAAAGTGGTAATGTTTCATTTAAACGAAAAATCGGTTTTTAAACTACCACATAGTGGTTTCACTATTCATAAAAAATTGAAGTTTTTCAGAACAATGCCAAAATTTCACCCTAAGCTATAATTGATATTCTGAATCCAAAAATGATGTCTATTTTACAAAATTACAAACATAAAAGTTGCATTAATTAATTTTATAATTAATTCCCGATGTCACAACAAATAGCATGTTTTTGAGAAACAATATATATCAAAAGATTGACAATTGTTTATGTCCAATTTCAAATTGAAATTAAATCTAATGACCACCATTGGATAAAATAGTAAAAATATATTCTAATTATACATTAAAACCACTCAAAAGTATAATTTATCACTATAAAATATTTTTATTAAAAAATTAGTTTTTAAGTATTTTTCACTATTCATAAAAAATTGGAAGTTCTTAGAAAATTACAAAAAAATAAACTTTGGATAATTTCGATATTCCAAATAAAAAAATGAAGTCCATTTTGAAATATAAAATTTATATAATTTCAAAAAGTTTGTATTACTATTCATAACTACTACTTGGATTGGTCGTGGCATGTTAGAATCTCGAACATGCGTACAATGCAAGCTATTTCATTATTGAAAGAGAAGTGTATCGTGAAAGCTTGGGGTGTTACATTAAACTCTATTCCATATATGGGAATAAATGATGTAGTCCATTGGGGATAGATATATGATTGTGGATTCCAATCATGATGAAATTAGGCAACATGGATGTTTAGAGAAGATGTCTAAGGTGAGTTTCTGGAGATTTATCCTTGGTTTATTGAATAATTCTTGTCATTATTAATTTTCACAACAATTATAGAGGTATGTTTCATCACATTCAACTCCTCTTATTATAACATCAATGGTTAGTCTCATATTATTGAATTTTTCAAAATTATTTTTGAAATTGAAGTGAAACGCTTGGAATAAACCCTCATAAGTGATGGTTTGGAAGTTTTTGAAATTGGTTTTTGTGGAATGTGCATTGTTTCATGATTTTAAAAACATGTTTAGAATATTGCTCGATTTTAATCCAAGGAAGTGGTTTGATATAATGGTTTTAAATAAAATAAATTTTTTATTGTAATGGATTTAAATGGTTGATTTTGATTTGGTTTTTGGTATAAGGGATTGTGTGTATTCATGTTCAGTTGGGATGGATAAGGGTATGATGTGAACAATATAAAAATAGGATGGATATGTGTATGAAATTTCCCCCATAAAAATGGGATGGATAAATGTATGATTGTTCCACCATTAAAATGTGGTGGATAAGGGTTTGAAATTTCCTCCATCAAAATGGTTCAGTATGTGATGGTTTGGTGAAATGATTACTCACCACACATTAGGAATGTTATGTCTATGGTTTAATGCATGATTCTAAGTGTGGATATTTGGGATGGAATGCGTTATGTCAAAATAGATTTTTTTAAATGGTATTAAAGTGTTGTTTGATTTGTTTTTTGGAAATGGGTTTGGATGGGAAAATAGTTTTTATACAAAAATTGTATTATATTATTATATAAAACGTTTTAAAATGTTTTATTTAAATTATTTTCATATAAATGTTTTATCTTGTTCTATCCTAGTGGTTTTAGTGGGGAAGTGATTTTGTGAAAACCATCTATGTTTTATTAGTCACCTTTACTTTTGAACATTGGTTCTCTTTTTAGATACACTTTACCAAGAAATGGGTAAAGGGAATGTATTGAATTTATTTAGTGGTTTCTCATGATATATTTTCGGTTTTGTGGAGTTGGAGCATGGAGGATGTTGGGATCTATGGAGTTATGTTTTGAAGTCATTGGCCTTTGCAGTTTTTTCTTCCACTTTGTACTTTATATATATATTTATTTTAACTTGGTACTATAATATTGTTTTTATTTTTTTGTTATAAATTGAGTTATATAATATTTATATCATGAATAACATTGTGGTTTGGGTTATGGTATGTTTTTTTGTTTTTGTTTAAATTTAAAATGGTAAATTATAGCCCGATTGTATTGATTCCCTTGGAATTTATTACCAGCCTTTGGAATCTTGAGAATACGTCCTAATGGCTAGTTACAATTCATCCTTGAATAGATCCAATGAAGACGGTTGAGATTTTACAAATGGTATTCATCAAAGATAGTTATTATTTCATTTTGGAAAATTGTATCCCATTTTTAATTCATTGACATCGATGTGGTATCATTCTTGGTCATTAAAAATCTATTGTGAAATATAGTATACGTTGTCATCCATAGAGAAGAATTTTATTTTTGGTTATTCTTAATTTAGGAAGTAAGAATGTTTTAGAATTGTTGGGACTTGAAATTTAGGCAATAAAAAATATGAATAAATTTTTTTATGATGAACTTCT
The DNA here is from genome assembly GCA_963277665.1 of Viscum album. Taxonomy (NCBI): domain Eukaryota; kingdom Viridiplantae; phylum Streptophyta; class Magnoliopsida; order Santalales; family Viscaceae; genus Viscum; species Viscum album. Next base: position 1,554,011,108 of record OY728131.1, read on the forward strand.
CATTAATGAAGACTTGTGTACATTTGTGTTTTAGAGATACTTATAGGAGTTTTAATCTCTTTTTATTTGGATTATCCAATAAGATGATCCTGACATGCATTGTAGAAATGAATTCTCTATAAGATTTCATGTTTCATTTGGTGTAATTATTTATGATTTTGTGACAATGAGTTTATATTGGAATTTTTTTTAATTGTTTTTAAAAAAGATATATTATTAAAAACGAATGATATTGGTATTTTGAAAATTTATTAATTTAGAAAAGCAAGGTATATTTTTCAAAACTGGCCTAAAAAGAAAAAAACTGTTTTGTTTTGGAAGGAATTTTTTTATATTTGTTTTGTAGTAGAATTTTACATTTTTAAGCCAACAGTTTGTAGATATTGATACATATAGTGTTTTGTTTTATATATAGAAAATGTAACTCGATAGAAATAGATGGAACTGAATGGAAGTGGGTACTAAGAATTTGGTTTCACCCGAGACATAGGTGATCAAATGCTAGTTCTAATTTTTTTCAATGATTTTTACTATTTATTCATGTTTGGAGAAAGAATATTGATAAACATAGGAAATGGTTGGAAATAAAATACTAGGAATAAGTGGAAGAAGTACACTTATTTCCAAGGTAGTGGAAGGAATATAAATTGGAAAGATGGATCTGTGGATCTTCCACCTCAAACCAAAAGTAAATTGGAATATTTTCATGGTCTTTCACGAAATCACATAAAAATAAATTATAAAAAACAAACTTGATAACTCCAAAAATTAAAACATATGGTACATCTTATCTGCTATTGTATTTGGGATCTTTGTTTCGGTGATCCAGTCACTTATCAGGTGTTATAAACATTGTATGCTTTGATGGGATGAAGAAAGTAGAATACTTCTCATCAACCAAACTGATATAATCATTGTGATTTCAAGAAGACCACAAATCCTCAATAAGTTAAATATTTTTAATGAAATAACGAACAATGTTCAACGAGTATGAAGTTTTATAAAGCTGAGTAGGTGATTGTGGATGGTCATTTTTCACTATTAATGGTGTGAGGTACGATTCTTTTTAATTATAACCTTACATAATCTTTGTTTTATATGGGTGAATATCATTTATTTATTTATTATCATGTTATTTATTTATTAGACTAATATTTGTGACAATTACCTCTACTTTGAATCACTATGCACCACTTGGTCATTGAGAATTTCAGGCCTTCATGTTTAGATCATGTTCTATAACTGTTGATGGTGATGAGTTAAGGTGGGTTTCTCGATACCTAATATTGATTTTTATGAAATAATACTGGTAATATATTGGTTTAAAATGTTTAATTCTTAAATAAACTATTTTACATGACAAGTTAGTTTTAGGAATGGTGATGACACTAAGAATCTCTTTAGACGGGATCAGAGTGAATCATTGTGTGAAATAGGTTTGTGGGAAGCAGTAGTTGAAATTTTCTAATACCAGTTTCTAGCATTGAATTTAGAATCAATGGTGGTGATCAATAATTATGGTTTTCTATCATGTTTTTATTAGTTTCAGGATTTTTCTCCTAAAAATTTATCTAGGATTCCACCCATAAGATAATTGATGTTTCTGATTGATCTCCTCCAAGGGAGAATTCCTATCTCACTTCCATTTTATCAAATGGAAAAATAGAAATATAGGAATTTAATGTGATTTTTGAATAGATAGCAATTAAAGAGTACATGTTTTCTTTCATGTAGCGACCCAAACTTTTCTTAAAATGATATTAAATTATATCAAATATAAACAAAATAATAGTATAACACATAGAGGATTATAAAGTTTAATGTCCTGGGAAAACTAGGACCATACATAACAATTACAACATCAAGCATAAACATTTATTTAATTCCTTCTTTTCTAACATATTATTGGAACTTGAACTCTTTATAGTACATGTAGTCACTCAAGGATATATATCAAAAGGGGTGAGGTAAAATAATAGTAATAGGTTAGATAATAACAACATAGAATGGGGTTTTAATCATCATAACATAGTCAAAATATCAGAAACATGAGATGAATCCTTATTAAAAGACTTGAAATGTGGCATTGCATGATAAATGAAACATCATGTCTTAGTTGTTTAATACAAAACATACTTGTGAACAACTATAGAATATTGTTCACACAAAATTTCACATTAACTTATGAGATTCACCACTTTAACCAATTCATTGGAGCACTGTATAATTCTAGGCGCACCCGTCACGTAGAAATATTCATATAGTGAAATATAATTCTGGGCGAACCTGTCACATCATAACATTATCATTTTTCATGCATTCCACAATGAAAATATATAAAAAATGAACATAAATAAACCATTTAAATTAATGGTTTGAATTTCATAATAACCCATTCATAAAAATTGTGTTCCAAAAATTATGTGGCAACAAAATACCTGATACGATAGACATCAACCTTGATTGAGAAGTAAAAGGTGTGTTTTTGAAAGAAGAGTTATTTTGGAAAACATTTGTTTGACATAAATATCAGTAGAAAAAAAAATTAAATCCCAAAAAATGTATGTTAATTAATAATAGATGATTTTTATGTCGTGACCATACTAAAAATAGAGTGAAATATGGAGAACCTGATGAAAGAAAGTTGGGTTCGACATTTTCACTGTACCTTGTATCCGAACGATTTCATCACATTAATGTACTGTATAACCACATTATATTAATTAATTAACATCTACCGAACCATTTTACATTAATATGTTTTCTTATGGTTTCATTATGTAATTTAATGGGACTTTGGATGAGTTATAGAGTTTAAAAACATTGATTGCGAATGCTCGTTTTTATGGTTTTCTGGAGTAGTTCACTTGTATTCGTAAATGAATGATCATGTAAACATGGATAAACATCGAAAACTAATATATCATGATATTTATGATATTACATAATTTAGGAATATCTTTTAAAGAATTATATTTTTTAACATTTTTATTTCCATTATAATGGAATTATGTTATGATTGTTTGGGTAAATTTGGGTGGCTCATCAACCACAACGAACTTTTTTTGTTTAATCATTTTGTAATATGTACATAAGTATGTTTAAGAAAATTAAATAGGAAAAAATAAATATAAAATATTCTGATTCAACCATAAAAGTGGTTTCATGACCATATCTCATGGTAGAAATGGAAAAAGAAAACATGGAATTCTTGAAGGTGATAGATTAACACCTCATTAACAGCATTTTATTTTATAAAACTACAGGAATAAGAGAAAAAATTTAGATGATATATTATCCCATTAGTATCATAAAATTAAATTATATGTATATTAATGGAGTTACCATTCAATGTGGATGAAGATAGTTAGGGAGAGATTAGGAAATGAACTTAAAATTGAAAGGAAATTAAAGGAAAAGATGGAGAGAAATCACCTATTAAATCGTCCTTCTGAGATCTTCCTTAAGGGACCTAGGCTTGGTATTTTGATGAGACCACAAGATCTTGGACGTGAGGGAGAGGATAGGAAATATTATTGGGATGATATTAGGAAAGGATTAAATCTTGAGAGGTTTGAGGAATTGATGATGTAAAGGGTTTTATTTATAGTAGAGGTGAGAGGTGATTTCTCAATATAAAATTCTTTAATTTATAATTTCTTCAAAAGACAAGGAATAATGAGTATTCCATGACCAAGAAAAGTAATATTATCTTGTTAATCCGAAAAAATTGTTCTTACATCAGTATAACATCATGGATGAATCTATAATTATCTTATTTAGCTAATTTTGTAATTTATGGTATTTCACTAGTCATGAAAAATTCAAGTATTTTATAAAAATACAAAAAATTCACCAAAATTTTTTTCTATATGTTTAACAAAAAAAGGAGTTCCCTTTTTCAAAAAAAAATTCAAATATAATTACTTTAATTTTTAATTACAATCATAATTTACATGAAAAATACATTCTTTTAAATTAAAACTTATTTTATATTTCTCTAAAAAATTGCATAAGGTCTTATAAAATTATCTTAAAACTATAAGCTATAGAATTTTTAATTTAAAAACACGTATTAGAAAAATAAATTATTTTTTAAATAAATTCATTAATTATTATTAATTATTTATGTCTTACAATAATTCCAATACCTCTACTATGGCCAAATTGTAACATATAAGATGCCGGAATGTTATTTAATTATTCATTGGTAATGTTACATTTATTTTGGATGATTTACTATTCTTAAATGTCAAATTACTATTCATTAAGGTTGTAACAACCCAAATATTCATTAATAGAAATTCATCTTGATCTAATTAAATGTTTATAATGGTTATCTGAAATGTGAACTTCATTGGTTTTATGTTTATGTATTTTAAAATACCGTTATTAATTGTGATCATTGCTAATATAGTCATTGAACATTGATCACATGATTAATATAAATATAGGGCTTTAAAAATTCCAATTTACACAGAAAAAGGAAGTGATGGCCTCATCAAGTATACTTTCCCCATACAAAGCCCATTTGTCGGAGTTCGGGAAGGAGGTGGAGTCATTGGGCTTAGCTCTTGACCAAGCATAAGCAGATATTGAACACATTAAGCTTGAGCAGTACTGACTACTAGATACGTGAAAGTTAATAGAGATTACCATCCGAGTGATGTTATCTGACCCAGCCCAAGAGTCTTTGACCATCGTACAACTTACCCTTTGGTCTTATGCGGGTATTATAAAGGGTTATGTAACAAGATCCTAGCACAATGACTATGTACATTATTTTTTTATAAATAACGTGAATTTATTTTATTATTGTTACTTTGTAAATAGTTATCAAAGAAAAAATATTATTTTTAGTTAATATTCTACTAAGAAATATATTTTGATTAATTAACAGATTTTTGAATTATGTAATATTTTATTAAAATATTATATTAAATAAATTAATTTTTATTAAATATAAATGGACATCTAATTTTATGAATGAAATTTTAATTTTTTTTAAAGTTTGAAAGATGTTTTTATCAAAACCCATGATTTTTCCATAAATATGAGTTTTTATTTTCAAATAAAACATTCCAATATAAATAAATTTCTTTAGATAAAATCAATAATTTTTATGGAATTCCGATGTCGAACTTATCCAACGATGATTTTTTCATACTTTTCTAACACAGACGAATTTCTGTGTTAAAATTAAATACCGTTTAAATATATTATGTGTTTTATGACATCATAATGACCCAATAATGATGTAATAAAATAATATAGATATTATTTTCGGCCAATATTTGTTTTACCATTAAAATAATGTGATTTTGGGTGTTTTGATTTATTTTAAAAGGCCTTAGTGGGCCCTTCAAGGCTTATAAATCTTTTTGTCTTTTAAAATTGTTTTCCGTGAGAGTGCGACTCACCTCCACATAAGCAACCCTATTATTTTGAGAATTTAGGACATTGGACCAATAAAATATTGTCTTACAATCCCATTTGGAGAAAACCATGGCCAAAAAACCAGGTGTTTTTTGTGTGGTTTTTATTAGATTAATGTAAGGTATCCCAAACCTAAGTAATAAAGACTCCACTCTCCTTTCCTATGTAATACCTATCAAGATCCCACTTCCCCTTCACTAAATTATTTTGGAGATTAACCAACATATGAACTCTTCTCTCTAGAATCCTCCCAAGGTGCCCCAAGCTCCCAAGAAGCCTCTGTCAAGTCTCTCCCAAGCCTTTGGTATCACACTTCCACATAAGGGAATCCTACCTTTATCTTTTTATCCATGATTCTTAATATTGTTATTCCCATTTATTTTCAATTAAAAATGTTGGGGTTTGATTTCAAACCTTCCTCATAATGCCCTATTTTTGTTTGGATAATGGGATACCCCATTTTATCTCATTAAATCCTCCCATATACACCCATTACCATTCTGAAATTCTGTGAGGGATTTCTCTCTCCTCTTTTACATCTAACTAATCCTTTTTTATTATGCATCTTTGTTCCATTAGGGTATTTGGGACATGTATATATATGAACCCCTTAGATTCAATTTCATGTACATATTATGATACAACAATTTCCCTCTCATCAACCACTTTCATGAATCCTTATGTAACGTTTTTATGTTCTCGAAATTGCACTGCATTTTTTCAAGACAAAGTCATTGTGTAGTATATACCATGCCCATTTATCTATCAATGGTATTAAACATTATGCACATTTACTTATTGATTATAGATTTTCATATATGAATTTCACATTTTTTTATCACTAAATAAATTATTATTTTTATTGAATCCATGTTTTATGATCCATGTGGCACACATCTGCATGAAATGAAATGATTAAGAAACGTGCGCCCTGATAGCGCTCCAATGCATTGGGTATATTATAGTATCATGATACATCTTGGGAAATGTGTGTTGACTCATGCTAATTCATGTTCAATGACGATTTACTTGTGCTTCATGTGCAATGAGGGTTTAGTCATGCTCCATGTGCAATGAGCATTGGCTCATACAAATCCCATGTTATGTGTGGATTCCACATTTCTATGTTATGATTATCATTCAATATCATGCCTTTATGTTCATATTTCTCTTATTCTCCATTGATATTCATATTTTCAAACATGTTTTGTTTTCCTCAAGTTATTCCATGTTTATTCCCTTACTGTGATTTATAGATCACATGTTTCTTATGCATTCCCTCAGGTTATCCCAGGCAATGCTAAGTACGATGGAATGTAGTGATCATGTAAAGGATGTTTTCAATAATGATGTTGTGTGTTTAATTTTCTATGAAGTTATGTAATGTTCTTATGTCCTAAAGACACTAGACCTCTCGAAATTCTATGTTGTATCAAGTGATGTTTTTATATAATAAATTTGGTTTAACTGTGTAATAAAAAGTAGAGATGTTGTAGTTTGTATCAGAGGAAAGGTTCAATTATTTTGGGATTAAGATTAGAAAACCCTAGTGAAGACTTAGAGTCATGAATAAGTATAAAAAAACATCCCTAATTATTGGTGAGAATTGAGTAGGTGGTTTATCAAGAATATACATCCATATCTAGATACAAGCGGGTAGAGGATGCTTTGGAACAAATGTATCCTAGGGGTAAAACCCGAAAACACCGCTTTGAGCTAGACTGGAATGGGAACTAGTGCATGAAAACGGTCCTTGTTTCACTCTTTGTTATTATACTCTCGAGGGATATGATTTAGTAAATTTGCATACTTAGTATGAAACCTTATTAAGGGAATAAAAAAATGCCGTTAAGAATATATGTTAGAATGTAGATCATGAATAGCATAGATTGAAGCTTATGGATTCACAAGTTATGAAAATAAAAGTTATTTATAAGTCATCAGTCTTGTCCTTGAATTACAATTTATGTGTAACCCCTAGCTTTGCTTTTATTCCAGCCAATGGCCAGTAATAGGAGGACTCGGTCTAACAGCCTATGTGAAGATCAATGTGATGACTGTGCTAAAGAGATTTCCATTTTGATGGGAATGGGAATTGCAAACATTTTCATGATTCCCTCTCAGTCTACTCAATATTTGAATAGAAACATGGGTCCAAAAGAACATTCAACCCCCACCCCCCATGAAAGAAAAAGTCACTACTGAGAGCTTCATGAGACAAAGGCCTAATACTTTTAATGGATGATATTAACACTCAATCACTGATACAATGGATCAACTCAATTGAAAAGATCTACTCCATATTTCAATGTTCTGAACAAGAGAAGGTTTTCCTGGATGCTTATCATATAGAGGGTGAAGCTGTTCAATGGTGGACATTGATAAAAAATACGAAGTCTGAGGAGGAGATCAAGGAAATGGAATGGAGGGTTTTCTGGAAGATGATTCTTGATAAATATATCCCTCACACCCTTCGTCTTAAGATGGAATGGGACATTCTTGACCTCATACAAATAGACAATGAATCTGTCTGAGCTTATGAGGAAAACATCACAAGGATTGCACTATATGCATCTAGATCTATCTTTACCCACAAATTCAAGGTTGACCACTTGTTTGGTGTGTTGAAACCTAGCCTATGAAAAGCACTTGTGATCCATAACTTCGACAGCTATGAGAAAATTGTCTGATGTGTCCTCATGGTCGAAATGGAGATTAGAGAATCTCAGGGGTATCATAGGGATAAGAAGCGTAAGTTGGACTTCAATTCTGGATATCTGATGGATAAATCCAATGGTGCTAAGAAGATCCAACACCCCACTTGACAAAGGTGAGAAAAGAATCATCCCAAAAATTGCATGAAGGGGATGAGGAAATGTATTAGGTGTGGAAGAGAAGGGAACCTAGATTTTATCTACTGACAAGAAAAACTAGTGGTTGCAATAGTGTTGAGGAACACTATGTCCAAACCTCAGCGCATTATTCATTACTACAATTTCAATGAACCAGGGAATATTTCAAATCAGTTCCCTTAGCCAAGGATTTTAAGAAGCAATAAACAACCTCTAAGGAAGAAAGGGAAAGCTTTTTCAATCACTACTACCAAAGTGAACCCTAACAACAAATTGGTGATAGGTATGCTATATATTCATTCAATAATAACGAAAATAATTTTTGATTCAAGTGATACATATTCTTTTATATTTCAAAAGGTTAGTAGAAAAATACATGCACCACCACATATCATGGATGTAATGATGTCGGTGAGTACAGAAAATGGGACAATCATTGCATCCCATAAATATAAAACTTCCTGGTTATAATCAATCTATTGAATTTCCCTGAAAACCATGTCATGCTCCCTCTAGTAAAATTTGATGCAATTCTTGGCATGGATTGGATTTCCTTATATAGAGCCAACATAAATTGCCGTGATAGGGAAATCACTATCCAAGTGGAGAATCGTCCCCCAATCCCATGCAAGTGAAGAGGGGGAAGATGAATCTTCTTTAGCTCTATCATCTCAATCGTGGATATTATTTCCCTATGAGCACATGTATCTGGCTCAGTTGTTTGAGACTATGGAGGAAACCATCCTTGAAGACATGCCTATTATGAAAGAATTCGTTGATGTGTTTCCCAAGGAATTTCATGGTCTTCCTCCAAGAAGAGATGTTGAATTATCAATTGATCTTATACATGAGTAATTTCCAATATCCATGAATCCATATAGAATGGCTGTTGTGGATCATGAGGAGCAGAAAAAACAACTACAAGTGAATCTATATAAAGGGTTTATAAGACCATGTGATTCACCACGGGGTGCACCAGTCCTCTTATTCAAGAAGATAGATGGGTCAATGTGCCTTTTCAACATTTATCGTGAGCTTAACAAAATCATGATAAAGAACAAGTATACTCTACCATGAACCTTGGACTTGTTTGATCAGTAGATTGGAGCAAAAACTTCTCCAAGGTGGATTTGCAGTGGGGATATTATCAAGTATGGGTGAAGAAGGAAGTTATCCCCAATACTACTTTATGTACATGATACGGGCAATTTGAATTCATAGTAATTCCATTCAAAATCACTAATGCACGATAAATCTTCATGTAATTGGTGAATATAGTCTTTAGGGATTACCTCGAAAAATTTGTGGTAGTCATTATACATGATATTCTGATATACTCCAAAACCATGGAGGATCATGAGGATTATCTAAGAACTAGACTAGAGAACTTGGAGAAGGAGAATATCTATGCAAATTACATCAAGTGTGAGTTCTGGTTAAAGGGGTTCTCATTCTTGGGTCATATCATCACAAACAATGGGATATCTATGGATCCCTCAAAAACAGATGCAATTGAGAGATGGCCAAGTCCAACATCGGTAAAAGATATCTGTAGCTTCTTGGGGTCAGCTAGATATTATCAACAATTTGTGAGAAATTTATTTCAATTTTACAACCCTCTTACCATGCTAACTCGAAAGGGAGTAAAGTTTTTTTAGATTTATGAATGCAAAAGAATATTCAAGGAGTTAAAAAGGTGGCTTATCACTGTGCTTGTTCTCACTTTACCCATAAGTGGATAATTTTTTGTGGTATTCAGTGATGCTTAGAAGAAGGGCATGGGCTATGTGTGGATACAAAATGGAAAACTCTTTGCCTATGCTTGTAGGTAATTGAATGTTCATGAGTAGAATTATCCAACATATGATTTGGAGTTGGCTACTGTGATCATCGCTTTAAAAATTTGGAAGCAATATCTATTTGGGGAGAAGTGTGAAAAATGTACAGACCAAAAAATACTCAAGTATATATTCACATAGAAAGTTTTAAACATGTTCTAATGAAGTTAGATAGATTTGATCAATGAATATGACTACTAAAACTATTTCCACCCAGGGAAAGCAAACAAGGTGGCATATGCTCTATGTAGAAAGGACCTGGCGATTCTATTATTGATGAGAATTTAGAAGGATCAAATCTTCTTAGACTTGATAAAGATGGAAATGGAAATCATAATGAAGGGAACATCATCAATCCTTCACAAAGTATTGATCAACCATATATTTTTGAAAGGTTAAAGGATTTTCAAAAGGATGATGTTGGAATTTAGAAGAATGTGGAAACTGTCAGAAAAGAAAAATCCTCAGAGTTCAATGTTAATGAAGAATGAATTCTGAGATTTGGGAAATGTCTATGTGTTCCATAGTCCAGATCTAATGAATGAACTTTTGGATAATGCATGTAGTTCTAATTTCTCTATTCACCTAGAAAACCAAATGTTGTATTGAGATCTCGGAGAGCATTTTCGGTGGGTTAAAATGAAGAAGGATATCCCGGAGTATACATCAATGTGTCTGGTGTGTCAGCATGTGAAGGGAGAGTGGAAGAAGTCTAAGGGGAAGACGCAACCATTTCCCATAACAACATGGAAATGGGAGAACATCACCATGGACATTGTCACTGGACTTTTGAAGGCTTCTGAAGCCACCAATGCAATCTGGGTTGTTGTGGATTGTCTTACAAATTCTGCACACTTTATTTCAATTCAAGAGGATTTTTCATTGGGGGAAATGGAACAGATATATATTAGGGAAGTGGTAAGGACACAAGGAGTACCACTATTTATTGTATCCGATTATGATCCAAGATTCACCTATATGTTTTGGAAGAGACTTCCACATGCTCTGGATACTGAACTGAATATATGTACGTCCTATCATCCTCAAACTAATGGCCAACCTGAGCGAACTATTCAGAAAATGGAGGATATGTTATGATCATAATCTATGGACTTCAAAGGAGGGTGGGGCCTACATCTTCCCCTGGTTTAATTCTCTTACAATAACAGTTTCCACTAGATCATCTGAATAGAACCATATGAAGCCTTGCATGGGAAGAGGTGCAGAACACCAACATGTTGGGATGATGTCGGTGAATGTAAGTTTCTAGGACTAGAAATGGTCGAAGAAATGGTGGAGAATGTGAAAACCATTCTACAGCATATCAAGGTATCCCAGAGTCAACAGAAGAATTATGCAGATAAACATCAACGAGACCTTTAGTTTAAAGATAGAGACATGGTATTTCTACACATATCTCCATGGTCGAATGTCATGAGGTATGGAAAGATAGGGAAGTTATGTCCTTGGTACATTGGCCCCTTCGAGATTGTTGATCATGTTGGGGTTGTGGCCAATAGACTAGAACTTCCACCTACCATGAACAAATTACATGATGTATTTCATGTATTCCTCTTAAGGAATTACATACAAGACTCATCACATGTACTCTCTTCAATGATATTATAGATAGAGGGTGATATTTTTAACGAAGAGAAACCAGTGAAGATAATAGATCGTAGAGAATAAGTTCTATGGAATAAGAAAATTCCCCTCATCAATGTGTTGTGGAGAAACTACAAGTGAGAAGAAGATATGTGGGAATCAGAGGAAGTGATGAAGTACATTTAACCGAATTTTTTTTAGAGTGGGAAAAGGAAATTCGAGGGTGAAATTTCTTAAGGGGGGAAGATTGTAATGACCCTAGCATTCATTAAGGGAAATTACTCTTGATCTAATTAAATGTTTGTTATGGTTATATAAAATTTTAAATTCATTGGTTTTATGTTTCAGGATTTTAAAATACCATTCTGAATTGTGACCATTTGTAATATTTCCATTGAATAGTGATCAGATGATTAGTACAAATATAGGGCGTTATCAATTCCAATTTACTCAGAAAAAGAAAGTGATGACCTCATCCAGTAGACTTTCCCTATACGAGGCCCAATTGTTGGAGTGTGGAATGGAGGTGGCATCATTAAGCTTCGATCATGACAATTCCTAGGCTGAGCTTGAACACGTTATGCATGAGAAGAACCGACTATGGGATAAGTGTAAGTAAATAGAGATTACCAATCGAGCGATGTTATCCAAGCCACCCCAAGAGTCTATCACCATAGAATACCTTACCCTTAGGTCTTATGATGGAAGTATAAGGGGTTATGTAACAAGACCCTAAAAATCTGGCTGTGTACATTATTTTTGTATAAATAATGTGCATTTATTTTATTATTGTCACTTTGTAAATAGGTTTTAGAGCATTAATAGTATTTTTAGAAAACATTAAACTAAGAAATATATTTTGATGAATTAATGGACTTATGAAATAAATAATATTTTAATAATATATTATTATAATTAAAATAATTTTTAATAAATAGAAATGATCATATAATTTTATAAATTTATTTGTAATTTTTAAAAAGGTTTGAACACTTTTTTGGTCAAAACCCATGAATCTTTCGTAAATTTCGATTCTTACTTTAAAAGTGAAAATAAAATATTTATAAAATTATTTAGAAAAAATGATTTTTTTGAATCAGGACATCAAAATTATCCAACGGTGAATTTTTCATAATTTGCCGAGACAGTCCAATTTTTGGGTAATAATTAAATACCATTCCAATATGTCATGAATTTTATGACATTAAAATTACCCAATAGTGATGTAATAAAATAATATAAAAATTATGTTCGGCCAATATATGTTTTACCATTAAAATAAGGTGACTTTTTGTTTGTTTTATTTATTTTTAAAAACTTTAGTGGACCTTTCAGGGCTTATAAAACATTTTGTTATTTTAAATTGTTTTCCTAGAGAGTGTGACTCACCTCCACATAAGTAACCCTATTATTTAAAGAAGTTTAGCCATTAGACTGATAAAATATTTTTTTCCACTCTGCTTTTTAAAAAACCATGGTCAAAAACCATGGGCTAGTTTCGAGTTTTGATTATTTTAATGTGAGGTGTCCCAAACCCAAATAATAAAAAATTCTCCTTCCTTTCTTATATTAACCCACCCCAGCTCCATCATCCCCTTCAATAAAAGCCTTTGGAGTTCAACCATCCCCATCCCTCCTATTTCTATAATCTTCCCAAGGTTCCCCATTCTCATAAGAAGCCTCTCACAAGCCTCTCCCAAGTCTTTGGGATCACACTTCCAAGTAAGTGATTCCTACCTTTCTCTTTTCATCCAAGATTCTTAATATAGTTATGCCCTTTTATTTTCAGTTAAAAATGATTGAGTATAATTTCTCAACCCCACCATATTTACCTATATATGTTTTGATAATGGGAGTCCCCTTTCTATCTCATTAATGTCTCCCATATACACTTGTTACCATGCTAAAATTCAGTGAGGGGTTTCTTTCTTCTCTTTTACAGCCAAATAGTCCTTTTGTATTATGCATCAAAATTCCATTACGTTTGTTGGTACATGTATCTATATGACCCCAATACTGTCCATTTCATGTACATATTATGATACACTAATTTCTCTCTCATCAACCTTTTTCATGAATCCTTATGTCATGCCAATATGCTGCCAAAATTGCACAACATTGTTTTCTAGCCATTGTCATTGAGTAGTGAATACCGTGAACATTTCTCTATGAAGGGTATTAAACATTATGAATATTTACATATTGAATATAGAGTTCAATTTTTGAATTCTACATTCCTTTATCATGGAATACATTATTATTTTTAATTAATCCATGTTTTTATCCATGTGTCACACTTATTGTAGAAATGAAAATTTTAAGAAGGGTGCACCCTTATAGCGCTCCAATGCATTGGTTAATGTTTTGTATCATGATACGTCATGTACAATTGGTGTTTACTCATTCAAATTCATGTGAAAAAAGGTTTTACTTGTGCTTCATGTGAAATGAGGATTTACCCATGCTCCATGTTTAATGAGCCTTTGCTCATGCTAGTTCCATGTTATGTGTTGTTGCCACATTTCCATGTTATGATTATCCGGCTTAATCATTCCTTTATGTTCATTTTTCTCTTGTTATACATTGATATACCTATTTTCTAATATGTACTATATTCCTCATGTTATTCCATGTTTATTCCCTTGCTGGGGTTTATAGCTCACCTTTTTCTTATGCATATCCTCAGGTTATCCAATGAAATGCTAAGTACGAGGGAATGTTTTGGTCATGTAAAAAAGTTTTCAATAAAGATGTTATATGGCTTATGTTCTAAGATGTTATGTAATGTTCCTAAGCCACAATGACACTAGAACACTTGATCTTCTATATTGTATCAAGTCAATATTTTATGTAATAAATCAGCTTTAAGTGTGTAATAAAAATCAAGGTAGTTATAATGGTAGGTTACTATTCATAAAAAATTTCGTCTCTCTTATCAGACTCAAAAAATCTTACTGATCACAATCATGTCTATCATATTTTCAAAATTCAAAACATAGATGTGGAAAAATTATGTTTAATGATAATATAGTATTTTGTATCATAATACGTCACTGTTCTTCCTAATGGGATTATACAATAAGGCATAACTATAACTAGGGTCATCCATTGATAAAACATTGGGTCATTACATTCTTCTCCCCTTATGAAATTTCATCCACGTATTTTTTTTTACATAAACAGGTGAGGGTACTTATCTTTCATTACCTCTTCTGGTTCCTGAGTAGATTCTTCATACTTACGGTTCCACCATAACACTTTTGAATGTAGGGTTGTGTTGTTACGTAGAACCTTATCTATTTGGACAAAAATCATCCCTGGTTGCTCCTCATATGAGAGATCATCTTCCAGTTGTACCACCTCGGAGTTTAGTACATGGGATGGATCTGGTACATACTTCCTCAGTAGTGATAAATGAAATAGATCATGAACATGAGGCATATTAGCTGGAAGATAAAGTCGATAGGCAAAGGCTCATATGGTCTCAAGGATCTCAAAGGGTCCAGTGTACCTCGGGCATAGATTACCTTTCATTCCAAACTGCATGACTCTATTCTATGATGATATTCTAAGGAAGACCTTATCTCCAATGTTGAACTCCATGACCCTTATATGGTTGTCAGTGTAGCTCTTTTTCCGAATCTGAGTAGATTTGATGTATTTCTGGAGGTCTTGAAACTTCTCTGTCATATATTGCACAAGATCGGGTCCAAGTATCTTTCTTCTTTCCAACATCATCCCAACAGGTTGGTGTCCTAAATCACTTTACATATAGAGCTTCATAAGTATCCATATGAAAACTCTATAGGAAGCTATTGTTTTATGAGAACTCGACCAATGGGAGATTCAGATCTCGTCCACCTTTGAATTCTAGAGAGAAATATCTTAGAATATCTTCAAGCATCTGAATATTCCTTTTTGATTTCCCATCAGTTTTGGGGTAATAGGCAATGCTGAAATTTAATTCATTACTCAATGAATGTTAAAGGTTCTTCCAAAATATAGTTCTGAACCATGGATCATGATTAGAGGCAACCGAGAGTGGAAATCCCACCTTTCAATACATGACTATTACATTCCTCTAGTACAAACTATAGATGCCCATCCATTTCTTACATTACTATGACATAATTTTGATGATATAAGAATAATAATATTATAACACAGATAGGATCTAACGGTTTAGTTTCTTGGGAAAAGTTGGACCATACATAACAATTACAACATCAAGAATAAGAAATTATGTAATTCCATGTTCTATAACTTCTTATTGGCACTTGACCTCTACTTAGTACATGTAGTCAACTAAGGATTTACATAAAAAGGGGTGAGATAAAATCCCAGAATGGGGTTAGATAAAAATAGTATAGAATGGGGTGAGGATAATCATAACATAGGAAAAAGATCATGAACCTGAGATGAATCATTACTAAAAGACTTGAAATGTGGTAATGGATTAAAAATTAAACATAATGTATTAGTGGTTAACTACCTAACATACTTGTAAACAAATCTAGAATCTGGTTTACACATAATTTAACATGAAATCAAGAGATTCACCACATTTACCAATGAATTTAGGCGTTTTATAATTCAGAGTTCACCCATCACATTAAAATATTAATATTGTGCTATATAATTCTGGGAGCACCCATCACATCCAAACATTATCATTTATCATGAATGCCACAATGAAAATATATCAAAAATGAAAATTATTAAACGATGTAATGGTATGGGTTTCATCTCATAATAACACATTCTTAAAAATTGGGTTCCCAAAATTAAGTGGGAATAACATACTTGATATGATAGCCATCAACCACGAGTGAGAAGTAAAAGGGGTGTTTTTGAAAGAGGAATTATTTTGGAAAACATTTGTTTGGCATAAAAATCTGTAGAAATCATTTATATACCATAAAAGGTAATATAATTATGAAAAAATGATGTTTAAGGAGTGACTATACAAAAAATGTTGTGAAAGTGGTAGAACCCAAAGAAAAAAAATTTGGGTTTAAGATTTTCCCCCTACCATTTATCTGAACTCTTTCTTCACTTTAATGTCATGTATAACCACATTAGATTAATTAATTAAAATTTAAGGAAAATTTATAAATTAATATGGTTCATTATGGATTAATTAAGTAATTTTATGGGCCTTTTAATGAGTTATATTGTTTAAAATCTTTTGTTTGGGAATGTTCATTTTTTTGGTTTTCTTGAGTGGTTCACTTGTATTCATAAATGATTGTTTGTGTAGAACTCGCGTAAAAATAAATAACTGATATTTATGATATAAATGATATTAAGTATGTTAAAATGATCATATAATGAATTATATTATAAACCATGTGGATGAATCATTAGATAATAATTAAAATAAGATTGTTTGGGTTAATTTGGACGGTTTTGGGACCACAATGAACATGTTTTGTTTAATAATTTATTAATATGTATGTAAGTAAGCTGAAGAAGATTAAATAGGTAAAAATACATATAACATAATCTGGTACAACCATAAATAAGGTTTCATGACCTGGTCTAAAGGTATAAATCAAAAAATAAAACATGTCATTATTGAAGGTGATAGAATAACACCTCACAAACAACGTTTTCTTTTATAATGAAAGGGGAGAAAGGGGTTGGATGATATAATATACCATTAGTATCATAAAATTAAATTATATGTATAATAATAGAATTAACATACCATCTGATGAATATTGGTGGGGAGATATTAAGAAACAAACATGAAATTGAATGGAAATTAAAGGAAAAGGGGGAGAGAAATTATCTCTTGAATCCTCCTATTGAGATGCTTCTTATGTGAGAACGACATGGTCTTTTGATGATACCAGAATCTCTTGTATGTGTGGGAGAGTCTAGGGAATATTCTTGGGTAAATATTAGATAAATATTGAATCTTGAGAGGTGTGAGGAAATGAGGGTGTGAAGGGCGGTATTTATAGTGGAGGAGAGAGGGGATTTCTCAATATAAAATACAATAATTTATTATTTCTCCAAAACACAAGGCATAATAAGTCTTTCATTACCAAGAATAGTAATTTTATCATGTTAATATGAACCAATTGTTTTTAAATAATCATAAAATCATGCATGACTCTATAATTATCTTATTCAACTTATTTTGTAAATTATGGTATTTTACTTTTCATAAAAAATTCATGTATGTAAAAAAAATACAAAAAATTCACCCCAACCATTTTTTGATGTGTATAATCCAAAAATGAATTACATTTTTCAAAAATAATTTTCTAGATATGATTGATTTTAATTTTAATTACAATAATAATTTACATGAAAAATACAAATTTAAAAATTTAAATTTATTTCATATTGCATTCAATAATTACGTAAGTTCTTATAAAATTATCATAAAACAATAAGACATAGATTCTTTAATTTATGAAAAAAATTTATGAAATTAAATTCTCCTTTAATTTAATTAATTAATTATAATCAATTATTTATGTCTTCAAAAAATTATAAAACTTTTACTATGGTAAAATTATCACTTTTATGATGCCTAAATATTATTTATTTATTAATGGATAAGGTTACATATATGCTCGACAATTTACTATTAATAAGGGTCATATTAATATTCCTAAGGGTAGGTTACTATTCTTCAAAAATTAAGATATTCCTTTCAGACTACAAACATCTTATTGTTCACAACTGTGTTTGTAATATTTTCAAAATTCAAAACATAGAAATGGAAAAATTATGTTTAATGATCACATTGTATATAGTATAATAATATTTCATTGTGATTCCTAATGGTATTATAAAATAAGGCATAACTATAAGAAGGGAATTCTATGGATACAAAATTTGGACATTAAATTCTTCTCCCCTTATGAAATTTCAGCCTCGAAATATTGTTTTATATAAACAGGTGAGGGTACTTCTCCTTCATCACCTATTTCATTTCCCAAGTTGATTATTCATAATTATGGTCCAATCATAATACTTTGACAAGGTTGGTTTTATTGTTTCATAGAACCTTATCTCTTTATAACAGAATCTTCACTCGATGCTCCTCATATGAGAGATCATCATCCAATTGTAACACCTCTAAGTTAAGTACATTTGATGGATCGAGCATGTACTTCCTCAGGAGTGATACATGAAATAAATCATAAACATGGGCCATATTTGGTGGAAGTAGATGATGATAGGCCAATGATTCTATGAAATCATGGATCTCAATGGGGCCAATGTACCATGGGATTAAATTCCCTTTCTTTCCAAACCACTTGACTCTCTTCCATAGTGATATTAGAAGGAAGTCTTTATCTACAACGTCGAACTCAAAGTCCCTTTGATGGTTGTGGACATTGCTCTTTTTCTGACTCTGAGAATCTTTGATGTGTTTCTAGATGACTTGAACCATCTTTTTCATCTCTTGCACAAGATAGGGCCCAATTATCTTTCTTTCTCCAACTTCATCCCAAAAGATTGGGGTTTTACATCGCTTTCTAAATGGAGCTTCATATAGATCCATCTGAATACTCTAGTAGCCTGAAGGCCTTTTTATTGATCCATATGAATACTCGAGGGGAATATAATTTTGTATGAGAAGTCAACCAATGGGATATGATTATCCCATAAACCATTGAATTCTCGAGAGAATGCTCTTGGCATATCATTATGCTTCTAAATAGTCCTTTAAGATTTTCCATCAGTTTGGGGGTGATAGGTCATGATGAAATTTAATCAGTACTCAAAGCATGTTAAAGTCTCCTCCAGAATTTAGATGTCATCCATGGATCATGATCATAGAAAATCGCGAGTGGAACTCCAACAATTTATTAAGATACTTTTTTATTACTCTCATACTAACTATAACGACACATCCATTTCTTAAGTTGTTATTAAATAATTTTTAAGATAAGCAGCATAATAGTATAACACATAGATGACCTAATGGTTTAGTTTCATGGGAAAACTAGGACTATACATAACAATTACAACATAATGCATAAACATTTATTTAATTCCTTCTTTTCTATAATCTTATTGGAACTTGACCTCTCTTTAGTACATGTAGTCACCTGAGGATATACATCAAAAGGGGTGAGATAAATGCACAATAAGGGGATAAATATGAACAATATATAATGGGGTGAGTATAAGCATAACATAGTCAAAAGATCAAGAACTTGAGACGAATCAATAGTAAAAGACATGAAATGTGGAAATGCATAAAAATGAAACATAATATCTTACTCGTTAACTACCACACATAAATGTGAAAAAAGCTTGAATATTGTTCACACATCAATTCACATTAAATTATGATATTCATTACATTATCCAATGAATTGGAGCACTGTATAATTCTAGGCGCACCCATCACATTGAAATATTCATATTACGATATATAATTCTAAGAGCACCAGTCACACAATAACATTATCATTCATCATGCTTGGCCCAATGAAAAAATATAAAAAATGAACATAACTTACCCTTGGAAAAGAATTGTTTTCATCTCATAAGAACACATTCATAAACATTTGGTTCCCAAAATTAAGTAGGGATAAAATACTTGATACGATAACCATTAACCATGAGTGATAATTAAAAGGTGTGTTTTTGAAAGAAGTGTTTTTTTGAGAAACATTTTTTGACATCAACATCAGAAAAAAACATTTATATCCGAGAAAAATTAAAGATAATTTTTTTAAAAATAATTTTTAAGGAGTGACCATACCAAAAATTGAGTGAAAGAGGGCGGACCCAATGAAAGAAAGTTGAGTTCAGGATTTTCCCCTTACCTTGTATCCGAACATTTTCTTCACATTAGTGTCCTATATAACCACATTAAAATCATAAAATAAAATTTCTAGAACATTTATTACATTAATATGGTTCATTAAGGTTTCAATATGTTATTTTATGGTACTTTTTATGAGTTAAATATTCTAAAAACATTGTATTGGAATGTTTGTTTTTTTTGGTTTTCTAGAGTGGTTCACTTGTATTTATAAATGAATGATCGTGTAGAACACGGATAAACGCCTAGAACAGATATTTCATGCTATAAATGATATTAAATAAATTAAAATGATATTATAATTAATTATATTATATATTATGTGGATGAATCCTTAGATAATAATTAAATTAATAATTGTTGGGTTAATTTGGGCTATTTTTCAACCACAACGTACTAGTTTTGTTTAATATATTAGTAATATATACACAATTAAGTTCCAGAAAGATAAATATGAAATAATACATATAACATATTATGTTTGAAATATAAAAATGTTTCATTATCATATATGAAGGTAGAAATGGAAAAAGAAAACATGTCTTTTTTGAAGGTGATAGATTAACACCTCATGAACAATGTTTTATTTTATTAAATAAAAGGAAGAGGAGAAGGGGGTTGGATGATATAATATCCCATTAGTATCATAAAATTCCAGTATATGTATAATGCATGATAAACCATAAAACTTTTATGAATATAGGTGGGGATAGATTAAGAAATTTACATGAAATTGAAAGAGAAATAAAAGAAACTCGGAGAGAAATTATCCATTGAATCCACCTCTTGAAATACTCCTTATGGGACCTAGTCTTTGTATTTTGATTAGACCATAAGCTCATGGACATGGGGGAGGGGGTAGGGAAGATTCTTGGATAGAGTTTAGGAAATGCTTGAATATTGAGAGGTGCGAGGACTTGATGGTTTGAACAGTGGTTGTTATAGTGGAGGGGAGAGGGGATTTCTCAATATAAAATTCATTAATTTATTATTCTCCACAAGGAAAATAATAATGAGTCTTCTAGGACAAATAATAGTAATTTTATCATGTGAATACGAACCAATTGTTCTTACATCATCATGAAATCGTGAATCAATCTATAATTATCATATTTAGATTATTTTGTAAATTATGGCATTTCACTGCTCATAAAAAACTCAAGTATTTACTAAAAATATCAAAAATTCCCCCCAAATATTTATTGATGTGTAGAATCTAAAAATGAAGTCTATATTTTCAAAAATATATTTCAAAATTTTAATAACTTAATTTTTATATTCAATTATAATTTACTTGACAAATAATGTTTCTAAAATTAACACTGATTTTATATTGCTTTCAAAAATTACGTAATGTCTTATAAAATTATCTTAAAATTGTAAGACATATATTTTTCAATTTATGGACACATATTATGAAAATAAATTTTCTTCTAAATTAATTAATTAATTATAAATAATCATTTATGACATACAAAAATGAAAATACTTATACTATGGTCAAATTTTCACATATAAGATTCCTAAATTTCATTTAATTATTCATGAGTAATGATACTATTATTTTAGATGATTTACTCCTCATAACTGTAATATTACTATTCCAAAGGTTAGGTTACTATTCACCTAAAATTATGTTTTTTCTTTCAGACTCGAAACTTCTTATTGATCACCACTTTGTATGTCAGATTTTCGAAACTGAAAACATAGAACTGACAAAATTATGTTTAATTATCACATAGTATTTAGTTTCATAATATGTAATTATGCTTCCTAATGGGATTATACTATAAGGAATAACTATAGTAAGATAATTTCATTGACAAAAATTTGGTTCATTAGATTCTTCCCCTTTATGAGATTTCTCCATTGAAATTTCATTTCACATAAACTGGTGAGGGTACTTCTCCTTCATCGCCTCCTGTATTTACCATGTAGATTCCTTATAACTACAGATCATCCATAATACTTTGACAAGGTGGGTTTTCCTATTGAATATAATATTATCTCTTCTATCTAGAATCATTACTGGGTGCTTCTCATATAAGAGATAAACATTCAATTGTACCACCTCTGAGTTCAGTACATGTGAGAGATCTGGTATGCTCTTCCTCAAGAGTGATACATGAAACACATCTAGAACATTAGCCATATTAGGTGGAAGTTCAAGGTGATTGGCCAAGGATCCTGTGTGGTAATGGATTTTAAAGGGGCCAATGTACCTTGGGCTTATCTTTCATTTCTTTCCATACTACATGACTGTCTTCTAGGGTGATATTCGAATGAAGACATTATCTCCAATGACAAACTTGAAGTCCCTTCAACGGTTTTCAACATAGCTCTTTTTCCAACTCTAAGTATCATTGATGTGTTTTGGATGACTTGAACCTTCTCTATCATCTCTTGCACACGATTTTGTCCAAGTAGCATTATTTCTCTAACTTCATCCCAAAAGGTTGGAGTTCTACATTTCTTTCCATACAGAGCTTCACATGGATCCATATGAATACTCGAGTGGAAGCTATTTTTGTATGAGAACTCTACCAATGAGAGATACTGATCCCATCCACCTTTAAATTCTAGAGAGCAATGTCTTACAATATCTTCACACTTTTGAATATTAATTTCAGATATTCCTTTAGTTTCAGAGTGATTGGTCATGCTGAAATTTCATCAAGTACTTAAAGCATATTGAAGGCTCCTCCAAAATTTATATGTGAACCATGGATGATGATTAGAGAAAATTGATAGTGGAACTCTTACCTTTTATTACATTACATTTTCATTCCTTTGATACCAACTATAGTGACCCATCCTTTTGTTACATTACTATTAAATAATTTTAAAGATAACCAACATAATAGTATAACACATAGAGGAACAAAAGGATTAGTGTCTTGGAAAAAATGACCATACATAAAAATTACAACATCATGCATAAACATTTATTTAATTCCTTCCTTTAAATCTTATTACTAGCACATTACCTCTCATTATTAAATGTATTCACCTGAGGATATACATCTAAAAGGGTGAGCTAAAATACCAGTATGTGGTTAGATAATAAAAATATATAATGTTGTGAGAATAATCATAACATAGTCAACAAATCAAGAACATGAGAAGAATCATTAATTATATACTTGAATTGTGAAAATTAATTAAAAAATTAAACATCTTGTATTAGTGGTTAACTACCACACATACATGTGAAAAAATCCAGAATCTTTTTCACACATGATTTCACTTTAAATGGAGTGTTTTTGAAAGAAGAGTTATTTTAGATAACATTTGTATGACGTAAAAATAATTTAAAAACATGTATATACCATAAAAGATAATATAATTATGATCAAATGTTTTTTATGTACTGACCATACAAAAAATTGACTGACAGAGGGACAACCCAAGGAATGAAAGTTAGGTTCGAGATTTTCCCCTTCCCTTGTATCCGAACACTTTCTTCACTTTAATACCTACTATAACCTCATTAAATTCAATAATTAAAATTTAAAAAACATTTTTTACATTAATATGGTTCATTATGGTTTTATTATGTTACTTAATGGGCCTTTTTATGAGTTATAGAGTTTTAAAAAATTGTTTGGGAATGTTCGTTTTTATGGGTTTCTAGAGCGGTTCACTTGTATTCATAAATGATTGTTCCTGAAGAACATGTAAAAACATAAAGAAATTATATTTCATGTTATCAATGATATTAAATAAGTTAAAATGATCTTATAATGAATAAAATTATATAACTTGTGGATGAATCATTAAATAATAATTAAATTTTGATCGGTTGGGTTAATTTGGGTGGGTTTTTAACCAGAAAGAACTTGTTTTGTTTAATAATTTATTAATATGTACACAAGTTAGATAAAGAACATTATTTATGACATAATACCTATAACATATTCTTTTTCAAACATAAAAAGGCTTAATGACTAGATCTGAAGATAGAAATGGAAAAAGAAAACATGTAGTTCATGAAGGTGATAGATTAACCCCTCACGAACAACATTTTCTTTTATAAAAAATGGAAGAGGAGAAGGGGGTTGGAAGATATAATATCCCATTAGTATCATAACACTAATTTATATGTTTAATATTAGAATTACAATTCCATTTTTATTAATATAGTTGGGGAGATATTAAGAAAGGGTCGGGAAATTGAAACAAAATTAAAGGAAAATACGAAGATAAATTATCTATTTTATGCTTCTCTTGAGATCCTCCTTAAGGGACTTAGGATTGGTATTTTTATGAGACCAGAATATCATGTAAGTGGGGGATGGGCTCTGGAATATGCTTGGGTAGTTTATAGACAAGTCGTGATGATTGAGAGGTGCGAGGACATGAGTGTGTGAAGGGTGGTATTTATAGTGGATGAGAGCAGATATTTCCCAATATAAAAATCAATAAATAATTATTTTTCCACAAGACAAGGAATAGTGTGTCTTCAATGACCAATAATAGTAATTTTATCATGTTAATATGTACTAACTAGGCTTTCATCATCATAACATCATGCATGACTCTATAATTAGATTATTTAGCTTATTTTTTAAATTAGGGTATTTCACAATTCATAAAAAAAATTATATATTTCATAAAAATATCCAAAATTCACCCAAACCATTTTTCAAAGAGTATAATAGAAAAATGAATTTAATTTTTCAAATTTTTTTTCTAAATATGAATAATTTACTTATTTATTACAATCAAAATTTAAATGAAAAATACAGTTTTAAAATTAAAACTGATTTAATATTGCTTTCAAGAATTACATAAAGTCTTATAATATTATCTTAAAACTATAAGACATAGATTTTTCATTTAATAAAAATATTTTATGAAAATAAATTTTCATTTAAATTAATTAATTAATTTTAATTATTTATTTATGACATAAAAAATAGCAATACTTTTTCTATGGTCAAATTATAACATAAAATATTCTTACATTTTATTTAATTATTCATGGAAAAGGTTACTCTTGTTTTGGATTATTTTCTATTCATAAGGTTCATATTACTATTAATAAGGGTAGGTAACTATTATCCCAAAAATATGTCTTATCTATTGGACTCCAAACATCTTACCGATCACAAATATGTATGTCAGATTTTTGATATTCGAAACATTGAAGTGGAAAAATTTGGTTTGGCGATCCCATAGTATTTAGTAACATAATTTGTCATTGTTATTCATAATGGGATTATATTATATGTAATAACTATAATATTGGAATTCTTTTGATAAAACTTTTTTTAATTACATAGCATGTCTCTATGGTTTGTACCAGTCTTTTTTTTAAACTGTGGAGGCAAATCTTCAATTGTGATTATATTACCAAAAACATAACCATATATTGATAAATAAAATGTATCCACTTCCACATACTGATGAATTGTTTTATCAAATTAAGGGATCCTAGAGGTTTTCTAAAATTAATTACAACTAGGATTTCACCAATTTGGGGATATGATGGAGGGTATTCCAAAGATAGATTTCAAGAGTATATATGAACATTATGAGTATGTGGTTTTGCCTATCGACCTTACCAATTAACCAACAATCATTATGGTGTTGATTAATCATAATTTTCTTTGATATATTTATTTATTTATGGTGTTGTTTTTGGATGACATATTTGTGTTTTCATGGATAAGGTATGATCATTATAAACACTTGGTAACTGTGTTGAGAATTTTATGAAATGATCATCAGTTAGAAAAATTATCAAAGTGTGATTTTTGGAAATAATAAGTACACACATATGGAAATTTAATATATGAATGAGGTGTTTTTATTGAACTAGAAAATATATAGGTTGTTATACCTTGGAAACCACCAAATAAAATCTTCATGATATGTAGTTTTGTTGATCAAACTATTAATTATTGTATCTTTTACCATGAATTCTCAAGACAAGTTTCACAGATGAAAATAGTTATGAGAAAAAAATTTCATTCTAATTGAATTAAAAATAGAAAAAAAATATTTTTTCATAGATTATTGTTCACCATACATCAAAAAAAATCATGATACATTTAGAATCAAGATAAGGGTTTGTGGTGTGTTGTGATTCTTAGGGATCTGGGTTCAGATGTGTTCTCAAATAGAGAGATCATGCAGTTGTTTATGGCTCAAGAATGTTATTATTTCACGATAATAACTACCAAATATATTTTTTATTTTAGTTATCGATGTCCATTCATGAAAAAACAACGACATTAGCTCAACGTTGAGACATTTCCTGTTTTTACGGATCATAATAGCATGAAACAAATCTATCAAAAATATATTTGTATCTATGAAAGATAATATGAATGGAGTATCTCCAAACATTTTAATTTCACTTGATGTATAATATGGGTGAAATAAATTTTGTGGTAGATGCATTAACCAGGATTCCATATGTTCAGTTGGAAAAAGTGCCTTCAGATTAGTAGTAATTGATGTCATTTATAGATGAATTTCACTTTTACTATAATGAATGAGGTGAATTTGCAGTATTCATTCAATTTTTTCCTGATTTGGTTGGGATTGATAAAGAGGCACAGTCTTCCAAATAAAAATATGTTTCTATTAGTTTCAAACTGAAGGGTGGGGAGAATATTGACTGATGGAAGTGGGATTGTAAAATAGTTTTGTGGTTTTGAAATTGGATGTTCATAAATATGTCCTACTAGTAAAAAATTCTTCATGAATATTACTACTCAAGATGCATTTTGTATCCTAGAATATAGATGATATATATGGTGTTGAAGGAATTTTTTTCACGAGATTCAATGAAAATGAAGGTGTATGATTTTGTTTTTAGATACCTAACTTTTTAGTAGGATAAGGTAGAGCATCAATGAAAACCATGTTTATTGTAGTGTTTATGTATTCTTGTTTGGAAATAGGTGAAGATATCCAATAATTTTTAATAGTATCCCACTAATTGTTTGGAAACATGATTTCATATATGTGATAGTGGATAAACAAACAATGTCAGCCCATTTCATCCTTATTCGTGAATATAGTATAGTGAAGGACTTTTCAATGATCTATATAAAAGAATTGGTAAGGATTCAAGGAGTACCAGTTTAGATAACATTATAAAAATATCCATGGTTGAAATCTCAATTATATAAACATGTACAAAAAACCATTGGAACTCAGAAGACTAGGAGTATGGCGTATCGTCTTTAGATGGATTGAAAATATGAATGGACAATGTATTCATTTGAAGGAATGTTTCTGGATGGAGAAATGGTTTTGGTTACTCATGGGAGGATTATGTACCAATAATATGGTTATCAAAGAACAACCATCATCATGCCTTTATACATATGAATATGTTTGAAGGATTGTATGAGTGAACTTGTCATTATCTACTTTTTGGGTGGAAATATGTGAGACATCACTAGTTGGGACAAGCCTTTTCCAAGAGAAAATTAAGAACATCAAATTGATTAGGAATATGACGGGGATACATTAGATTCATCAAGAATCATAAGTTTATAATTTTTAATGGTCATTTCTATTTGAGGTGAGACATCATGTGTTTTTGGGAATCTATCTAAGGTTAGGGTGTCATCATTTTTGGAAGCAGGGAATGTTATATTCCAGATTCTGAGGCCCTTTTGAAATACTAGAATGGATTGGTGAGGTTGAATATGAATTGGGTTTTATATCATGGTTCCGTGTGATACATTATTTGTTTCATGTATATTAGTAGTAAAAGTACCATCCTAATCACGACAATGTGATTTGATGGGATCACTCTAAACTAGAGATGAATTCTTCCTTGATACATGTTAAAATACATGTAGATTATTGGTAAGAGAATTTATTGCATGGGAAAAGAATCAATCTAGTGTGGGCATTGTGGGAAAAAGGTCAGATTCAAGAAGAGACTTGTGAACGAGAGAAAAAAATGGTTGAGAAATAAACCAAACTCTTTCAGGATAGTAATGGTTTTATACTCTTCATGGACCGAAAGGCCAATTGTGGGGAAAAATTAGCACCCCCAATTTCAATTAAGTGATTTTTATTTATGATTTTGACATATAAAATGTTTTTTCATGATTCTTGGGATGGGTTTTAAGTCTTTATTCATTTTTTTGGTATTTTTTAATGGTGCATGGTTTAATCATTGTTAGTAGTGGTCGTATAACTCATATAGGATAGTGTGAAAAGAGATACATGAGATTATAGGCATGATCATGGTTAGGAAAAGAGATTATAGAAACCATATCGCCACCTATATGTAATTATGAAAAGGGTAACAGGGGGGGAAACCTGGTTTGACCAATGTTAGTCTAACAATACACTCCACTCATGCATGTCTTTGTTTTGAGGGAGATGCTTGAACATGGTTGGCTTATGGTTTTCCAATATGTTTGACCAATCATGTATTGTTAAATTTTAGATTATAAAAAAGTGTATATCAAACATTTATCCCCATAAATCTATTTTTTTCCTTCTTTTATACCCTAACAATTATTTTCTTTCTCCTAAAGTTTATGGAGACTCTCTCCTTCAATCTGGAATCAATCTGGTACAAATTCATAGTACATTGAAATTAATTGCATTGGTATGTCTCTATTTATTATAGTTTTCAATACATATACTTCACTTCACTATCTGGAATTCAATAATATATTTCTTTGGGGATAGATCTATTATAGTGGATTTCAATCATGATAATATATGTCTATGTGGATGTTAACGGAAGAAATATTTGGAATGTTTTTTGATATTAATAATAGTTTTTTTGAATAATTTTTTCCATTCTTTTTTTCTCTATAATTATATATTTAGGTGTATTCACTCTCCTCTCGTCTCATTAGAACATGAAGGATTAGTTTTATATTTTTTAAAATTTTAAATTTTATTTTGATATTAATGTTGAAATCATGTATGAAACCCATGTTAGTGATGGTATGGGAAACATTCGAAATTGGTTTTAGTGAAATGATATTTTTTACAATTTAAAATTATTTTTTAAAATATGGATTTGTATTAATTCATGTATATGATTTGATTAATATGATTTCAATAAAATCAATTCTTTATTGAAAGGGATTAAAATGGCTGATTTGGATTTTTTTGACATAAGGGTCGGTGTGTGATCATTTGAATTTCATATTGATAAGGGTAGTATGTTTCCCCCATCAAAATGTGATGGATAAGGGTATGTAATTTCTAATATCAAAATGGATCACCATTTTATAGGTTAGTGAAATGATGAATCACTACTCATGAGTTTTTGGAGGTCCTTGGTTGCATGCATGGTTGGTGGTGTGGATAAGTGGAATAGAATATGTTATGTAAGAATGAGATTTTTGAAATAGAATTAATGTAATATTTGGATTATTTCAATGTAAATAGATTAGGGTTTGGGACATTTTTGGGTACGGAAATTTTTTTATATTATGATATAAATTGTTTTAAAATTTTTATAATAATTTTTTTAAAATAATTTAGAAACATGCTATTTCTTAGTTGCATGAGTAGGGATGTAATTTGGGAAAAAA
Organism: Viscum album; assembly: GCA_963277665.1. Classification (NCBI taxonomy): domain Eukaryota; kingdom Viridiplantae; phylum Streptophyta; class Magnoliopsida; order Santalales; family Viscaceae; genus Viscum; species Viscum album. The sequence continues at coordinate 1,554,041,175 of OY728131.1, forward strand.
TATCGAGATTCATCATTCACCCCTAATTTTTCACTATGGTGAGGTTCATATATTATATACTGAGACGTAGGTAAAGGGAATGTACCAAATTTCTTTAGTGGTTCCTCATGATACTTTTTCTGTTTTTTTTAGTTGTAGCATGAAAAATGTTCGGAGGTATGGAGTTGTTTTTCAGAGTCTTTTATTTTTTCTGTGTTGTCTTCCTCTGTTACTTGATATTGTTCTTGGTCATATATGGGTACTATGATATTGTTTGGATTGTTTTGATATACTTTTAGTTTTATGAAATAGTTATCATGCATCATTTTGTTTTTTATGTTATGTTTTCTTGTGTATGTTTGACTTTAAAAGTGAAAATCCTCCCCTAATTGTATTGAAGCCCTTGGAATTCAATAATTTTTTTTGGAATCATGGTGATTTTTTCCAAGACCAAGTAACAATTATTCCTTTAATCAACCCAACATGGAATGGTGTTATTTTATAATAACCCTCTATACAATTTCATTATCTATCTCAGTTCCCACCAAAATTATTTCTCCAACATAATTCTATCAGATTGGAGATATACATTTCATTCCCTATAAGGATTATTAATTATTCATATAATTTACATGTTAAAGCTATTGTTGTATCGAAAATCTACTAGAATAATTTATTGATTCCTACTAACATTAAAGTCCAAAAAACATGTTCTCAACATATCCTTTATGTTTTTAATTGTTCTCTCAGAATGAGGCTATGTCAGAAAAAGATTCAAAATGAATTACCTCAACTATATATGAAGGGATTTTTGAAGACTTGACTAACCTTTTTAGGTTATCCTCAGATTCAGATAAAAAAATATAATGTGCTGCACTATGAAACTTAACACTTCATAAATTTATATTTTACAATGTTCATCGAATGAGAAGTATTCTATGATTGAGGAGATGTGTGTTGAATCATTAATTAAAGAGACAATACCACATGTAACACCATTCAATTTAGATGTTTTGGGGATTGTAATGAAAAAAAATATATTGATTCCTTCTAATTTAAATTATATTATGGGTACTGGATATAACAGTACCATAGAATTTTGTATCTCTTCCTCAACATTTTGACATACCATGAATCGAGAAACATACTCAGTGATTCCTCTCTTTACGAAATCACATAATAAGTATTATTTAAAATATCTATTAATATTCATGAATCCATGTTAAATCTAGAATGGGGATCATTGATCTTCCTCTAGCAACAATTTATTATACGATGATATGGCATAATGCATACATGGTTTCTAAATCAAATCATTCCATCTTGATCAAGGATACACTCCTCAATGTTTCTAACATTCTTTGACAGCTCAACATATTCCTTCCAGGCCTCTTTATTATTCACACGGATGGATGGATGAACATTATGTTGAGTAATATAATATTCCTCCCCTTCATTAATGATTTCTATATTATTCCTTTTTCAAATCTAAAAATACCGAATAATTTTTGGTCCTCTTCATGGATAAGCTACTGTAATCATGTCAACTCATGAAATCACTACTGTTTTTTTGTTTGCAGTGTTCTAATGTTTTTAGAAGTCACAATCATTAATAGTATAAAACCATCTGAAACTACTGACATTCAACTCCTTTTTTGTGAATATAAATTATTTTATTCATATATATATATCAAACTATTTTCCATAAGGAATATTTATCCTTCTGGTTAATTTAGAAATGACCACAACTAACTCCAAATAACGAATTGTGTAATTTTTCCAATGAACCTATAATTTTCTTGACGCATAAGAGATAATCATGTTATTATGCATGATAACACATACCAACTCCTTTTTTGAAACATAATTATATATTAATATCCCTTATACACCATAGGGTTATTAATACAAAGGCTTTTTTGAATAATCATCTCATCAGGTCATTGAACTTTTCATCATATTCATCTATCCCTAAGATCTTGTCTACCTTTATAATTAACATGTTGAGTGGATTATATATTATTGATAAATTATACAGAATCATTCGATAATTCCAATCTAAACCAAGACAACTATGGATCTCAATCACCATGGTTGTTCTAGTACAACATTCAACAACCTCTATCTTTTATGGGTCTACCGATATACCCCCTCATGAGATTATATGGCCAAAAAATGTTTCCTTTTTCAGAGATTTTGTTTTCAAATATTTTCCCTTTAATAAGGTAATTTTTTAAAATTAGCAAGGGATATTAATGATCTTTATTTCCATTTGAATAGAAAAGAATATAATTTATAAATACAACTATAAAATATTCAATATATCCCCAAAAGACTCTACTCATTTAATCAATGATGATAAAAATTGAATTACTTAGATTAAATAAAATTACTATATATTCTTATTGTCTATTACTTCATTAGATTATTTTCTTGGTAAAATAATCCATCTTGACCATCAATTGATGATGCACAAAACAAAGTATAATATAGTAAAAGTATTAATCTCCATGAAATTTATCCTACAGCTCATCAGTATGGGATTGATGATATTTTTTCTGACTGAGATCTTGTTCAGATGTTGATAATTAAATTAGAGTGACGTCAATATATTTTTATTTTTTTAAAAAAAGAACAGTCTTTACCTATGGTGACACACATGGAATAATTTATCTATTTTCAAGGTCCTCCCTGAGTCGGAATTTGAATTACTAAAACTCAATCAAGGACATTCTATATGGAGTAATTAAAATTTATGTGGCACAATGTATGAACTATACCAATAACTCACCTTATAGTTTTAGTGGAAGGATATAAAGCTCATCTTGAAAGAAATAATAAACTCCTATATAGTGTCCCTGTCATCGATGTTGAGTCTCTCCCCAACCAACTAAGATAAAGCCCCTATTGAAAAGGAATCACAACCCATAAAAGGGAAGCGATTTTCATTAGATATTTATATTTATTTTAACATTAATAGGGGATAATATGTTAGTTTGATATTTGAAATATGAACTTCCTTCCTTAAAAATTTTATTTGGAATTTATGGTTAGAAATCCAATCCATGTCTATGATAAAATTAATATCAACCATAGTAAGAATGAAAAGATTTATAGGAAGCACATTCCCAAAAAAGAAAATTAGATAGAAATCATATAATTGAGATGTGATGATTATAAAATTAGGTTTTTTTAACATCAAACATTGTATCTAATCATTTGGGTGGAATATTAATACCCTTATAAAATTATTCATACATGAATGAATTTGTAGATCTAGAGACATAGAAGATACTAAAAGTTGTAAAATTAATGTTATGAGCACCATTCACTATGTAATTATCTCACCCCTCCATAGAAACAATAGTCTCATGAAATTTTCATTTTTCTCTCAGTATAAGTGGTTCTGGATGTCCATTATTGTCTCTAAATATTATATTTGAGAATTCGTTATCATATTGACCATACTCCTTGCATATAAACACATGAGTGTGGGTAGTCCATTCTAAAAATATTTCTATTTAATCTTATCATTATATTATTGCTTCCCATTACATTGGCCATCAATTTATCAATAAACATCTTTTATACACTAAAAACATTCAAAAGTCCCATTAAGAAAATTTATTAAATTTTTATGCCCATAATTTGAGAATAAAAGAAAATATAATCTTCTTCCCTCAATGGTTTTAATTTTTCATTGGATTTAATTTATTATTTTCATATTAAAATTATGAGATTTATAGATAAATACAACCTTCATTTCCACATTTATTGAACATTGAACAATATATACATAGTAAATAAATACTATTATCAATAAATCCCATTGTTGACTTTCATTTAATCCACTAATGAATTGATCGACCTTATATTTATCATATTTTGAAAAATCAAATGAGATATGTTATTACTGAAAAATATGTCACTGAACTTCTCCCAATCTAGGATTAAACTTCATCATGTTGCACAATATTCTTGATATGAGTACACCATTGATCTGTTTTACCTTCCAAATGGAAAACAAACATATTGAATTTTTCATATTCCAAATTGTAGAGAAAAGAAAACAGCTTTTTAGAGGTTTTTCTCTTTTTGTTCAGCCTCCAGTAGATTCAAAAAAACTACTAAGAGAATATGGACTTTTAATCTTGTAGGAATTAATATGAAATTTTACATCCTTTGATCATTTGGAAGTCCATCATGATATATATCATGAGTAATTTGTGTGATATTTTTAATGAGATTTTTTATCCATGTTTCCTTTACATTTGAATGAGTATGAGGAAATTCATTTCATCTAAGACCATATTCTGCATCATAGAAGTTTATTTAGATTAATACATTGACTAAAACCAAAAATCTCAGAATTAAAAACAATATTCACACTGGATGACCACATAATAATGAATACTAACTATAGGATGTCTCAATGATTCCATATCTATAAAAAATTATTCTTCTCTTAGGTCATTAAAGATAATTATCAAATACATCAGGGTGTAGATTACTGATTTTTCTGAATTTCCTAATAATACAACCCATGGATATATAACTAGGTGTGAATAATTGACCATTTCCACGAACTGGGTGGTGATTGAGTGCAAGTAATTGTGCCCTTTTCATAGTTATTACCACTAGGTACCTCTATTCCTGAGCCACATCCACTTGTAGCTTCTAGAAAGAGATGTAGTTTCTTTGAAACCACATTCTCTAACCTTTAGAACTTTTTTGACATATTCTTATATATTAATCCATCCTTATTCTTATACTTAGACATTTCTGTATAAATCTCACTACTGTTTTCACAACCTATTTTCCAATGCATAATGATGTATATACTATAATACCATCGATAGTGACCCAAACTTTTCATACAGCGATATTATATAATTATTATGAACATTAATTACATTTCTCTGAAATTCCTAAGATTTGAAATGGTATCGTGCCATTAGAATCATGGAATCACAAACAAGTAATTCATAGGTAAGGTATATCATCTCCCACTACATTCTTCCAAACTATAAACTTTCATATACATATCCTACATAAAGAATTTATTAATTAAATGGGATATCAAACATAATTATGGGTGAGATTATATGGTTAGAAAGTGTATACATGAGATATATGTATGCATAACATGAACAGAAGGTTATGAGAACATTAGAACAACCATTAAAAACTATACCATTCCTATCAATGATCATAATATTCAGTCATTTCATATATATATAAAATATTCATAATACAAAAATCCTAAAAAATTGAAAAAAATTAGCCATGATAGCAGGACATTAAAATAATAAATATTTTTGAGTCATAAACATAAGTATAAAGAATTATTTCCCTAGTATTCAAGGATTTTTCGTTGGCTATCACAGTAGAATTAGTTAACTATAAAAACAATCAAAATATCCAAGGTTCACTCCCAATACCATCATGGTAGAAAATTCACTTACAGAACCCGGTTCAGTCGCTATTCAAGTCTTGTTTATCTCATGAGATATAAAACATTACCCAATGCATTGGAGGAATATATATTTCATAACCATTATCTAATAAAATGAAAACATATATGTTATATAAGATCATAAAAAATTTATTATATTTTATCACATGAAATGGAATTTGATAAATAAAAACATCATTATATCATAACCTATATAAATGAAATGGGTTTCAGAATTATTTCATTATTGCATAACATGAAGGGAATGAACTATGTTTCATAAAATGTTTATCATTGTAAAACCTATAGAAGAGAGAATATAAGGCCCCAGCCTTAAACATTACTTAATATTGAGATATTTCAAGAATACACCTTGAGAATCATTTCAGGTTTAGAGTTTTAGAGAATTAGATCATAAAACATTCATTGCATCCCACATTTAAACAAAGTGGTTACAATAAAAGATAGTAATGGTTTTTCCCCATCAATGAAAACATATTTAAAATAAATCATGGTTTCTTTCTTAACACATCCTTGACACTACCATCATATCATGCACCTTTCCCTTGACCTATGAAAAACATTTCAAAAGCATGGGATGAGCATAAAAAGCTCAGTAAGGGATATAAATGTACGAAAAAAACATTAGTCCATGTATGAAGTCATAGTTTACTCATAAAACATAGGCATTTTAACATACCTCATCAAATCATGAATAAATCATAGAAATAATAATGCATAAAGGTAACTTGAGGCATTCATAACATTATTACGTAGGGAGAAACCCTCAAGGTTACGTTTGGAATACCCATCACTGTATATTCCCTAAATCTCTTCAGAGAAACCTTAACGTTTAACTCCTTCGCGTTACCCAATGCATTGGAGAGCTATATCGGGCTCACCCGCCCATAGTTTTTCACGGAACCACCCATCTTCATAAACAATTCCCAAGAAACATAACATAATAATATCACATTACTTAATCCTAATGTAAATATAACATTCCCACACATAACTTTTTATGATATTGAAATAATGAATCCATTCTAAAATCCATTTTCAAAACCTTTTAAATCATTTAATAAAGATATCTTTGAAACAGAGTTTCCCATAGCACTTTGAATATTTTAAAATTTTAAACCATTAATATCCATATAAATACATCCATAAAACCATTTTGAAAACATGGATATTAACGAGAAATATTTATAAGAATAAATCATTAAAACATTTAAAATAATATTTTAATTAAAGGGTTTTTTAACAAAATGAGAGACACTTGAATACAATAATTGAAGAATAACATTTAATAAGAACTTTATAATATCATAAGAATAAAGACATTCAGGATATAATATTCTAAAGGACAGTATATACACTACATAAGAGTGAATTGGTGCCTAACAACATTGAAGTCTCAATAGAAATGTAAAATGAGATGAAATCCCCAGTAAAGAAGGTACCCTTAAATTAAGGATAAATCAATCTCATAATTATGTCTAAAAAATATAAATACAACCAATATAAGTGGTTATTAAGTGTAAAACAATAAAAGGTCTTCAAAAATATTCAAAGGAGGACATATTCAATAATTACATGTTGAACCCAAAGAAATCGAAATTGGGTTAAGAAGTTCCCTTGGTAAAATTCGACAGCCTAACGACGTCACTTTAAAATTCAGAAAATGAGATGATGAGAGATAAAAAGGGTATCTAATAACTTGGAAATAAAATTTACATTAATAAGGATATATAATAACATATCCCAACTTAATAGTATGTGAATTAAAAGGCATAAGAAAAGAAGTCTTTTAAAAAGAGGAGGGTGAAAGGTTCCCTTACCAACTTGGGTATCTTTCAAAACATACACCCCTTGAAATAAGGACAATAAAAATTGATTTAAATACTCATAAACGAAAGTATATTACATAAATAGTATAATAATGGACAGTACATATACAACTCAAAGGAAATGGTGGCAAATATAGCATAAATCTCAAGGGAATAAAATTGAGATGAAAAATCCCGTACGAAAACTCGGCAGCCTAACAACGCCACTTAAAAATTCTAAAACAAAAATTGATGAGAGTAAGAGGCGGTATCACATAATATAAAATACAAATTACAGTATGGTTAATATAAAATAACATCCTCCAACATAAGAACATGGATCATAAATGAAATGACATAACAGAGGGTACTTGAAAAAAAGCGAGAGGTCGGATCCCTTACCTCAAGTCTGACTTGTCTTGTTCGTTTCTTTATATTCCTGAATAATAAACATTGGTAAATTTATAATTGCTTAAGGACATCCTTTAAATATTATTATTCAGTTCATATCACATATTATAATGTTATAATAATTGTTTAATAATGTTAGTTCATATCAGATGTTTTTGCCGATGTTTGGTACATGAGTAAAAAAATGAACTTGTTTGAAAATGATTGCCCATGTAGTTATAAGAAAATCATTTAAAGAACAGTATTAATGATTAAAATATCATATATATCCAGTACATATTCATTTTATACTATTCCATAACATTTTTAGATAAAAAATGAAAATCACCGTTCATGGAGACGGTAGACCGTACGTACGCATGAACACAACTTTCATTTTTTTGTCATATTAATGGAATTAAAAATAAATGATATATATATATATATTATAATTTAATTATAATATATATGTTATATATCTCACATATGTTCATTAATTTCATTCTTTATAAATTCCATGTATTGCATTAACAAGTCACATCACATGAGGGGGCGGTAGTCCACAGTTCCTCATATGAAATTATCGCATTTGCACAACATGAAAAGAATAAAAGAATTTTTTAAATATAAAATACATAAGAATATAGAAAACATAAATACCATATATATCATATATAAAATACAGTGACATCATAATGGCCACCTTTAAAGGTGTTAAAATAATATAGAACAATCATCGTTTCGTGAGGCATAAAATCGCCAACCACAGAAACATTATGTTCTTTAACAATTAGACGAATGTCTGTGTAAGTGTAGCTCGAATAATTCATATAAAAACATCCTAGTATATTGAATATACTGTTTTTCTTACAAAAGGAAGGAATAAAAAGTGTTTATGTTGTTGGAGAAGCAAAATTAAACATAAGAACACAAGAGAAGACACTACCTTCAAATGGGGTAACTCTTTTTGATTTGAGCTCAAAGGCTTCCGTGGTAAGACTTTTGCCCAATGTGAGGCTTCTAGGATTAATATAGGGATGTGGAGAGGAAAATTGGGCAGGGGTTGGGCGAGACAATGTCTTTGGAAGTGTGGGTAAGGTGGTAGAGGTGGGGACCTTTTATAAGAGGAGAGGAGGGGCACTCTTGGAAAGTTAAGAAAAGATACTTTGTTTTAAAATGATTTTCAGATAAAAAAGGACCCAAAATTATAAATTTTGAGGATAAGGTGATAAGGGTTCGGAATCCACCCATAAAATAGGTTTTTGACAAGTGTAGGTCTTATATTTTACATTATATTTCCATTTTATTTAAATCGTTAAATAATGTGGTAATCGCTGCATCATCATGGTGTCATAAATAATTTAATTTATGTAATGTCTAAAAACTATAAAAAAGATAAAATGAGGTAGGAAAACATTTTAGCTTTCCAATTACTATTTATAGTAAAAAATCTTACTCTTATAACCCCATTTAAAAATTGTTTTAGTAAAACAACTCATGTTTGTGTCATTTTTAATTTTACATTAAATAAACAGATATTAATGTCATTTTCCTTCCAAAGTGGCTCCATGGGGTCCCCAAGATCGACCCATGGGTTTTATTGGTCGCCCATGAAACATAAAATAAGGGTAGGACATGTGTCTAGGTCTCTTTATATTATTAAAACATTATTTTTACCTTAAATTACACTAATCACCTCTAATCGCGATTAAAAACATAAAAGTTACTATTCACCAAAAAAATTATTTTAATCCCATTGAACCAAATTTTACTTCCTAATGAAACCCACGTATGTTATATTTTTAAAATTCAAAACACATAAGTGGTAAAGTTTCATTTAAACGAAAAATCAGATTTTTAAGTACCACTTAGTGGTTTCACTATTCATTAAAAATTTAAGTTTTTCAGAAAAAATACCAAAACATCACCCTAAGCTATATTTGATATTATGAATTCAAAAATGATGTCTATTTTAAAAAATTGAAATCATATAAGTAACATTAATTAATTTATTAATTAATTCCTGTTGTCATGGAAAATAGCGTGTTTTTATGAAACAATAAATATCAAAAGATTGACACTAGTTTAAGTCAAAGTTTAAAGTGAAATTAATTCCAATGACCACTATTGGATTAAATTGTAAAAATATATTCTAATTTCACTTTAAAACCAATTAAAAATATAATCAAATCATATAAATAAATTAGATTAAAGAGAGGTTTTGAATTAAAATACAACATTTTTCACAATTCATTAAAAATATGACCTTTATCGGAAAAATACCAAAAATTTACACAAAGTAAATTTCGATGTCCCGATTCTAAAGAAGAATTTTATTTTGTCAAATATACCACATAAAATTGTCAAAAAGTGGATTTAAAATAGTTTCACCATCAAAAGGTGGTTAGTCGACCTTTTAATGAATATTAGAATGTTTACGCTTAAAATTGGATTCATTCGCATTTTTAATCCTCTAACATTTATTGTAAAGAGTAAAAATAATTGAAAAACATGTATAATCATTTTGTAGTTAGTTATGTTCATTCCCTCCATTACAACGGTTAGGCGTTAACTACCATTTAAAATAATATTATTTTATCATTAGAGTGCAACATAAGATTCCCAAGAAACGTGTTGTTTCTTATTGGGTACACCGTCAAGAATAGTGTCCCCTTTAAAGTTATATTAATAATTTATTCACAAATATAGATAAATGTGAAAATTTCATATTATTTATTTACCTGGGGTGTTACATCCTTCCCCCCTTTTGGGAATTGCGTCCTAGCAATTTTAATATTGGGCTTGGAAACTTCATTGAAAATCCCAAATCGAAACAAGAGTCAGTAAAACAATCAATTTAAAATAAAGAAAGATAAGAAAAAAGGTCACCCAAGTTAACCCATACTAGGATTACATGTAGGAAAACATGGATATGGAGGAAAAAACAATGGGTCATGTTCTGAGGGAGAGTGATAGAAAACATGTTTAGGAGAAAGTTAACCACAAGAAAATCACATACTTGTGGTGGGTTAAATGGTATTCGATTCCCTCGTAGGAAAAATTAATAGATAATATTTTTGTTTGATGTTACATTTCATTGAGGAATTTATTTTTTATCTTATGGAAACATACTTTCTTTTCATGTTGACTTTCAAATTTTACTAGATTTCTTACACAAACTCGTACTTTCCCCAAATGATGATTATTTAGGAAGACTTGTTTACATTAAGAGAGCTATAATCAACTACTAGAGAATCAACTAATCCAAAAAAATGAAATATATACTTCCCATTTATTTAGACCTTAACCAAAACTAAATCCAAAAATGTTAGTACGAGATCAGATAATACCCAAAAAGTTTAAAAAAATCAATTCTTAATCTTTAAAATTTGCCAAAAAATACCCAAAGTTCAACAAATACCATTCAATAAACAATTTTTCCATAATATTTTTCAAATTAAACCAAACTAAGATTGAATCCCAAATATTTGAAGGATTTAATCACATATTATTCCAAAGAAAAAATTAACACTTATCTCAAAATAACATCATTTTCTCTTAATGTCTCATATTGACAGTAAATAACCTAATCACATATCCTCCATGATAGGTTAATAATTTCCATAGATAACCCAAAATCAACATACTCTTAATTAATAAAATCATCTAACTAAAAAGAATAAGTTATACTAACTAGGGACTTCACGTAGTCTAGTGGTAGGCGATAAATGCTTGTCGCACTTTGGTTGTGGGTTCGATTCCCACAACTTTGTCCGACGCGATGGGTTGTCACACGGTCTACGTGTTGTCCTTTTTATAAAACACCAAAAATAACCCTAACATGTTTTAACCTCAATATTTTCTTAATACCTCACACTTTCATCCAAATTCATTCCGATCTCAACATCTTAATTCTTGAAGTCTTATTTCACCACCATAAGATAAAATAAAATGATTTCCAAAATGAATACAATCATACCTTGATCATGGCGTCCACTCGGTTTCATCATCATCTTGCTCAAGTAGGTAGAAGTCCCATGCATTACAAAATTGATTTATAGATCCTTAAAAATCATTTTCATCATCATCTTGCTCATAAGTATGTGCTGAGAGGCTATATTTTAAAAGAAACTATAAATAGGTTGCGCAAGGGTCTCCTTCCTCAGCACCATTTTTAAAATCATAATATGCTTGAAATTCTTGTGATAAGGTAAATTTTTTTACAATACCTTGATAATATTTACCTTTCTTAAAAATATGAGAATATTGTGAAAATAGTATTTTTCTAAATACAACCCATGATCCATGATGATAATGAGGTATAGTGGAGGTGTTTGATATCTCAAACAACTGCTTATAAGTGAGTTGTATGCTAGAAAAAGTTTCACAATCATCTGAACATGACATTGAAATAATTATTGTAAGCATGTCATCAGGAAGAGATAAGAATGTCGTTTGATATCCTTCTCCTTCCATTCGTAACAGACTTTACTTGACCTGAAAAATGTTATAAAACAAGTATTTAACTGAAATATAAGATATAGGGACTAATCATGTGCCTAAAAAAACTCCTAATCCAAAAAGTTGTCTAAACCGACCACTGATACCAACTATAAGCCCCACCCTTAAAAATTATTAATCTTGAGATATTTCAAGAATACACCTTGAGGATCATTTCAGGTTTATAGTTTTAGAGAACTAGATCATAAAACATTAATTACATCCCACATTTAAATAAAGTGGTTACAATAAAAGATAGTATTGGGTTTTCCCCATCAACGGAAAAATATTTCTAAATAAAACATGGTTTATTTCTTGACACAACCTTGACACTACCATCATATCATGCATCTTTCCGTTGACCTATGAAAAACATTTCAAAAACATAGGATGAGCATAAAAATCTCAGTACGGGATATAAAAGTACTAAAAGAAAACATTAGTCCATGTATGAAATCATACTTTACTCATAAAACATAATCATTTTAACACACCTCATCAAATCATGAATAAATCATAGAAATCATATGGCATAAAGGTAACTTGAGGCATTCATAACATTCTTACGCAGGGAGTAACCCTCTTGGTTATGTTTGGAATACCCATCACACTATATTCCCTAAATCTCTTAGGAGAAACCTTAACGTTTAACTCCTTCGTGTTACCCAATGAATTGGAGAGATATATCGGGCTCACCCGCCCTTAGTTTATCACGGAACCACCAGTCTTCATAAAGAATTCCCATGAACCATAACATAATAATAGCACATTACTTAATCATAAAGTAAATATAACATTCCCACATATAAATTTTTATGATATTGAAATAATGAATCCATTCTAAAAACCATTTTCAAAACCATTTAAAACATTTAATAAAGAGATCTTTGAATCAAAGTGTCCCATACCACTTTGAAGCTTTTAACATTTTAAACCATTAATATCCATATAAATAAATCCATAAAATCATTTTGAAAACGAAGATATTAACGATAAATATTTATAAGAATAAATCATGAAAACAATTAAAACAATATTTTAGTTAAAGGGTTTTTAACAAAATGAGAGATAATTGAATACAATAATTGAGGAATAACTTTTAACCAGAAATTTATAATATCATGAGAATAAAAGAATTCATGATTTAATATTCCAAAGGACAGTATATACACCATATAAGAGTGAATTTGTGCATAACAACAATGAAGTCTCAATAGAAATGTAAAATGAGATGAAATCCCCTATAAAGAAGGTACCCTTAAATTAAGGATAAATCAATCTCATAATTATATGTGAAAAATATAAATACACCCAATATAAGTGGATATTAAGTGTAAAAAAGTCAAATGTAATTCACAAATATTCAAAGGAGGACATATTCAATAACTACATGTTGAAACCAATGAAATCGAAATTGGGTTAAGATGTTCCCTTGGTAAAATTTGACAGCTTAACGACATCACTTTAAAATTCAGAAAATGAGTTGATGAGAGATAAAAAGGGTATATCATCACATGTACATAAAATTTACATTAATGAGGATATATAATAACATATCCCACCTTAATAATATGTTAATTAAAAGACATAACAAAATAAGTCTTTTAAAAAGAAGAGGGTGAAGGGTTCCCTTACCAACTTGGGTATCTTTCAAAACATACGCCCCATGAAAGAAGGACAATAGATCATTGATGTAAATAATCATAAATGAATGTATATTACACAAATATTAGAATAATGGGAAGTACATGTACCACTCAAAGGAAATGGTGGCAAATGTAGCATAAATCTCACGGGAATAAAAGTGAGATGAAAAATCCCTTACGAAAACTCGGCAGCCTAACATCGCCACTTAAAAATTATAAAAAAAGAATTGATGAGAGTAAGAGGGGGTATCTAATCATATAAAAATAAAAAATACATTATTTTTAATATAAAATAACATCCTTCAACATAAGAACATGGAGCATAAATGAAATTACATAAAAGAGGGTACTTGAAAAGAAAGCGAGAGGTCGGATCCCTTACCTCAAGTCCGACCTGTCTTGTTAGTTTCATTATATTCCTGAATAACAAACATTGGCCAAATTATAATTGAATAAGGATCTCCTTTAAAGATTATTATTCAGTTCATATCACATATTATAATGTTATAATAATTGTTTAATAATGTTAGTTCATATCAGATGTTTTTGTCGATGTTTGGTACATGAGTAAATAAATGAACTTGTTTGAAAATGATTTCCCATGTAGTTATAAGTAAATAATTTACAGAATAGTATTTATGATTAAAATATCATATATATAAAGTACATATTAATTTTATACTAGTCCATAACATTTGGAGATAAAAAATGAAAAGCACCATTCATTGAGACAGTAGGCTGTACGTACGCATGAACACTACTTTCATTTTTTTCTCATATTATTGGAATTAAAAATAAATGATATATATATATATATTATAATCCAATTATAATATATATTTAATATAGTTCACATATGTTCATTAATTTAATTCTTTATACATTCCATGTATTTCATTAACGAGTCACATCACTTGAGGGGGCGGTAGTCCACACTTCCTCATATGAAATTATCGCATTTGCACAACATGAAAAGAATAAAGGTATGTTTTAAATATAAAATAAATAAGAATATAGTAAACATAAATACCATATATATCATATATAAAATACAGTGACATCATAATGGCCACCTTTAAAAGTGTTAAAATAATATTGAACAATCATCGTTTCGTGAGGCAGTAAATCACCAACCACAGAAACAATATGAACTTTAACCATTAGACGAAGGTTTGTGTAAGTGTAGCTCTAATACGTAACATAACAATATCCTAGTATATTGAATATACTGGTGTTGTTACAAAATAAAGTAATAAAAAGATTTTAGGGGGTTGGAGAAGCAAAATAAAACATAAGAACACAAGAGAAGGCACAACCTTTAAATCGGGTAACTCTTTTTTATTTGAGCTCAAAGGCTTCCTTGGGAAGAATTCTGCCCAAAGTGAGGCTTATAGGAGTAATAGAGTGATGTGGAGAGACAAAATGGGCAGGGTTTGGCTGAGACAAAGTATTTGGAAGTGTGGGTAAGGTGGTAGAGGTGGGGTCCTTTTATAAGAGGAGAGAAGGGGCACTCTTGGAAAGTTAAGAAAATGTACTTTGTTATAAAATGATTTCCGTATAAAAAAGGTCCCAAAATTATAAATTTCTAGGATAAGGTGATAAGGGTTCAAAATCCACCCATCCCATAGGTATTTGACAAGTGTAGGGCCTATATTTTACATTATATTTTCATTTTATTTAAATCGTTAAATAATGTGGCAATCGCTGTATCATCATGGTGTCATAAATAATTTAATTTATTTAATGTCTAAAAATTATAAAAAACTATTATGATGTATGAAATAGTTTTATCTTTCCAATTATTATTTATAGTAAAAAATCTGACTTGTATAACCCCATTTAAAAATTGTTTTAGTAAAACAACTAATGTTTGTGTCCTTTTTACTTTTACATTGAATAAAAAGATATTAATGTCATTTTCCTTCTAAAGTGGATCCATGGGGTCCCCAAGATAGACCCATGGGTTGTATTGGTCGTCCATGACACATCCAATAAATGTAGGACATGTGTCTAGGTCATTTCATATTATTAAAACATTATTTTTACCTTAAATTACACTAATTACCTCTAATCGCGATTAAAAACATAAAAGTTACTATTCACCAAAAAAATTATTTTAATCTCACTAAACAACATTTTACTTCCTAATGAAAACCATGTATGTTGGATTTTTGAAATTCAAAACACAGAAGTGGTAAAGTTTCATTTAAACGAAAAATTGGTTTTTTAAGTACCACTTAGTGGTTTCACTATTCATCAAAAATTGAAGTTTTTCAGAAAAATACCAAAACTTCACCCTAAACTATATTTGATATTCCGAATTAAAAAATGATGTCTATTTTACAAAATTCAAATCATATAAGTTACATGAATTAATTTAATAATTAATTCTCGTTGTCATGACAAATAGCGTGTTTTTATGAAATAATAAATATCAAAAGATTGACACTAGTTTAAGTCCAATTTAAAGTGAAATTAATTCCAATGACCACTATTGGATTAAATGGTAAAAATATATTCTAATTTAACTTTAAAACCAATTAAAAAGATAATCTAATAATATAAATAAATTATATTAAAAAGAGGTTTTGAATTAAAATACAACAGTTTTCACTATTCATTAAAAAAATGAACTTTATCGGAAAAATACCAAAAATTTTCACAAAGTAAATTTTGATGTCCCAATTCTAATGAAAAATTTTATTTTGTCAAATATATCCCATAAAATTGTCAAAATGTGGATTTAAAAGAGGTTCTCCATCAATAGGCGGTTAGTCGACCTTTTAAAGAAAATTAGAATGGTTACGCTTAAAATTGGATTCATTTTCCTTTTTAATCCTCTAACATTTATTATAAAGAGTAAAAATATTTAACAAACATAGATAATAATTTTGTAGTTAGTTCTGTTCATTCCCGCCCTTACAAAGGTTAGGCGTTAACTACCATTTAAAAAAATATTATTTTGTTATTAGAGTGGAACGTAAGATTCCCAAGAAACTCGTTGTTGCGTATTGGGTACGCCATCGAGCATAGCATCCCCTTTACAGTAATATTAATATTTTATTCACAAATATGGATAATTGTGAAAATGTCCTATTCTTTATTTACCTGGGGTGTTACACAGAACAGTTTCATTAACACATTGAAATAATAATCCATTAAAATAAAGAAAAATAATAATACGTCTGGTTCATATATGGAATAAATCATAAATTACATCCTTATAATTCATCATAGATGGAGAATCAGTTTTAATGATAAATCAATTGAAATGATTCTTGAGGAATATAAATTTTATTTGAGAATAAATTTTTTAAAAAAAAAATTCATAAAAAATTCTGGAAATAATTTTGTATGAAAATAAACATGTAAAAACTAAAATTTATTATATAATTAAAATAATCACCATGATGGTGTACAATTCAATTCATGCCATACATGTTAATAAAATATTCCATACACATTTTTCATAAATCATGGATGATAATTGTTTTAAAAATGACATGAAGATTGATTTTATTATTTTTTCAAAAGTAAAACAAGTTTAAAATATTATTTAACAAATATTTTTAATAATATAAAAAAAATCAATTTTTGAAAACATAGATTTTAATTAAAACTAGGTTTTCCAATGAGGAGATAAATAATATTGTATTTTTATAAATCATTCTATAGAACCCCAGAATACATAAAGAGAGTAATATGACGTGAATACAAAATTTCTAATAATATAAATATATTATATGATAATTAATTAGATTCATGGGATATATATCATTATATTTCATCATTGGAAGCATAATCATAATCAATATCGACATACAATGAGATTGTAACATAAAACTATTAACACTTTGGGAATTTGGATCATAATCACTATGAAATAATAAAATTACATATAAATTAAATATATTATGTGAATAACTAAATTTATGATATTACATGTAAGGTGGGTTTTATATAAACTTCATAAAATAATATAGAGGTATAAAAAATGTCTTATATAAGAAAATTATTACAAAAATAAATTACCTCTTTTCATGACTTCCTTCATACAAATTGAATCCACATATATATCAAATATATGTATAAAATTATTATATTACAGAATAATACTAATATATATATATATATCTATATGATAAAATATATGACTTGTGTATGGCATTTTATTACCCATTTATTTATAATTTCGGGTTAAAGTCATGTTTCGGTAAATACATACTTTATTTTTAGTATAAGTTTTGATTTTTATTTTAGTTGAACTTTATATGATATTAATTCTATAATATAAAAAATTGTAACCATGAAATAAATATCATATATTTTAGTAACACATTTATTTTAAGTAATACATAATATTTAGAGATATAAGATGATGTGCATGGTTCATATAGATGGTAGGTCGTACATATTCATGAAATTTGTTTCCATTTTCTCAAAGGATTGAGAGAAAAAATGTAAAATAGTATATTAATATTAAAAAATAATTTTTTTTGTAATATATATCAAATATATTTATTAAATCCATCCTTATCACCATCCATGTAATATTTGAATGAACCACATCACTACATGAGGTGGTATTCATCCGTACACATGAGTAACATTATTTTATTCCCAAAGTATGGAAAGTATAAAGTTATGTGTGATATAATAATTATATAATTATAATAATAAAAAACATTAATATATAAACACTAAATCTATCAGTATAACTAGTTGTGAGATGTGGTAAGGAAAAAAGGATGATTACTATTTGCAAGGCGGGAGTTGATGAACAAATGAATGATGATTTTGTATCTTATTTAATATATTTTTAGATGATTTTATGTCATGAAGAAAATGAAAACAGATATGTAAATGTAAGAAACTACAGTTATTTTATGATCATCGTTTATTTTTAATTGATGTAGGTAGATGAAGAAAGAAAAATAGATGGTCAATAATGTTACATAATCCTCTTGTAACCTCCTTAGGGATTCACAAAACGCATTCGAAGGTCAGACTTATGAGAAAAATAAATCTTCTATAAACATTTTATGGATGTTAGTAAGTTATTTTTGTACGTATTGGAAAAAACAAAAGGTTTTTAATGTGTGGATTATAAAGGAAAGGGGGTGGCCTTCTATAATTGAGGTGGGTGACATAGTTGTAATTTTTCGAAATGAAAAATGTGTACCCACATTTTTGGCCAGAATAAAGGCTTGAAAAAATATAATTATAGATCTATAATCATGATAGTGTTATTATTCTTCCATAATATTGGTTATATGAATGTTTTAAGGACATTTTAACCATGATCATTTTAGTTAAATGCCTAGTAAACCCATTTTTACCTTAGTCATAGTAATTAAGTTTTAATATTTTTAGTTTTCATTTTGGTCAAATATTAGGATGGAATTATTATATAATATAAATTATTCTAATAAAAAATATTCAATAAATTTTTCCATATTCAATTCATTGACGTGGAAAAATTAATTTTGAAATTAAATCCCACAATACAATGAGAAATAGGTTTTTCAAAAAGAAAGAATTCAAATGTTTACATGGGTTGTATATAAAATTTCAATTTAAAAATGATAAAAATGAACTATGTTGGATTAATATATATATATATATATATATAATTGAACAAATTTACATTAAAACCACATGAAAATAGAATTTATCTTTATAAATAATTTAAATGAAAAGAATGTTGTCATTAAAACTTATTATTTTTTACTATTCATTATAAAATTTATTTTCAACGTATTATCATAAAATCAACCTAAGATAATTTTTATTTATTTTTTTAAAAAAAGTGAAATTTTTTATCAAATTGTTTTTTAAAATTTCAAAAAATTAATTTTATTATTTCTATAAAAATTCTTTTTTTTAGAAAATTGAATTTCAAAAACATATATTGACTTATTTGAAAAATTAATTTTTTTATATCAAAATGTTTAATTTTAAAAATTACTACATAAAATATTAAAATTAGTTATTACTATTAATATCACTAGATTTAATTACTAGTTTTTAATGTTTAGGTTTGTGTAAGACTAATAATATATTGTGGTTTTGTTAAAACTTAGTGTCGTGTGTAACACAAGATAATACCAGGGCTGTTTGGAACACAATCATTACTCATTGTTGTGTATAATTCATGATATTAATGAATATTAAGTTATTAAAAAATTATTGAATAATACAAACATGATGATTTATTGTGTTTCCTAAATCTTTGAGAAAAATGATCTCATGTCTAATAAAACTAATAGAATGATGACTCAAAGAAAAAAAAATTTTAAGAGTTTATTATTATAGTAAATAAATTTAATTTGGAATATAATTGAGGGATATGTAATGATTTAATGTGTGACATTGCCTCATTACAAAAAACCATGTCCAAATCATGGTGTAACATGACCTGATGTGTGACTCCCCTTTTTTAAGAGGCTAACGACTATTAGTGTGGGTCTAAGTCATCATTTTAGAGACTATTCCCTAGATACGATATCCTTGTTGTAATTATATCTTAATATAAATGAAATAATGGCTATAGGAGACATGAATAAATGATGTAAATTGAATACTAGTCATACAATAAATAAATACACTCCTAAAGTGGTAAGAAAAACAAGAGAAATTTTTAGAATGTAATTAATAAAAAAGTATGGTATTCTTATATATTCCATCCTAGAACCTACCCAACTCCATTATATTCAGCTCAACCATATTCTAGGGAAAATATTCCCTTTAATAGATCCTTATACATGAAATCTGCATATTCAATGAAATACACATTGAAGGTGTGGTTTAAAACACCTATCAAGAACCCCACCAATCCATCCATAAAAAACGTCTCATGTGTTGCATGTATATACCGTGATATTAATAAACCTTTAATCTTATATAATACTCATACAATCATGTATAGAGAGATCAGGTGTTATCAAAGAAGCCACAAACCATCAACTATACCTGCTTCTAGTACATGTAAAATTGATAGTCAAAAGTCAAAATAATTTCTTAAAATATAGAAAGATGATGGATATATGCCTCCAAATATCCTCAATTCATAGAAATGGACATGCTAATCAATATCAAAAGGAATATATTTTCAGTGTATTTGTTGTTATCATTAAGGAAATGGGTTCCATCATAACCATAAGGATTATATTATTCAACACCATTTATAGGTCCATCTTCACCAACATTACACAAAATGAGTTCCACCCTATAAGGGTAAACATACAACGATGATCCACCAGTCCTGAATACAAAAATACTACTTCAAAATGAAATATAATAAAAACTAGTTGGAACATGATATACAATCATGGAATGAAATAATAAGATATATACTATTATCATATAATAACATGCATATCTACATAAAGCATGGTAATAAGAAAATATAGATTTTTTTTCAGGTAAACAAGGATGATAAATGGTTATAATGGAAATGAACAATTTCTTAAAAATCCACCAATAGAGAAAAATAAAGATTTGAACACAATATTCATAACATGTAAAAAAGCTTATATCAAAGGACCCAATTATAATAACATTTCCAAAAAATGGTTGTTAAAAATTAACTCTAAAAACTTCCAAGGGGAAAAAGATATGACCATGTCGAACAACATGGATAAGAAGCTCAGACATCAAGGGTTACTAACTCGGGTTTTGTTTGTCAGGAAAGTGGATTATATTTAGAGTCAAGATAGTTTCATGTTAACAACATTCTAGAATTATATACATTAAATATTTCATCAATAAAATCAATTTTTTGGTATTTAAAAAGAAACAACTCCAATTAACTACATCTATCATTGGTTGAAGAAAATTTTTTGAATTAATTTTTCATTATAAAAGAGTTTCTCATGACTAGCCAACGAAAAATGTCCATATTTTTTCCATAAATTTAAAATATCCTCAATTAGATATTAATAAATAAAGAAGTATCATAATGATCATCCCCAAGAATATTACACAAAAATGTCACCATTAATGATGAATTATGATTTTGATAGGAAATTTCAAATTTATTATATCTATCTCACCACCAATCTACCATGAGTTCATCAATTGGTAATGTTTCTATAGTCCAAGATCTATTGAGAAGTGGTTAAAGAATATGATTCATCAAAACATACGAATAAAACAATCATTTTCAAATATAGATTTCAATTTTATTTACAATCTTTATAAAACATGCTAGATCCACAACAAGTCTAAGAAGAAATATGTTATTAATTCATACATCATAAATGAAAAAAAAATATTCATAATAGATCCAAGATCTATTCATAAATTTGAATAATTTTTTTGAAAGGATCTAGAGTGAGAGCACATTTTTCTAGAATACAAGATTGGTCAACGTTTAGTTAGACAAAGGGAGAGGTATTGGAATGTGTAATGACTAAAGGGGAGATCTCAAATTCAGAATTGGATATGGGGGATTGATTAGGAAGTTAAATATATTGAAATTTTATTTCAACTAGAGACTAAAACTCACTTTAATTTCAACATCATAATGGGTGCACCTGTTACACCATAATATTTTCGGGATTTTTTTCCAATAAATTTATTTTATTTGATAGCTTGCATTATATGAAACTATGAGTATAGATGAACCAAATTAAGTTAAATAAGAAATATTATATGATGTTTATTCTCTATACATTGTAAATTAAGGTATTAAGTGGAGCCACTAAATTTTGTAAAACTAATGGTCTACGTATGTTCATTGGTTATCAATAAAAATTGAATGAAAAAATCATTTGAAAATAACGTAGATAATTTTCATAAAAACTGTTTATATGCGCACAGATTAATACTGTGATAATAAATTAAATAAATATTTTTAAATTATATTAATAAAATATATTATAAAATTATTTAACATTCCTCATGTAATTTTTATTGGCATGGAATTGGAAAAATTTATAATTTTGTGAATAGAAATGCATTTTATCTAAAATGTATTATTCATCTTATTTTATGGACCTGTATTAAAATTAATTTATTCCACCATTATAAATTTCATGTGGTAAAATGTATTCATTATTTTGAATTAGGAGGTATGAATTTGGTAAATAAGTCCCTTTAATTTTTGGAATCATGAATAGTAACTGTGGTAAAATTTACCCCCTTGGTAAAGGGTAATTTGGGTATATCAATATAAAAAATACATAATATGAAAAAACATTTCAAATTTATTATTATTGGATGAGTTTAATTAGACACATAACACCTTATGTTCTATATTTATTTTTTTAATAGACACTTTTCTAATAAAATTTCTTTTGTATTATTTAAATTATAAAAAGATTCATAATGCCACTCTTATTTTAATATCTCAAATATATCCAGAAGGGAAAAATTTTAGTTATGAGTTAATATTATGGTTTATTTTTATTATAATAAAACTATTATAACGATATAAATTTATATTTAATTTTTTTCCTAATTTAATTACTCTAAATTATTAAAAAACACATATGTTTCATTTATTCAATTAATAAAAAATATAAATAAATATTTTCAATGTATTAAAAGATATAAAATATAGTGAGTTAATTTGTTTCATTAATATTATATGTTAATAAAACATATTAGTGATGTTTTAATGGATTATATTCAAACTTTAACATTTTATTCATATAATTTAAGTCAAATTAATTGAGTAGTGTATAAATTGACCATAATGATATTTTAGGAGTATAATATATTATTACGTTACATAAAAATTACAAAAACATTAATATAGAAAAATAATAATAATATATTGTTTAAAAATTAATCTCTTGTCAGTATATAAGTCTTTTGGAACCATTTAGATTGATAATAATTTTAATATAATCTAATATTTTAAGAAATTCTGAAAGTTCTTCTCACCTCAATTTTAAAACGGAACCTCATGAATCACTTATTTCCAAAAACATGTTCCCCCTATTTAAACCAAAATCTACCAACTTATCATAAAAAAATCTCTTGATTCATTCTATAGGTTAATGTACGCCCAAAACACTAAATCTAGAGCCCTCAATTCGAGATCTAAATGAGTTGTTTCCATATAGAGGTAATCGCGTAAACCGATCTCTTTATTTTATACCGATATTAACTTCATCTAAATATATGGTATTTATCACAAAATAATAAAAATAGTATTTAGAATATTATAAAATTTTATTATGTTTATTAAAAATCAACTATACACCCTTTTTCCACAAAATTATAAATTAAAGTATTACTTGTTCTTACGCACGAATTGCCTTCTTCACGTAGTGAAATAATTAATTTTTCCTAAATAAAATTTCTGGATGGGTATTATAACAGTTTTAAAATTTATATATGATACTCATGACATAATTAATAATCTATAATTTTAATATATCATCTACCTTCTTACTATAAAATCAATTGGGATATTATAACTTCACTTGTGTGTCTGTGTAGATTACCACCACCACGTAGTGATGTAATTTGATCTTCATTTATATTTTTCCCGAAATGTAATGATAAGAAAAATTATAAATAAAAATGATATATATGATATAATAAGTATATTTTGAATTCAAATTAACATTTAACTTTATAGGGTTCTATCCATTGGAAAATGAAAACATCATTCATTCATATGTATGACCGACAATATCAATGAATTATGTATTTAATTTTTTATATCCAATATTTATGGATGAATATAAATATTTATATAATTAATATATATTATATTTATATCATTATTAATATTTCAGAGAATATTAAACCAAGAATGTTGTTCAAGGATTGGAACTACATAACTCAAATCTACATTATAAACGAATCACTTAACTCTCGGAAATGATGATTTTATTTATAAAAAGGGGTGTTGAATGAGTATAAAGGGACAATATAATACATTATGAGTATCAAAAATACTATAGTGGAAAATTCCAGTAAGTTTATATGTATTATATATGAAGTTATAATACTTTTCTATCAAGTTGAAATCAAGGTAAGGGATCTTTATTTCAATTTTATTTTAGTGGGGCAGATGCATTGTATATAACTTGTTTCTTTGGTGTGGTGTATATACCATAAATTAATTTATTTTATGATTATTATAATCAAAATAATGGTTTTTATATATATATATAATGTTATTTCTTTCCTGTGGATTGTAATTCAATATTTACCAATGTGGTATGGGTGTTTATACACCAATCTCATCAGTACATGGTATTATTTATGTTTATCTCTCCATTGGTAAATATTTACCTATTATATTTATGTTTTATTTTTTTCCCATATTATTTTCTTACATTTATATTTTTTATTAAAGTAATTTTTATACATTTCAACCTTTTAACATAATAGTTTTTAATTAATATTTTTTTAATTATCAAAATAAAGTACTATGTGGATTTTTCAGAAAAAAATATGGAAGGAATGTTTTTTTATTATCTAGAAGGAGAATATTTATAACATTGATGAATTTGTTTAATATTAAATTATTTTACATGTTCCCTTCATTATTTTAAATAAAATTTCTTTCCTTTATAATTGAACAATTTTTTTAAAATAAGAAGTGACTTAAAAATGGAATGTTTTTTTTCTGAAGTATTATTCAACGTGATATTTCAAAATAATCTACCATCTAAGATGGAATCCATTTGATGATAATTATGGTTATAAATTATTTTATCTTTGGAGAGAATCATTATTATTTTTTATAATGGTTTATGTTTGTGATGAATAACTGAAATGTTTTTTAACCCCATTTCTTTTCCATGTGTTATACTATGTTGAAATATTTATGTATCCCATTTAATATCATGGGATTTGATATAATGAATTCTTAATGACCTTATGTAACACATATGTATAATTTTCATTATATTATGGGAGATAACAATATTGTCTTGCATTTAAATCAGTAATGTTTTTTATCTCATGACATAACTATAGGATTCATGACAATGTGTTTGATATATTATGGGGTACAAGTCAATTCACATTATCAAATATTACATAGAGGTAGTGATGGAATGTCTTTTTTTGTTTTATGGTATTGGTAGTTAACCATTAAATTATAAAAAAAAAATATACTCATTTTGGTTCTGTGGTTTTATGATACAAGATTATTGTTCATTATTCATTTATGATTATTTTCACTATTATTTAATATGTCCATTGAAATAATAAATTTTATTACATAAATAATGTTTTATATATATGATTTTTTTTATGCAAATTTTAATTTACTTTTACGATCTAATAATATTATAATTTTTTTATTCTTGCGTATTCTGAAATATTGAAATCTCTGATATTTACGCTTACTACGCAGTTGAGCTCACCCTTTATTAAATTTATATTTCAAAATTTCATGGATAAAGGTATTAATTATAATGTGTTTAATAAGTGTCATAGAAATACAAAATATTTTGGGAAATATTTTAGTTTATATGAACTAGTTTTTTAAGTGTCTATTTTTAAAAATATACATGAACATTATGATTCTATCACGGAACAAAATATTATATAATTAATATTTATCAATTTATATGTATTATATACTGATTAAATTTATAGGATAATATTGAAGGTATTATTGAAATGTTTATTTAATCATTGTAAAATATGATGAGAAAACATTAGTATGAACCCTAAGGATATTTCCAAGTATAGATGAAATCCTAATATTCATGTAGTGATCATAAATGTCCAAGTTTAAACCAAAGAAGTCATATAATAATGTTTCACTATTTAGATTTCTTATAAATTATTTTCAAGTTCATGTGGTTTACCACGTTGATTGTTGGAGATCACACTATGATTTTATGTCTTATTCAATGGATGAGGCCTGAAGGAATCTTATTCTGAATAAATATGATAAAAAATTAGATGATTATACTCATGGGAAAGTGAATTATATTGGAGGTAGAATGAAATTTTTTGATTTTATTCTCAAAATAATTTCTCAAATATTGTATCACACTATGTTTAAAAAAAGTGAAATGGAGAGAACATAGTTTTTTTATTCCTTCATGCGAAAATATTCCCCTTTTTTAGTGGGTCTACTAATACACCAGTCAGTGTGAATTTGATTCGTACCATTGAAATTATATTTTCCATTCATCAGAATTTATATTATGTAAAATTTATTTTGACTATTAATAAGTTTATGGAAAATAATATTAGTGGTGGAATAAAACCAATAAAAAAGAGTAGAAGATGAAATTGATTCTATGGTGTGAAAAAATGGGAAATATTATTTTTCAATAAAGACATTCTTTGTATTAATCATACATAAGTAGAGAAGGAATTACTTGATCTAAAGAGGGATTATGTTGAATCCTTTGGTAGCCATAACAGAAATTTTACAGGAATTGTGAGGTATGATTATGGTATTATAATCTAAACTAAAAATAAGGTAAATCAATTACTTAGTGGCTTGAAACCAAGTATATAAAGGAATTTTATATTAATGAATTCAATATTTATGAACAAATCAGTCGATGTGAACTCAATATTGAATCTGAAATTGGATATTTACCTAATTATGATTTTTCGGATTAAAAGGATGATCAAGCCTCTTAAAATCATCAAGAAATAACTTGGTGGGAATAAATTATGGCCATCTACCTTCTATAAATATTTTAAGAAACAATTAGAGAAATACATTAATAGAACCAGGGGGATTTATTTGTTGAATGGGTGGTCATAAATAATGAGATTGTTTAATAAAAAATAATGGACAGGTAATTTAAATTAGAGATGAGAAGGTTCTAACTATATCAACTAATATTCACCACTGTATCAATTATAATAGGTATGTGGATTATTCTAATCTATGCCTAACTTTTAATCTCCTTGATGATCAATGTTAACTACCTTCTAATCCCAAATACAAAATGAAATATATACTGCTCAGGACTACTAACACGGGTTATATAATGATGTTTTGAAATGTAAACTTATCATCTATTCTAGAATAGATATTTTTTTCATTACACACACTTTTATATGTATTTAATTTTAAATGGGCATTGAATTACTAGAACAAATATTTGACACTAATTTAGTGGTAAAAAAATCTAATGGTATGATTGATGAATCTCTTGACTGTTGTGCATCCTAAATTGGTGATTTTAAGAAATTAAGTCTTATAAATATTTTTATTCTCAATTTTTTCAAATTTTATGTGATTCATGGAATAGATTAGATTTTATTATATAGAGATCCTCAAGAATTTATATTTCAATTGAGCCTATGATTTTTTGTTAATATGATAATCAATATGAAATTCTAATGTGAATAACATATATATTCTGTTTATTAATTAGAATTCATAATGGTGAAATATCTAAAATGACTGGGAAAAAATGATTTTTTATAAGAATATTATTTTGGAATTTGTTAATGTTTATATAGAAGAGTCATATGGTATTCTACTAAATGGCTATGTTTAGTTTTTTAAAGAACTCATAATTATAGTTTCACATATGTCCATTTTTTCTTATATAATGTAAACAATTGAGAAAAAATAATGGAAGAAAATACTCCAAGAGAATATATACAATGGATTTATGAATCCTAGTTCATCAACATGGGTTGAACCATTTATTTTTGTTAACTAGAAAGAAGGATTAATGCAGATATTCATTGATTATTGATTATATAAAAGTATAACTATCAAGAACCTATTTTTTTACCCCTAATTGATGAATTTATTGACTAGCGGTGTGCAGTTAAATACATTTACAATGGTTATATTTGTTTTCGTTATCAATAATTGTTGGAAAAAAATAAGGATACACAAAATATAACATTATATTAAAGGTTTATACACTATAAATTTATATTGATTAAATTTTGTCTTACTAATTCCCCTACAATGTTAATGGATTTATTTAATAGGTTTGTTAGACATTATATTCATTTGTTTTTTATATTATATAAGGTTGATATTTTTATTTATTGAATAATCAAGGAATATAATGAAGTTAATTTTATATTTGCACTGATGGCCTTAAGGATCAAGGATCTGTTGGAAAAATTATCCTATTGTGAATTTTATATTTCTAAAGCTTCATTAAATGATCATATACTCTCATGTGATGGTATATAATTAAAACATTCATTTATAATGGCTATTAAAATATAACTTAGATGATCTAATATGATTAAGGTATTTATTTTTCATGGTTTGGATGGATATTACCAGTTTAATATGGAAAATCATTCATGGATATCAAATCCACTCACCAAGTTAACATAAAATGGGGAAAATTCTTTAGGAAATATAGTTGTGAGAAATTTTATAAGGAACTAAATAATAGGATTGTTAGTGCACCTATGATTGTACTACCCTATATAGGATAATTTTTTTTTAACCTATATAAATTATTTAAAGAATGGACTGTGATTTTTCCTCATTTATAAGGATATGGTTATCTCTTATGATTCATGAAAACTAATGGTTAATTTGAAACATTACCCAACTCATGAATTAGAGTTAGATGTGTCATATTTTTAATTTAAAATATAGAATAATTATCTTTTTGGAAGATGGTATGACATATATAATAATGAAAAAATATTAAAGCATATATTCACTCAAAAAATGGTAAACATGCACCAATGAATATGGTGAGAGGAGATTAAATATTATGTCTACAAAATACATTACCACTTAGGGAAAAAACATATTGGTGGATGTTTCTAACTAAAAGGATCAAGGTAGATTATCTATTATAATGATTACAAATATCTAAAATATAAGGATTTTAGAAGGATGAAAATGTAAATCATAATGTAATAGGGGAAATCTTTTCTAATTGAAGTGAATGTTCATCCATAGATCCAAATTATTATTATAGAGGTGTAAAAGAATAATATAGAGCTACAAAAGAACGCAATAAATGTTTTTGAGATCCATGAAGATGGTCATGGAATGAAAATGTTAGGGATTCATCCATGTGTTCCTTCAGTACCATATTGGAAGAAGGATCTTATGGATGTATCTCATAGTTATTCCTTCTATATTCATGCTACAAGTATAAAAATGTGTAATGATTAGTAATTGTATCTCTGGTGGGATGGAATGAAGAGGGATATTGCAGAATATGTTTCTCAATGAATATAATTTCAAAAATTTGTGAAAGAGAGACATAAACATAAGGGGATGTTTCAACCATTACCCAAAACCAAAATGAAAATGAGGAAAAATTGTTATGATTTTTTTCATTAGAATCCACAATACATCTATTATTTATTATTCTATATGGGTTATATTTGATCAATTTAGAAATTTATCACACTTAATTACAAATAGATATTATTTCTCTCCTTATAATCATTTAAAATTATAAATTAATTTAGTGGTAATATTTCATGGTGGACCACATATAATTTTATGTAATCTAGACAAGATGTTTAACCAGATATTTTGGGAAAGTATTTAATATGATCTCAAAATAGAGTTAAGTTTTATCACTTATTATCATATTCAAATAGTTTTTTGGATAATAGAATGATAAATCTATTTATGATATGTTATGTTCTTACTCAATATATTCCAAATGTGGATGGGATGAATTATTTTTTGTTTAATTTTAATACAACAATGGATTTGAATCTAGTATTCAAATCACTCCTTCAAAATCCCTGTATGGTAAGAAGTACATATCAAAAATGTTCTTAATTGAATTTGGAGAATGATAGCTATTGGGATTTAATCTATCCATAAAAATTTCCATATGTTTAGAACCGGTCAATAGCACATAATATTTGTTCAGAGTCAAAAAAAGAGTTTTGATGAAAATAATTAAAAAGAGCTATAGTTTGATCTTGGTGATAGGGTATTAATATAAATATGTCCCTAGAGGAGGGTGAGTATATTTATAATCAATTGAAATATTACCCTAGGTATATCTTTAATTTTTAAATTGTTGATCATATGTAGATTTTAGCTTATCAAATTTCACTTCCACCTAATCCCTCTCATGTTCATAAAATGTTCCATTTGTCCCCCGGAGGAGGTACATTAGTCATCCTTCACATGTAATGATCTAATATTTTTTACCAGTAGAGTGTGTTATTTAAAATGATGAATAATGGGAAGATATTTTTTATTATAGGTATAAATTACTATGAAATAATACCATGCATCAAATCAAGGTATTATGGTGAAAAAACTAATTTGAGCACACTACCTGGGAACCTGAGGACGTGGTGAGGCATAATTATAGTAGTTTTTTTATATCTGAGTAATTAATTTTGAAGTAAAAATTAATTTTAATGGGTAATAATCTAACTCCATTATGTATTTTAGAAATATATATTATCAAATTAATTTATTATCTAGCATAGCATCAGTTACACAAAACATCGAGTTTTGAAGAACCACATAACATTATTAAAATTGTAGTATATGATGGTTATCTACTGGATATTATCTTAGTGGATATTAATAGGGATAATTAAGTGAAAAAAAATTATTATATATATATGTTCATTGTTTATAAATTAATAATGAATGAAAATAAAAACCATTTTAATATAAAAGAGTTTTTATTCTAGAACCATTTTAATGCTCATGAATTATATTTGTCTTGATAAATTAATTTTTTTGGGGGAATGGTTTCAATGAATAATATATATTATATCTTTTTTTAAGATTATATAAAATTTTCTAGTTGAATTGAAAACGAATGAAATCTTATTTTATAAATAAAACTTCATTTTTGTATTCAAAAAAAGTGTTTCCATTGTGTTTTGTTGGTTTATTTTAAAATTAATATCTTATAATTTTATCAATTGAATTTGGTAAAATGTATTCTATATGTTGAATTATGAGTTCCAAATTTGTTAAATAGTTTCTTTTTTTATAAAATATTAGTAGTAACTATGGTAATATTTATCACCTAGGTAATAGGAAAATCTAGTAAATCATGGTTAAAACTAAATTATAGGTCATAATTTAGAATCATAATTATTTTCAGATGAAGGTAATTTTATCCCTTATATCATATGTATTAAATTGTGATGTATAATAGAAACTTTTCAATGAAATTGTCTTATATATTATTTAATTAAAATAATTTTACAAAATGTCAATCTCTTTGTTATTAAGATCGCTTATGCATCCACAAAGGGAAAAAAATTTAGGATGAAATATAAGTTCATGTTATGAGATTTATAAAATTATTTTAATTGTGTAAAACTATTTATAATTTTAAATAACTATTTAATTACCACAAATTATTATACAATTCTAATCAAATATTTCTTCAAATAATAAAATATATAACAATTTATTTTCAAAATATTAAAAGAAGTATAATTTGAATTAGTTAATGTGCACCTTAAATTATAGAGGTTAGCAAAATATATTAGTGTTTTAATGGGATTATATTGTAATATAAACTCTTTATTATATCTTTTAATTGAAAGTAAAAGAATAGAGTCTAAATAGAAAATAATCATATTTTATGTTAATACAATTTTATTAAATTTGAAAAATATAATATAAATTAAAAATAGGACAAACGAGAGATGATATTGTCCAAAATTTCATTCCTTGTACATTTATAGCCTGTTTGGAACAATTTATTTGGTAATGAATTTATTCTAATAATATATGTTTTCAAATTCCAAAAGTACCCCTCATAACAATTTTATAAGGGAAACTCCTACATAATTTATCTTCACTAAATTGATTCATATAGATTTAAAATAAATCCATAAATATCTCTTATAAACATCCCTTATTACATTATATAAGTTCTAAAGTTCCATAAAGTCCAAAAATAGGACCCTTATATAGAGACCTAAAGGAGTCATTGTCAAGAAGTGGTAACCGGATAATCTGATCTCTATAATTTTAACTATTATTTTACTCTCTAAATATATTATATTAAATTTTAAATTTTATATTTAGTAAATTAAATATTTCAGTTTTTAAAAATATTTTTTAACTTCAGTATAAGCCTTTCCCCGCCAAATGATATGACAAAGTGTCCCTCATATGTACAGATGACTTACAATCACAATATAGAGGTATAATCCATTTCTAATAAATTTATTTTATAGATGGGTATTATGTTGGATTAAATGTTTATATATTATAAGCATACGATAAATAATCTTCTATAATTATAATATTATATAAACCTTGTTACATAGAAGCATTTGAAAAATTATAACATCAATCATGTTTACTTGTGGACATCAACCTCTATATAGGGATTCTATTATTTATTTATTTTTTGTATGGACAATAAAAAAGATAAATTATATGAATAAATATGATAAATATGATAATATAATGATATTAGAATGATGAAAAAATATTTACCTTTATTTCATTCCATTTGTTAAATATAAAAACTGTCACATACATGACTTATTTTAAAGGTAAATTGAATTTAATTTACATTCATGATTTGTTTTCAAGGTTTCCCATGATTTTATGGAGGAATGGGTGAGTTGTTATGAATTGGGCCAAACTATGACCCCAATTCCAGATTTTAAATTAAATTGGTATTCCTTTATAACTCCATCATTTTTCAACATTTTTAATCCATTCCAATACTTAATTGTTATCCCCTGACCTATTAACACCACCATATTAATTTGCACAATTTAGGAATCCATAATCATGGTGGATGTGGGTTTTTATTTAAGGGATTGGGCCTTCCCGAATGCCTTTTTTTTCATAAAAAATAAATTTTAATTCTTTAATATATCCTAAAATATTTGCAATTTTTCGGTAATTCCAACTCTCACTCGAGACCACATACCTAAGGCACTCCTCCATTCCCTCCTCCCACAATTTGGAGCTCAATGGAGTCGCAAAATTGGTAGAAACGTCTCTAGATTTCCGAAATCACCCAGATTTGGAGAGGTAAATTAATCCTTTCATAAATCCTTTTATTTTTACACTCTTCCCCCATTCTAGTTCCTACATGATCTATTAATCCTTTTTCGAACCTCCCATGAATGGTTGGATGTTTTCAAATTCAGATACTGGTGGATTTTGGGTCTTTTTCTTCACGATTATTTTAGGTAAGTGTTTG
The DNA here is from genome assembly GCA_963277665.1 of Viscum album. Taxonomy (NCBI): domain Eukaryota; kingdom Viridiplantae; phylum Streptophyta; class Magnoliopsida; order Santalales; family Viscaceae; genus Viscum; species Viscum album. The sequence continues at coordinate 1,554,075,037 of OY728131.1, forward strand.
TCTCTTCAATTCTTCCATTCTCCTTAGAGTTTCCTCCCTATTTCATGAATTTATAGAATGTCCAGAAGATAGTTTTAGAACCTAGGGTTTTATTTGGTGTATTTTGGATCAAATATTGTGTTCTAGGGATTGATTTATCTTCCTTGTGATGCAGCGGTGGTGCAGTTGATGTTTTACACAATGTTTTGAGAGATTCGACACTTTTAGTAGGTGGTTCCATGTGTAAACAACTATTGATGAGTTAGCTTGCTGTATTTATTCATTTATCATATTTATCATATGTTAGGTTTGGTTTGAAAATTGTTTATTATTAACATGGATAAGTGTTTAATTTTATAGTTGCATTTTTACTTGAAATTGGTTGTTTTTGTGTGTAACTCATCGGGTATTATTTGGGTGTATTTTATAACATATTGAATTGGCTTAATAAATATTGTTTGGCCTTACAATTATTGTTTGGTAATGTATTAGGGTCATTTGGGCCTAAAAAGATGGTTTTTGAATAGGTTTTATGTGTAAATCATTGTTATACTTCTTAAGAGTATTTTATAAACATGTGTGTTTTCATTTGGATCATTTGTAGTATTATTCATGGTGATTTTATAAAACATGAAAGTGGTTTTATAAATGTCTATAGGGTTTCCAATTCTATTTTGGATAGTAATTGGTATAGTTTTTGGTCTTAAATTGGGGTTTTGAAATGAGTTTTGTGTGAAAGACATATTTACAACACTTGGGTTCTTTTATGAAAATTGTAAATGTTTTAGTTGGTTAAAAAATGTGGGAAAAGGGTGCATATGTACAGTTTGGTATGTGTTTTCACCTATTATGGTGTTTTAAAAGGTGAAGTGATGTTTTAATAAATCAATAATTTTTATAATGTTTTGTAAAATTCTGAAATGTTTTATTAAATTGTGAAGATGGAGTGGAACTTGTTTCTGGGATGTTTCTTGAATGTTTGTTGATAAAATGATTTTGAATGTAAAAAAGGGTATTATGTAACAAGTGAGTTGGCTATTATAAGAGTTTTAATATATCAATTTTTTTTAAAATTGTTTAATGGATTTGTGGAAGTGTTAAAGAACCTGAAAAGTGTTGTGGGCTATTTTGGTGTGAGTCGGATTTCAAAATCAATTTGAATGAAAATTGGAATTTTGTGACTTCTGTTGTATACATGTTTTATGTTTGGTGAATTTATGATATGGAAATTATATTTTCATGTGAAATTTGTATTCATTGACTTATTTAACTTGTTTGAGAAAAAAGGGAAAACCTGGGTATCTAGGTGGGTGGACGTGTACTAGTATGCACGTGAATCCGTGGGGGTTTTGCCTCAGTTTCACTTAGCAAGATAGAATATTACAACTCTAACTAAACTGTGATGATGATGATTATTGGGGACCACTAGATTATGGGTATGTTCCCTACTAGTGGATCGTGCACGAGAACAAATATTTGTGATGGTTACATTCACTAAGATACGAGGTACCTGGGACCCACAACTAGCTAGTGCCTAGGTGTTATTTCCCATTGCTTGTTCTCACTATATATTTTGTTCTTACCGTCAGCATATGGTATGAGTGGATGGAAAATTCAGTATCTTTGGTATTTATTTTAAAAGTGTTTATTCTTTAAATTAGCCCACATGATAACCGTTTTTATTTAGTGTTCCATCTTTTAGAAATTGTAACTAGCATTTCATGTTTTTGAAAACTTTCATGATTTTAGTCTTTAAATGTTTATCACATGGAATATCATAGTGTTTTTATCCTACTAGGAATTTTCTCACACCCTACTTAAACCCTTGGGTGTAATTATACTTGGTTATTTTTTTTGTCGCAGGTTGGGTACAATTTTTAGTGCCACTGGTTCTGGTTTTTAGCAGGTCCTTGGGGGTGAAGTCGTGTGGGGTTGACTTGATGGAGGTGCCTCTTGACATGTGGAGGTTCTTGGGATATCTTTATTTGGTTTTGACACTTTTTAATGGTCTTTATACATAGTTTGAACTTATTTATTTCAGTTCTGAAGGTTAGTAAAAGACTGTTTTAGTTGAAAAATCCAGATTTGTTTTATTGAGTTTGATTGTTGTTTAATGTTTATAAAATTGGGTAAATTGTTCCCAATTCTCATTATATGATACCCAGGAACTTGTGCCAGCCCATGGGGATCGGGAACGCCCTTCGGGCCATGTTGAGGGCCGGGTTTGGTGCCCGTTTCGGTGGCGACCAGATTCGGTTCGTGTCAAAATGTTATCAGAGGATGTTCATGTTAACTCTTTGGGTCATGTTATTTGGGGAAGAGTCAGGATTGTATGGAGTTATTATTATAGGGAATTGGTATTCTAGTTATGGGTAGTGTTCCTGATCTCCCCACCTCATGACAGGATTCATGTTTCCATGGGAAGTCAGGATTTATCTAAGTCCTCTAATTTCCTTGGTTTGATGATGGTTTGGGGAAATCAAAAGAGAGTTGGGTTAATGGTCTCAGTGAGCTCACAGTGCCTGGAAATCCATGTGGAGTCTGGGGTCTTCCCTAGAACACTCTCTATTACAATGAAGTGATTGGAACATGGTCTCTAACCATATGCCCATGTCACACGCTGAAACTAGTTTCCTCTCGCATTGTCTTGTGTTCTCTAGTTTTGAAATCTTGGAACTTTGGTTTTAATGTGACTTGTTTTTAAGAAGAGTATTGTTTTTTTGAAATTATTTTCAAATAATGAGGGAATGGTTTGGTTAAAGAAATGTTGGAACTGAATTTTCAGAATTTTTTTTTGTAATGGAAAATTGTGTGCTTACACCTCTTTTTAAAGTAGGAACTATATTGATGTTGGTTTCGGAAATTGTTTCCAATTATATTTTCTAGCTAATCAAAGGGTTATTTAATTGGATTGTATGTTTTGAAATTGATGTGAATATCTTAAAAGTGAGTTCTTTTCAAAATGGTTGTGTCTTTATGAAATATTTTTAAGATGTGAGTTGTTATTTCGATCTCGTGGTTATTGGTTTTGAGAAAAAAGATGTGTTTGTTTACAATTTTGGTTTTGAAAAGTGGAATGCTTTTTTTAAACCATTGCTATTTACATGAGAAACAACATGCATGGGGTTTTATGGGATGAATGATGGTTTATGGAAGGAATGGATGAGTGTTGGGATTGATATGAGGAGGGTGCTTGGTGTGGCACAAAAACATGCATGTGTAAGGCCAATGGGGTACCATTGGTGGATACGCTAACCGTTGAGCCATTTGTTTTCAAGAAATGTTTTTAAATAAAAATATGATGTCTTAATGAAATATTTGGGCTGGCTTATATTATATGTTTTTGGAAAATGTTGTTGTTGTGGGATATTTTGAGTCCAAGAACCCCTCCTATTTGAACTGTGTTTTGGTTTTATGTTTGGTCGGTATGCTGGGTAGAAGGACCGATTAGTAGTCTCTTCTGAGATATGTTTTGGGACACCTTTATGGTGGTTTCCTTCCGGTGTTTGGGTATAGTTTATATCATTTTTGACCAATTGACCATCTTGTTTGGGTCCTTGGGTCCTCTCATTGGATAAGGTATGCCCTCATTAAGTGTTAATGCATAACTGATGTGCAACCTGAATTGTTTCTCCATTGGAAAATCCTCTAGTTGATCAATAAAGGAAATATTTTATCAATCATTGTTGATTGAGTCTACACCCATTCTTGTATTTGATTTTTAGATCCTCTTTTAGTGGAAGAGTTCTCGTGGACGGTTGAAAGAGACCTTAGTTTCTTATGTTTCTTAATTCGTCGAAGCTGGAAGTGGTCTAGGGTTGTTAGTGGTCATGAGTGTCTCAATGGTGTCTAAGAGGGCCTCTGGTTTCATCACAATTTCTTTGAATCAGGAGTTCATGTTAAATCACAAGTGTGGGAAATATGGTCATAATAGGATATTGTGGCCACTATATAGAATTGTGTGTTTTTTGTTGATGTTGTATAAGGTCCCTCTCCATGCATTGTTTATATCAGTCGCAATGGTCATGTTCGGTGATGCCTTATGATGTCATGTGCTCGATTAATTGTAATGGTGAATGTTGGGAAATAATATGTGAGACTCTATTATGTTGGGAGAATGTATCCCTTGGAAAAACATAAAAATATTCCATTTTAGAGGAAGGTGAGTATAGGTTTTATTTATTTTTATTGTTTCTCACCCGAACCAAATAGGTGTGATGTGTGTCCATATTATAATCCCTTGTTTCAGTGAAATATAGAGTTAGGGTAAAGTGAGTTTGAAATGTGTTATGTCTTGGAAAACATATCAGGGATTTCATTGTAGTTGTTGGATCCACAAAAAGTAGAATTCTCGTTCATGGGATTTCCAAAGCCTAACTGCGAGGCTGAAGATGCTTCAATCATTTTAGCTCCAACCATAGGTCTTGGAGAGAATCTAGCTCGTAGTCAGGGGAAATCACAAGGTTTTTTAAACACTTGTATAATTTCTTATACATATTATGAAAGTTAGGAAGATTTTAAACCTATGTTGTCATCATATTTTTTCTTGATTCTAATGCTCGGTAGAAATCGGTGGAGGGTCGTGTACCCATGTCATCGCCCAATTTTATTCCCTCCCACATTGGTTTCCACTAAGCCTTTGGGGAAAGGTTTGATGATTGGATAGACTGGTTAAGAACATGGATTTCACATGGTTAATAGTGACCATGACCTAGATAACCATGTGGATAGTATGATCCACGGTGTTAGCGCATGGTTTCCTAAATCATGCAGACTAACCATGCGACCTTCCCAACTCTTCATATTTTGGGGTCTTTCTGTACTGGCCCATGTTGGTCGGTTAAGATGGCTGGTTCTTATGGTGGGGATACCCACTATGAGTATTATATAATTTATTTCATAAAGGTCTAATGGATGTATACCCATTTTACTGGAGAGTCTATTCAGGCCTCCCTATTAGTGTCCTGATTCTGTCGTGGGAAAAATAGAGGTTGTCTGTTATGGTGGGTAGCCTATTTTTCCCCCGTACCAGTAACTCAGATTTATCAATGATCTTGTTTTGGCGGTTGGTAGTCTCTTTTGGAGCTATCAAGCTACCTATATCGTCCTAGGGTAAAAGATGAGATTAGAGAGTGCCCAATGGTTTAGTTATAACAAGGTAAGTGAAACCTTGTCTGATGTAGTTGTTCGTTTGGGTGAATTGCTTGAGTCTTGTTCGGATAGTGTTTAAGGTGTTTTATTTTTGGATAAAGGTTGAATGCGATTGATCATTTTATTAATGTGGTTTGTGTTTTGGTTGTGAGAGTAATCCTTCATTAATTGATCATGGGAGGTGTTTTGGCCTTTGGGGGTGAAACCTGACAAGGGAGTACCTCTTGGTTTCTCAGTTGGGTTTGGTTGTTACTTTGGCCTTGATGTGACTTTCAGGGGCGGAAAATTTTCATGGTGGGGAGAATTGTCACATACATGACTTATTTTAATGTTAAATTGCATTTAATTTCCATTCAGGATTTTTTTATGGTTTCCCAATCTTTTATGGTGGAATGGGTGAGTTGTCATGAATTGGGCCAAAATGTGAGCCCAATTCCATATTTAAAATTAAATTTTTATTCCTTTATAACTCCTTCATTTTTTAATATTTTTCATCCATTCTAATTCCTAATTGTCATCCCCAGACCTATTAACACCACAATATTAATTTGGACCATTTAAGAATCCCTAATCATGGTGGATATGGGTTTTTATTTAAGGGATTGGGCCTGCCCGAAAGCACATTTTCTGAATTAAAAATAAACATTAATTCTTTAATATCGCATTCAATATTTGCGTTGTTTTAGTGATTCCATCTCTCACCCGAGCCCACATACCTAAGGCGCTCCCCATTCCCTCATACCACAATTTGGAGCTCAATAGAGTCTCGAAATTGATCAAAACCTCTATGGATTTCAGAAATCTCCCAGATTCGGAGAGGTAAATTAATCCATTCATAAATCAGTCTCGTTTTACTATTTTCTCCCATTCCAGCTCCTAAATGATCTCTTCATCACTATTAGAACCTCCCATGATGGGATGGATGTTTTAAAATTTAGATACTGGTGGAATTTGGGTCTCCTTCTTCAAGATTATTTTAGGTATGTGTTTCTCTCTTCAATTCCTCCCTTATCCTTAGGGTTTCCTCCATATATCATGAATTTATAGAATGTATATAAGATAGGGTTCGAACCTAGGGTTTTACATGGTGTATTTTTGGTAAAATATTGTGTTTTAGGGCTGGATTTATCTTCCTTGTGGTGCGGTCGTGGTGCAGTTGATGTTTCACACCTAGTTTTGAGGGATTCGACCCTTTCAGTAGGTGGTTCCATGAGTAAAAAATTATTGATGAGTTAGCTTGCTGTATTTATTAATTTTTCATATTCATCATATGTTATGTGTGGTGCGAAAACTTTTTATGATTAATTTGTATAAGTGTTTAATTTTATAGATTCATTTTAACTTGAAATTGGGTGTTTTTGTGTGTAACTCAACGGGTATTATTTGGGTGTGTTTTAAAACATATGGAATTGGTTTAATAAATATTTTTTGGCATTGAAATTCTGGTTTGGTAATGTATTAGTTTCATTTGGGCCTAAAAAGAGGGGTTTTGAAATGGTTTTATGTGTCATAGATTGTGATACTTCTTGAGAGTATTTTATGAAAATGAGTGTTTTCATTTTGATCATTTGTAGTATTATTCACGGTGATTTTATAAAACATGGAAGTGGTTTTATAAATGTCTCTAGGGTTTCCAATTCAATTTTGTATAGGAATTGGTATAGTTTTTGGTCTTAAATTGGGGTTTTGAAATGAGTTTTGTGTGAAAGACATATTTACAACACTTGGGTTCTTTTTATGAAAACTGTAAATGTTTTAGTTGGTTAAACAAAGTGGTAAAAGGGTGTATATGTACAGTTTGGTATGTGTGTTCACCTATTATGGTGTTTTGAAAGGTTAAGTGATGTTTCAAGATGTAAAACCTTTTTAGAATGTTTTCTAAATTTATCAAATGTTTTATTAAATTTTGATGTTGGAGCGAAACTTGTTTGTGGGCTGTTTCATGTAAGTTTGATGATAAAATGATTTTGAAGGGAAAAAGGGTATTATGTAACAAGTGAGTGGGATTTTATAAGAGTTTTAATATCTTCCAATGTTTTTATTAATTTTTTTATGGATTTGTGGAAGTGTTAAATAAATGTAAAAAGTGTTGTGGGCTATTTTGGTGTGAGTCGGACTTCAAAATCAATTTGAATGAAAAGTGGAATTTTGTGACTTGTGTTGTATACATGTGTGATTTTTTCTAAATTTATGATATTTAAATGATATTTTGATGTGAAAAGTATATTCATTGACTTGTTGAACTTGTTTGAGCACAAAGGGTAAACCTGGGTTTCTAGGTTTGTGGACGTGTACTAGTATGCAAGTGAATCTGTGGGGTTTGGCCTCAGTTTGACTTAGAATGATTGACGCTTAAAAATCTAACTAAACTATGATGATGATGATGATTCAAGACCACTAGATTATGGGTATTTTCCCTACTACTGGATCGTGCATGAGAACATATATTTGTGATGGTTACTCTCACTGAGATATGAGGTACATGGGACCCACAACTAGCTAATGCTTAGGGGTTATTTCATATTTCTTGTGCACAGAAGATATTTTTTGTTTACCGTCAGAAAATGGTATGAGTGGCTGGAAAATTCATTAGCTTTTGTATTTATTTTAAAAGTTTTTATTCTTTAAATTATCCCACATTAGAACTATTTTTATTTAATGTTGCATCTTTTAGAATTTGTAACTAGCATTTCATGTTTTTGAAAACTTACATGTGTTTCATCTTTAAATGCTTATCACATAGAATATATTAGGGGTGGTATCCTACTAGGAATTGGATCAAACCCTACTTACAACCTCGGGTGTATGTAGACTTGGTTTTTTTTGTCGCAGGTTGGGTAATGTTTTTATTTCCACTGGTTCGGGTTTCTAGCTGGTCCTTTGTGGTGAAGTCGTGTGGGGATTGCTTGAGAGAGGTGCCTCTTGCCATGTGGAGGTTCTTGGGTTGTCTTTATTTGGTTTTGTAACTTTTTAATGGTCTTTAAGCATTGTTTTAACTTATGTAATTCAGTTATGAAATTTTGTAAAAGACTGTTTTAGTTGAAAAAGGTAGATTTGTTTTATTGAGATTGTCTGTTGTTTAATGTTTATAAAATTGGGAAAATAGTTCCCAATTATCATTATATATTACCCAGGAACTTGTTCCAGCCCATGGGGATCGGGAACGCCCTTCGGGCCATGTCACAGGCCATGTTTGGTGCCGGTTTTGGCGGCGACCAGATTCGGTTCGTGACAAAAACAATGTTCATGCATGCGTACGACCTATAATCTGAATGAATAGTGTAATTAATTTTTCTATCAATAATATTTTATTTAATATATATATATATATATAATGATTATATATTAAATTTATATCATCATTAATATTTGATATATTATTTTACCATGATAAATGTAAAAAGTCTAAAACTATAGAACTGAAATCCTCATGATAAACGAAAGAGTTAAAGCCATGATGTGATGATGTTAATTATTAAAATGTGTGATGAAAGGATATAATGTCATTATATATTTTTTTATAAGATTGAAAATAACTATTTTACATAATTATAATAAATTTAATTTTATTATAAAATAGGTTTGAGTACTTTTGTAAATAACATTACTCAATGTAAGGGGTCTTTATCTCAGATTTATTTCCTAGGGACACATCCCTTATATACCACTTATTTATTTTTCTCGGTGAATATACTAACCAAGATTTTTTTATAAGATGATAATCATAAAAATTATGAAATTAATATATCCATAGAATAGTTTTATTTAATGGGGAATACAATTCCCAATTTACCGAAGTGGTCTGGGTTTTAATTGAAAATCTCATCAAAACATGGGATTTTTTATATTTATGTATCCAATTAGAAATATTAATTATCTATAACAATGTTTCCAAATATGTTTTTTAAAATGTTTTTTGATATATTCATATGTTCTTTTATTTAAATTTTACCCATTTTTTAATTTTATAAAATTGTTTGAATGGTTTTTTGTCAATTTCAAAAAAAATTAATTAAAGAATTTTCCAAAAATAATTTTCATTGAACAATATTTAACTTCAATGGAATGATTGTACATTCAAACCATCATAAATAATATCTTATTTTAAGGTTAATTTATAACATAAAATGTTTATTTTAAAGTAAACATTTCTCGTTTATAATGGTACAGTTTTTTAAACAAAATTGATTTTAAAATGGAAATGTTATTTATTTGAGGAATAATTACAAGTGAATTTTTAAAAACATATTCCATATAAGATAAAATCCTTGCATGTTAATTAATCATTTCTAGAATATGATATGAAAATAACATATTTATTCTTTATTTGTACATTTTTTTTATGATTAAATGATGAAATTTTTGTGAAACCAATTTATCTTCAATGGTTTATGCTATGATTAAATGTTTTTGAAACAAATTTCACCATAATGAGTTCTGTTAAAATTAATTTTTTTGATATTATATAACACATTTTTATGGTTTTAATTATGTTACGGGTAAAAAATATATCTTCCACAAATTCATTGGTTAATGTTTTATAATTAATGAGATAACTATTAGATGAATGTAAATGTTATTTATATACTATGTGAGGGAATTTGATGTTGAGGACCTCGTAGTTTTAATGATCACAATATCATGATAATAGTGATATTAATGAGATTCATGTTTTCAGTAAGAATATCATAATCTGGGATTGGTCTTAAAATTTTATAAGGACGAGACATCAGTGATACAGACACCATTGCCCAGGACTCACAAGAAAAATAAATATTTCACAAAGGATGAGATATCGCTAGAATATCACACTGCCAGAATTTAGTACCAATAAAATAAAAAATTCACAATGTCTCTGAAACAGTCAATCAACATACCATGATGAACTGATGCTTCTTTATTAATATTTGGAATTTGTATTAAATTCTACCAGATGAAGATCCATGAATTCCATTCAGCAAAATCATTATTTTGGGTATGTCTGAGATACCATCACACCAAACACATCTCATTGAGATTCAATCAACAAAGAGGAAATTTGGAAAATTATATGACACCTCAAGTGTCATAAAACAATTATCACACATCCAATGTCAAACCACTAGTGTGATGATACTAGATCAACACAGCGATAGTCTAATCCACCTCTAATATTTTATATTTGTCCTTTTTAATATCATTTTTATAAATGATATATATGTTGATGTTAGTTCCATTTACTTTTTTAATGGTTATCATATAGATATTCCATATAAATCACTAAAGAGAGTGTCAGAATGTGTAGAATGAGGAAGAAGTTGATCTGTGTATTTTCATAGTTGTTGATGATTAAAGTGAAGCACACTCCCTCATTAAGATATATCTATATAGATGAAATTGATATAATATTTGATACATTGGACTGATAAAAAGCTGGAATATTGAAATCTTTGAATATACACATAGATGAAACTAATTAAAAACTATAAGAGCACCCATGATGCAGAAAGTCGACTATGATGATGAACTATAGGTTTAGATTTGTTGCCATCAGGCCATTCCAGATAAAACAAGATTCCACAGCAAATTTGTTTCAGATGTTTTCAGGAGAACCCAACTCAAGCTTCATTCCACAATAAAATCAAGATTAACAAGTTTCATTGTATTAGAATGATAATTTATAATCTCTACCCTTTTATATTTCTCTATTCTATTTTTAATTATTAATTTTTGAATTTTGTGTGTATACTCTGTTTTATTGCACACACACTATCTTTGATGACAAACTAGAAGATACTTATTATATTCTCAAACAATTTTAATGTTTGTGTCTCACATAGATAAGGGTGGTATGGGTCCTAGTGTGTCCTCTTTATTTTTACACCCATGAATAACTGTTGATGAGGCCGTGTGTGACCTAGATAGTCACAAATTATTTTAAAAATATGATCCAGGATGTGGATAATTGTTTTATTTTATATAAACTTCTTTGTGGTAGGTGATCACAATGTAAAGAGGACTAAGTCTTTAATTGAGACCAAAAAACTTATATTCAAACTTTCTGATATGTGATTGTTTTTCTTTTACATTATTTTTTATTCAAAACAAAAAAATGTTTTCCTTGAAGTAGAATATATAATTTTTTAGTTTATCTTAATTTGTGTTCATATTGTATTTTTATTGGTAAAAAAAATTGAAATGATCCAATAATAATGTATATTATTAATCTGAGGCCTAATCAATATTTAGTTAAATATTTTGAAAAATTAAGATATATATCATATTTCTTGTTTTGATAAATATGGATGTTTTTAATAATTTGGTGTATTTAAAAATAATCAATTTGTTGAGGGAAATTTTTTATTGGAACTCAAGTCAACCCCTCTTGAGAGAATCAGTCTAACAAACATAAAAAAAATTTACAGAAAATATTATGTGTAATGGATGATTAAATTGAAAATTCATAAAGAAATTATGGGTTTTGATATATTTTCTTCTATAGAAGATTAATATTTTATACCTAATACTGCTAGAAGTGCTTGGGAAAATGAAACAAAAATTTCATACAATAATAATTGCAAAGCTATGAATTGCCTTTACTGTTCTATAAGAGATGAGGAATTAAATAAAATTTATACTTGTCAAAGGAATTTTGAAATTTGGGATACTATTCCTATATCCCATGAGGGAACCTCAAATGTTAAAGTGATGATGCATAATACTTATACTTCAATGTAAGATAATTTTAAAATAAATCACGAGGAACCCATTTATGACAATTATATTTTGTTTAATGAGATTTACAACATAATTTGATTGCTAAGAAGACCAATATCTAATAAGGATAAAATTACGAGATTATAGTGATGGCTTCCTGAATGATGGGGAGGCACATTAGTTTCAATAAGTGAATCATGAGACATAAGTAAACTGCCTTTGAATGTGTTGATTGGTAAACTAATATATATAAAAAATAAGAATTATAGGAAAACGTGAAGAAGATAAGGATATGAATAGAATTTTAGTAGATTTAAATATTGGTTTACCTAGAAAAAGGAAAAATATAATGATAATGCACGTGATGTCAGTTCAAATGATAGATAATCACTTACATATAGTGATAGGGAGATGTTTCACCTTTGATATATATTTCATGAAATTGTACCCAAATAAAAAGTTTTTCAAAAAAATATAATTATAAATAAATGTAAGACATGAGATGAAATTTCATTAATGATTGGAATAAGGATGATGAGTCAAATTAATTATTATGCTATGAATGTAAAATAAATGATTAAATAAAAATCGATTGTCTAAAGCATAAGTAAATGAAGAATAATGGGGAAAAGGAAATGAGATACAAGAAGGACATAATGGCCACCTAGATTGATTTAGAGGATAGTTCATGTGACTCTTATCTTTCAAATGACGTAAAAACATACATATCCAATATGTGTTTCGAGACTAAACATAGTGGTGTACGTAATTTATCTTTTTTTTCTAGTAATTTTCCTATGCATGAGTCAGATAATTTTGACAATGAGAAATATGATTATAAAAATATTTCAAATGAAGAATTAATTTAATATTCAAATATGTTAGAGGATACCTTGAACAAATTAAAGGCTAAGTATAATAGTCTTAAATCAAAACTTCTCTAACTATAAATACAAAATCTAAATTATTTATAGGAAAATAAAAAAGTGGTTAACTACTCAAATAAAACACTATACTTTATGTATAAAAGTTTAAATTGAAGAAATATTCTGAAAAATATATAAACAGTAGAAAAAAACTTATAAAAATGTTTAGAAAATAGTATCAAGCAAATATGTTACTCGAATAAGATGTGAGCCTTGATAGAGAAGAATATCTAAAAATTATTTGTTTCACAAACTAAATGTTCTATTGAAAATAATTTTTCAATTGGGCCTAATAATGAATTTATTTTAAAATTCTAAAATATTTGTATAAGATACCCATAAGACAATTGTGGGTTCTCGATTCATTTATAACAATCATTCATGGACCCAAACAGATTTGGGTAACAAAATCATTTCATGTTTAAATTTTTCTGTTGGAATAATCATGAAGACCTCCAGTTGAAGTCTATCGTACTTGAACATTGGTTATTTAAAAAATATGACATGTGACTATTTATACATCAAGATCCATATAATTCTTGATGGTGGATATTCCACCTTTGCTGACAATGAAAAAGGGAAAATTATCAGCATATTATACATTAGTAACAGAAATTTTGTTTTAATTTCAAACGTTTTAAATGATAATGGTTTAATGAATAAATTTCTTATCATTTCTCGTTTTTATGCATTTTTTAAAATTTGATAATGGTTCTTGCAATGTTTTTTATTATAAATTTATCATATTTTCTACTACATTATGAAATGAAATTATTTATGATGTATATTTAAATTCTTTGATCTCATAAAATATTTCATGATTATGCTCATTTAATAAATAGTTTTGGCCCTGTCAAATGAGACTAGGATCTTACAACATTCATTCACATAGGATGCTAACTATGATAGGGTCAGCTAGGGATCAACCAAATATAGAGTTTCCAACTGATAAATTGTATAACCCATATCAATAAGGGAATCGACATAAATTTTCATTTAAAATAATTAATTATATTTAAAATTTTCAACCCCTTGACTTTGTTCACATAGATTTGTTTGGAACTTCGAGATTTTCATGTCTTAATGGGAAGTATTGTGATTATGTTCTTATAGATTTCTTCTCTTAGTATATATGTGTGTATTTTATAGGTCACAAAAGTGAATACAAGTCTTAATTTTCCAAGTATGTTACATTTATAGAACATCATAGTAGACTTAGAATCAAAACTATAAAGAGTGATCATATCTGTGAGTTTTAGAATCATTATTTTGAATCATTTTTATGATAAAATGGCTACAATTATAACTACTATGATCATAGGAATCCCAAGTAAAATGGAGTTGTTGAAAGAATAAATAAATCCTTACAAGAGATATCCAGGACTATGATGAATGAGTATAACCTACCTAGCTAATTTTTGGAAGATTCTAAAAATAGATCATGCTACATAATATATATTTTTTTAATAAAAAAAACTATATGAAGATCCCTTATGAGTTGTGGATCAAAAGGAAAAGTAAGTTTAATTATATTATAGTTTTTGGTATTAACAATAATCTTAAAAATATTTCTTCCAAAGTGATGAAGTAAATTTCTTTAGTTATTCTGTATCTAGGAAGGCCTATATAGTATTCAATAAGAAGTAGAAAATTGTGGAAAAATCCATCAACATAAAATTTTATAAAACTACCCCGCAACATCTTAAGACCACCATTGAAAATCCATAGGGTAATTTATCTTCTCTAATCTAAAATTTAAAACCATTACATTCAATTTTGAAACAACCCAAAAAAGATTACAATTCTACAGAATTTCTAGATCTTCTAGAAGCTAAACCTAAAAATCTAGAAGTGACCAACCCCTATATTTTTAGAGATTTTTAAACATTAAATATAATAATTTAGATGATTTTGTAGAAAATATAAATATAAGAACAAAAATTATATCTTCTCTATGAAATCAGGTTGCACATCTAATTTCCATGTCTTATATTGAACCTAATTACATGAATGAATACAGTAATGATGAATTATGGGTAATAGAAATGAAATAAGAATTAAATTAGTATGAAGGAAACAATTTATGGGAACTTGTAGTTAGACCCAAGGACACCTTGACTACTAGAACTAAAAGGGATTTTAGGAATATTATTGATGATTTTGAAACTATAGTTATAATAAGGATATAATCATCTCACAAGGTTATAGCCAGGAATAATGGATGGACTATGAGGAAACCTTTGTATCAGTAGCCAGACATGAGTCTATAAGAATCGTAATAACAATTGTAAAATGCCTTTATTTTAGTCACTATCAATTGGATTTGAATAGTGACTTCCAGAGTTGTTTTATAGTGAATTTTTTTTTCCAGAATAACACATAGTTGTGAAAATCCT
Organism: Viscum album; assembly: GCA_963277665.1. Lineage (NCBI taxonomy): Eukaryota > Viridiplantae > Streptophyta > Magnoliopsida > Santalales > Viscaceae > Viscum > Viscum album. Next base: position 1,554,090,185 of record OY728131.1, read on the forward strand.
AATTTTACAAATCATTTTTTTTAAATTAATTAATGATTTATATGGTTTAAAACAATATTATAGCGTTTGGTATGTTAGGATGATGAATTTTATAATTTTTTAAGGAATTTAAAAACAAATAGATGATCCAACCATTTTTTAGTAAAAATCTCAAAATATTTATTAGTAGTAAAAAAATATGTTGATGATATTATATTTGGATCTTTAAAAAATCCTATTTGATTTATATTTTAAAAAAATGATTCAAAATGAATTTTGAAATGAGTTTATTGGGTAAACATAAATTCATTTGTGGAATAATAAAATTTTAATGCTCAGAATTAATTATTTCAAATAAATAATAATATATATAATATCTTTTAATTGTTATTAACATGTATAGAAAAAAGAGTAGTGATACTCATATGGGTACCACTTTTAAATTGTATCTTATTGAAGCTGGGAAAGAGGTGGATCAAAAAATTTAGAGATATTTGATTAGAAACCTTCTTTGCCTAACTATTAGCAGACAAAATAATATGTTTAGTGTGTGCATGTGTTATTTATTTTCTAAAAACCCAAAAGAGACATACAAAATTCCTGTTAAGTGAATTCTCAAATACCTCATGTAAACTGACAATTTATGGTTGTTTTACGTAATATGGAAAGAATTTGATTTAATATGTTATTTTGATGTTTTTTAGGGGATTCATGTTATATAAAAAAAGATCCTCTAGAACATGTCCCGTTTAAGGAATGATTGTAGTTTCGTGGTGCAATATAAAAAAGACTTTTTTTGGTGTTTTATGCGATTGAATTTGAGTAAAATACATCAGGTCGATGATGTGAAAAAATTTTGTGGATGAAACACACTCTAATGTTCTGTGAATATCAACTCTGAAATGACCACAAAAATTATTAAAAAAAAATTGATACCAATTTTTTCAAGATTCTAGCTTCTCAATCTAGAAAAAATAACATTGATATAAGACATCACTTTTCGAGAGGTCGTATTTTAAGAGATGATATCTGTATTGAATTTATTTCCAAATAACGTTTGATATATGATATATTCAGTAAGGCATTGATTTCATATATAAATAATTAGATCAAACAAGATTTGGTAATGATTAATTTTGATTAGGTATAATTTTCAATGACAATCCATTGGGATTGACACACCATTGTAATGACATGTCTTTATGGTAACACACCATTGGATCATCACAACTTGGTCTATGTCATGCCATCGGCTGTCACACTATTGTATCATCACACTATTGGATATCTTATTATATTGGATGTCATGATGTTTGATATTCTCAATATTGTTTTTCATGTCATTTATTTTCATGCCTTTGCAAATTTTTCTTTTTCTGGATAATTTGAACCACCAGTTTATTTCACCATTTATCTAATTTCTTGTAACCCAATATGTGTTTTCCAAAGATTTTGATTTCAATTTTATGTATTATTTCGATTCTATTATACCTAAAATCTCAATTGATATCAAAATGGAAGTATTTATTTCACAAATATACATTGATCTCTTTGTGATACACATCTATCTTTATCTATCCAGCCTTGTGAAAACCTTATCCTTTTAAAATTCAAACCATCTCTTCTCTCGACCATGATATCCAATCAAATTTTAATGTCGAGAATTATATGAACTTTTGTATCTTCATAATTTAATTAAAGATAATCTAAAAAGAATAATTTTCAATCGAGTTAACGTACTCTATTATCTTAAGTAAATCCAGAGTATGCAAAGGGAGTATTTGTGCCAAAAAAATAGAATTAAAGTGGTTATTATCAAGTTTTCATTTGGTAATCAAAGTGGTTCATAATTATGGATGGTTAGTGTGGGATTATACAATGAAAATTAATTTTTACCTTATATTTTCCTATGACTATTATTAGAATGGTGAATTTTCATGTGATTAATATGGTGATGATATGATGAGAAGCATCATCAGAGGACATTAATAGGGGTTTTCTTCCATGAAATGTGCTAAATGTTTAGTTGTACCTCATAATGGAATTTATTTTGATCACCATGGTATCATTCCAAATGATAGTTATTTTTTCATATACGAGGATTACCTTTCTTTATAGATAGGTTATGACATAACTGGAACGAATGTTTCCTTAGATCCGGATGAAGAGTGTAGGTTTCTCTTTATGTTTGTATTGCACTTTCTATGCCCAAGAAAGGGTGAATCCACAAAATTTAGATACCACGATTTTTATCTTCTATCATTTATTACTTAAGGTCACCGATCAATCTTTATAAATATCCCATGATTTATTTGTATGAGATGACCAATCCATCCTTAATATCTAGTTATCTAATCAACCCAAAGATAATTTCTACCATTTTTTATGCCAAGGGCCTAGAATATGATGACAAAGATACTATTAATGATTATGATGAATTATGTATTATATGTGTTACTTTTTCAAGTCTTAATATTAGGTTGAACCCATGGAAAATACCATGGGTTTGAGATTCAAGGTAGTCATACACTGAGTATAATCTGGTTGGTCATCTAACCATACCTAAGGATGATATTGATCAGTGCCTAGATCTGGATGAAATATTGGAATACTATAATGATATGAAATATCATAATTTTGAGGAAGAGGAAAATGAACCATATATTAATGTGGAGAGTGATACTGAATATTTTACCAAAAATTATCTAATTACCTATGTTTCTCCAAGACCACCTAAGATGCTACCGAAAAGAGAAACATTTTCAAAATGTGATGAATAATTGACTAACGTTCAAACTCATATAAGCTCATGAGTAGGAGGAATGAGAGGAAGAATAAGAAGAGAGTAGTGATTGTAATGGAAATGATGGGGATGACGATGTTGAATGCCATGGTAGATATTATTTTGAAAAAAATGGTGCATGTTTACAAAACAAATGGAAATATGGGGAGATGCCTTTAGATATTCAGGATTCACATGTTTAGTGGGAACAATCACCATATGTGGAAATGTTTTATAAATATCTATCTCATGATGAAATCGAGGCCAATTCATTTTCTACTAATCATGCAGTATCTTTCTATACCACGTTTGAGAAAATGGGAGATATAGATCATATAGATTAGCATGTTGCTAAGCATGATAAAATGTACATTCCTTCTTATTATCTAGGTTGTGATGTTCTGTTGGATGTTTCATCTATTGAAAATATAGAAGTTGAAAGACTCGTGGAAGTAGAGCCTCTTGTGGATGAGAAGCTGGAAGGTGAATCCACAAATGTTATTTAATAAAAAATGTTTAAAATATGGATTCATCACTTGTTGGTATACAGCTAGAAGAAAAGTCTTCTAGTGCAATTCCACAGAGAACATATACTAATAATTTAAAATAAATCCCTATAATAATTTCATAATATGTAACTGGTTAGAGTTCAGATGTTATCAAAAATGGCGAGATAGATGTGGTTTTACATGTTGTTGTGGTTGTTTAAATCACTTCCCCAATAGTTTATTAGGTTTCTTAGAGATGTGTTGATCCAATAGAAGAAGAGTGGGTAATGTTTTACTGTGTTCCGAGAAGTCCACCATAGCATGGTGGACTTGAGAATCAAATTAATGGTGTTCTTATGGGATCATTGATACCTCACGTTGATCATGAAAGAATGTTTGATTTTTATTTCATTTGTTATAGCCCCTGTTGCTAAACTGGTTGCTCCAGATACTCTTGTTTTTATAGTATATTTAGTCATAAGAAATGACGTGAATATTTTTGGGGAAAAGATACTTTTTGACTTTTCTATTTTCTTGAGGAATAAATATCCTCTCTTGACTAAAATTAGTATATAGGATTCTAGATATCTCTTTGAGTTTTCGATCTAACATATCCAACTAAATATGATGCATCACATTAATGAAATAATAAATAGAATAAAATAATTTAATGTTTTTTGTATTCTATCAAAGATATGATTGACCACTTTATTTAAACAATTACAGGTTCTATTTAAGGTATCTTAAATTTTATTTTGTATAAATATTTAGATACATATTTTTCTGATTCTCCCCCTCTTTTTTTGTTTAATGTTGATCAGTTAAGGAGAGTTGTTAGAGTGGACTTTTCAGCTACATCTAATGGTCCCTAATGAAAAAGAACTATGATTCATTTATCAATTATGATAAATTTTGTGCATGGAAGTAAGTATGAACATATTATGATTACAACATATTAAAAATATATAAATTATTCCATAGAGGCTATTACTGAGGCCATTAAGTTCTATCTCTCTCAGATTTATACCAATCATGTAACAGATGTGCATTTCATGTTATTGGCTAAGAATATGTAAATGAATCCTATGACACAAAAGTTTAAAGAACATGTTAGAATACTACAAGAGATGTCCCCTATGCTGTTCATTTGTATATAAGAGAATAGTGAATTATTTGTTGCAATAAATTTTTTTGGCCAAATCATAATTGATTTTAAAAATATCATGAAACCTTTTCTTTATGTTCAATTTGAAGATGTTATGGCTCATCCGTCCATTCCAATTACACATTAGTTTACTTTTAGAGATGGTGTTACTGGTGGATTCCTTGTACCTCTAACATCCATCCTTAAACCTTTTCATATGGATAACGGACAATATGTTTCTCAACTGAGACTGATGCTTGTTTTGAAAGATAATATTCTTTATCATCTCCCTAGTAATTTTCGTGGTTCTTAATCTTTTCTTCCTCAAGCTGATCCTGCTTCATCAGATTAGAGGAATAAAAATTACAGGAAAAAGGAATATAATAGATGGGATCATCATCCAAACATTAATACATTTACATTTTTTGGTTTTGGAATAATATCTTTTATGAGACCTAGAATTAAAGAGCTTTTTAATAATCTTTGTCTGTAACTTTGATCACCATTATATTGATATTTGTCCATATTATTCATCATAACTATTTGTATTCTCCTTTTTTTTACTTTTTGGTAATCCCAAAAGGTAAGAATTCTTATATAATATTTTCAATCATTATTCGTGTTTTGATTTATTAATTTTTGATATATTATAGTGTTTTTTTATGTTATCATTGATACAATCTAATTTTACTCTTTCTATTCATGATACATAACAATAATACCATTTCATTTCATGTTTATTTTTCACTTATACCATAGACACATAATATGAATGATAATTCTTGGTTTATATTTTGATCATACAACGGATATCAAGTTTAATATTTTGTAATAAATTTCGATGAACTATTTTTATATTTGTTATATTATATGACACCATGATTTTTTATCACCAAAATGGGATGATTGTTGACCGATGATTTTGTATGATTAAAAAAATCAAAATTCTAATGATCGTAACATGTATTATGTTTTTTGTATGAATATCATATTTAGTGACAAATTCATAAATTTAATAAAGAAGAGAAATTTTTGACATAGACACCATTTTCCATGACTCACTGCAAACATAAAAATTTAACTAAGGATTAGATACTAGTAGGATATCACATCGAAAAAATTTCATACCATTGCACTAAAAAATTTAAAAATTCTATTACACCATCAGTCTACATACCATCAGGATGAAATAACCTTTGTACACATATTTTTCTAACTATAAGATATCTACAGATGAGGCACCACCAATGTCATACCCCTAAATCATAATTTCTTATTTTTATGAGATACCATTATACTAGACACTGCTAGTTGAGATTCCACTAATGTAGTGGAATTTGGAAATTTTTACGACATCGCTAGTGTTAAACCATCAGTTTCATATCTCTATCATGATGAAATCAGACCAAAACACCACTATAACAAGCCACCATAATTATTTTAAACATACATTACTTTATTCACATTATTCTAATAGAAATATTTATTAATGTTAATGAAATTTACTATTTTTATGATCTTTATTTGTATGATCAACAAAAATCCTTACATAAATTGTTAGAATATGAAGTTTGGGGATTTAATTGATTATGGTATATTCATAGGTACTACTGATAAAATTGATGAAAAATAACTCATGGATATATATAGAAATATATAAAAGATATGATAGAGTGGATGAAGTGGATAATAGAAAACCGGAAGCTTGAACTCCCTCAACGTACATATAGATCAACCAGATTGAATACATGAAGAGCTCACCTACTAAATGTATTTGAATATGATTCTGAACTACACATTCACATTTTCTGCCTCCTTTGCAGTCATAGAACAAAACTCTGTGACATACTATTTCACATGATATTTTCAATAGAATAATACTAAATATTCATTGGAGAATCAAATCAACATTCACAAGATTCATTTCATTAGTCTAATCATTTATAAACTCTGTGGTTATATATTTTTCTATTTTGTTTTATTTATTACTATTTGAGTTGTGTGTGTGCATACTCTATTCTATCACAGTCACACTGTCTCTAGTGCTAAACTAGATGATACATGATTTCTTCTCAAAATATTTTCATATTTTTTCTTCCATAGATAATAGTGGTAACGTTCCTTGTGCAGAAAATTTATTTTTTCTACCATGAGTAGGTATAGAATAGGTCATGTGTAAGATGGATAGTTGTAAAATATTGTAAAAAACCCAATAATGCTTTTTGATAATCTTTTTTATGATTCATAAACTGCTTGGTGGTGGTGGATCACCGAGTGGAAGGGACTAAGAGTCAACATGAGACTGAACCTCTTTTTTTCTCTCCTTCCACTATGTTATTTTTTTACCTTATAAATGTTTTAAATTAACAATATTTTTTGACTGGAAATATAATATATACATTTATAGTTTATCATAATATGGGTTCATATAATATTTTGAAAAACTCAACTGACTTCAATGAATCTTATAATATTGTATATTAATCATCTGATCCTAACCTATCGTTATCAAAATCATTATAGAAATTAATATATATATCATAATATTTATTTTGATAAACTGAGTGCTCATAAAATATTTTGGGGATTTCAAAATAGTACATTTTTATAAAAAACATTATTTTGTACTCAAATGACTCCCAATTGATATACTCAATCTAATAAACAGATTCACTTGATTTTCTATGCGATGTTGGTGGTGATTCCTAATTCATCATGGTTTGATAGTCTTGCTAGTAAACGATGACATTATTAAATGGTTTTTATGCATTTATTTTGTGCCAATGTTTTTTTACAATATATTATGTTTCATGATTGATTTATGATGATTCTCAATATTATGATCCTTGTCCTTTGGAAGGATAATGTTTTATTACACATGATTTATATTTATGATCAATGAAATATTGGGTATGATTTTTTTATTTTATGATCATGATATTATACTCTATGGTTTATTTATTACGTCTTATAATCATAGTTTTGTATCAACCACATTTTACCATATTGAGCATCTAATCTCACCTATTTTATGTTTTGATTTCACTAGGTTATGGAGAAAGTTATTATGAGTTTTTTAATAGGGGTCCAAGTTATGATGAATTATGTGGGAGACTATATGGTTCATTCATGGACAAATATTTTCTATGATTGAGTTTCCAATGTAACTATACCATTACAATTCTAGCATGGATTTATTTTTTCAACATAATTTTTATATTTAGTTGTATTATTTTATGTATGAGATGTGGGATATCTTATATTACTAGCCCCCCAGAGTGCCTCATTAGCTAGTTGGTGGAACAACTATGTGTCAATTGAGAAGAAGGTGGGGGTTTCTAGAAAATGGAATACCTAGAGTAACCCAATTGGATATCCAGTGGAGTCAATCATCCATCCATTGAGTGATTTATATCCTCACCAGCAGATGAATTCTTTGAAATATCTGACCAATGGTGTCGAGTCCTATTTCCACTATAAACCAACCAATTACATCCATTATCAAAAGAATAAATCACACAAAAATTGAACTTCATTTACTTTAACATATAAAAAATCAAAAATATTGTATATATGTTATTATTATCCCCCTATAATGACTTTTCATACACATAAAGTACCAAAAAATTTTCTTCTCAAACAACTTGAGCCACTGAGTATGAAAAACAACATCTTACTCCCAAGTCACTTGACAGACCATTCCATGATTAAAAAAATATATGGACTACTGGTTGTGTCTTCATTTGATGGAATTTCTATCCATAATATATAATTTTCACCTGACGATCCATGTATGAAATGCCTGGATTTATCTTGACATCCTTACAAATGATTAAATGAAGAATATATGTAATACACCACAAAAGATATAAATCAAAAATATGTCATGGATTCCACTATATCATGTAGTAAGATCCATATGGTTAGCCAATATCCCAAAACACTTGGTGATCTTGGTGTTTTTAACATATAACAATGCCAGTTTCCCTATTGTCATAAAATCAGACGACAATGCCAAGGAGTCACTCAAAAATTAATCCAGGTACCTATAAAAACTATGAAAGGGTTTCTCTAATAGTTACTGGAATACTTAATATAATGTGTGATCAACCACTTTTGGGCTATCTTTACTCACTTTAAGGTCCCCTTCCCATAATAGTCCCCACAACTAATTCCTCACCCACCTCATGCTAATAGATAAGTGATGGAAATTACCGAACATATTGTTCCTTATAAGGATCGATAAAAATAGAATCCTAGAAACTATTGTGGTAAGATAACTCAACCGATCCTAGGATATCATTACAAGGTACCAGAAGGTCTATGGAATAGGCATGAAGCATATCCTTAATTTTGAATATTTTCCACATTAACTGGAAAATAGTGTGGGGATGCTACATTGTGGTTAATCTATGATTAGTCCCCACCACATTAAAAAATTATGATTTTAAAATTCATTTACATATGATAAAATTATTGAGTGAAAAAAATTTAATCATATTACTACATGGAGAAACATCTATCCTAGCTCATATATAGATCAAGTCCCATAAATTGGTAATAAGTGATCATTATTCATCAACAACTAAACAATCACCCAAATACATTCCCAGCAAATTATGGCCCTGTGTAATCCTATCAAAAATACATTCAGGATTTCCTCCCACTTTTAAAAGTTTCTATGAAGTGTATTGTGTAAGCCACTAGAGAATTTGTGATCATCCATTTTCCTCTGGTAGGCACGACATATTGAAATAAAATTATCATTGTTTATTTTATCCCAATCCACCAAAACTATCACAAGATATTGTGGTATATCATTGCTTCTCTGAGATATATTTCCCACATAGAGGTATTAAAGTATATTATCAGATATTCTATAATCTAATTCAGGGATACTATGCTCTTATTCACCATGATTACTTAATCATTTTCCATCAACCATCATGGTATGGGTCACCACATCTTAGCTACTCCCACATCACAAAACACTCATGGTGTAAATACATTTCAGTATTAACTTGATCTATGAGATAATATTTTATCACAAATTGGCACAAGGAATTGATTCATGGTTCTCAGATGCATCAACCCTCTAATCACCCAACAAGCTCATCATGCACCAATACTCCTTAAAAGGCCACTCACCAAGCTCCTGAGCTATCCACATGTTATGGTTATGATTTTATGGAATGATGTAACCCTTACACAGTGCATATTCCATCTCAAAATAAAATGTTTTTAGATACTCTACCTATTATATATGCCTTATATTCCGGTATAGATGTGTGAATATTTATCAAAGGATATTGAATTCAGTGTCGAGAGTGAACCTCTTTTCAACGATATGGTGTCAACAACATTTTAGATTGCGGACCACATATTCAAGCTCCATGTACTGAGTAGGATATTTAAACTCATGGGTTCATAGATGATGTGACAAATAAGATACTTCCAAATACATTTTTGTATGTAATAATCCCAAGAAAACACCTTAACCCTCATAGTGCACGACATATCTGATCCCCATCTCAAGAAATATCAACACGATAGTATAATTCCTTCTCTTATTGAACATAATAAACCCATCTTCACATAGTTCAAACCACTATAACATCACTCCCTTATTCACAAACATATTTATGGGTATTCATAGGTAGTATATGTCCCAGATAAGATGTTGATACTACAAAATTAAACATTAGAATAACCTAATATCAAACATGTTCTAGGGATTTCTCCATATCATCACTACAACAACTTTATCTTGGCACATAGTTATACCTATATAGAAAACCAAATGGACAAAAAAATCCATCTTATATGATAATGTGACACATCGATTAAACAATTACTTCCTATTTGACAAAGTGATAGCTTAATATCTTGAAATATATTCTATGTTCTTGAAGCAAACATAGGGCTATCTCAAGATGTCTAGAATGTTACTCTTGTATTATTGATTCAATGAAAATGTCATCAACAAACACCCCTGTGAATGAGAAATGGTATGGGAGGAATGTATTCTTTATGATTTCCATGAACACTTTTAACACACTCACCAATTCAAATGACATCACTATGTACCTTTACAACACTCACATGATCCGAAATGTATTCATTTCAACATCCCCCTACCTAACACATAATACTTTAATGTTTGATTGAAGAAAAATTTTATAGAACCAGCAAGATCCCCACAACTAATCAAAAATATCATCAATCTTATGGAAATGAAATTTTTTCACTATATGCTAGTTTATATTCCATTAATTAATTCATAGTTTAAGGATAACATCAGCCCCCTTGTAGAACAAGATATGTCTAGACCATGGTGATGTGATCTTACTGGTAAATTTGTTATTATCCACGTTGTGACCTTGAAATTAATATCCTTCAGCTTAGATAGAACCATATGATATGGAGGTATATAAATGGTATTCACACCTAACATAAGATTAATATAAACTTAAAATCCCATATCAGGATAAAGTCTATAGAAGTCATCTGGAAGGATGTCCAATTAGAGTTATATGACTTGAGGAAAAGATAAAGTGACTACCATTGATCTTATTATAATTTCAAAGATAATAATCTACGATATGATTGTATCAATAAAATTAAATTGTAGACCGAATCTACCTAATCTCAGTTCCCATTATCTTTTCGTCATAAATTTATTAGGTTCTATACAAAACATCTGAAAGTTCCTACCATTATATAATAGATGAAATATAGAACTCATCTTAAGGGGAATAAATTAGTTGTACCCAAATCCAATCATATGCTTGCACATTTCTACGCATCCCTATAATTCCACTTCTTAATATCAGATGTGGAACTCATATAAGCTCTAGGAGGTCCACGGACATGATTACTAAAGAGTGGTTGAAAAACAACTACTCTTTCATCCTCCAATGCATCCAAAATGGTCAAGTCCATACATAACACCTCCGAGTATATTACTAGTTTTAATATCTAATCCAAATGTCTGATGCCAAGATGAAGTATGATCATGAAATTCATTACATTTGACGTCTCACTATTGTGAAAGAGTTTGAAAAAAATTATAAGCTTAGTGAAATGAGTACATTAAGAGAACACCACCATGGAACCATGATAAAACTCCATGATTTATTATAATAAATCAAAATTTAGGGTGTTAGGGTTTATCTATTTGAGAAATAGTTACTTAATGACCTCAAGGATGTGACATCCATATCGTATGTCTGATCCCAATATACATGCCCATATCCTAATGGGTCCAAGAAACATGGATTTTCCAAGTTTAAATTTCAAGTATACCAGTGTCTTGAAGTGTCCTAGGATACCATTAATGATATCCACCAAGTCACCAACATCCTATAGTTTATTATTCCCCTAAAAATGAAGGATGTTGGATTTGTACGTCTCTAGGTCTAGCTGGGTACTATCAGAGATTTGTGGTAGGATTCTCCAGAGTTGAAGCACCACTTTTAGCATTGACGAGGAATGGAAAACCCTTCGTGTGGCCAGATAGATGTCAGCCGAGCTTCCAAAATATGAGACAATGATTGACCATTTCACCCATCTTGAGGCTACCGGGGGAGGGCGTAAGGTACGTAGTTTACTGTAATGCATCAGGGACCGGACTCGGGTGTGTCCTGATGCCGGATCGGGTAATGATCTCTTATGGTTCACGATAGTTGAGGTAGCACAAACTGAACTATGCTACCCATGAACTAGAGTCACTAGCAGTGATCTTCAAATCAAAGGTGTGGAGGCTCTATCTGATGGTCGAACGCTTTACAATCTACTCTGACCACTAGAGTCTCTAGTATATCTTCTCACAGGAGGACCTGAACCTGAGACATCGGTGATGGCTCGAGATCTTCCAGGACTATCACTTTGAGATAATCTATACTCCTAGGAAGGGGAACGTAGTAGCTGATGCTCTCAGCAGGGGAACGGGCATTAAGCTACATGGAGAGGTGACAAAGCAACTAGTCACATTGTAGATATATTTTATGGATAGAGACAGAGCAACCTTTCTATAGTAACTCACATTCACTCCTCTACTTATTCAGTGTGTTAGAGAGGCACATCGTGGGGACGTTGACTGTGAGACGCGACGTGCACAGATATCCATATGGCAGGCACCTGATGGATTTTCTGTAGGAGGAGAGCATGCCATCCATTTTAGAGGACGTACCATGGTACCAGTTTCATTCTAGGAGGAGGTGATGAGGGAGTTTCACATTTCCCCGTTGGCGGTACATCATGGAGTCGCGAAGATGTACCAGGATATTAGACAACAACACTGGTGTCCATGTATGAAGAAGGTTGTGGCAGATTTCGTTTCTCGATGCCTCACCTGCCAGTAGGCGAAGATGGAGCACCAGGTACCAGCAGGTTTGGTACAACCCATAGACGTCCCGGAGTGGAAGTGGGACTGGATATCCATGGATTTCATGACGGGACATCCACATAATTCTAGAGGCCACGACTCCATCTAGGTGATTGTTGACCGACTCACCAAGTCATCCCACTTCCTACCTGTCATAGAGAAGGTCTTAGTAGAGAGCTTGGGACACCTCCACATTCAAGAGATCGTACGGCTTCATGGTGTGCCATCGTCTATTTTCTCCGATCGAGATGATCGATTTACTTCCCGACTTTGGAAGGGGTTGTAGGAGGCATTTGGGACGCAGCTATGCATGTGCACCACTTTTCATCCTCAGACGGATCGCCAAATGCAGAGGACCATTCAGACTCTCGAGGACATGCTTCGTGCATGTGTCCTTGACTTTGGTCGCAGCTGGGAGGATCATCTACCCTTGGTGGAGTTTGAGTACAACAACAGCTACCACTTCACCATCGAGATGGCACCATACAAGGCATTATACAACTGACCTTGAAGATCACCTTTTTACTGGACTGACCCTAGGGAGTCAGTACTCAATGGACCAGAGATGGTTCAGACTACGACGGAGAAGGTGCTGATCATCCAGGAGCAGATGAGGACATCATAGAGTAGACATATGTCCTATGCTTAGAGGAGGTGGAGACCACTGGAGTTTGAGGATGGAAACCACGTTTTATTATGGGTCTCACCTCGACGTTGATAATGGAGATTTGGACTGGGCGGAATGTTATCTCCACGCTTCATTTGATCATTCTAGGCTCTCAATAGGATAGGTGAGGTGTCTTATCGCCTGGCTCTTCCACCTCAGTTGCACCGGGTGCACGAAGTCTTCCATGTATCTCATCTGAGAAGATACGTGCACGACCCGACTCATATCATCGATCACGGAGGGCTGGACATCGATGAAGGGTGACATTTGAAGAGGATCCAGTGGAAATCAAGGATTGACAGGAGTGGGTCTTACGTGGAAGGTCGATTCCACTAGTGCACAATTGTTTCCAGCACAGGAACCTCTAGGAGAGCACATGGGAGCTGGAGGCTCCGATGAGTGCACAATACCATCATTTTTTTCCTAGTTTATGATGTAGCTTTATGGGGATGTAAATCCCTGGTGTGGGAGTAATTTAACGTCCCATGGATTTCATGGAATTTTTTTGTTAAATTCTTTGGGGTTTTACAAGTATGCAATTTCTGAAGGCACCTGATTCCGAGGCCCGGTGTGCCCAAATCAATTTCCGAAGTTTATCTTGGGTACGTTCAGTGAAAGAACGAGCGAGTTATTCTATCTTTTGAACCGGTGCTCAGAATTGAAATTCGAGGGAACCAATGAAACCGTAGCACCAATAATTTCTTATGAGGACTTTTACAGTAGATGAATTTGCACAAGAGAAGGAGTTAAAAATTGTGGTTTAAATAAGAAGAGAATAAAAATGTGGAACAGTTTTTATTCATTGACTATGTCAATTTTGTTCTACATGGGGGAGTTAGGGTGGGACCCACTAGCATCCTAACTACCCATGTGAGGATAAATGTGAGGTGGGGCCCACACAATCCCCAACCCTTCACATTCCCTAACCCTCCCCCCATTAAACCCTTGTATTTAATTGGGTAACTCTTCCTCTCCCCACTCTCCCAAATTAATTCATTCCAACACACACTTAATCAATTAGTTTAATTAAGGTTTTGAATTTTTAAATTTGAATGCATGGAAAGGTAAAATAAAATAAGGGGAATGTTATTTTATTTTTGTTTTCTTGTTGTGTTGAGAATTGGAGGAGAGAGATCTAGTCCCTTTTTAAGAACTTCATCTTCAACGAAGAATGCCGACTCTCCGATGAAGAACTTCGGCTCGGCTGCCCCGGTTTCTCCATCATCTTCTTCTTCTACAACAATGGAGGAGACACTGACGAAGAGGGAAACAACGCCATCATCCATGACGCTTGACAACTGCGAACATACATCGAGGTAGCGGTGTGTTTTGGACTAAAAAATATTTTCTTTCCTTCCACGTTGTCATTCTGTTAAACCACTTGATATGGGACTAATTCTGAAGGGACCGTACCAAACTAACAAGGTCTGATTCCTCCGATGTTCTTGTAAATAAGTGGAGTCCTTCAACTGTTCTTGGGCGTTGATTCAAGTTATGTTTTTGGAGCTGATGGGAGGCCCAGAAACATTGTAAACAGACTCAAAGCATTGGGTTGGTGAAGAAGCAGAAGTTTCGTAGAAATCAGATCATCGGAACGAAGAACGGGTGCCTCGGGAGGCGTGTTATCTAGAGGCGTCGTTTCTGGAAAATTCCAGAATACACAGCGTCTGCTCCAGAAGCACACGTCATGTAGTAAAATCATATTGTGGCATCTGTTTCAGATGTTATAAAATTAACACATGGTTTGTGACTTTTAACACACGACGTCTACTCTCTACACTATTTTTTAGAGGATTCTTCGATGGACATGGCGTGTACTCAGGGAAAATACACGGTCACAGAAAACAATACACGACAATGTAACAGGGCGTGTATTCACTTCATAGAAAGGCAGAAGTTGCTTCGCGATGCTCGGCGTGTAATCTGAGAGATACACGGACACGGGTAGAACCACACGGCCAAGAGGCATGGAATGTACTACCTTCACCATGGTAGAAGTGGCTTCGTGAGGACTCGGCATGTATTCTGGGAATACACAGACACGAGGTGGAGTACATGGGCATGCACTCCACCACATGGCCAGGCATGGCCAGTGGACATGGAACCAACCCTAGAGGTTTTGACATGGCGTGTAACCATACCACATGCCATGTACTTACTTATCTACATGACCAGCCATACGACACGGGTAATTTCACATGGGCATTACCCAGTGTCTGAGGACCCGGTGTGTATCGCTTATCTACACGTCGTGTACATTAGGAAATTGGCTAGGTCGTCTTGTTCTCCATGACATAGGCACTTTTTTCTTGGTTTTCCCCTACGATGTGGGATGGAACTGCGAGATACATCAACTCTGGTATTTGTGACAGTTGATGTATCCAACCCTTTTACTCAAGGAGTGTACCCTACCGGAATTGAGTATGCTATGTGCGAGAACCCTAGAGATGGTTGTGACTACGAAGACTATCGTGATGGGATCCTCCATGAGTTCGACAAAGATGATGACTATACTTGGATCCTACATGGGTTTGGCAGTGAGGAAGACTGTACATGGATCCTTGATTGGTTCGGCAATGATGAAGACTGTACTTGGATCCTTCGTGGGTTCGACAACGATGGTTACTATACTAGGATCCTACGTGGGTTTGGCGGCGACAACTTCTGTACATGGATCCTACGTGGGTTCAGCAGGGGAGATGATTCAGAGGCTACACCTATCATCTCCACCACTCTTCTTGAGTAGTATACTTGTGTGAGCTAATTCTTGACGTTCAGTCATTGCCATCTATGTGATTGAATTACTTTCTTGTGTTTACTAGGTTCTGCTTTCCTGTGTGGACTGGGATGTACTTGGGCTCGTGAGTTGGAGCCGAACTAGAATTGATGACTTAGGTATATGTATGGGTATATACATAAGTAGAGTTGGTTGATACTTCATGTTTGTATCTTTCATTTTTGATTTATCATTTCCAGATTTTGGGAGAACTTGGGGGGTCTCAGGGTCCCTACTAAGTATCGTATACTCACCCCTGCATGGGCTATGGCCGCACTACATTGTGTTGGATGCAAACGATGGAAAACGCTGATCATGGTTGAGTATTATAGAGTGGGACAGTACCTGGAGGTGGACCACTTGGTGCGACGTACACGGAGCAGACTGTTGGACCCATGGAGATGAGGAGACCATATGTACACACCCTTCAGGTGGGATAGCCGGAGTATGACACGGTGGTTGCTGATTTACTTTACTGCCATGATACCTTCTTTTCAGTTGTAATTTACTTTTAGTTGGGTTTGTATTATGGCTTATTTACTTTCCAGCACTTACTTTTGTACTCAGTTTACTTAGTGTTTACTTCATCTTGTGTACTTTTTTGTGGGTTTTTACTTATATAATGTCAACACCTTTCCTTTTAACGTGATTTATTCCTTTGGTGCTGGTCTCCATCCCCTGGCCTATGGAAGGAGGGCTTGGGGTAGACACGTCACGGGCCCCGAGGATGGGTCCTGACAAAATTTATTTTTTTTCAAAAATACTTTTTACATGTTAAATGTTGTAATGATGATATTTATTTCATTACACATATAAATATTATATAATAATTTTTAATTCCTTAATTTAATATTTAGGTAAAAATAAATTAATATAGGACATTATATCGTTAGGTATTGATGAAAAATTCAATTGGTAGAAAGTAGTTACTTAGGTAAAAAAATTAAAATTGAAAATTTTTGGACTAATGAACATGAAAATTGATTATAACATGAGTGAAAATTAATAGTAAAGGTATTCCTAAAAATACACCCCCCTACTCAATTAATTCTCATTTTTTGAGGCACGGAACATGTGAAGCATGTTCTCTCTTTATGATATGAGGAAATATTTACAAAAATGTCATTTTAAAGAATTATAAAAGACCCAAATCTACACACATTAAATATCACCCATAAATTTGGTTCCCAATTTAAAATATTCCCTTATTCTGCCCTGTAGATTCTAATTATTTTTATATTACATTAGCCTAATTACACAAATTTTAAGGAGTCATATATGGGAAAGTCAATGTTATCAATGATAATAATAATTTTCCTTAATTTATTCAAATTTATATATTAATTTTAAAATTCAATTAGTTTAATATATATTTTTTAAAATATGTATTATTCTTCATGTTAATATAATGGAAAATCAATTATCCACATTTCCCCATTTCACTAACGTAAAAAAATGACATTCGTGAATGTGTATGAACTACCCCCCTAAAGAAACATTTTAATGTTTCCTTAACAACCTTACATAGATTGTACTAATGTTGTATTTATTAAATTATTATAATATAAATAATTATTGCATAAATTTTATATAATAATAAATATTACACATTACTTTTATTATATGGAATATGAAATCGTCAACCATATATAGGTGCAGGCTGCAAACACCTTGGGATAATTGATTTTTTGTTTTGTTTCATCACCTCTTTTAATTTATGGTATAATTAATGGGTTTTATAGATAAATATTATTTTAATTAAATGATGAATTTTATATGATGATTATTGTATAAAATATCAATAATATTTGAAATTAACAACTGTGGTAAATTGATACATCTAAATGATCTCCTTAAAAGAAAAAAATGATTCAGTACAATTATTTAATAACATCATATAAGTTATATTACTCTAAAAAAACATTCCAATTCTAATATATCACACTAATAAATTGTAAATAAGGCTAGTTCACTGATTTTATAATGATATAGAAATAAATTCACTTTATAATAATCCCTTAATTTAGGCTTCTTCTTGTTCGATTTGGTTTAAAAATATATTTATATATTTATATAAATTTAGATAATGTATGACTATGAGGATTTAATTTATATTTAAAATAAATTAAAAAAACGATAAATAATTTATTTCTGTTTTGAAATAGTGAAATTAATATTATATTCCTTAGTTATGAAACCGACATCAATTCATATAGAACTCAAACATGATCATTGTTGATATCATATTTAAGTATCATATCTAAAATTTCTATACAATAAAAATATATAAAAATAAATAATTAAATTCAATAAATATAGTACATTTTATTATCTAAACATGATGAAATTTTGGTGATTAAAAAATAAAGACACTTCTATAAAGAATCATATTTAAAATGATCAAAAATTACTCACACCTCGTATCAAAAATTGATAATAACATACTGATATGAAATTTATTTAGTAACTATAAATAATGATTGTAAAATGATATATACAATAAAGAGGTTCATAAATAGTTTATTTTGATAGTTATTTTTAATATATTTGTTGGTAGAGATAATTTCAAAAAAAAAAGATTTATGTGAGGTTTTTTCATCTCAATTGTTTTCATTGAGATATATTTATTATTATACACAATGTTTTATTTTTCATGGGTTATATTCTGCCCATTTGAATATTTATTATTCCTAATCCACTCCTTATTCATGGTTTTTAATGTTTCATTTGATAGTATATCATTCAAAGGGTTTTGATTGTAATGATTCTATTTTTGTTAGGGTTTTTGCTAAATCAATTTTCTCTGTTGAGTTTTTAACATTACTATTGAAAATAAATATTTAGAAGATCAATTTATTCTACCTAATTAAGAGATTTCACTATATTCACATATTCTTTTATATAGATCCACAACTATTCCATATGATTTCACTATCAAATGATTCTAACCTCAGTGGTTGTTATACCTGTATATATTTTTTTATCTAAAATATGAATTCCTTGAGACATGCTTATATTACACACAATGATTTTATTGTATAGTGTAATTAATAATACAAAATGTTTTTATATCATGATTACATCATTATTCAGGATTTTTACTCTTCTATTTTAAATTATATCTTATAAGGGGGTTTGATTCAAAATTTATTAAAGGTGCAATTGTTATTTTTCTCTTTTTTCCATTCCATGATACATGTTTTAAAATGAAAAAAATTGTTTCATTAATATGGTGTACTAAATTCCCAATAAACAGAATGTAAAATTATTATCTTTTAGTTACATTTAATTCTACTAATATTTTTTTCATTCTTATGTTACCATTACAATAATGATATTTCTATCTCAAATTTTCTTCATAGTGAAATGATTTTTGTTTATCACTTGTTTAAATTTTTTAGTGTTCACATTACTCTTTTATTACCCTCAAAATCTTCTCATTCAATAATAATTTTGGGGTATTAAACTCACATAAATACATCAGTGATTTGTTTGGTCCGAAACAACCTCTATTAAAATAATGTTTTTTAACCAATGGCCTTTCACATTGTAAACACACTGTATATCCATAATTTAATTAAAGGTGTTTCACCTAAATTCCATATATTTATTTCTTTGGGAAATTATTGAGTTCAAACATATAAAATTTTCTCTATATTGTTTTAGTTTTAGTTACTTATAATTAAAATCTAATATATCTTTTGATTCAAAAAATATTAAAAATAAATACAATTATTTTTCAAATACATATGTTTATTGATTATTAAGGTATATTGGCCATATGTTTTATAAATTAATTATTACTTCATATGATAAATTCATTATACATAAATATTTATTGGTGGCCTAAAATAGTTGCTCGAGGAATTAAAAATTCACATGAGACTATATAGAGTGGTTATATTTGTGTTTTTTGGGCAGAAAAAAAAATTGGATAAACATTTTCCCTTAATATTAAGATCATGATATCATGTCTTGGGCACACAATTAGCTGACCGATATTATGAATTTCATAGTAAATGAGCATTTTATTATTATCTATGAATTTTTTAATTGATATTATATTCATGGAAATGTTATGATCATAGATTCTTTTGGTGATAAAATTTTTAACTGTACCTATTCCAATTATATTATATATTCTCTTTATAAGAACACTTTTTCACTTTGATTGTAATTTCTTATATATACACTAATTGAGTACATTAACTCACCCCTTCTTATGATTCCATTTTCCTTGGTTATAAGGAAATTATTTAGATATGATGCTTCAAATAGGATTCCTTGTGTGAAAAAATTATATGGATTTGTTAGAGAGCTATTATAGATTAACTAGTATCTTATATAGTTGAAACAAGTCATTTAATGATATATACGTGGTATTTTTTCCTAAAAGATTCCTGAACTTTTATGAATATTCATGGTCTTTTTGTGATGTTGTAATAATTTTTTTTGAATAAATTGCATTCTGTTAGTCTATTTCAATGTCTATATGTTAATAAAAATTAATATTCATGATAAATTATATGAGTGTGGGTATTGTGTGTAACATCAATCTTCTTCACTTCCACATTTTAATCACCAAAATAGTTACATGTGTTTTTTTCTTTCTATAATATTGAATATTGAACTATTCTACAATATTCATCCAAATATAACTTCTTCCTATTTCAATAATTATTTATTAAACAAATTTATATATTTTTTCATAAAATAAATTCAATATTTTAAATTACGGAAACACATAAGAAATAACCCATCATAATATTTTACTAATTATTAGAAATTATTTAAATAATTTTAGAAACGTTTATTTTCCAAAAACTCTGGATGAGTTTTCCTTAAATATTATGGAATTTAATTATTCCATATAATCATATATATTCTTTCTATATTTTGACTAATATATCAATCACAAACTATGATTTAAAAATATAACCAAAACACATAAAATTTCAACATGTTACTATATTTCTAAACCCATTATATTGTATCTTCCTTCAACATCCAAAAAAATCTATTTCTTTTTTATTAATTATATTACTATTTGGGTTGTTTTAAAAATTTATGATTACTGAAAAAAAACATATTGATTAATTGAATAAAAGATAAAAAATAATATTTGTGTTATCTCATGCCATCGGTATTTCATAAAGGGATTAATTGCATGATATCCCCATTGATCCTTAATAATTATAATTGAGATATATTATGAGTAACTAATTTCAATAATAGAGTCACACATCTGAAAACTGATGTTCTTTACTAAATTATTATATTACTATTCTAATGTTCACACTACTTTTTTAAAGTTTCAGTGTAACCTTAATAATAATCACATTCCAAAACTATACTCATGAAAAGTTATATATTAATCATAAATTGTATCATATTAATATTACCTAGTCACAAAGTACAATTTTTTAATTTCCATCTATAGTAAATTTGATCCTTCAAATCCATATTAATCTTACAAACAAAAAAACATTATGTTATAAAGTTGAAATACACTTCTCCAAATTACATCATTTTTATTCAAACGTTGGGTAATTACATCATAATGACTTGATGTACTATTTGGATGATTATGTTATCCAAAATCTTTAATTACTTCTCAAATGAAGATTTATATAGAAATCATGCAGAATAATTTACAACTATATTTATATGAAACAAAAGAATCATACATGAAAAAATATTTATACCTTTACAAGGATGTCCTAAAATATACCTCAACATCAAAAATACCATATATAATTTTACATTGTTTTATCTATATCCTTGAAATCGATCTTTAATACTTTTTAAAATTAATACACAACTACGCATATCAAGAATGAATATCCTGACAACATATTCATTAGGAATAAAAACCATTATAAACCAAACTTTCTCAACATTATAACATCCCTTATTAGAATTACTACCATGTTTGATTCACAAAAATGAATTAAACATTTCCATAAATAGTTCCATAACATTCAAACAAATATAACCTTCACCTCAGTATGTTTCATTAGGATTCATTCCAACATATCTTTCTACATTTTCAAAAAAAATACTTAATATAACCTCTTATATTCCATAGTAATTAATGTTTGACACAAAATACAACATGCATTGTAGGTTATAAATTCCCAGTTTTTGGTATCAGTCCACACTAGGTATATACTTTGTGTTTTTCTATGATGTTTTTGTGTAAAAATGGTTAATAGTTAATACCATGAAAAATCTATAACCACACGATAAGTAACAACCAGCATACACATCATGTAGTTCATGTGAATTGGACCAAATACATGTTGGGTGTATTATGGTTTACTGTGTGAGCATACTGACCCAGAAAAATAAATTTCATCCCATTGAGCAACATGTTATTTATATCATGAAATTTAATGTATGAAACCATTCCATATCAGTACATAATACATGGTAATGACTATTATAGTTTATGTCACATGATATAATTAGTGAAAAAATAGGTTGGGTATGCATAATAATTTATAAATGGATTTAATTATACACAAAAGGTATATTCCATATATCCTATAATTAACACTTAATGAACTTAAATATTATTAATGTATTATTGGATATGAATATTTTTATTTCTCATCAAATTTTCAGAATTAATTATAATATAAAGAATAAATTGATTACATAATTAACTAAAAAATTATATCTAGAAAATTTATCTTAATTATAATGAATAATTTTTTTCATACAATACTAAAATAATTTTCATTATATACTGTTATTTATGATAATCTAGACTATGTTGTTTATAAATTGGATTTCGTTATTTAAATTAATTTACTATTACATAGATTTGTGTTATAATTTTATTACAATAATTATCATTATTAATGAATCAACCCCCCCCCCAATTATTATTCATGAGACTAAATATACAAATATTATTCATGAACCACTCCCCTAAGAGTGAGTAGATAATTGTAATGAATGTTTCTATTACTGAGAGGGTATAGTTCAAGATCTCTACGATGCTAAATTAGACGTAGAAGATTTATAAGAGATTGTGCAAATATTGAAACCCGAACTAAGAAGGGGCTTGCAGTGTTTTTTCATTGACTTTTGAAGTTAGTTTATCAAAACTCTATAACCAATTCAGTAGTTAAAAACCCATGATAAGATCATTTAAATATTTTATTTATTCATTTAATTCTTACATGTATTTTTATGTCATGCACATATTATTTCAATGGTTAAACATGATCATATAAAGTCAATAAATTATTAATCACTTTATATATAAAATAAAATAAAGACAATTATTACGCATAATTTTTATTTACATTATAGTTAGTTAATATTTATAATTCACATAACATTTAAAAACATGTGTAGCATAAAATAAATAACATGCATAATAAAGATAAAAAAATAAATTAGACAAAATATCATGTAATATATCATATTGTCCCGTGATTTATACTTGAATAACAGTTTAATCTATAGATCTGAACCATGTCAATAAATTTTATATTTTTGGTGAATTGTAATAAATTCCATTTTTTAACTTAACCATGATTCAACCAGGATTCATTTATCTAAAAATGTTTTGTGTAAATGGTGTCAAGAGTTGAGAATATAATGTATTTGTATTTCAGTGTTGGGAAGTACACTAAACATATCATTGAATAGGATTTTAATGAAGATAGAATGAGAATACTACTTAAATACATTGGATTAATTTTAGATGGCCATTATTTGGGTTAATTGATGGGATATATGGATCCCTTGTATTATAATTTCTATTCATAAAGATAATTTAAATCCAATGGTGATTGTTATTAGTATTTGATAAAATAATGGGAGACTATTTAATTTATTAATTAGGACATAATTTATTATCATTATCAATTTCTAAAATATTGTTTTAATATTTTTAGAAAAATAGAAATACATTTTCCCAAATTGATAAAACCATGATCCATTTTATGGAAATAAAATATGTTGATCGATTCAAACTTCATTGAATGGTATATAAACTTTCATATTATTTATCAAAAATAGATGATATTTTTTAAATTGGCATCCCATAATCATACATAGACTTTGTAGGAGGAATCTGAGGAAGAAGAAAATTTCTATTAGAAACACATGGATGATGAATTGGACATCCAATGCCCCACATTATCTTTAATGACCAGTGAGATCTAAAATATTTCTAAAAACATGGATGCATACATCATAAAATCTCACATACATGATATATGTCAGGAGAAAATATGAAAAGAGGAGTTTTTTAAATCTCTATTGAAATGTTTTTTTACAAATTAAGAGGAGTTATATATAGATATTTAGTAGTTATGATAATTGGATACATTAAGTGTTTCACAATTAAAGGATTCTATCACTCCAAGGAATTATTCACAAAATCCAACTCAACTCACTTTCTATGAGGTTCTCATGATTTATTATGAATTTAAACATGAGAAATTTAGGTAATATTTTTTCAAATATTTTATTATTAAATTATACATATATTATTGAAGCATTATATACCTTATATAATTATGGTGAATAGAAATGATGAAATGATGACATATTTGATATGTTCTATGTCTATGAAATCTTTTCACTAACATGTAAGGGTAGAATAATATAGAGGGAGGCCAAAGAACAATATGTTATATATTATTTAGGTTAGAAATTACACTATAATAATAATTTTGGCATAGTAAATTTGAACGGGTGTGATGTAGGTATATTACCCATGGATAGAAATCATTACATTTCCAAATATTGTGTATTGGAGAAAACATTTCATTCAAAAAAATAATATATAATTTTAGAAACAATATAGACTGTAAAATATTACCAAATGTGAGTAGTGTTATTGAGATGCCAATGGAGTGAGACAAGTTGCATGAACAATAGGATTCTACTATCTCACATATTCATTTGGATAGATTCATTTTTTGAGAAACCATTTTCATAATAGATGTGTAACAAATAACATCATTTTTATTTTGAGAAAATATTATTATAATTAATAAAGGGGTCTTTCCCACTTCTTGTTTAAAAAATAACATCATTTATATGTCTTGATTATATATATGTGGTTCTATTTTTAATTTTGTAATTTGTTTTACTTTTATAGTGATATCTTATGTTTTTAGATCATTTTTTCATTAATATTTATTTTAAATAGTAATATAAATATCATTTTTAATAAATAATGAATTAAGTACATAAGTTTCATACAAAATATAGTTGAGGGATCACATAACATAAATATAATTAAGAATCATTTGAAAAAAATATATCAGGAATTGTACTTCGATTCATTATTATTAAAATCATTGGATATATGTCATGATTTCATATAGGGAAAAATAACTGATGATATATTTAGTGTAAAATATGATAGAACCATAGGGAATAAATAATTAGTTTATAGATATTTCTGTGGAAAATTTGAAATAGTGTTGATAGTTGGAAACACATAATTCAAAACATTTATAAATGACTTTTATAGATTTGTATATATATACATAATGATTTTTGAGTAAAATTACATTAGAAAATTTATGGAAAATAACAATGAATTAGATAATAAACAATGTAAAAAATGATACACCACTCTAAAATTTGTAGGAATTACTTTAAACAAGAGTTAAAATGTTATATAATAGTGTATGAGAAACTATCCCAACTCCATGTTCCTTATGCTACATTGTGGAATAGTGTAAATGAAAGGAGCAACCATATTGTGTTGAACAAGGTGAGATCAATGGTGACTCCAGAAATATTATACTATCCTTTTGGATTTATTCTTAAAACTAAATATTACACACATATAACCATGTTCAATATAAACTTGAAAGGGAAATTCCTTTTGATTTATGCTATGAGAAGAAATACATTTTTTTATATATTCATGTATAGGGACGTGAAGTATTTGATATGTTAAATTATAGCGAAGAAAATAGAACTCAATGAAAATATTTCATCTTTATTTGTAATCATAAAGATATTAGATATTGCTTCCAATGAAATACTTTAGATAGAAGGTTAAAAAATGTAATGATAATCATTACAACCTTTTAATAGTTTAACAGTGGCAATAAAGTGGCTAGAAATAGTAATAAATATTTATAATAGTTAAAAAATCACATTATGAGTCTTGTAGACCTATATTACCTGAAATCATCTCTACCTATCTCTCACCAATATTTCCCCTCTCTTAGATCCATCACCCCGATGAACTCATATAAGATCCCAAAATTCATGGAGATATATTCTTATATAAATTTTTGTTTGAGTCCCTCAAGGGTGGATAAATAAATATTTACTGATGGTATGAGGAATCTATATTGGGTTTAGTGGGTTTGGGAAATGAAATAAATGGATACCAGGCTATCTTATAAATGCTTCATAGTTGGCGGACATTTAGAGTAAACCTTGAGAAGGGGGAGGCTAACTATGAGTTCTTGGACAGAGGCATCCTAAACTATTTTTACATGGTTTTTTAAACCATCCCTAATCCCTAGGTAACCATTTTACTTCATGTATCTTATATAGAATATGGTGTGTGGTTGTTTCATAGTTTGGAGAACAATGTGCCCCATTAAAAATGACATTTTACCATTTCTCCACTCATGATTTTATATTACCCAAACAATTATAACACTAATTCATTGAACATTATAACTAGTGATGAGCCAAAATTCCCAAGACCTCCTAAGGATCAAAATAATTTTATTCTAGGAAATTTTTAAAGTAGTTTGTTGCAGATCAAAACAATGGGAAAGTCTAATGCTCCACTTTCTTATTTTTTCCGAGTTAGGGATTGTGTGATTTTACTTCTTCTACAATTTCCATAAAACCCCCTTTTCAACTATTTCATAGGTCTGTTCTTCAAAGGGGACTGAATCTAGATATAATGTTTTGGTAATCTATGCATTCATATATGAATTTGAGGTATGTGGTCTATAATTTATATCCCATAATTATATTGCTGATTTGTGCATGTGTGGTTGTGATACTTCTTCTCTATTGATGTTTATTTGATGAATTTTGTATGAATTTAAAACATGGTTGGGTAAATGATGCTTTATACACATCATTATCCCTTAGAGGCGTACTATGACTTATTATACACTTTAAGGGCACCCATGGAGGGTTCCAATTTTCCCCAACATGGAAAATTGTAATGATTATCCAAAAATTCATTTGTATTGAAATAGAGCCCATGATAAATGTTTTCACATGTTGGATGCACTTATAATGAGGCACTAATGGCAGTTCTTCCAAGTTTTTGACAATTTAAGAAGGGATTATATTGAAAAACATGAAAAGGCATTAAATAGAATAATGTGATTGTTCCAAATGACAAATGAGTTTTAATGGAATTTAATTAATGGTTAAATTCATCTGAATTGATGAACATACTGAATGGTTTAATATTTGAATATTTTTAATATTCCTAATAGGATATGTTATAGAAATGGAATTCGGTAAAATGGTTTATGCTATGTAAATGGTAAATTTTTCAATGGGATAAGTCTTGTGGACGATTCTTAGGTTTAAATAAATGTGAATTGTAAATGAAATGTGTATTGTTTAAGAATATTTGGTGATTTGAAATATATGGTTAGTGGAAAAATAATCATGTAAAAATGTATTGGTAGTTTTGAAATATTGTACATGAGGATATAAGACTATGGTTCAGATTAGATTAGTGCTCAAAACTCTAGACCTATAATGCATGAAGTTGGGAAGGGGACAGATTCTATATTTCCCAAATAGTTTCATTTGATGAAACTATCTTGATAGTGTCTTGAAGGTATGGTTGGCACCATTTTATATAATTTTCATTCCTTTTGAAGTATGAAAATTGAATAATACAATTATTCCTAATAAATGGATGACTCCGACCATTGTGTA
This sequence comes from Viscum album, assembly GCA_963277665.1. Lineage (NCBI taxonomy): Eukaryota > Viridiplantae > Streptophyta > Magnoliopsida > Santalales > Viscaceae > Viscum > Viscum album. The sequence continues at coordinate 1,554,118,323 of OY728131.1, forward strand.
AATGATGTGAAATCCTAACTCATGGAAAAAGTAATGAATATGGATTATGTAATTATAAGGGTTATTATGAATATATTTCACTAATGTTAACATATTTTTTAATTTACCCTGTCATTTAGATTGTTATTAATTCAATATCATCATATAATTCATTTTTTAATGTCATTAATGGTGGTGTCCTACAAAAGTTTTCTCACACTCTGCTCGGGTAGCCATTTCTTACAGAAGAATATTTCTCAGTTGAAGGTTAAGATAAATGAAAATGACCAATACTAGAGAGTTATGTTTGGCTCAGTATTTTCAAGGATGAGGATCCAGACTTGTTATCATGATATGTTAAGGTAATTGTTTGAATATATATTTTTTGGGTTTCTCAACCCTTGACACTATTATCATTACATGTTATTTTTATTGTTTGTTTCTGCTTTGTACCACGGTTCAAAATTTGTTAGTAATGAATTTTAGTATTATTTTTTTCATTATTTATTATGATGTGTATTGTGTCTTACTATGGTAATGTGGGTATAGTCACCTTACATGATCAACTAAACCCTCAATTCTAGTAGGAAACCTCTGAAATATAGGGATGTGCACTTGAGGTCTTATGGCAACCCGACCCGGGAACCAGTTAAGAGGCTTCTAGGATATGGATGTTAAAAAGTAGTATCATATGAGTTTTTTCAATTTTTTTCTATTTAGGAATGGTAGATGGGATATAATTAGATTCCATGCCTTTTAAATGATCTTGTGCATTGAAGTTTCTAACCCATGTATGAGGAAAAACTCATGTACAAAGGGTGGAAATTGTTTTCGTTGATGTTTTTTTATAATTGAATGATATTTCACTATTGGTTGATGAACATATTGTCTGATGTGATATTTTTGTGAAATTTGCCTGTTGTATGGAATAGAATGTGGTTTTTCAATCATGCATCATTGTTATCACATAAGGATATAGGTGGCCTACATCGTTGTAGGGTCCTGAAAATTTCGCAAAGGGGAAACCCAATTACCCAAAATTTTGAAAAGGACCGAACTAGTCAACATACCAGCTCCTGGAAACAGTACGCGGCCAGTTCAGCGAATAGCCCTCCTGTGGATGTTGTCATTCGTGAAAAGGGGGCGGAGCACCTATGAGGGTTTGAACCAGGAAGAATGTCGGATGACAGGCCGGTCCACCGCCGCGAGCCTCCCCCTCCGTGGACTGTCGTCGTTCACGGGATAGAGGCTGAGTGGTTCACAGCCGCAGAGCAATTCCGCAAAACTCAGTTCCAAAAATCCTTGGTTGCCCAAGTGGTCCGCGGGTGTGGATTCCTTCATGGGATTCTCTAGAAAGTGTCATGTGACCATCAATACAGCCTATTCGTGACTCTATAAATAGTCAGTGAGGGGAAAAATTAGGGGAGGAAGGACCGATGGAAACCTGTGGGGTGACGCTGGAGAAATCACTCCCAGCTCTAAATTTCTGCGACCATCCACAAACCCCATATCGTCTGCGGATGCACTCTTCCACATAGAGAAGAAACCAAACCGTGAACCGCATGATGCCTTCTCCTTTGGGGACACCCCCTATGCAGACTAGTTTCGTTTGGTAAATGGAGGCGGGAACCCCTCCGTGGGAACGAAGTAGGATGGGCGCCAGCCCCTCTGCAGACGCCCTTCGCGGCCATCCTTCGCGGAGAGACTCCTTAGCACACAACCTCCTTTGTGGAAAGCCTCCTCCACCGCCATCTTTCATGGAAAACATCCTTCGCAGCCTTCTCCCTCGTTGACAGCTTCTCCATGGACACCCGTTGCAGACAACCAAACCGCAGACCACATGCGGCCAGCCCTTAGCAGCCCTTTCCTTCACAGACATCCTAGGCGGCCAGCTTCTACACAGCCCTCCTCTTCCACGGCCAGCACCCATGTGACGAAACCCATGCACTCGCTGGTCCCTTCGCTACCATCACTGACCCCAATGAAAAATGGAGAGTCGAACCACGATCTTTTCGGGCTGGGTCAACAATATTTTACATTCCACCCTTGAACCGCCCCAACATATGTCATATACATGCCATGAGTGGAGCTAATCCTCATGACTCTCCTATAACCCCATTACCTAGATCCATTTGTCTAGGTTCATCCTGAAAGGGCTGCCCTTTCATAAGGCCCTCACCAACCATTTCTAGGTATCTCCTACATAGTCTTGCTGACCAGATGACGTTAAAATGTATGGCCATCATCCTGAACACATGAAATTAAACTGTATGGTCATCATCCTAACCACACGACCCTAAACGGTATGGCCCTTATCCTACCCATATGACGTTAAATTACATGGAAAAAGTCCTATTTACATGAATATAAATTGTATCATTCACTATCATTCTATAATTGGATGCCTCTTGCTCCATGAAAGAGATGCCTTATTCTATGTTTAGAGTGGCATAAATTCACGAGCGCTGGAATCCATTCAAACATTCCATCACTCCTCCTCATTATTTTCATGTCTTTTATTCAGATCCTCATTCCCTGGCATGTCTGAAAGGGACCCCCTAACGGCCTGGCCTCATGCCGCATCAGCTCACCAACCGTCCTGGGCCAACACCCTGGAAGACATTGGACAACACTTCGAGACATGTCCTGTGTTTCGAACACGGTCTGCAGTCGAACCTCATTTGTTCATCCCCATTTCAGGCTAACGTGATATGAATTCTGTGTTTCAAACATGGTCAACAGTTATCCACCATCACCATGCCACCCTCATTGTTTTCTGAATCTCGGGCATGTAATTCACACTTTTCATCTCCCTTTGTTCGGACTGATTCCAACACCCTTAGCGTTATCCCTCTTGTGCACTTTCATATAGGTGTTGGCCCCCATTATATTCCTCAACCCACCAATGGGTTGGGAAGCCCTCATGGAAAAACATGAAGAAGACACAATGGGCCTCCTCAGAGTATAAGCCCCAATCCATTCCCTAGGCTGCTCCATGTTTAAGCCCCACTCCACTTCCCACGGGCGCACCTTTCACGACGTGATCGTCTGGTCCCAACTGCCTCTTGTTTCTCACACCGAGAATGACTCACACAGGCTTAGAGTAACCATCGACCATGACATAATCTCCTGGGCTACCTCAGAGCATAAGCCTCATTCCAATTCGAACTAAATGGACTTTGATCCCTGTCTCCTAGGCAGGGTATGTAGGAAGCCTCCCAGAGTTCCAAGCCTAACAACCGGTTGATCCAACTATCTTCACGTCAGTTCACCACACCAACCTTAGGTAGCTTGGAGTGTATTCCCAATTACAAACCAAACTACTTGGATTTTTATTGGTCTTATGAGGATACATAGGAAGACCATATCACGGGTTCGATCCAAACTCCCAAGTCGTTATCTATCCCCCTGGATGATAATAAACTCCAGAGTTCCCAATTATGATGATTTAAACCAGCACTGTCTCAATGAGTCAAAATTCCTCAGAGTAATTAATCTAATGAGGGATGGTTAACCTCAGGCCAAAATTATTCCAAACCCCTACGTTCAACTGACCATTTTCGACCATGAGTAATCCGTAGATACTATGATTGGGTATAAACCAAAGATTCGTGAACATATGAATACGTCTTAAATCTATAACAGAGTCCCTGAACAGGTAATAATTTACCCCCAAAGGGTACGATGAGCCCGAATTCTCATCCTCTTGACCAATGTGAGTTATTAAGCATTTCTGGTCAAAACACCCAGAGAACGCCTGCCTTTGGAAAGCGGGTCCACATATTGCTGGATATAGAACCGTTGGGCGTTTCGAGGCGAAAACAGTGCACTTGATATGAGTGATTAAGCAGAACCCAATATTCTCTAATAAACCGTCGAGTAGAACACATTTCTCCCCCACGACCCCATCGTGCACCATGAGACAATCGTTATAGGAAAACATTTGATTGTATTTTTAGAAATTAAGGTTAGGATTCATTTGACATCTTTTATTTTTTTTGAATATAATTACATCTAATAAATATGGTACAAAAGGCTAAATGGAAATAATTTGAAAGAATGGTAAAATAACTGTTCTCAATTAATGGTTATAAATTAGTTAAAAATATTTTTATAACAATTTCTTCAAGTGAGAAATGTTCCTAATAGGATATATATATATTAAGTGTGTGGAAATGGTTTAAAAATGTTTCTAATGATGTATTTGTGACTATGTTAGTTTTCCCCATGTTGAAAATTACCATGATGGTAATGAATAAGGTATGTATTCCATTTATGATAGTTTATGTTGGGATAAAGAATAGGAAATGAGTTTCATATGAGTATTTTATGGTCTTCTATATGTAATCTATGAAAGAATTATGTTATGTGGTTTATGGATTGTGATTGGAATTACATAGAAATGTCATCATGGCATTGTGTACCAGTTGTTCAAAAGTGGATATCACTAAGAAAGCTCCACCAATAGAGGAGAAGGAAAATATTTTTCTCCATGATAACCATGTTTTTGGAAAGTTACATGAGAATTATTTTCATTTTATCCTGATGATGGAAATTGGCATAGGGAGTTATGCTAATTATATTTGATCTGACCACAATGTTTCTTTTGAGCACCATCCAATGTTCTCTAGAGATGTAACACACTGAGACTTTATGAGTTATATATATTTTAATTTCATTTATGTATTATTATGTAGGATACAACAAGTTTAGCCTACACTATATGCTGCACAATATTAGCTTGCAGTATACGCAAAACTATTCTTGGCTTGTGTTACACAATATTTTAATATATTTGTATATAATTAATTTCATGGAACACTGTGTATATATATTTTTCAATGTATAAATGAATGATGATTGTATTATGTTATATGCAACACCAAATTAAAGTTTCACTACACAAATCACGGACATGGATTTTGTTACATGCAAGGGAGACCTTCCTCAATAACTTGCATTGTACACAATAACGAGTTTCACTAAACAACAATATATTATTAAAGTATTATTATTTGATAGGATATAAACTAACCATTAAGTATATTATATAACACATTTTTAATGTTTCATAAAATTAAAATTCATCTTTTATAATTTCTAGAACATTATCAAATAACAAATTCAATTATTTTCTGATAAAAGTAGAACTTTTTCAAAAAAATGATGTTTTCCATCTTTTTGATGGAACAATGTTATTATAAATAGTTTATAACAAATTTATATATTATATTTGACAAAATAAACTTATAATTTTTATGTGGGAAATAAAACTTCTCTTATATTGATTTTTTGGTAATTTTCGGATAATGTTCATTTTCTATGGAATAGTGAAAAATACCACATTTTATGATAAAACTGCCTTTTCATATAATTTATTTATATTGATAGATTGTACTATTAATTTGATTTAATGTTTAATTGAATTATATTTTTGTCATTTAATCCAATTATGCTCATTTTATGTTACTTTACTTTTAAATTAGACATAAACACAAGTCAGCCTTTTGATATTTATTATTTCGTAAAATAGTGCTATTTGGTTTGGCAATAGGAATTAATTTTAAAATAATTAATACAAATACAGTTGTTTGAATTTGAAAAAATGGATTATCTATTTGGAATCATAAGGTTCAAAATGTGTAAATAGGTTACTTTTTTTGTCATGATGAATAATAACTTCAGAAATTATTATATTTACCATCGTTAAATGGTAAATCTAGTATATAAGGGTAAAATATAATATTATAATAATATTAAAATACCCTAACTCACGATATAATCATATTTTATGAGATATTGATGTCCATTTTAATCATTCTGACGATTTTGATACCAAATAGAACCACCTGGATATGAAAATGACATTTTATAAGACTTAATTTCAAGTAAAGAGAAAAATGACATAAACTTGTATCTTCGTAATAAAATAATTTTAATATGGGACTATAAATAAAATAAATTCGATTATAAATAATAATTAGAAATATAAAAATATTCCATACATCATTAAATTTTATTTATAATTTTTATACACAATATATATATATATATATTTATTTATTTATGACACAATGATGATGTAGTGATTACCTTATTAATGAATTATTTTAATAAATAAGATCATAAATGTAAATTTAAATTAATATGAAAATATTTTATGCCATCCACGAATTTTATGAATGATTATGACTTTTTATATTAGAATTAAAGATATTTTTACCAATGTATCAAGTTATGGATTGTAAAAAATTAATGAGACGAATAATATAAAAATTATCATTAATGAGTTTTTAGAAAAAATACAATTTTATTAAATGATATCATAGTCATAAAAATATATGAATCAGTCAAATGAATTAAATAATGTTGAAATTTTCCTTAATGACCCAATTTATTTTCTATTGTATTTTTATAGTATCTATATTAACCATATATATATTAATATACAAGAAGAATGGTAATAGTTAAATTAGTTAACAAAGGGTTAATTCTAAAAGACAGGGTTACTTTTACAACGTAAAAATTTGTAAAAGGTATTTGATGAAATTAATTAGATCCATCCTCATCTTAGCCTCGAAATAAATTAATTTTGAACCATTATAAAAAGAAAATAATTTTTTATTAAATTTATATTTCATGATATTTTCTAAAGTGCCCCTCACCACTCTTACAAAAGGAAACCTCCCTTTCTCTTTAAATCACACCTCTAAAGCCTTTTGAATATGCTGAAAAGTACCAATTTCACCAAAAATCATCCATCAATTAATTAGAAAAGAATTAAATTTGTCATAGAGCCATCCTATTGAGCCCTTTTGTTCAAATCTAAAGGAAATGCCTGAAAAATAGTTAAACATTTTTTCCTATCTTTCAATGTTATTTTCTATTCTACTTCATTATTCTAAATTTTTTCAATAAAAATGTAATAAATCTACTATCATCCATATAATGATATGTTTATATAATTATGGGATAATTATATTTACCATTTAATTTTTTCCTATAAATATTAATATGACTATTCGTGCGTACGTACGGCATACCGTCTCTATGTTGTGGTGTAATTTGTTATTCAAAAATATTTTATAAGGATAAGTATAATGATGAGTATAATGAATTTAAATAATGAATATTACATGATAATTATTATGTATATTTAATATACCATCCAATTACATACCATTTAACCATCAAAAGAATGATACCATCGCTCGTGCGTACATATGACCTACTATCCCCTCGACACGATGAGATTCATTCTCCACTTTAACTATCCATCAATGATATATATATATATATATATATTTCATAATTAATAAATATATGACATAATAAGACTATTGGAATGATACAAATATACATATATATATATATATATTGATATATTTCATCCACTTCTATTCAATACGATAAGAAAACGGAAACAACATTCTTGCAAACGGACGAACTTCCATCTCCATGAACGGTGTATTCCATTTCAGTTATCGATCTAATATATATATATATATTATTAATATATATTATATGTAAATAATATTATAAATTATTTAATTAATTGAATAATTATCTAGGTAATATGATCTAGAAAAACAAGTCAAAACACGTACGACAAACACAATGATATTTTCAGAAGTTTTAAATTAACTTGGTATTGTTAATAAACGTGTAATATGAAGTCATAAAATAATCATATATGAAATCATAAATATTATTATTATCAAGATATAAATTAAAAATATGTTAAAAAACATTTTATAGGAGTTTTAGACTCGTATAGAGAGTATGAGAACTAAGGTAAGGGATAATTTTTCAATTTAATTTTTATCGGAGATTATTTATTCAGAAGAATTATTACAGTATATTTATCATCCATGCCAATTTTTTCTATAAATTATTTCATAAAATTTTAATTTTCTTATATGTATATTTAATTTTATTCTTACCCTATTGGACTTTTAATACATGGTTTTGAATGCATCTTTGTATTGTTTACCATACGAGTTACTTTTTGACTACTATGACAAATGAATGAGGGGAATGTTTTCATAAATTATATAGCCTGAACATATTTTTACATAATCAGGATACCTTATTTACATAAATATTGCTTTATAAAATTTTACATTTTTTCATTTAAAATCTATTATTTGAAAATTTCATGACATTTCGAGAGAGGTGAACATTTTTTATGAAAAAATGGATATTTTCCTCTAGAATTCAATTCATGTGTTTTATCAAAATTATTTCCCATATAAGAGGTCATACGGTTATGTTACTAACCCTATTATAATTTTTTTTTTGATGAAATTGTTTTTTTGGCATGTATTTATCTTATATAGATTAAGTTATGATGAAAAGATGTTTAAGAATCCCATTTTAGTTCACGGGTTATACAATGAAGATTGATTTAGGTATTTGTAGAACATGTCAGAATGATTCTATTATAATATGGGTGAGATCTATATATCCTTCAAATTAATTGGGTAATGATTTATATCTAATGAGATAGAAAGGGCTGAAACGACAAGTAAGCTTGGTTCCTTGGTGGAATTATTCCACTATGATGGTCTTGGAAGCAATGCCTTGGTTACCATGGAAATCATATTATATACATATTAGTTTTACAAAATTACTTGTTTTATGACAATGCTATTTTATAATGGATAATGTTACTTTATTACATATTCCTTATGTAATTCAAAGAATTAATTCATGACACAATATTTTAATGTTTAAACATTATGTTCATGTTTTCAGATTAAAATGTTTATGATTTGTTTTATGTTCTCTATGTTTACCCTTATTGAGCATTTGATCTCACCCTTTTTATGTTTTCTTTTCCCTAGGTTATAAATAAATTTTTTACATAGTAAAATTAAAGGGGAAGATCATTAAGGGAGATTTTAAAGATCTGTCCCCATATTAGAAGATTATGTTCTGAGTTTCCAACGTCCCTAAACTAATACAGTCTTGGGGAATATATTTGTGTAATGTATTATCTATTCTGAAAAAGAAATGAAATTTCTATGTACATCAACATTTGGTATTTATATTCGGTATTAGAGTGAATGTTTAGTCAACCTTTGTAAACTAGGATGCAGGAACTATAGGGATATCCCTAGAGATATTTCTAAAGTATGCCTAGGGATGTCCCTAAGGTTAAGTATAACTATCGTTTAAAATCCAATAATTAGTCTAAATATCATGAATAACCTAGTATTAAACAAAATATATCAGATATTTAATGTACACCCCCTTGATTATGTGGTTTTTTAGTTTGATTTTTTCTATCACACTATTATTTTTCATTTTTATTCAATGTATAGAACCTAAAAGAAACATATTAATGATCAATGCACTAGGAAATGATATGATTTTTCAACTAAAAAGCAAATTTAATGGGTTATGTAATGAAAACTCATATTTATTTATACTTACACAAGTTATAAATCATTTTGGGCTTCTAAATGAGCCGAGAAGGGAACAAAATTCTATTGAGCCCTTCATGATGCAACATCCACTTCTTTTAGTAGATATTCAAATCTACTTGTTGCTGAACAATATATCAGTACCATTGAAAAGATATTTTCCATCATTCATTGTTCAAAAAAAGAAAATTTCATTTTCAATTTCTATCATTTTAAAGGTGAAACAGACCAGTGGTGGACTCTAATTAAGATTAAAAGGCAGCATGATGAAACTTAATCCATGGAATGGGATGAGTTTAAGAACATATTTTTCAATAAGTTCTTTCATCGTATTCTTCAAACAATGATAGAGAAGTGGTTTCTTGATCTTAAGAAAAAGGATGATGAATATACTAGTACATATGAGGAGAATTTTTCAAGACTTACAAGGTATGTTTCTGGGTTCATTATCCTACCTCAAAGTGAAGTTGATCGATTCTTTAATGGTTTAAAAAAACTGTCTTCAAAAGGAAATAGCTATAAGAGACATTAGTAGCTATGAAGAGATTGTGATTTTCGCTATCAAGGTAGAAACAGATGTTGATGTTACATATCCATCCCATGTTTTTGAGATGAAATCAAATATATATTTCAAGGGAAAATATCAACACAATGGTTAAAAGAAGATTAATGTTTCCCTACGCTCAAAGTGTTGAATGAAGGATGGTGGAGATTATCTTAAAGGGTCTAGAAAATGTTTCTACTGTATAAAATATGGTCATCAATAAAATGAGTGACAATTTAATGGGAAAATATTTCTAATTATGTGAATAGATAAAATATTACAGAGAACACACCACCAACAATTCAATACTACAAGTTCAAGGAAATGGGGAATTATGATAACCAATTCCCTAATCAATGGGTTAATGGTGATCAAAGTCAGCATCCTCTTAATGAAAAATGAAAAGGAAAGTAACATGTGATCGCTATTGGCGATGTTGAGTATGAAAATGAAGTGGTGGAATGATTAAGTGTTTATGTAAGGTTATTTCAAAATAGTGTTGTGGAATATAATTTATAGTTTTATGGAATATTGGAATATCTATGTAATTTCTATTTTGGTTTTGAATAATTATATTTTAGTAATAACCATGAAAAGTGGTTGAAATATTTTTGGAAGGAATATGATATGAACATAACGAAGGGATAAGATGATAATGATATGTTTGATAGTATTAATGAACTCATGACTGGTACAAGGACAAAGTGATATTGTTGTTTGAGTATATATAATTTTTGGTATTTTTTGTGATTTTTTATATAATGCATGTTATCACTATGGTTATATGGTAATTCATGTTATTAACATGTTTTATGATAATACCTGATTAAGGTAGGAAGATATTTGGAATGTGACAACCAAAAACATCCAAATGATATATGGGAGAAAAAAGTTATGTAAATATAGTTCACCTCCTTCTAATGTTTTATAATTTCATTTTTTGGAAATATTGCAATGTTATTTATTTATAGATAGTATCATTTAAATTTTGGTTGATATTTGTTGCATTAATTAATTATCTCATTATAGGTAGACTTATGCATATTTGATAACATGTTATAAATTTTTTCATAAGATTTATGGAATGTCCTATCATTATATCATATGATCTACTAACACTTAAAGAATGAAAAATTCAACATCATTGATTTGAATAATAAATGAAGTGGAAATTGTTCAGGGAATGAACAATTGTAAGACTGTACAAAAATGATGTATGCATTTCCCCACATGTAAAAATTCATCAACATTAGGATAAAATATCTTGAATCAAAAAATTTTATCTGAATACCTTCTTATCCAATGATTCATATGGTCCTTTAAATCATCCCAAATTTATGGATTTCTTATAGTTATATTTTTCTAAACCTTATTCTCTATCACTATACATCATACTTAACTGTTATATTTCACTTCTATAATAATTTTTTTTCATCCCACCTATGTTCTCTAGTGTGGAAACCCAATTATGAGTAACATTGGGTAACAATTATGTTTATGACATTCATTTTTTAAAATGATTTTTTAGTATCTCTTTTTATAATGTGGGTTTCCATGGAATAATCTTTCATGTAGTAAACCATTTATAACCCTGATAAATTTTGACGGAGATATTCATAATAAAGGGGGTAGAATGTAACACAATGATAATTTATGAGATAAATTATTATTAATTTCATTTATTTATTCTATGGTATGCTACACCAAGAATAACATGGGATTTATGCAACACCATATTAGCTTCCAGTATACGCAACACTATTCTTGTCTTGTGTTACACACAATTTCAAGTTATTTTGATAGAATATATTTCAGGCCAAACTGAATAAATATTTTATTCAATATATAATTTATTTATGTTTGGATTATGTTATCTGCAACACTATCTGATTATTTCACTAAACACAACACTGACTGGGATTTTGTTACACATAAGAGTGATCTTGTTCGATAGCCTTCGTACTACACGATACCAAGATTCAGTAAACAACAATATATTATTAAAATATTAATATCGAATGAGATATAAATATCTTTTATGAATAGTATCAACAAATATTTTAATTTTATATAACATTAAAATTATTCTTATATATTTTCTAGAACATGATATAAGAACAAAATCAATTTTATCGGATAAAATTAGTACTTTTTCAAGAAATGATGTTTTACTGCCTTTTGACGTCGTACCCATTTTAAATCTATTATTTAGCAGTATTATATATTCATTTTGAAAAAATAAACATTTTATTTGGATTATGTACATAAAAATTTACTTATGTTTATTTTTAGGAAATTTGCTGATAAAGTTCATTTTTTAATGAATTGTGGAACATACCACATTTTATGTCAAAACTACATTTTCATATAATTTATAATTATTATTATATTAGTATAATAATAAATTTTAAAGTTAAATTGACTTATATTTTTATCATTTAATCTAGTATGGGTCCTTGGATGTAATTTCACATATAAATTGGACAGAAACACCTGTTAATCTTTTCATAGTTATTACTTCTTAAAAACCCGCTTTTTTTTAACAATGGGAATTAATTTTAAAATACTCAGTACAACTTATATGTATTGAATTTGCAAAAATGGATTCCATTTTTGGAATCATATTGTTCAAATTCATAAATTTGTTCCTTTTATTTTTGGAAATTATGAATAATAACTTTTAATGTTATTTTATTTACTATAGTTTATTGGTAAATCTGGTAAATATCGGTAAAAAATAATATTATAATAATATGAAACTTCCCTAAACAATATTATAATCCTATTTTATGACATATTTCTGACCATGTGAATCATTGGGACTATTTTGGTACCCCATAGAACCACTTAGATGTGAAAATGAAATTTTCTAAGAATTCATTTTAAGTAAAGAGAAATATGAAAAACACTTTTATTTTCCTAATAAAATAATATTCATATGTGATTATACATAAGATAAATTATACTATAATTTTTCATTGGAATTAAAAAAGTATTTCCTAAATCATGGTATTTTATTTGAAATTTTTCGACACTATATAATATTTTTTTATAACACAATTTTGATGTTGTGATTACCTTACTCATGAATTATTTAAATAAATAAGATTATAAATATTAAAATGAATTTATATTGAAATTTGAAATTACATACATGAATTTTAAGGATGATTATTACTATTTATATATTAATTAATGAAATATTTTCTAAATAATAAATTTATTATGGATTTTTAAAAAGTCATGATATGAATAGTATAAAAACTAACATAAATGACTTTTTAAAACAAATAATATTTTATTAAATGATATAAGAGTTTTAAAAATAATTGAATATTCCAAATGACATATATAATGATGAACATTTCATTAATTACCCACTTTAGGTTCTATCGGTATTTTATTGTACCTATATTAACCATATAGTATGAATATACAAGAAAACATGGTAAGAGTTAAATTAGTTAACAAAGGGTTAAATCTAAACGATAAAGTTACTTTATGAACTAAATATTTCGAAAGAATATTTTTTGAGATTATTAAAATTAATTTATTATCCTTTAAATAAATCAATTTTGATCTATTACAAACCAAAAAAGTTTTATAATAAACTAATACTTCAAGATTATTTCAAAAATGCCCCTCACCTCTCTTATAAAAGGGAACCTCCCTTTCTCTTTAACTAACACATATAAATCCTTTTGGGTCATAAAAACCATATATATTTTCTATAAAATCCTCCATCACATTACCGAGAGATATAATATTTAGAATAGAGCCCTCCTAAGGAGCCCTTTTGTTCAAATAAAATGGAAACACTCGAAAATGAGGTAATCATTTTATCCCTGTTTTCAAATTTCATTCTCCGTCTACTTATTGTTTCTATATTAATTCCATATCAATGCAATAAATAAATTTTCATAAACATATTGATATGTAAATATAATCATAGGAAAATTATATGCATCTTTTTTTTCATCCTACAAATAAAAATATTACCATGCGTTTGTACGGATGGATTAACGTCTCCAAACAGTGGTGTAATTTGTTATTAAAAAATATTTTATTAGGATTTGTATAATGATGAGTATAATGAATTTAAATAATGAATAAAACATTATAATTATATTTAATAATTAATATACCATCCAGTTTGATACCATTTAAGGATCAAGAGAATGATATTGTCTCTTGTGCGTACATATAGCCTACCGTCTCCACGACGCGATGAGATTCATTATCCACATTAACCATCTGAGAATGATTATAATATATATATATATATATATGTATTAATCATAATTATGAAATAAATGACCTAATAAGTCGACTATTATGATATATTTATATATGTGTGTGTGAATTTTCATATATATCATTCACTTACTTCCATCCTATAAGATAAGAAAATAGAAAAAACAATAATACATACGTATGACCTACTGTCTCCATGAACAGTGTATTCCATTCCATTTATCTATAATATATATATATATATATATATAATATACAATAAATAAATTATATTACAAATTCGTTATGTATTTAAATCCAGATCTAAATAATATGATCAAAAATAAAAATTCCAAACACATACGATAAATAAAGCGATATTACCTAAAATTTTGAATTAACATGGAATTGTTAATAAACATGTAATATAAATCCAGAAACAATCATATATGATATAATAAATAATATTCATATTCATATATAAGTTAATAATAGTTTTAAAAACATTATATAAGATATTTGGACTCGTACTGAGTGTTTAAGATCTAAGGTAAGGGATAATTTTTAAATTTCATTTTTATTTGATATTGTTTATTCGTAAGTATTTTGTTACTTATATTTACCATCAATGTCTACATTTTCTAAAAATTATTTCAGAAATTTTTACTAATAATCTAGGTATATTTATATTCATTTTACCTATTTTTTCTTTTACTACATGGTTTGGATGGAATGTTTCTTTCATTTACCAAAACAGTTACTTTAAGACTTCTTTGAAAAAATACGAGGGGAATTATATTTAAACATATACGGTCTAAATAAATTTTTACATCTTCATAACTCCTTATTTATATGATTTTTACATTATAATATTTCATGTTTATTTTGAATTAAATTATTTTCATTTAAAATTACATGGAATTTTTTAGAAAAGAAAATGTTTTTGTTGAAGAAAGGATATTATTCTCCAGAATTGAGTTCATGTGTTTTTTCAAAATTATTTTCCATCTAAAATTACTTATTTTTATGTTTATATAACTATAATTTAGTTTATTTGATAGTTTTTATTATGAAATTATTTTTATGTTGTCAAGTTATTTTATATCAAATATGTTATGAAGAAATTATTATTAAGAATCCCATTTTATTTCAGGGGGTAATGCTATGATGAATGATTTCTCTATTTGTGGCTCATGTAAGAATGATTTCACTATGATATGGGTATGAACTATATCTCCCTCCAATTTATGGGGTAAGGATTTATATCTCATTAGATATAAATGAATGAAATATAATGTTAACTAGGTTTAGTAATAGGTATTATCCACTATGATGCTCTTAGCAGCAATGCCTTGGATAATATGGAAATCATTTTATGTAATTATTAGTTTTCTAATATTAAATGTTTTATTACAATACTATAATATCATGGTTAATGATCCTTTATAAAATATGTGTTACTTATGTCATGATTTATTTCATGACTCATGATTTTGATGTTTAAACATTATGTTCATGTTTTCATGTTAAAATGTTTATGGTATATTTTGTGTTCTCCATGCTTACCATTACTAAGAATTTGAGCTCACCATTTTTATGTTTTTTCCATATGTTATATAGAGGTGTTTTATTTAGGAAAACTAAAGGGGACTATATTTTTCAGTGATTTTGAAGATCTTTCACCATGTTAGAAGATTATGTTCTGAGTTTCAAAAGACACTGAACTAATACGGTCTTGGGGAATATTTTTGTTTAATATATTAAGTATTCTGAAAAGGAAATTCAATGTCTATGTAGGTAAAGATTAATTATTTACAGGATATGGTGGAACTGAGGTAACCATGTTATGGACAGTGTTCATTTAAATGATTTGGGTCCACTCAAAGACTCATGTACAATATATAGTCATGTTGGAATCATAATTTTTATGGGGACCTGAAATGTACTGGTGTGATATCCATGTTTAGACTCAATTGGATAATGGTATGTTATGGAAATACATACATGGAAATTTATAGATCACTTTTTTGTAGATACCACGAGTCTAGAGAATACTGTAGAGTTTATGATTTTTACCTAGGAAATTATATTAGTGATGGATTATGGAGGAAGTTTCATATACATACAACACATTGTTATAGTGTTGTTAGCAAAAAATGGAGACATATAGTGACTCTTTTAGGATGGAATAATATACGTGAACAATTCACAGTAGAATATAATTCATTTCAATAGGTTACCAAAGGCAGTGGATCAGACCCTTATTAAATTAGGAAATTAATTGAGGCTTTAGGTATTGGGTTTTTTGTTCTTTTTGGATGGTCAAGTGGTGGGTCTTACAAAGGAAAGAAGCATTGTTTTGGGAATATCCACCAATGCGGTGGTAATAATATTATTTAGAATTGATGATTGATGATACATGGTGGTGATTAGGTGTTTTTATATTAGGGTGGTAGGCTGTGGAACATGACTAGACAGTGCCACAGACCACCAGTTGACTACCAATCATACATGAGTATGGCTAAGTGTAGATTTTTTTAAGAATCATAAATATCATGGAACATATGGAGGATCAAGACTAATGAAGAGTCAAGGTAGGGGATTGGTTACCCCATATCATGATTGATGTTAAATATTGTTGGGTCATACAGTCGAGGTGAGGGGGTAATACTCTGGGATAAGAGAATCCATATCAAAAGGGTATTTCAACAACAAAAACTCATACATTAGATTAGGTAGAGGGGATTATGAACCTCATGAAGCTCGGTCTACACAATGGTGTGGAAGGGATTTACCATCAACTGTACATATTGTTATTCTTGTATCTTTCACTCTTACTAGTTATTTATTTGAAACTACTAAAACATATTCTTTAGAAAATTATATGTTTTTCTATGTTTGGTCTAGGAGAAGTACATGTGTGTGGGTTAATATAGAATGATACCCCACTAGGTGTGTGAGTTAAAATATCATGATACATAATGGGTGTACCAACCATTTTGGTGGGAACCTCTTTCATTCTGACTTGATTGTTCTTGAGGTATTGGTTTTTAATATAATTTTGGAAATGGACAGCATAGTGTTGTACGAAGACCATATTCACTGTTTATATCATAGGGTAACATTTATATTTCTTGAGGGAGAAAAATATATCCATAGTGGTAAAGGGATGTCCTAGTAGACCATCCAGATCCATTTTGCAAGTAGTTGGGTGCTCTCATAGATAAAGTGGTTGGTATCATTTTGGAAGATGGGGGAGTATAGAAAAAATTCGTTCATGGGGTAGTGGATTGGTTTACCAATGTGTTTTTTGGGTACTTCTCTAGTTTTTCACCTAATAGAGATGTTGAGTTCACAATAGAGTTCATACATAGTGTATAATTTGTTTCCATTTTACCATATAGAATGGATCTACTAGAACTACAAGAAATTAAATCCTAGTTGGAATAACTATAAAATAAGGGGTTTATTCACCCGATTACATCACCTTGGAGATATCTAGTTTTGTATTCCAAGAAGGTTGAAAGATATTTGTTTCTATGAGTGAAATAAGGGTAGAAAAATCAACTAAAATGTAAGAATAGAGAACCACTTCTTCGAATCGATGATCCAATGGTCATGTGAAGAGATCCTTTAGCATTCCCTAAAAACTATTTGATACTAGAGTATCATCAGCTGAGGGTGATACTTTTTTTATGTATCATGGAAGACTTTATAAGTATGTATGGTTTTTATGATTTTTTATAATGATGTTTAGGTTGACCAATGCACCTATAGTGTATATGGAACAAATAAACCGAATATTTATCCTTTACCTAGATTAGTTTAAAAATGCCTTTTTATGTCATTTTGGATCAATATAAGACTCAAGATGGTCATACCAAACATCACGACATCATCCTTTGTACACTAAAGGACCATAGACAATACACTAAGCTATATAAATTTCATATCTTGGTTTATTGGGTGAATTTATTAGGTCAAATCATCTAATTGTTATCTGTGTCAAGGGGCTTCAAAAAAGTACAGACAATCATGTCTTGGTAGTATGACAATAATGTATCTAAGGATTGAAGTTTTCTAGGTTGGTTTGATATTAACCAAGGTTCATTATAGAATTCTCGGGTTTTGAATCACTAATATTTGGATTGACTATGAAATGAATCAATATTGAATAGTTTGAAGAAAGTGAGAATGCATTAAATGCATTAATGAAGAGGTTGACTACTACAATAGTTCAGATTTAATCTGATCCAGTTAAGAAGTTTTGTTTTTTGTATTGAGTTTGGTGTTAGTCTTGGGAAATTTTGATGTTGTTTGAGCAGCTTATCACATAAAATTCATGATATTTGAGGCCTTAGGAAATAAATTATCATATTCCTGATCTCTAGATGACTTCGGTGGATTAATATTTAATGAGTTGGTATAGTTAATTGTTGGGATAATGAAACATAACATATAATTATCATAAAAGCAATAATTACATATTAGCATAGTGAAATTTAAATCTTCTTTATCAATGATTGGATGATTACATGGCGACCTTCTACTACGAGTGGGTTTGCACACTAGCAAAGGTAAATATTGTTTCTTAATCATTGATTACAAAGAATAAAAATCATGATGTACAAGAATCTAGATCTAAGTTGAGAATGATAATGTGGATGGCGAAGATACATATGGAGGTTCAAATAAAATAGGGAAGATGACCCTTTTTTCATGGTAGATGAGTCCAATAAATTGAGACCAACTAATGAAAGACAATATGAGATTCCAAATTTTCTTTTTCATTAACGGAATGTATTAATGGTGGGGTGCCACCTTCTGGTTGGACCATTAGTGATGATGTAATCATATATGTTCATCGAAAAGTTATTGTTACCATTTTATGAGATTATAGTTGAAGTGTGAGTTTCATGGATCAAATTGGGAAGTGAATCCTATATTTACAAAAATGCATCATGATATTTATATGAAGTAATGGTGGTTATGGATTAAGAATATAGTTATAGGTTTTTTTGTGTGGTTCTTTACCTTCCCACAATTAATGGATTTTCATTAATGATTGGATTGTTTTTTTCAGCCATTTTCCATTATAGAATGGAAATGGGAAGACATTAAGGTCAATATTGTATTTGTTCTTTTGAGGACACAATAAAAGAATGATTCTATCTTGGTTCTTTTGGATTATTAGACCAATGTGGATCATGTCATGAAAATTCAAGACACATTCACAATATTTTGGTGTAGTGAGATGAATGGTTGATAGGTAGTGTAGTTTCATGGGGTTCCATAAACCACCGTATGATCCATGTTTCACTTAGTAGTTTTTAATGGGATTAGGGAAGGTGTTTGGTATGAATGTGATTTTGAGTATGGATTTACACCAATATATAGATAGGTAGTCAGAGCATCCAATTAAGGATTTAAATGTTATGTTTAGGTAATGTACCCTAGATTTTTGTTGATCATGGTTAATGAAATTATCACATGTTAAATTTTAGTATAAAAATATTTTTTAGGATATGATTCATATTGTATTGTTTGAGGATCTAGATATTAAATAATGTATTTCTTTATTTTGATGGATGGAGGGTAGGGAATCAGAGTTATTGGGACCGAGCCTCATACATGTGACGTCAGAATAGATTCAATTGATTTAGAAATGTATGGATATGAATCGGAGTAGAAAAAATTCATTTAAATATAGGCATTGTCTACCACATGAGTTTATGGTGGGTTATCATTTTTTTCTTCTACTATCACATGTTTGGGTAAGTATTGGATTAATAAAGAGGGTAATTTTGTGCCCAGGTAAGTGGGGGTGTTTGATATTATAGTGAGGATCAGATTTGTGGCATAATGATTGAATCGTCCCCAATGATATTGTGGAACAAACGATCGGTTTAATGTGTCATAACATCTAAATTATCACCCAAAACCATCTAATCTGATTCATTTTGTGGATGTATATCTTAAGTCTTATGCCTCTTTTGAGGAGTAACTAGTTCATTTTGTGGATCGTAGAGAGAACTTTTTGGGAGGAAATATTATACCATTTTTTTTATTTATGGTAGCATGGTAACATTATGGAAGAAACATGGGAGATGGATAAGGGTATTGATGCCTAATGGCCTGAAAATTTTACCTTGGATGCTTAGTGATTTTAGGAATGATTGTATCAACGACGACCTGTTATATCGTGGTAAGGTTGTAAGATCCCATATTTCGTAGATGTATGTTATGGTTTTTTTTGGGAATAACATTTTTTTATAATTATATGTTTATCAATTGTATGAGGAATCATAAGGGTGTCCTTGGGTTTCATGACATGAAATAAAGGGGAATCAGGTCATCCATTATATATTACATGGTAGGGGCATAGTTAGAGTAAACTATTCATAGGGGTAGTCCAAACCGTGTTTGATTGGATAGAGAAATATAGCATAGTTAGAGAATTGTTTTTCAAAGCATATAGAATCCCTAAGTAACCATGTGACATCACCCCTCTTGGATAGAGACCGGTGCATGATTGGTGTATGATTTTTCCAACCATGCATCCAACCCATGCGCCTCATTAAAAATTTAGAATTCTACATCCCCCCCCTTCTAATTTTATGTTCCTTACCCAATTTAATTTTTTATTCTTCATCGTTTATCCCTAATTATTAACCAAAAAGCTTATAATCTCCCATATATCAGTCTTCTTCATTTCAATATTTTTTGGACAGTCTTTGGTTTCACATCAAAGATCCAAAAATGTATAACATTTCTCATACTTCTCTTTCTGGAATTAGGGCTTCTAGATTTGTGATCCTTATTATGAACCCTAGAAAATATAGTTCCAATGGCTCATAGGTTGGTAATTCAATGGGGGTTGAGTCCATATATATTTTTTATGTCATGCAGGCTTTCATCTAATAATTTGACATTGGTTGCCAATATGTTATATCAACTATTTTTATTATCAATTTGTACATGCATGGTTGTGATATATATTCCCAATAGATGGTAATTTTATAAATTTAGTATGGTTTGGAAAAATGTTTGGATAAATAATGATTTATACACCTCATGATCCCTATGGGATTAAATGTGACTTATTATACCATTTAGGGTATCTCATGGGTTGTGTAAATATTCAAGAAGAAGCAAAATTTTAATTTTATGGCTAATTTTTGTTGTATTGAAATAGATCTCATATAAATGTGGGCGAATGATGGTTAATATTAATAATATAAACTAATGGTAGTAAGGTATTATTTTTTAAAAATGGTAAAAGGGTTTTTTAGAAAAAAAATGAGAGAAGGAGTTGAATGGAATAAACTGAATTTGTTAAATGACTTATTAGTATGTAATGGAATTGTGTAAATAAAATTATTCATTTGAATTTATGAATATTCTAAATGGTTTTTTGTATTGAAATTATTGAATATTCTAAATTGGTTATGGTATAGAATGGGAAGTGGGTTTAATTGGCCATGAAATATAAATAGTAAATGTGAAAATGGGTTATGTATTGAAGACGATGCATGTGTTGAAGTAAATTTGAATTATAAATTTTTTTTCTATTGTTTGAGAATGGATTGTGATATGTTATATGTGGTTAATGGATAAATATTAATGTATGGATGGAGTGGTATTTTTTGGGTATTAGACATGAGGATCTACACCCAGGGATCATGATAGAACGAGGCTCTAAAACCCACCCCAATAAGGCATGGGTTAGGTAAAGGGATTGGCTCTCTATGAAAATAAAAGTTTCATTTGATGAGACAAATTAGAGAGAGGCCCCAAGGAATGTTAAATGTATTTTTAATGAAATTTTCATTTCTATTGAAATTGGGAACTTGATTTATCCCATTATAAATTATAATTGGCTAGCTATGACCGTTGAGTAAATCATGTGAAAGCATAACACATGGATGGAGTGATGAAAATAGATTTAGTTATTAATGAGGTTAAATTGAATATTATAAACTAATGAAACCCATGTTTTATTTTGATCACATTTGCATTATTTTGATTTATGCACACACGAAATTATTAGAATGGATATTTTGTAGACATAGTTAGTGGTGACCTTATAAATTTTACTCACACCCTAACCGATCCACCATAGGGCATTCGAGTATATTTCTTGTACTTTAATTAGGACAAGAGAAATTCCAAATTATAGTGAGTTGAGTTGGGATTATGATATTCATCGATATGGATCCATATTTGGTTTCATGACCCTTTGGGGATTCAGTTGTTTGTATTTACTTCTTGTTTCTCCTCCTTTAAAACTATTTTCATAAAAGGGTATGTTTATTGTATTATTTATGTTTGTACCATGTTTGGGAATTGATCATTATAGAATATTCATAATTTATATTTTTATTTCATTATTTAATATGATATCTATGGTGGATTACTCTCATAAATAGGGTATTGTATCCACACATTATACATTATACACCTGCTTATAGTCGGAAAACTATAGAAAATGGGGAACCATAGTGTCATGTAGTAACACATCGCAGGGTGCCAGTTTAAGGTTTTTGGTTAGGGGATAATTCAAATCAGACTAATTACCCATTACATCACTCCTCATATCCCTTTTCCCCCACATTCCATCACTATGCTCACTTTCTCCCTCACTCATCAACCTCCCATCTTCCCTCTCTAATAGTTACATTCATGTTATTTTCAACCTCTCCCATACATTCACTGGATTCACTTCCACTAAATCCATCCACTCACCATCATGTGTTAACTGATTTTATTTCAAATGTGTTCTGGATAAATAATCTCCTTTTATTTTATATAAAATAAAAATATAATTCTTACATTATTTCAATATATTTTCCAGAATATTATAAATAGTGATGATGTTTATTAGTTATTGAGTTGATAGAAATATTTATATTCCTATTCGAAATATTCATTTTTTTATTATGATGAATCCAAACAAAAACATATTATTTTTTCCTGATATATTTACAATCAACCATATTCTTAGGATTAATTCTTTTTGACAAAATAATCCCTTTTGGGAAAATTAGTTATATTGAGATTCTTCAAATAACTCATTTTGAATTCATAGGTTTTTGTGAATGTAAAATATATTATTTAACATTTTAATGAGAATATTTCCAAGAAAAATTACAACATTACTCTCCCACATTATATAGAATATATTTATTGGTTTAGTTATGTATGTCATTAATTTTATTATTCAATTATTGAAGTTAACATGGCATATACAACATTAAATATTTTGGACTTGATGTTTATTTATTTATACAAATGATTATTATTTTTTAAATGTAAATATTTTAAAATAACGATATTTGGTTGTTTCAATGTATTAAAGATTAATTTTATGTGTTCGATATTTTTTATTTAAATATTGATACTTTCTTTTAATTAATCCATATTTTGATGAAAAAGTACAAAATTAAAAAAAAATTATTTTTATACATAAATGGTATTTTGGATTTTATTAACTTTTTGATTAAATATTATTTATTTTAAAATATATTTTTATTTAGTATGTAATAAAATATTTTTTCTAATTTTTTCAACCAAATATATTATTTGTATTGATTTATATTTTACAAAAGAATAAAAATTTAGAAACACATCAATTTAAAGGAAATAATATTTTTTTCATGTTATTGTAATATTTTGAAGTCACAATAATGATGAAATTTTTTTATTTTATGTAAGTGTGACATGTTAGTGATTTATGGATAATAGAATGATCACATTACCCAGGAACACAACACAATTTGACAAGGCATTGGATGTGATTTCAAATTTATTAATTTTAAATTAATCATGTAATCAGAAAATATTTTTTCCATGTCATAAAATTAAATATAAAAGATGGATTTTGAGTAATAAATCATGTACACACTTGATCGTATTTAAATTATTCAATTATCTTATCAATTACCAGTGTACTATGTAATTAAATTTCAGTACATTGAATCACTTATCATATTTTAAATTTTTTATACATGAATTATTAAGTGTTGAAAGAATAAATTTTATAATTGTTTTAACATGAAATGATACATTAAATTCCATATGTATTTTGTTTTTTATTTTAATTAATATACATATATTATCATTTGTATCTTTATTTTATGAAGGAATTTCTTAATTTGGAAAAAATAAATACTGTAATAATTTGTATATGTTGTCATCCATTGACTTATAAAAAACAAATGTATTGTGTTATTAATTTTAAGACCAATTTATATGTTATTATTTTGAATTTATTTTCATTAATAAATTATTGTTTTTAGAAATAGAATTTAAACCTCGTTTTAAAATATATTTTCATGTTATTTTATCTTTTAAAATATATTAGAAGAAAATAAATTCTCTGATAGTCGTTGATTGACACCATATATCTCCATTCCATACTTTTATCATTGGAATTATATGATGGTCCAAAAACTGATGTATATTGGACCCCAATTGAAACCATCATGATGATACAGTCAATTCCCTTAGGTTCCCTCCCATTAAGGTTTGGGATACCTTTCGTCTCCTACTTGATTGTGTTCGAAAAACTACATTGGGTTTCCCTAGTATATTCACATGACATTCATGCATCAATGGAAAATGTTTTCACTAAATTTACCTTATGATAATATTTTAGGGTTACAGTTATAAGTTAAAAATTTAATGTGAAAAAAATTATTTCAAATTTTTTTAATAGAAAAATATTTATTATGAAATAAAAATTAAATACTTATATATAGGAAAAAATTAATTGTTTAAATTTTCAGAATTTGAATTGATTAATGACATATGTTCCATTTAATTGGTTTGGGGACCCAACATAGGATGATACGACAATATTATTTCAGATAATGTGATAGTTAGTGTCTAAGATAGTTACCCATCACATTAAATATTGTAATTGGAAGCACATGGATATATGTGGTAGAAATGAGGTATGTGATTCATTGATAAATTTAATTTCTATTTATTAATAAAAAATCAGAATTTATTTTTTAATTAAATTGTAATATTTTTAATGAATCTTTTTTAGTAAAAGTTTTTCACCTTATTTCGGAAAATATTTTCTTAGGTAAGGGGTCATTAAATATTTTGGAATAAAATATAAATATTTTTATTTCATTATAAAAAATTATATCAATGAAACATAATTAATTTCATAGTATATGTATTATAATTTAACAGATGATTTACCATGAGAGTAATTGATACTTTTTTTGATAACCATCAACCTGAAACATATATGGAATTGAATAATATTTTATTATATTAATATTATATTACATAAATTATGTTATTTGAGGAAAATATGGAATTACATAAATTATTATTAAATTAATTGATATTTTACTATTTAGAAATTTCAAAAAAATGCATTGAGCTGAGAGAAACTAATCATCCCACACATTGTCGATTTAGTGATTCAATTAAGAATTATATCCACTATGGTAAAGTAATCATACTGTTAAATATTTATAAGATATTACTATGTGGTTAAAATTTTAAAAAATTGATTTAACTCTTCCTCATTTAGTTAATAATGTAAAGTATCTAAGTTACTTAGAAGGATGCTTGGTTAGTTATCCAGATAAAATCCAAATAAGATTATATGAATGAACCAAACAATGATATTGGAGAACCAATTTCTCTTTATGTTTAATGATTAAAAAATATATTAATATAATAAAAAATTATTAAACCAATTGTACATTATATAATATAAAAAAAATGGTTTTAATAAAACCAAACATATAAATGAAATATTTTTAAAATTTTAAAGGTCAAATATTAAAATATTAAAATTGTTAATCGGTAATATATTATAATTGATAATATTTTTATATAATAATAATTATTAATGGATGTTATAATAATCATCAGAACTATTAAAATCACAATGAATCACAAAAAAGATATAAATAAATTTTTATTCATTTTAATAAAAAAATCATTCATGAGAAAATCCATGTCATAAGAAGATGTCAATTGTTTCTAATTTTAGTGATTTATTAGTTTCAAAAGAATTATTATTTATTTTGATGGGATGATATATTATGGTGTGTCTATGGAAATTTACTTTTATTAGAAACATTTTACTAGAGAATTTTTAAATGATGAATTATGGTGGAAAATTCAAATAAAACTATTTATTATATAAAAATTAATTCAAAATAATTTTCATATTTATTACTAATTACTTATTAGAAATAGAGGTATGAATTTTGAAATAAAAGTTATTGAAATATATGTGATTCTATTTTTTTAACATTATATTGGTATCATTGATGGTTTATGATTTTTTTGATTTTATTTATGATATTAATATATAAATTATATTCTATTTACATTAATATTTAATACATTAAATTTGAAAAAAATTGATTTAAATGTAAAAATAATAGAAATATTTGATGCCAATCCCACACACACATTGCGAGTATCCTATGATAATTTAGTTGTTTTTATCCTTGGGAAGAATAATCCCATTCCTGTGCACATGATGTCTTCTAGTATATTACAATATGAGGTCTTTGCTAGGACCCATAGGAAGGAAATAAAATACAAATGAGGTTCTAGTTTTCATAACCCCGTAAAATCCTTGAGGCAATTACACTGGATGAAGAAAATAAAAATTCAAGAAAAATGAAACTCCTTCCAGAGATAAAGAACTCTTAAATAAATTAGCGATTAAAGGGTCAATGTTCTATAAATATAATTAGATGAATTATATCAAAAAATAACAGGACTTTTCCCATGTTACATGACATTTATGGATTGTTTGAGTCAACATGTTAATAGAATAATTTCCGACTCGTTTAAAATAAAATGTTTTTATTTTGTTTAGTTTCATCTTATAAAATAAATAAATTTTCAATTTTTATGAAAATTGTTATGTTGGTTCTAGTATATGGGGATGATTTGGGATCCATAGAATGTATTGGTGATGATTGACATTGAACTCAGTGGGGATGTTGAAAATGAAAATTAATTATTTGTAGCTTATTTCATTAAATTAGAATGAAATATATATATTGTTGAATTTTATTATAAAATTTTACATGATGTATATATTTAAAATAAATTGTAAATTTATAAATATCTTTTTTTTCTTCTACTCCTAGATGTAATTTATAATATAATTTTCTTATTTTGATTTAGTTCAGGAATAAAACAGTATGGATTTTAATATTTTGAACATCAATATATAGAAAAGGATTAATGTGCCCCTATATTTGGTAGGTAATGTAGTGGAGTTATAAGAAACCATAATATTAAGTATTAAATATAGTGATGGTTTAAACCAATGCTATATATTTAAGGACCTGAATCTAGACGTACATGGACATTACATTACTTTTGCGGAATACTTAATACAAAACAAAAACATACCCAAAAGGACCGTAATAGTTTAATGTCTTTGGAGACTCATAACGTAATCTTCTAATCGTGGTGGAAGATCTTCAACATCTCCCATAAAGATCTTCCCCTAATGTTTTCTTACCTAAAACCTTTCTTTATATCCTGGGGAACAGAAAACATATAATGGGTGATCTTAGATGCTCAGTAAGGGTAAGCATGGATAAAATACGACAAATCATATACATTTGAACTTAAAAACATGAACATAATGTTTAAACATCAATATCATGAGAAATAACATAAAACTTGGCAGTACATAAGGAATAGATCATAATGAAACATTAATAATGATAAAATAGCAAGGGTATAAAACATGTGATTGTGGAAACCATTAATCACATGATATGATTTCCATAGTAGCCAAGGCATTGCTGCCAAGACCATCTTAGTGGACAAAGTCCCTTTCGAAATCGAGTTCACTCCTCATTCCAGTCCTGTGTTACTGAACCAAATTAACTTACCGTTCTAGCCATGTCTATCTCATGAGATATGAATCTTTACCCAATGCATTGGGGGGAGATATAGGTCCCACCCATCTCATAATGATACCATTCTTATGTGTGCCACAATATCATAAATCATACATCATAGCATAACCCACGTAATAAAATTGGGATTCTTAAACATCATGTCATCATAACATAATCCATATAATATAAAATAACATCATAAAAATGAATTCAATCATAACATAATCAAATCAATGTAAAAATAGGGATAGAAACAGAACCCTATATTATCATAGATGGAATATAATTTTGATAAAACACTTGATCTTCATTCTTGAGGAAAATATCCTTTCTACTTCAAAAACATTTTTCCTTTCATAACATGTCATAAAATTTTGAACTAAAAGAAGTTGATTAAAAATAAACATGAAAACTTGTAAAGTAAGCTTTAGGGAAATAATTCTCAAAAAATCCATTCATGTCGTATTAGTTTAAAAAAACATTCTTCTCGTTCTTTGGCTGGAAAAGTCAAAAATTACCTCGTACTAAACACGACAAAATATTCCTTTAAAATATTTTACTAAAAACTCACCGAAGGGTAAAATTATATTTAAACAATTGTAGTAGGGTAGAAATAATATTAAATATTGAGGAAACATCGACGTGGATGATAAATATTCCCTAGTAAATTCGGATGTATAAACAATCTCGGATAAAAATTGGGATTGCAAGATTGTCCCTTACCTTAGGTATGATATGCTTTGTACGTATCCGAACCTCCTGTATAATGATTTAAATAATTTCATTGAATTATTAAATAATAATATTAATTGTTATGATATCATATATGGTTCACTTATGACTATATATTACCCGTTCTTTTGTAAGTTCCATGTTAAAGTAGCGATTTGGGTAAAATCGTTTTATTTATCATACATGTTTGGACTTGTTGTTCTTGATATTATTACTAATATCCTGATATAATTAATTCTAGAATGTAAAACATGATTTATATATATTATATATTCATAGTATACATATATATTATAGATCGATAAAAGGAATGAAATACACCGTTCATGGAGACGGTATGTCGTATGTATGCATGAATTCTATTTTCATTTCCTTATTGAATTGAATGGAATTAAGTAGATGACAGACATATATATATTAATAAATACAGTATCATTATAATGTCATATATTTCATGATTAATTATTATACATTCTTTATAATCATTCATGAATCGTTATCATGGAGAATAAATCTCATCACGTCGTGGAGACGGTAGTCTGTACATACGCACGAGCGATGATATCATTCCCGTGATCTCAGAATTGTATTTAAGTGTACGTATAATATTTCAGAATCAATATCACTTTAAAATAATCACATATAGTTATTTATTTACACCATTATACCCATCCAAGTAAGGTGGTGATCGAAAACAGATTACACCACTACGTGGAGACGATATTCCATACGTACGCTCGACTAGTGATTTCATTTTTCGTAGGATAGATAGATTGTGAAAAATGGTTGTTTCATACATATAATAACATATAATTATAGGAGTCATACTGATGTTATTAATTCATAATTAAACAACTAATGAAGAATATTTAGAAGAAGAAATAATGTTGAAACAATCGGTAACGGATAATACCTCTTCTTTGAAACGCCTCTTCTTAACCCCCTCTTAGGGTTGTAAAGATGGTCGTTGAAGAAGACAAGGACCTCTAAAATGTATCTAGGGAAGTGGAGAAGAGAAATTGGTAGGGTTTTGCCGATCTTGAAGGCTCAATGTGGTGTGAGGAAGAGAGGGAGGAGGTGCCCTTTTATAAGGGAGGAGAGGGGAACCTTTAGAAATATAAGAAATATTAATTTATATTAAATCCCAAACCCACAAAAAAACTTCCCAAATGACTCATATCCAAATATTAGATTATATAGTGTTGTAATATTATCAAACAACAAAATTTAGACATGTCAGGTATTTATTTTAAACAATATCATCTTCATTTGTCCTTATTTATCAATTTAATTTTATTTGTGGTAATAATATTCTAAATTTTAAATTATTATAAATATTTACATATGTGTTGTTAATTTTACATAATTTGATAATTTATGAAATTTTAGACCATATAAATTTTAATTTATACTTTTTAAATATTTTTGTGATTTTTATAAAATTTTATAATATGCTATTTTTATAAAATAAAAATAGTGTCAATTTTGACATTATTCATTTATTTGAATTTTAATAAAATATAAACAGAATAAATGTTCGAAATAATAGCTTTAATAGATTCATAAAATGTCATATGTATTTATAAAATTAGTGGAGCACATTAAATAGTTCATATAATATTTATTTTAATATTTTTAAAACCATTTATTTGATATTTCTCGTAATAAAATAATTTCAACATCACTATTATGTCACCTTTAATGATAATTATTTAATCCCTAAAAATTATAAATAAATTCATATGTTGTATATAATTTTATTATCTTTATGTATTCTATTCATTTTTGATGTTTCATTAAGTTTATCACTACTGTAAAATTATTGTACTTATATGATTTAAGAAAGTGACATTTTGTCACTTTCATTGGTTTTATTATTAATTAATTTATTTTCATGGACACAAGTCCATTAAATGAATCTAATCCGACTATTAGGTGATATGGGTCAACTTTTAGTCATCTAGTAGGATTTTGGCAGGTCTTAGGGTAATATTATAATCTTATATTTACACTTAATTACCGGATTTACCTTTAACTATGGAAAATAAAATTTACTGTAGTTACTATTCATAATACCCAAAAATAAAAAGTAGCTTATTAACATAATCTGGACCAACTGATTCCAAATATGGAATCCATTTTTCAAAATTCAAAACACATATGTTGCAGTAATTAATTTAAAAATAATCCTATTGTTAAGAAAATGGGTTTTAGATGTTAAAATATTGCCAAAGATTGAAATGTTTTTACCTATGATTTCAATGTGAAATTAATCCTAATGAAGTACATTATATTAAATGGTATAAATATATTATATTTAAACTTTAAAACCATTTAATATTATAATTTAACTATATAAATTATTACGATGAAAAAAGTTGTTTTTAATTAAAATATAGCATGTTTTTACTTTTCATTAAAATATGAAATTTATCAGCAAAATATAAAAACATTATCCATTGAAATTTTTTTTATCCTAATACAAAATTATAATTTTATTTTTTAAAATTTAACTTATAAACATGTCAAAAACTAGATTTAAAGTGGGTGTGCCATCAAAATGCGGAAAAAATCCAATTTTTTAAAAAGACATATTTTACCCAAAAAATTTATTTTGTTCTCATACCATGTTCTAGAAAATGTTTAAGATGAACAATAATGTTATAAAATTCAAAATGTAGTTAATAATATTCATAACGGCTAGTTCTTGATAATATTATAACCATATATCATTGTTTAGTGAAACTCGGTATTGCATACAACACAGGCTATCGAGGAAGGTCGTGATTGCATGTAATGAAAGCCAAGTCGGGGTTGCGTGTAGTGCAAGACTTATTCATTGTTTTGTATAACATAATACAACCATAATTAATTTATAAATTGAATATATATATATATATATAAACATATATATATATTCACTCAATGTTTTGAACTTGAAATTGTGTGTAACACGATCCACGAATAGTGTTACGTATACTACAAACTAATGCGGTGTTGCGTATAGTACAACTAATCTTGGTGTAGTGTATAATAGATGATCCAAGATATTAAAAATAACATACCTCCGAAAATCTTGGGGTGTTACATTCTACCCCCCTTAAAATGAATTTCGTCCTCAAAATTATTTGGGGTTATAAATCGTTTACTATTCATAGAAACCCACATCGTAAAAAAGAATACTAAACCATAATTTTAAAAACTAAAGTAAGAAATGTAACGATTAACAAAAGTAACTCATCACTGGGTTTCCATATATGATAACAGAGGTGAAAATATGGATATGGAAGAAAAATCTAAGCATTATGTTTTGATGGAGAGTGGTAGAGAATGTGGCTATGAAAAAGCCATCAATTACAAAGCCATAAATTTGTGATGATCTAAGGTACCATCTGATTCATCGGATATAAGAGCACTATGAAAACATTTTTGGTTTTAAATATCAATTCCCTAAAGTTCAAAATTTTGAATTAGAAGTAATACTTGCTTGATTTTGGTACAATCTCACTATTTTTCGTGCTTTGAACAATTTCCACTTCATCTCTTAAAGAGATGAATTTTGAATTTGTTATTCGGGAAGTGGTTATAGATCATTTGATAGAATGATGGGTCATTCCATCTGTTTGAATCAAAAGGTTAGAAAAATTTATCAAATATACATAAGTCCATCTATGGTTAGGTTAATCATATACGATTCCAAAAATGAACTTATACTTCATATATCATACCGCTTCATAAAATAAAGCTAGTTTCTACTAGCCAGGGAATTTCTGTAGGCCAGTGGTAGGAAATAAAGGCTCGTCGCACTCCGGTTGTGGTTTCGATTCCCATAGCCTTGTCCGACGTGATGGGTTGTCGCCCGTCCTATAGGTTGTCCTTTATCTAAAACTACATAATTATAACATTCCATCAATAATATCGAAAACAGTTCTAGCCTTAAACAACACTAACTTATGTCCAATGTAATCCATTTCAAATATTTAGGCTTATCCAAAATACTTCTGTCTGATTACTAGAAATGTCATCTACCGAGCATCTGAATTCCTTCATTTTTCCCCATATATCATAAGATATATCCTGTTGTTGGTCATATTCCAAACATTTGACTACCTAAATCATGTATTCTATTGAAGAATGAATACTCATTTAACATTAGTGAAAACATTAATGTTTTCAAAAGATAACTCTTTCCACATACCAAAATCCAAAAATTCTATATACTCAAACCATGATATAACATTGTCCTTATATCAGTCATGAGCTCATGAATACTATCAATATTTTCATTTTCTCCTTATCCCTTCATTATGCAAATTTCATCTTTTTTCTAAAATATTTGAATCACATTTCAGGGTTACTGGTGCCATAAAATTATTGAACACCACAATAGTCTAAAACAAAAATATTCCAATACACCATAAAAGTACCTCAACAACATTATTCTTGAATACCAATACATAGACACTTCAATCCATCCTTTTCATTGATTATCATGGAATAATCCCTTCCTTGATTTAGAAGTAACCTCTTCGGTCCGGGCATTGAGTTTGGTAATGCCCATGTTCTCCACAAATAATACATTGAACTCCATAATATTCTATCACTCTATGACCCTTTTCTCCACACAGATAACATCTTCCCCTCCATTTGAGATATTCCTCAAGGTTCTTCTTCCCTTCTTTAGAAATCTAAATCATCCTTTCTCTATGCTCTTCACCATGCGAACATGAATAAAATTCCATCTTCCACTTATTTGATGAGATTGGAATACCACTTAAGTTCACCTTGTTAATCATATATCATGATGACTGATTCAACATAATCATAATATCATTCTCTCTAGGAAATATAGAATTATGTTGATCACAGTCACCAATTTTTTTATTGGAATCAACCTTAACTGAATTACTTCTCGTTCCCTCCATTTATTAAAACCAGAAACCATAGTGTAAGAAATAGTTAAAATAAAGAGGAACGACATAATCATTAAAAGTCACTTAGGGATATCTAACATATCACACATTCTTTAATCCATGACTCCTTAGGTTCACCCTAGGTTATTCATGATCGTCAACATAATTCTAGTACTGTATCCTATGGTTATACTAAACCTTAGGGATATCCCTAGACATACCTTAGAAATATCTCTAGGGATCTCACTAAAGTTTTCGCATCCTAGTTTCCAAAGGTTTACGAAACCTTTCCTCTGATACCAACTATAGAGACACAAAGCTTGACATACATGGAGATTACATTACTTTTGCGGAATACTTAATACATAACAAAAACAGACACACAAGGACCGTAATAGTTTAGTGTCTTTGGAAACTCAGAACGTAATCTTCTAATCATGGTGGAAGATCTTCAACATCTCCCATAAATATCATCCCTTTTGTTTTCTTAACTAAAATCATTCTTTATACCCTGGGGAAAAGAATACATATAAAGGGTGAGCTCAGATGCTCCTTAAGGGTAATAATGGATAAAATAAAACAAATCATATACATTTGAACTTAAAAACATGAACATAATGTTTAAACATCAAAATCATGAGCAATGACATAAAACATGGTAGTACATAAGGAATATATCATAAAGAAACATTAATCATGATAAAATATAATGGGTATAAAACATGTGATTTTGGAAGCCATTAAGCACATGATATGATTTCCATAGTACCCAAGGCATTGCTGCCAAGACCATCTTAGTGGAAAAATTCCCTTTCTGAATCGAGTTCACTCCTCGTTCCAGTCTTGTATTACTGAACATGATTAACTTACCATTACAGCCATGTCTATCCCATTAGATATAAATCATTACCCAATTAATTGGAGGGAGATATAGGTCCCACCCATCTCATAATGATACAATTCTTATGTGTTCCACAATATCATAAATCATACATTATAGCATAACCCATGTAATAAAAATGGGATTATTAAACATAATGACATCATAACATAATCAATATAAGATAAAATGAAATCATAAAAATAAATTACATAATAACATAATCAAATAAATGTAAAAATAGGGAGAGAAATAGAACCCTATATTATCTTATTTGAAAAATAATTTTGATAAAACACTTGATCTTCATTCTTGAGGAAAATATCTTTTCTACTTCAAATTTTTTTTACCAAGGGTAACATTTCATAAAATTTTAAAATAAATGAAGTTGATTAAAAATAATCTTGAAAACATGTAAAGGAAGCTTCATGGAAATAATGCTCTAAAAATCCATTCATGTCGTATAAGTTAAAAAAACATTCTTCTTGTACTTTGCCAGAAAAGTCAAAAAGTACCTCGTACGAAAAACGACGAAAGATTCTTTTCATATCTTTTACAAAAAACTCACCAAAGGGTAAAATTATATTTATATAATTTTATTAGGATAGAAATAATATTACATATTGAGTAAACATGTATGTAGATGATAAATATTCCCCAGTAAATTCTGAAGTATAAACAATCTCTGAAAAAAATTGAGATTGCGAGATTGTCCCTTACTTTAGGTTCGATATGCTTCATACGTATCCAAAAATCCTGTATAATGATTTAACTAATGTCAATGAATTATTACATAATTATTATCATTGTTATGATATCATATATGGTTCACTTATGACTTTATATTACACGTTCTTTTGTAAGTTCCATGTTAAAGTAGCGTTTTGGGTAAAATCGTTTTATTTATCGTACATGTTTGGATTATTGTTCTTGATATTATTAATTATATCCTGATATACTTTATTAAAGAATGTAAAACATGATTTATATATAATATATATTCATCATATACATATATATTATAGATCTATAAAAAGAATGAAATACACCGTTCATGGAGACAGTAGGCCGTACGTACACATGAACGCTATTTTTGTTTCTTTATTGAATTGAATGGAATTAAGTAGATGACATACATATATATATTCAAAAATACATCATAATTATAATGTCATATATTTCATGATTACTTATTATACATACTTTATAATCATTTATGAATCGTTGTCATGGATAATAAATCTCATCCCGTCATGGAGATGGTAGTCCGTACGTACGCACGAGCGATGATATCATTCCCATGATCGTGGAATTGTATTGAAGTGTATGTATAATATTTCATAATCAATATCAATTTACAATAATAGTATATAGTTTTTTATTTACACCATTATACCCATCCAGGTAAGGTGGTGATCAAAAATAGATTACACCACGGTGTGGAGACAGTTTTCCGTACGTACGCACGCGCGATGATTTCATTTTTCGTAGGATGGATAAATGGGGAAATAGGGTTGTTTCATACCTATAATAAAATATCATTATATGAGTTATACTGATGCTATTACTTCATAATTAAACAAATAAATAATAATAAGTAGAAGAAGAAATAAATTTGAGAGAATCGGTAACGGACATTACCTCTTCTTTGAAACGCCTCTTCTTAACCTCCTCTTAGGGTACTAAAGATGGTCATTGAAGAAGACCAGAACCTCTAGGATGTTTCTAGGGAAGTTTATAGGTTAAATATGCAGGGGTTTTCTGATATTTAAGGCTCAAAGTGGTGTGTGTAAGAGTGGGAGGAGGTTCCCTTTTATAAGGGAGGAGTGGAGAACCTTTGGAAATATAAGAAATATTAATTTATATTAAATCCCAACCCCACATAAAAACTTCCAAAATGACTCATATTAGAGGATTAGATTATATATGGTTGTAATCTCATCAACCAATAAAATTTAGACATGTTAAGAAATTATTTTAAACATTATCATCCTGATTTTTCCTTATTTATCAATTTAATTTTATTTGTGGTATAATATTCTAAATTTTAAATTTTTATAAATAATTACTTATGTGTTGTGAATTTTCCATAATTTGACAATTATTGACATTTTAGACCATATAAATTTTAATTTATAATTTTTAAATATTTTTGTGATTTTTAAAAAATTTTATAATATGATATTTTGACAAAATTACAATACTGTCAATTTTGACACTATTCATTTATTTGGATTTAAATAAAATATATACAGAAGATATGTTCGAACTAAAAGCTTTAATAGATTCATAATATGTCATATGTATCTAGAAAATTAGTGGAGCACATTAAATAGTTCATATAATATTTATTTTAATATTTTAAAAACCATTTATTTTATATTTCTCTTAATAAAATAATTTCAACATCACTATTATGTCACCTTTAATGATAATTATTTAATCCTTATAAAATTACAAATAAATTCATATGATGTAGATAGTTTTATTTTATTTCTGTAGACTATTCATTTTCGATGTTTCATTGGGATTATCACTAAATGAAAATCATTATACTTATAAGAGTTAAGAAAGTGACATGTTGTCACTTTCTTTGGTTTTAATAATAATTAAATTATTTTCATGGAAAGAAGTCTATTAAATGAATCTAATATGACCCTAAGGTCATATGGGTCGACTTTCAGTCATCCAGTAGGATTTTTGCAGGTGTTAGGGTAGTATTATAATCTTATATTTACCCTTAATTCCCCGATTTACATTTAACTATGGTAAATAAAATTTACCGTAGTTACTATTAATAATGCCCAAAAATAAAAAGTAGTGTATTAACATAATTTGTACCCACTGATTCAAAATATGGAATCCATTTCTCAAAATCCAAAACACATAAGTTGCATTAATTATTTTAAAATTAATCCTGTTGTTAAGAAAATGGGTTTTAGAAGTTAAAACATTGCCAAATATTGAATTGTTTTTACCTATTAATTCAATGTGAAATTAATGCTAATGACATAAATTATATTAAATGGTAAGAATATATTATATTTAAACTTTAAAACCATTCAATATTATAATTTAACTATATATATTATTATGATGAAAAAAGTTGTTTTTAATTAAAATATAGCGTGTTTCTCCTATTCATTAAAATATGAAAGTTATCAGAAAAATATCAAAACATTATATAATGTAAATTTTTATATCCTGATTCAAAATTATAATTTTATTTTGTAAAATTGGACTTATAAACATGTCCAAAACCAGATTTAATGTGGGTGCACCATCAAAAGGCGGAAAAACTGCATTTTTTTAAAAATACTTATTTTACCCAAAAAATTTATATTGTTCTCATAACATGATCTAGAAAATGTGCAAGATGAATAATAATGTTATAAAATTAAAAATGTAGCAAACACTATTCATAATGGCTAGTTTGTGATAATATTATAACCATATATCGTTGTTTAGTGAAACCCAGTATTGTGTACAACACACGCTATCGAGGAAGGTATCGATTGCGTGTAATGCAAGCCAAGTCAGGGTTGCGTGTATTGCAAGACTTATTTGTTGTTTTTTTATAAAATAATCCAACCATAATTCACTTATACATTGAATATATATATATACACACACACATATATATTCACTCAATGTTACGAACTTGAAATTGTGTGTAACACGATCCAAAAATAGTGTTACGTATACTACAAACTAATGCGGTGTTACGTATAGTACAAGCTAATAGTGGTGTAGTTTATTATAGAAGATCAAAGAAATTAAAATTAATATATCTCATAAAATCTTGTGGTGTTACCATATAATATATATTATATTAGTATTCGGACCACCATTTTAAGTACTGTATATTAACTACTGTTTTTGGATAGAAAATCACCCCTAAATCCTGAAAACAACCACTCAAAAAATATCAGCTGAAACATGAATAAAAACATAATGGAAATCCAAAAATAACCATGATGAATTCCATAATTCTATATTTAGTGTTAGTTTCATAAAAATTTTATGAAAAAATTCTGTGGTGATTTAAACTACTGTTAATTAATGAAAACCACATATTGTGGTTATATTTAGCATATTGATTTCATGTTCCATGAAAAAGATAACATATAAAAATTGGATAGTGATAGATAGATATAATTCTATGATTTAATGTCCCATAAAATATTAGAGTTGTAAAAATAATAGTTTTGAAAATACATACAGAATGATGTTATCCAAGGGAATCATGTAGAGTGTTGTAGAATTGTATTTGTAATAAAATCAGATATCTATCAGATTCTTATCACTAAGGATTATGATAAAATACTAGTTTGTAATAATAAAAAAAATTCTTTTTAAGGAAGAGGTATATAGACCTAATGTTGAAATATAGGCAAAATCATCTAATTATGAAATAGATTCCATATACCAAATCCATGTTCGGTACATTGAAGATACACCAATTGATGTAAATCCTAATACGTGAAAATGGGTATTTAAGATGATACAAGTAATGTATTTTCAATTAATTACCTATAATAATTTCATAGTATCCAAGGGGATTAATAAATATTAATTCAAATAATATGGTGAAATATATTAACAAGTCTCTATGTAGAAATCCGTTTAAAGTTTTCTTTTTAAAACAAGTTAACATGATTATGAGAAATAGTAAATGGATGTAACAACTTCCTTCATTAATGGAAACCCTATGGAAGTTAAATATGTATCACATCATGAATGTTATATGGGGATGAAGGGCACAAAAATTGTTTGAATATATTGATATAAGATAATTTTTTTAATAAATCTTCAGGATATTGAATCATTTTTTATGTGTCTATAAGTGAATTTGGTTTTATAATTTATAAATGTAAGAATTATGTCTATAAGTATTTCAGTGGGTGTGAAACTGATTACATATAGTTAATGTTGATGGTATATTACTAATGAGATATGAGATATTTTTAACACCACTAAATTATAAAATATTATCACAATTAAAAAATAATATGACACTGATATTTTTCCACACACAACACAGAACATAAACAAAACGACGATATATTTATAAAAAATGAGAATATTTAAGCATGACTATGAAAATTATCCAATTAACAAGTTTGAATGAATAAGTTTAAGAAATAAGTGACTAAATATATCATAGAAAATAGACCCTACATTTAAAATTGATGAAACTCAATTGTTATAGGAAACACATCTAATAAAATTGTTTTAATCATGGAATTGATTTTCTCTAAACAATTTCCCTATATGATCTATAATTTTTTATCACAATAAAACTATAATTAACTAATTGTAATATATATTTATGATATTAATTGGTTATTTCTAATTAATAAATTATATAAAATATTATAAATAATAGGTTTTTTTCTTTAGATTCATTTTCCATTACAAATAATGTACATTATATTGTAAAATTTTCTTTTAAGGATAAATTTCAAATAATATTAAACAATAATTTAAATAAATGTATAGTTTTCCATATTTATCATAGTATGATTATCTAAAGTTTAATATTTTCTGATTTTCATAAAATATTAATTTTTAAATGAATAGTGAAATGTATCATTTTAAAAAATACCATGATTTAATAAAATTAGAGTTAGGTAATTACATCAAAAAAATTCATGAAACATGTATATATATAAATTAATTTATTAATAAGTGAAATTATATGTATATAATTATTTATTATTGATTAGAAAACAGTTATCCAATATTTCAAAACATATGAATTTTTTTTTTCAAGAAACTGTTTTTATAATATATGAAAATATTTTTGTATAATTAATCACATTTACAATATTAAACAAATATAAAGGATTTAAATGTATTAATCCTTATATCTATGATTATATATGATGCACCATTTTTTATGCATATTTTATATATTTTACAGGTAAAAATAATTACTACAGTATGAGTAAATTAGGGTTAAATGTTGTTAAGAAAGTGAATATAGATAAAACAAGCTAAATATATAAATTATAATGTGTTTGAGAGTCATATATATAATTTATATCTTCCTAAAAAAATTGTAAATATTTCAGCAACATTACTTCTGACTTACTACCAAATATTAAATATTTATGGGTATTTAAAAAAATATCATCTATTCTCCGTTATAAAACATGCTTATCACTAATACTTCAATACAATTTATAAAATTATGTTTCCATTTAAAATAATTTTTTTCCTCGACCTAGAATCATATTCATCCACCTTGAGATTCACTTTAAAATAGATTATCCTAATCCCACATTATCTAGGGATTTCTCCCAAGAAAACTCAATGTTCTCAACATGAGTAATTATATTTCCTTAAATTATAGAATTTCCATATTTTATTTATAATTATAATTCTAAAATTAGGATGTAATTAAATAATTATTGTTTATATAATTAATTTTATAATTCTAAGTCAATAAAAAATAACAATCGTTATCCTTTTCCATTGTTAATAATAATAAATACATTCGTAAGTGTGTGCTGATTACCACCTCCCTCAAGTGTCACGTAACATTTTACAAAACCAACATTCATGGATAGTAATTATTATAAAATTATGAAAATTTTATGATATATAACATATTATTTATCATATTAAATAATGTAATATATCATAAATATCTCTATTCTATGGAAACCAAAACCATCATCTAGGTCTATGTATGGATTGAGACCACCACGAAATGAAGGATTTTCATTTTATTTTCATCAATGATTTACATGGATGGAAATGTGAATATGTTAAATGGATAAATTTTATATTTATGATATAATTATGGTTTTGGTTTTAAATATTTATGAATTTATTTTTGAAATTATCAAAAATCAATGATTGTTAAATGAATCATTTAAAATAAGTGTATAAAAAGGAATTTTATTTTATTCAGATTATGTAAAATTATAATATACATAATTTCATAATATAATACCTTAAATTTTTTATATATTTCACTAATAATAACTAAATATTATTATTATTCCACCAGAATAATGATATTGAATCTAAACCACCATATAATACTCAATTAATCATTGTATGTTCAGCTGTGCATATAGTCAACCTCCAATATTAAAAATTCGATGAATTTATAATATGGATGTATAAGATAACATATATTCTATTATAATAACTCATACATATGTAAAAAAATATTTTTTAGTTCTATAAGGGTACCATTTTTTATAAATTATTAATTTATAGAACACATTATTTTCATTAAGAATCCCGAAAACATGATCATAATTGAATTCATATTCATGGATTGTAACAAAAATTAATTTGGAATGAAATTATCCCATTATAAATATAATTTTAGATATATTAATGTACCTAAGATATTATCATAATAATAAATTTTGAATGAATATTTAATTCCAACACATTATTTACAATAGTAGTTTAAAATACGGAGGATTACTAAAAGATGATGTTGAAAATAGGAAAAAAACTATAATACATATATAGAATTATTATAATTTTAGATTATAATTTTTTTTTGAAATATAATTTTAAACATTTTTTAAAATATTTTGTTGATTTTGTTTTTACCTGTCTATAATATTGGAAGAAAATCAGTTCTTTGATATTCATTGATTGACCGCATATATCCCCCTTCCATACTTGTATCATTGTAATTAAATGATTGTCCAAAAACTGATGTATATTGGACCTCAATTGAAACCATCTTGATGATACCGTAAATTCCCTCAGGTTCCCTCCCTTTAAGGTATGGGATTCCTTCTGTCTCTTACTTGATTTTGTCTAAAAAACTACTTTTGGATTCCCTAGATTATGCACATGACATTCATGCATCAGGGGAAAATGTTGTCACTGAATTTACCTTATGATAATATTTTAGGGTCACAGTTATATGTTCAAAATTTAATGTGAAAAAAATTATTACACATTTCTGTAATAAGAAAATATTTTTTATAAAATAAAAATGAAATACTCATATAGTGGCAAACATTAGTTGTTTATATTTTTAGAATTTGAATGAATAAATGACAGTTGTTCCATTTAATTATTTTGGGGACCCAAAATAGGATGATACGAAATAATTATTTCAGATAATGTGATAGTTAGTGTTTGAGACAGTTACCCTTCCCATTAAATATTATGATTGGAAGCACATGGATATATGTGGTAGGAATGAGGTATGTGATTCATTGTTAAATTTTATATATATTTATTAATCAAAAATCAGAATTTATGTTTTAATTAAATTGTAATATTTTTAATGAATGTATTTTTGTAAAAGTTTTTCACCTTATTTTGGAAAACATTTTCTCATGTAAGGTGACATTAATTTTTTTTGGAATAAAATATAAATATTTTACATTTAATTTTATAATATTATATCAATGAAACATATTTAATTTCCTTGTCTATATATTATACTTTACCAGATGATATACCATGAGGGTAATTGATACCTTTTTTTGATATCCATCAACCTGAAACATATATGGAATTGAATAACATTTTATTATATTAATAATATATTACATAAATTAAATTATTTGATGAAAATATGGAATTGCATAAATTGTTATTAAATTAATTGATATTTTACTATTTATAAATTTCAAAAAAAAATATTGTGCTGAGGAAAACTAATCATCCCACACATTTTCGATTCAGTGATTCAATTATAAATTAGATCCACTATGGTAAAATAATCATAAGTTAAAATATTTATATGATATTATCAGGTGGTTAAAAATTTAAAATATTGATTTACCTCTTCCTCATTTAGTTAATGATGTTAAGTATCTATGTGACTTAAAATGAATTTTGGTTAGTTATCCATATAAAATCCAATTAAGGTTACATGAATGAACCAAACAAAGATATTGTGGAATAAATTTCTCTTTCAAAATAATGAATAAAAAATAAATTAATATTATAAATAATTATAAAACCAATTGCACTTTAAATAATATAGAAAAACTAGTTTTAATAAAACCAAACATATAAATGAAATATTTTTAAAATTTTGAAGGTTAGATATTAAAATTTTAAAATTATTAATTTGTAATATATTATAATAGATAATTTTTTTAAATAATAAATATTATTATTGTATTTTATAGTAATCCTGAAAACTATTAAAACAATAATTAATCAAAAAAAAGATATAAATAATTTTTTATTCATTTTAATAAAAAACCATTCATGAGAAAATCAATATCATATGAAGATGTCGTTTGATTCCATTTTTAGGTGATTGATTAGTTTCACAAGAATTATTAATTATTTTGATGCCATGATATATGATGATGTGGGTAAAGAGATTTAATTTTATTGATAACATTTTACTAGAGAATTTCTAAAAGAGGAATTATGGTGGAAAATTAAAACAAAACAATTTATTATTTAAAAATTAATTCAAAATAATTTTCATATTTATTACTAATAATTTATGAGAATGATATTTATGAATTTTCAAATAAAAGTTATTGAAATATATGTGATTCTATTTTTCCACATAAAATTGGTATCATTGATGGTTCAGGATTTTTGTGATTTTATTTATTATGTTAATATAAAAATTATATTTTATTTATATTAATATTTAATACAT
Source organism: Viscum album (assembly GCA_963277665.1). Lineage (NCBI taxonomy): Eukaryota > Viridiplantae > Streptophyta > Magnoliopsida > Santalales > Viscaceae > Viscum > Viscum album. The sequence goes on from OY728131.1 coordinate 1,554,162,564, forward strand.
TAAATTTGACTAGTATTTTATTTAGATGTAAAAATAACGGAAATATTGGATGCCAATCCCACACACACATTTTCATTATCCAAGGAAAATTTAATTGTTTTTGTACTTGGGAAGAATAATCCAAAACTGGTGCACATGATGTCTTCTAGTTTATTAAAATATGAAGTTATTGTTAGGTGCCAAGGCTAAGAAATAAAATACACATGATGTTCTAGTTTTTATAACCCCTTAGATCCTTGAGTCAATTACATTATATGAAGAAAATAAAAATTCAAGAAAAACGGAAGTCCATCCAGAGATAATGAACTCTTAAATTAGTGATACATGGGTCAATGTTATATAAATATTGTCACGAACCTGCTCGGGTTGACCCTGAACTGGTCACCCGAGCCGGTCCGCGGCAAGTCCCGAGGGGAGTTCCTGATCCCCTCGGGTTGGCAACTAGTGTCGGGAATAAAAAAAAGTTTAATCGTTGGGAATGATTTCAGCCCGAAAAAAACCAGGGTCAAAAGAATGAAAGAAAACTAATCAAAACAAACAACACTGACAACAAAAAGAAACAAAAACTAGACGACAAACATACCTCCACGTGACCTTGCGGTCACCACCCAACTAAACACCAGCGTCGCTCCATCACTGAGCGACTCAAACTAGGAAAAACCTGAACACAGGGAACCTGCAATAGGAATGGTAAAATATAGTTGTGAGCACAAAAAGTACTCAGTAGGTGATCCCAACAACAATTCCCAAAGCACTGCCAGTAAAAAAAGAAGCTATAAATTCTAGGTATGAACAACAATGTATAAAAGTAAGCTTTAATAAAGTTTCACTTGATGGTCAAAACATGAGACATTACTCTTATTATTTTTCAAAAATTGAATTCCTTTCCTTGGTTCCAAATTCATTCTATAAGAGAAGGAAGTGTCATTTTTTTCAAATTTTCCACAAAGAGAATAATGTATCTTCATTTGAAAACCATTTTCACAAGTATATCAGTATGAGCTGTAAAGAAAAAATGAATGTAAACAAGATAAGAACATCAAGTAACCATGGGTGATCGTAAACATCCCTAGAAAACCCATGGACGTACTCGGGTTCAGAATACCTGCCGGCATTGTACTCCATAGTCAATAACCTATTGGCCGCCCTAACAGCCAACCAGTGGCACACCCCATAAGGCCTTACCTACAAAGGGGGGACTAACTCGTCTAATCGGGGTTAGCCAGAAACAGTCACTCAATTATCTAAAAGATGCCCATGACCCACGGTGGTTTTAATAATACTATGTAAGTGGGAGGCCCTCTCACGCGTGACTCACCTCACCGCACTTGCCAACCCCTTACATGGACACCGCTACACGAAAATCCTCGACGGGAAGTCCCCCAGTAGAGATTCCCCATAAGTATGTATATATATATATATATATGTATATATATATATAGTCAGTTCAAAATCAAGAAAGTGCCAACCGGGCCGCCACATCATTTACATTTAAACCATTTAATACCAAAGTGTTTCCAAAAGATATGACACACACCATCACGTTGAAAACCAAAAAAACATACTTCGAAACACATTTAAGGAAAACCAAACCACCACTGGAATGTTCCCAAAATCCAATTTAAAGGCCAAATAGAAATTTCTTATATCCATGTTTTCAATAAATCACTACTTTCCATAAATGATACACTGTCAATTTCACACACACCGACCATTTCCAAACACTATTCAACAGGACTTGCACATTTCATAATGTACTCATTTAGCAACATCACAAGAAAGTCACACATTTAAATCCATGAAAATATTTTCAGTGTGATGAAAGGAGAAAACAATTTTCAATTTAAACAAGTCACAACTCTAGTAATAACTATCCAGTGCTACTATAATTTATTGAAAAATAATGAAATGACAAGGAATAAATAAATTTCTAAATTTAAATGAAAGTGCAGTGGGAGACCTACCTCATGACGCAACTCGGACATGACCACACGATGTGCCTCGCACCGGCGCCCAATTGCACGCAAGTCAATGACCATAGTATTGAGAGGTTACCTAGAAAACACGCTGCAACAACACACAACAACTGAAATTACAAAAACACAAACATAAAACAAATCAAACAAGCAAACAGTGTGAAATAACCACCTTGAAATTTTTTCAAAACACGACTCGCACCTTCGACACTATTGACTACACCACTTTAAAATTTATAAAAAAAAACAAAGAGAAACCCAGAGCCTTGCATACCCAAAACTCATTCAATAACACATATTTGGTCAACGCACAACTACAACATACTAGAATAGAAGACACAAGACACACGTAGATGAAACACACTAAATACACATTCCCATGAAAAGATATTAAACATCACAAAAGATGGTTTTCCCCGAAACATGTGCTACTTCACATATACCTGACACACAAACTCAATATCAAACACAACCTCAATTATATATTTTTTCAACTGAATTTGCACAAAGTTAACCCGCCACAAAACACATCAACTCAAAGAACCAGGTGAAACAATTATCCAAACAAAGAAGAACCGACCATTTCCACATGATATGATTAATTTAACAAAAAAACACATAAACAGCAACCTAAGAGAAGTGAACATCAGGTAAACAAGGTAAACATAATTTAATGTGGCATACGAAATGGAATCCAACTTCACGAATAAATAAGCTTTCGATAATTTAGGTACGAACATCAAGCGCACATCGTTCGCACCCCAAGGCCTGTTAAAACAACACTAATAAGTAAGGTTAAACCCAAAACAATGGGATCACCCCTAAACCAGAAATACTTAGTAGCATAACAACAACAAAAATAGAGGAAGATAAAGAAACTACCTCTAGGGGGGAATTCGTTGCCGGAAGAAAAGGTGGGTCACCGGATGGGGCTATGTCGGCAGTGAAGGGAACCTCCGAACGAGGCCACACCGGAGAGGAGGTCTAGCCGGTGTGGATGCATCCAAGCAAGAGGAAGGGAAAAAGGGGGAGGTCGGGATGACGGAGGGAGTCGGGACGACGGAGGGAGGCCGGGACGCGGGAGGGAGTCGGGATGGCAGGAGTCAGGCACGACGGAGGTTGGGGGTCGCGCGGAAGCTGGGGAGCGGCAGAGGCCGGGAAGCTGTGGAAGTCGGGATGGGGAGGTCGCGCGGCAGCACTAGGGTAGAAAAGGGGTGGGGGTTCTGCTTGCGTGGAGAGGGAAAAATCGGAGGGGGTGTTTCGGTTTTAATTTTTTTTATTTTATAATAATAATAATAATAATAATAATAATAGTAATAAGATTGAATAAATAAATAAATAAAAAATAAAATTTTTTAATAAAAATAAAACATAATAGAAATAAAAAATTATAAAAATAATAATAATATTTATAAATATTTAATACTAATAATTATATTAATTGTGAACATAAAAAAATTAATATTTAAACGTCGGGCGAACACCCGGTCACCCGGGCCGAACAGACCCACACCGCTAGTGATGCGGTGACCGTGCACCGGCGCGAAACCCTCCAACATAATTAAACATAGAAAAAATTCAAACCGGGACAAAGAAAAGATTAAAAACAACCGCATCTGTGGTCGGGGTGTGACAACTCTCCCAACCACAGACACTTTTGGCCCCCAAAAAGTCACCAAGGCAAAAGTCGACCAAGAGTCAAGTCTATGACCAAACGGAAAAAAAGGAACCGAAGAGAACTGAGAATCCCAGGAGGAACTTACTTAACACTGGTCACACCGAACCGATTCAAGAGAGAATGTATGTCCGAGGTTGAGGGGAGAACAGGAAGGGGTTCTACCCACCACAAGAGGTGAACTTGTGAAGAAAAAAATAACCATCTAAATAGACAACCCTAGGGAAAAAATGGGGGTCGACGCGGGAACTCCCAAACGATTTAAACCAACTCTTATAGCGCGAGTGAAAAAAAACACCTTTTTCAAAACATTGAATCCTTGACCAAAGCCAATAACCTTCAATACCTGGGGAAACCCATGAAAATACTTAACCAGGACATCGAGTTGGAAATAGGACCCACTGAAAACAACAAAACATAACCACATTTGACGAGCATTGCTAAACCATGGTCAACCCACCGAAGGGTCAAACACACTTTTAAGAAAGACACGGGATTCAGAATATCACATCCACACAAACCAGTCAACTTGGATTATGATATAACAAGTCCATCAATATTTATGGGAAAACAACACACCTACAACGATGCTAAAACATTAATAGCAGTAAAACAAATATGAGAATATTTTTAATTGTTCCACCATCAACACGGAATACGAAACTCGGACCAAGGCTTCACACCCCAGGGAACTCCTGACTATGCGTGATCTTCACCCCGAGACCTGTGGCTGGGGCTATAATGACTGAAGCATCTCCTGCCTCACAGTCATGTACTAACACTCTCCAATCGCAGCATCCTCTTCAAGAGACACTTCCTGAAAAACCTCTGTAAATGACCTAGAAAACCGCAACGATGACACGTCTTCGGAGGGTTGTGGAAGGATGGCTTCAAATGTCCGAAACGACCACACTGATAGCATACCACTGAACGATCTGATGAACCGGGAGCTGGGACCAAAGAAGATAACTCCATAGGAACCGGTTTCTCTGGCATCCTTTCCTCGCCAGATAGAGAAACCCCACGAACAACTGGGTACGCTGGACTACCAACCGCCCGCGCTTCGGGCACCAACTCGGCTAAAATTGCTTCCTCTACCAGCTTCTCAAAACGATGGTCTTTAGGAGGGAGGACATGCTTCTTGATTTATGGATGGAGACCCCCGGTAAAAAGAGAGGCCTTCAAGATCTCATGCGACACCACCTCAGGGGAAAATAAAATCAGTTCCTTGCAATGGTCAACATATGCCTTCACCGTCTGTTGACCTGGTTGAATATGCACGAGCTCTCCCTTTTTCTTTTCCTTCACTTCTTCAGGTATAAACCATTGGAAGAAGATGGTTTTAAAGACATCCCATGTCATTCTGACTTGCGTTGACGGTAGGGAAACCACCTTCCACTGTTCCAGAGTTGGACCTTCAAACAATCCCATAACAGCACGGACTCTAATAGTCTCGGGAGTTCCCAATGTTCTAAAGATACTCTCCACTCCTTCAAGCCACTCTACTACTTCTAACGGGCCTCGATCACCATGAAGAATAGGCAACGTCCAAGAAGGACCAGAAACTGGGCATGACTCATTAGAAACATTGGGGATCTTTCTGGATGACATTCTTGAACAACATAAAAACACAAAGCCAAAAATCAGCATCCAATCAAATCTTAATAAAAAGGACAATCGCATACCAACAACTGGATCGCATGCCAAAAATTCACTTTCCAAAAATCACCATTTCATTTCAAGACTACTTCCAAACCCAAAACCTACTTTTCGAAACAAAATCCAATTTCCAAAAACATTTTCCTCTTTAAAAAATCATATTAGAAAGACAAGGTCAAGCCTTTGGTTTCAATTAAACACCCATAACATCTCATGAATCGTCGCATGTGTGTCCATCTATTCCACTCACATCATCCACGAACGAGTGACTCTCATGAACTTTTCACACAAACCCGCACACGTGCAATCAATCATAAGGAAAACCAAGGGTCGAACCCAAATCATTTCTCTACCAATTCCAAGAAAACACTCGGTTTTTAAACCAGAACACTTTAAATTTCAAAAATCCCCTTTACCAATTTAAACCCATTTTAAATAAAACACCTCCATTTCAAATTTCAACTTTAATTTTCAAAAACACAATCCCATCAACCAGAACCAATCATAGTACAAATTACAATGAATCACCAGAATGAGGAACTAGTAGTTACACATAACCTGACGACTTGGTAGTGAGCCATGCCCTGAGTTAGCATCAACAACTAGGAGGAACTTAAACCATGTAATCAGATTCCACATGGGTCACTACTCCATGTGAAATCACGACGTAACACTAGCTCACCTCCTTTTTCATTCCTCAATTCAGAATGAGGTCAAAAGACACAACTTCCGGACTACCCCCGGTAACTCGAGGATCAGCGTGAGAAAGAGTTCACGATGCTCTTACCTCACCTACCTCTTGTGTTCTGGCAGTCCTAATCTTCTTATACTGGACAACCCAAATAACAAGAACCCCCGCTGATACCATTTTTTTCACGAACCATCCTGGGTCGACCCTGAAAAGGTCACCGGAGCCGGTCCGCGGCAAGTCCCGAGGGGCGTTCCCGATCCCCCCTGGATGGCAACTAGTGTCGGGCATAAAAAAAAGTTTAATCATTGAGAATGATTTCTGCCAGAACTAAACCAGGGTCAAAAGAAAGAAAGAAAACTAATCAAAACAAACAACACTAACAACAAAAAGAAACAAAAACTACATGACAAACATACCTCCACGCGACCTCACGTTCACCACCCAACTAAACATCAGTGTCGCTCCATTACTGAGCGACTCAAACCAATTAAAAACCAGAACATAGGGAACCTGCAACTGGAATGGTAAAATATAGACATGAGCACAAAAATTACTCAGTATGTGAGCCCAACAACAATTCCCAAAGCACTGCCAGTAAATAATGAATCTATAAATTCTAGGTTTGAGCTACAATGTATAAAAGTAAGCTTTCATAAAGATTCACTTGATTTTCAAAACACGAGACATTACTCTTATTCTTTTTCAAAAGTTGAATTCCTTTCATTGGTGCCAAATTCATTCTAAAAGAGAAAAAGTTTCATTTTCATCAAATTTTGCAGAAAGAAAATAATAAATCTTCATTTGAAAACCCTATTCACAAGTATATTATTATGAGCTGTGAAGAACAACTGAAAGTAAACAATAAAGGAACATCAAGTAACCATGGTTGATCATAAAAATTTCTAGAAAACCCTTGGACATACTCGGGTTTAGACTACCTGCCGACATGGTATTCCACAGTCAATAACCAACTGGTCGCCCTAACAGCCAACCAGTGGCCCGCCCCACAAGGTCTTACCTGTAGAGACCCGAAGCTTAACGTACATGGACATTACATTACATTTTCTGAATACTTAGTACATAACAAAAACACACACACAAGGACCGTAATAGTTTGGTGTCTTTGGAAACTCGGAACGTAATCTCCCAATCATGGTGAAAGATCTTCAACATCTCCCACAAAGATCTTCATTTTTTTTACCTAAAACCTTTCTTTATATCCTGGGGAAAATAAAACATAAAAGGGTGAGCTCAAATGCTCAGTAAGGGTAAATAAAATAAAAATCAATCACATCATATTCATAAGAACATAACTTTTGGAAATTTTAACCTGCAAAAGAGAGCATAATTTCATCACATGGGATAAATCATAGTAGTGAAATGAAATCCCAATAATCATAACAAAAAACATGAAACTTTGTGGCATACAAACATAATCATAGAGAATCATTTCTTGTTAGTCAAGACTCATTTCCAAGACTATCTTAGTGGACAAAGTCCATTTCTGAATCGATTAACCCTCGTTTCAGTCCTGTTTCACTGAACCGGTATAACCTACCATTTCAGCCATGTCTATCTCATGAGATATAAAATCTTTACCCAATGCATTGGAGGGAGATATCGGTCCCATCCATCTTATAATGAATCCTTTCTTATGTGTGCCACAAAATCATAAACCATACATCATAATGTAACCCATGTAATAAAAATGGGATTCTTAAACAACATGAAATCATAAAACAATTCATATAAGATAAAGGAATTCATAAAAATATTTCCATCACAACATAATCAAATCCATGTAATAATAATAGGGATAGAAACAGAACCCTTTATTATCTTAGATGGAAAATAATTTTTATAAAACACTTGAAATCCATTCTTGAGGAAAATATCCTTTCTAATTCAAAAACATTTTCCTTTCTTAACATGTCTTACAATTTAAAACTAAAAGAAGTTGATTAAAAATAAACATGAAAACTTGGAAAGAAAGCTTCTTGGAAATAATTTTTTAAAAATCCATTCATGCCGTATAAGTTAAAAAAACATTCTTCTCGTACTTTTGTCGGAAAAGTCAAAAAAAAGTACCTTGTACGAAAAACGACAAAAGATTCCTTTCATACATATTACTATAAACTCACCAAAGGGTAAAAATGTATTTAAACAACTGTAGGTGGATGGAAATAATATTACATATTGATGAAACATGGATGTGGATGATAAAATACTCCCCAGTAAATACTTACGAATAAACAATCTCGGATAAAAATGAGATTGTGATATTTCCCTTACCTTAGGTCTGATTTGCTTCGTATGTGTCCAAACCTCCTGTATAATGATTTAAATAATGTCATTGACTTATTACAGAATCATATTCATTGTTATGATATCATATATGGTTCACTTATGACTTTATATTACCCGTTCTTTTGTAAATTCCATGTTAAAGAAGCATTTTGGGTAAAATCGTTTCATTTATCGTAGGTGTTTTGACATGTTGTTCTTGACATTATTATTACTTATATCATGATTTACTTACTTCCAGAATATAAATTATGATTTATATATCATATATATTCAGTATATATATATATATAATAGATAGATAAATGAAATGAAAAACACCGTTCATGGAGACGGTAGTCCGTACGTACGCATGAACGCTGTTTTCCTTTCCTTATTGCCTTGAATGGAAGTAAGTAGATGAAATACATATATATATACATAAATCCAGTAGCTTTATAATTTCATGTATTTCATTATTATTTCTTATATATACTTTTTAATCATTCTTAAATGGTTAACATGGAGAATGAATCTCATCGCGTCGTGGAGACGGTAGTCTGTACGTAAGCACGAGCGATGATATCGTTCCCATGGTCGTGGAATTGTGTTGAAGTGTATGTATACTATTTCAGTATCAATATAACTTTATAATAATCTTGTATAGTTACTCATTACATCATTATACCCATCCAATTAAGGTGGTGACTGAAAATAGATTACACCACGGCGTGGAGACGGTATTCCGTACGTACGCACGCGCGGTGATTTATTTTTCCATAGGATGGATAGATGGTAAAATAGGGTTGTTTCATACTTATAATAACATATCAGTATTTAAGTAATACTGATGTTATTACTTTGTCATGAAACAACTAAAGAAGAAGAAGTTGAAGAAGAAAGAAATTGAAAAGATCGGTAATGGTTATTACATCTTCTTTGAAACGCCTCTTTGAATCCTCCACTTAGGGAACTAAGATTGGTCTTTGAAGAAGACCAGGACCTCTAGGATTATTCTAGGGAAGTGGATAAGGGATTTTTGCAGAGTTTTGACGAGCTTGAGTGCTCAAATTGGTGTGAGGAGAAGGGGGAGGAGGTGTCCTTTTATAAGGGAGGAGAGGGGCACCTTAGGAATACCTCAAAATATTATTTTATATTAATGTCAAAATCGGTTTATAATGGTTCAAAAGGGTCTTATTTCGAAGCTAAAGTGGGGATGGGTCGAAATCCAATCAACCAATAGGATTTATACAAGTTTAGGGTATTATTTTAACCTTATCAATTAGATTTAACTCTAAGTTAAATAATTTAACTTTTACCGTGTCTTTTTGTTTTCTTTCACTATATGGTTAATACACTTACTATAACATGCCAAAAGAACCCCAAATTGTTTATTATTAATATATATATCCTTATCTAAGTCATTTGTCCGAACCTTAGATTTTTAGAAATAAAATAACAATTAATAATATAATATTTTATTTAAAAACTATTTTCTGTCAATTTTGACACTATTTGATATATGATTTTTGTGAAAGTCATAACAGATATATATGTTCGAACCAAGTTTATTAAATCAACACTAATATATCATAGTAACCTAGAAAATTAGTGTAATTCATAAAAAGTCTCAAATTACATTCATTTGAGCATTTATAACATCAATTATGTCAATATTTCCTTAAAAGGGTAATTACTGCATCATCGTTGTGTCATAAATAAATTAATTTATTTAAAGTATAAAAATTATAAATAAAATATAATTATGTAGGAAATCTTTTTATCATTCTAATGAATATTTATAGTCGAATTTATCTTATGTATAACCCCATATTAAAATGATTTACTTATTAAACTTTGATTTTAACTATTTTAACCCTTCTTTAAATAAATTAATAATAAATGTCCTAATCTAACCCAAGTGGGCCTAAATGGTCATATTTTATTCCTAAGTTTGTTTTTGGTCGAATTAAACTTATCCAATAGAATTAGGACATGTGTTAGGGTAATAGTAATATCATTTTTACCCTTAGTTACCCTATTTACTATTAACCGCGGAAAAAAAAATAAAAGTTACTATTCACCAAAAAAATATTTTTATCTCATTGAACCAAATTTTACTTACTGATATCAACCATGTCTGTCAGATTTTCGAAATTTCATTCATAGAAGCGGTAAAATTAAGTTTTATGCAAAATTCAGTTTTTAACCTACCACTTAGTGGTTTCACTATTCATCAAAAATTGAAAGTTTTCAGAAAAATACCAAAATTTCACCGTAGGCCAATTTCGGTATTCCGAATCCAAAAATGAAGTCAATTTTGAAAAATAAAATTTATAAAATTTCAAAAAGTGATTATTATTATTTATAACGTCTAGTTTTAATAATATTTTAATAGCATATCGTTGTTTAGTGAAACTCGGTATTACGTACGACGCAAGCTATCGAGGAAGGTCGTGATTGCGTGTAATGCAAGGAAAGTCAAGGATGCGTGTTGTGCAAGCTCCTTTTGGTGTAGCGTACAACACAAGACATTAGTGAAATAAAAAAGAATATTTTTCATAAAATCTCGGGCTGTTACAATCTACCCCCCTTAAAATGAATTTCGCCCTCGAAATTCGTCGGGGTTATAAATGGTTTACTATTCAAAAGTTTCTTTAATAGAAACCCACATCGTAAAAAGGAATACCAAAACTTGGCTTTAAAAACTAAATTATGAAATGTAACGATTACCCAAATAAACTAATCACTGGGTTTCCACATAGGTGAAATTATGGATATGGAAGAGAAATCTAACAATCATTTTATGATGGAGAGTGGTAGAGAACATGTCTATGGAAAATCCAGTAATCACAAATCCATAAATTTGTGACGATCTATGGTACCATCCGATTAATCAGATATAAGATCACTAGGACAACATTTTTTTTTGGTTTTCAAGATCGTTTCCCTAAAGTTGAAGAATTTGAATTAGAATAAATACTTACTTTATTTTGGTACAGTCTCACTATTGTTCGTGCCTTGAACAATTTCCACTTCATCTCTTAAATAAATGAAGTTGAATTTGTTATTCGTGAAGTGTTAGCAGATCATGTGATAGAATGACGGGTCATTCCATCTGTCTCAAACAAAAGGTTAGAAAAAATTATATACATAAGTCGATCTATAGTGAGATTAATCATATATGGTTCCTAAAATGGACTTATACTTCATATATCATACTGCTTAATATAATAAAACTAGTTTCTACTAAACAGGGACTTCCTGTAGGCCAGTGGTAGGCGATAAAGGCCAATCGCATTTCGGTTGTGGGTTCGATTCCCACAGCCTTGTCCGACGCGATGGGCTGTCGCCCGTCCTGCAGGTTGTCCTTTTTCTAAAAAAACTTCTATCCTTAAACAATACTAACTTATGTTCAACATAATCCATTCCAATCTTTAGGCTTACCCATAATACTGCAGTCCACTCTCATAATATAGTGAAAACAATTACCAGAGATTTAATACCATCGTTGATCACCATATATCATAAGATATGTCTTGTTGGTCACATTATAAACATTCAAAGTCCTTAATCATGTATTCTCTTGAATACCCATTGAACCTTAGTGAAAACATGAATGCAGTTAAACGTTAACACTTTCCACATACCAAAATCCTCAAAATTCTATATACTCAAACCATGATATCACTTAGTCCTTATATCAATCATGAGCTCATGAATACTATTAAACATTTCATTTTCTCGTTTTCCCTTCATTATGCGCTTATCATCTTATTTCCAAAAAACATCTCAATCACTTTGAATACCACATCAATAAATATTGCAATACTCAATGATACCACATTATTTTGGAATCCCATTACATAAACATTTAATCAGTCCACCACATCGTTGTCATATTCGACATTGCCAATAGTGATCGCATGTGACTTCCCTTTGTCCTTTTCCTTCAGTGGTTGCTCATGTTGATCATCACTAACCCTTGGATTAGGGCATTTATTAGCATAATGCCCCATTTCCTTGTACTTGAAGCATTGAAGTGTTGGTGGTGCGTTCTCTGCAGTGTTTGCTTTATTCACATCATTAGAAACCCTTTTTCCATTACTTCGACACTCAGCTGCTCGATGACCTTCTTTTCCACACTTAAAACATTTTCTAGTCCCTTTAAGACAATCTCCACCATGCTTCTTTCCACACATTGTGCATAAGGAAACATTCATCTTCTTTTCACCATTATTCTGAGATTTCTCCATGAACTCCATCTTTCATTTCTTGTCAAAACCATGAGATGGATATGTAACACCAACTTCCATTTCTACCTTGATAGCACAACACACAATTTCTTCATATCTACTGAAGTCTCTTATAGCTAATGCCCTTCAAAGACTTGGTTTTAAGCCACTGAAAAATCGATCAACTTTACTTTCAGGTTGGATGATAATACCAGAAGCGTACCTTGCAAGTCATGTAAAATTTGCTTCATAGGTACCAACAGATTCATCATCCCTTTGCTTCAGTTCAAGAAACTCTTTCTCCATCTTTGTTCGAAGAATACGAGGGAAGTACTTACTGAAAAACAAGTTCTTGAACTCGTCCTATTCCATGGACTCAATTTCATCTCTTTGCCTTGTATTATTAATAAGATTCCACCATTGATCAGCTTCACCTTCCAAACGATATACTGCTAAGATGAATTTATCATGTTCAGAACATTGAAGAACTGAAAATATCTTTTCAGTAGTACTGATCCATTGTTCAGCCACAAGTGGATCAGAAGACCCACTGAAAGAAGGTGGACTTTGCCTCATGAAGGACTCAATAGAATATTGTTACCTTCTCTGCTCATTTGGAAGTCCAGAATGATTCATAGCTTGTGTATGTATAGCAATAAGATTTTTCACTCCATCTCCCATAACAATTGTTTGTTCAGGAGGACAATCATTGCATTGTCCATTGCATTGATCAACACGGTTCCTTCGGGTTCCAACCATCGTCTAAAACCCAAAAAGAATAGTGTGAGAGGCAAAAATCATGCTAGGGAAAACAACATAATAAAGGGGAATTACCTTCAATATCTAACATCTTAGGTTTAATTCTATGATCGTTAGCGTAGTTCTAGTACTATAACCTATACGTATACTTATCCCTAGGGACATCCCTAGACATACTGTAGAAATATCTCTAGGGATCTCACCAACGTTTTCGCATCCTAGTTTCCAATGGTTGACTAAACCTTTGCTCTGATACCAACTGTAGAGACCCGAAGCTTAACGTACATGGACATTACATTACATTTGTGGAATAATTAGTACATAACAAAAACACACACACAAGGACCGTAATAGTTTAGTGTCTTTGGAAACTCGGAACGTAATCTTCTAATCATGGTGAAAGATCTTCAACATCTCCCATAAATATCTTCCCTTTTTTTACCTACAACCTTTCTTTATATCCTGGGGAAAAGAAAACATAAAAGGGTGAGCTCAAATGCTCAGTAAGGGTAAATAAAAGAAAAATCAATCACATCATATTCATAATAACATAACTTTTGGAAATTTTAACCTGCAAAAGAGAGCATAATTTCATAACATGGGATAAATCATAGTAGTGAAATGAAATCCCAATAATCATAACAGAAAACATGAAACTTTGTGGCATACACACATAATCATAGAGAATCATTTCTTGTTAGTCAAGACTCATTGCCAAGACTATCTTAGTGGAGAAAGTCCCTTTCTGAATCGAGTAACCCTCGTTTCAGTCCCGTTTCAATGAACCGGTATAACCTGCCATTTCAGCCATGTCTATCTCATGAGATATAAAATCTTTACCCAATGAATTGGAGGGAGATATAGGTCCCACCCATCTTATAATGAATCCTTTCTTATGTGTTCCACAAAATCATAAACCATACATCATAATGTAACCCATGTAATAAAAATGGGATTCTTAAACAACATGACATCATAAAACAATTCATATAAGATAAAGGAATTCATAAAAATATTTCCATCACAACATAATCAAATCCATGTAATAATAATAGGGATAGAAACAGAACCCTTTATTATCTTAGATGGAAAATAATTTTGATAAAACACTTGAAATCCATTCTTGAGGAAAATATCCTTTCTAATTCAAAAACATTTTCCTTTCTTAACATGCCTTACAATTTAAAACTAAAAGAAGTTGATTAAAAATAAACTTGAAAACTTGTAAAGAAAGCTTCTTGGAAATAATGTTTTAAAAAGCCATTCATGCCGTATAAGTTAAAAAAAACATTCTTCTCTTACTTTTGCCGAAAAAGTCAAAAAAAGTACCTCGTACGAAAAACGACAAAAGATTCCTTTCATACATATTACTAAAAACTCACCGAAGTGTAAAAATGTATTTAAACAATTGTAGGTGGATGGAAATAATATTAAATATTGATGAAACATGGATGTGGATGATAAAATACACCCCAGTAAATACTTACGAATAAACAATCTCGGATAAAAATGAGATTGTGATATTTCCCTTACCTTAGGTCCGATTTGCTTCGTATGTGTCCGAACCTCCTGTATAATGATTTAAATAATTCCATTTACTTATTACAGAATCATATTCATTGTTATGATATCATATATGGTTCACTTATGACATTATATTACCCTTTCTTTTGTAAATTCCATGTTAAAGAAGCGTTTTGGGTAAAATCGTTTCATTTATCGTAGGTGTTTTGACTTGTTGTTCTTGACATTATTATTACTTATATCATGATTTACTTACTTCCAGAATATAAATTATGATTTATATATCATATATATTCATTATATATATATATATAATAGATAGATAAATGAAATGAAAAACACCGTTCATGGAGACGGTAGTCCGTACGTACGCATGAACGCTGTTTTCCTTTCCTTATTGTCTTGAATGGAAGTAAGTAGATGACATACATATATATATAAATAAATCCAGTAGCTTTATAATGTCATGTATTTCATTATTATTTCTTATATATACTTTGTAATCGTTCTTAAATGGTTAACATGGAGAATGAATCTCATCGCGTCGTGGAGACGGTAGTCCGTACGTACACACGAGCGATGATATCGTTCCCATGGTCGTGGAATTGTGTTGAAGTGTATGTATACTATTTCAGTATCAATATAACTTTATAATAATCATGTATAGTTACTCATTACATCATTATACCCATCCAATTAAGGTGGTGACAGAAAATAGATTACACCACGGCGTGGAGACGGTATTCCGTACGTACGCACGCGCGGTGATTTCTTTTTCCGTAGGATGGATAGATGGTGAAATAGGGTTGTTTCATACTTATAATAACATATAAGAATGTAAGTAATACTGATGTTATTACTTTGTCATGAAACAACTAAAGAAGAAGAAGTTGAAGAAGAAAGAAATTGAAAAGATCGGTAATGGTTATTACCTCTTCTTTGAAACGCCTCTTTGAATCCTCCACTTAGGGAACTAAGATTGGTCTTTGAAGAATACCAGGACCTCTAGGATTATTCTAGGGAAGTGGATAAGTGATTTTGGCAGAGTTTGGACGAGCTTGAGTGCTCAAATTGGTGTGAGGAGAAGGGGGAGGAGGTGTCCTTTTATAAGGGAGGAGAGGGGCACCTTAGGAATACCTCAAAATATTATTTTATATTAATGTCAAAATCGGTTTATAATGGTTCCAAAGGGTATTATTTCGAAGCTAAAGTGGGGATGGGTCGAAATCCTATCAACCAATAGGATTTATACAAGTTTAGGGTATTACTTTAACCTTATCAATTATATTTAACTCTAAGTTAAATAATTTAACTTTTAACGTGTCTTTTTGTTTTCTTTCACTATATGGTTAATACACTTACTATAACATGCCAAACGAACCCCAAATTGCTTATTATTAATATATATATCCTTATCTAAGTCATTTGGCCGAACCTTAGATTTTTAGGAATAAAATAACAATTAATAATATTTTATTTTATTTAAAAACTATTTTGTGTCAATTTTGACACTATTTGATATATGATTTTTGTGAAAGTCATAACAGAATTATATGTTCGAACCAAGTTGATTAAATCAACACTAATATATAATAGTAACCTATAAAATTAGTGGAATTCATAAAAAGTCTCAAATTACATTCATTTGAGCATTTATAACATCAATTATGTTAATATTTCCTTAAAAGGGTAATTACTGCATCATCATTGTGTCATAAATAAATTAATTTATTTAAATTCTAAAAATTATAAATAAAATATCATTATGTAGGAAATCTTTTTATCTTTCTAATGAATATTTATATTCGAATTTATCTTATGTATAACCCCATATTAAAATGATTTACTTATTAAACATTGATTTTTACTATTTTTACTTTTCTTTAAATAAATTAATAATAAATGTCCTAATCTAACCCAAGTGGGCCTAAATGGTCATATTTTATTCCTAAGTTTGTTTTTGGTCGAGTTAAACTTATCCAATAGAATTAGGACATGTGTTAGGGTAATAGTAATATCATTTTTACCCTTAGTTACCCTATTTACTATTAACCGCGGTAAATAAAAGTAAAAAGTTACTATTCACCAAAAAAATATTTTTATCTCATTGAACCACATTTTACTTACTGATATCAATCGTGTCTGTCGTATTTTCGAAATTCCATTCACATAAGCGGTAAAATTAAGTTTTATGCAAAATTCAGTTTTTAACATACCACTTAGTGGTTTCACTATTCATCAAAAATTGACAGTTTTCATAAAAATAACAAAATTTCACCCTAGCCTAATTTCGGTATTCCGAATCCAAAAATGTAGTCCATTTTGAAAAATAAAATTTATAAAATTTCAAAAAGTGGTTATTATTATTCATAACGGCTAGTTTTAATAATATTTTAATAGCATATCGTTGTTTAGTGAAACTCAGTATTGTGTACGACGCAAGCTATCGAGGAAGGTCGCTATTGCGTGAAATGCAAGGCAAGTCAAGGATGCGTGTTGTGCAAGCTCCTTTTGGTGTAGCGTACAACACAAGACATTAGTGAAATAAAAAAGAATATTTTTCATAAAATCTCGTGTTGTTACATTACCTACCAAGGGGGGACTAACCAGTCTAATCGGGGTTAGCCAGCAACCGTCAATCGATTCTCTAAAAGACGCCCAGGAACCCACACTGGTTTTAATAATACTGTGTAAGTGGGAGTCCCTCGCACGTGTGACTCACCTCACCACACTTTCCATCCCCTTACACGGACACCGCTACACAAAAATCCATGAAGGGAAGTCCCCTGTAGAGATTCCCCATAAGTATGTATATATATATATAGTCAATTCACAATCATGAAAGTTCCAACCGGGCCGCCACATCTTTTATATTTAAACCATTTAATACCAAAGCGTTTCCAAAAGATATGACACACACCATCACATTGAAAACCAAAAAAAAACATACTTTGAAACTCATTTAAGGAAAACAAAACCACCACTGGAGTGTTCCAAAAATACAATTTAAAAGCCAAATTTCCATTTCTTCTATCCAAGTTTTCAAGAAATCACCACTTTCAATAAATGATACACTCGCCATTTCACACAAACCGACCATTTCCTAACACTATTCAACATGACTTACACATTTCATCATGTACTCATTTAGCAACATCAAAAGAAAGTCACACAATTAAATCCATGAAAATATTTTCAGTGCGATGCAAGGAGAAAACAGTTTCCAATTTACACAAGTCATGACTCTAGTAATATCTATCCAGTGCTAGTATAATTTATTGAAAAATAATGAAATGACAAGGAATAAATAAATTTCTAAATCTAAAAGCAAGTGCAGTGGGAGACCTACCTCAAGACGCAACTCGGACATGACCACGCGACGCGCCTCGCACCAGCGCCCAAGTGCACGCATGTCAACGACCACAGTATCACGAGGTTACCTAGAAAAAATGCTACAATAACGCACAACAACTAAAATTACACAAACACAAACTTAAAAAAAATCAAACAAGCCAACAGCGTGAAAGAACCACCTTGAAACGTTTTCAAAACACGACTCGCACCTTCGACACTATTTACTACACCACTTTAAAATTTATAAAACAACCATAGAGAAACCTAGAGGCTTGCACACCCAAAACTCATTCAAGAACACATATTTGATCAATGAACAACTCCATCATAGGAGAATAAATTACGCACGACACACATAGACGAAACAAACTAAATACACATTCCCATGAAAAGATATTAAACATCACAAAAGCTGGTTTTCCTTGAAACACGCGCTACTTCACATATACCTGACACACACACACACATTATCAAACACAACCTCAATTACATATTTTTTAAAACTAAATTCACACCAAGTTAACCCGCCACAAAACACATCAACTCAAATATCCTGGTGAAAAAATTATCCAACCAAATAAGAACCGACAATTTCCACATGATATGATTAATTTAACAACAAAAACACATAACTAGAAACCTAAGAGAAGTGATCATCAGGTAAACAAGGAAAACATAATTTAAAGTGGCCTAAAAAATGGAATCCAACTTCATGAATAAATAAGCTTTCGAAAATTTAGGTGCGAACATCAAGAGCGCATCATTCGCACCCTAAATAGTGTTAAAAGAACACTAATAAGTATGGTTAAATACAAAACAATGGGATCGCCCCTAAACCAGAAATCCTTAGTAGCATAACAACCTAAATAGAAAGAGGGAGATAAAAAAACTACCACTGGGGAGGAATTCGTTGTTGGATGGAAAGGGGGGTCGCCAGATGGTGTTGTGTCGGCAGTGAAGGGAACCACTGGACGAGGCTACACCGGAGAGGAGGTATGGCCGGAGTGGAGGAAGCCGAGTAGGAGGAAGGTAAAATGGGGGAGGTCGGGATGGTGGAGGGAGTCGAGACGGCGGATAGAGGACGGGATGGTGGAGGGAGCCGGGACGGTGGGAGTCGGGAGCGACATAGGTCGGGGGTCACACGAAAGCCGGGGAGCGGTGGAGGCCGGGAAGTGGGGGAAGTCGGGACGGGGAGGCCACACGGCAGCTCTAGGGCAGAAGGGGGGGGGATTCTTGTCACGTGTAGAGGGAAAAATGGAAGGGGGGTTGTTAGGGTTTGTAAATTTTTTTTTTCATTTTATAATCATAATAATAATAATAATAATAATAATAATAGTAATAAGATTGAATAAGTAAATAAATAAAAAATCAAATCTTAATATTAAAAATAAAACATCCTAGAAATAAAACTTTATTAAAATAATAATAATATTTATAACTATTTAATACTAATAATTATATTAATTGTGAACAAAAAAAAATTTAATATTCAAACATTGGGCGAACATGCGGTCACCCGAGCCGAACGCACCGTCACCGCTAACGATGCGGTGAATGAGCACCGGCGCAAAACCCGCCAACACAGTTAAACATAGAAAAAATTCAAACTAGGACAATGAAAATATTAAAAATAAGAGCATCCACGGTCGGGGTGTGACAAATATAATTGGATGAATTATATCAAAATATAGCTGCATTTTTCCCAAGTGACATTGAATATATGGATAGTTTTAGTCAACATGTAAATAGAATATTTTCCAACTAATTTATAATAATTTTTTTTTATTTTGTTTAGTTTCATCTTTTAAAATAAATCAATTTTCAATTTTCATGAAAATTTTTATGTTGGTTCTAGGATATTGGGATGATTTGGGATCTATAGAATCTGTTGGTGATGATTGACATTGAAATGAGTGGGGATGTTGAATAATAAAATTCATTATTTGTATCTTATCGCATTTAATTAGAATGAATATATATATATATATATTGTTAAAATTTTTTGTAAATTTTTTCATGATGTATAGACTTGAAATAAATTAAAAATATATAAATATATATTTTTTCTTCTATTCCTATATATAATTTAGAATAATATTTATTTCTTTTGTTTTAGTTCAGGACTACAATAGTATAGATTTTGATTTTTTGAACATCAATATATTTAAAAGGATTAATGTGCCCCTATATATGGTATGTGATGTAGTGGAGTTTTAAAAAACCATAATATTTAGAACTAAATATATTGTTGGTTTAAAACAATGCTATATAAGCTATATGATAGTCATAGTTGTTCCACCACTATATTTATTGTATATTAACTAGTGATATTTTATAGAAAATCACCCCTAAAATCCAGAAAACCACCTCTCAAAAAAATTACATAAAACATGAATAAAAACATCATATAAATCCAAAAATACCCATGATTAAATCCACGATTCTATATTTAGTGTTAGTTTCATAAAACTTCTATGATTTTTTTTGTGATTTAAACTACTGTTAATTAATGAAAACCACATATTGTGGTAATATTTAGCATATTGATTCCATGTTCCATGAAAAAGAGAACATCTAAAAATTGGATAGTCATATCTAGAAATATTTCTATGAATTATTATCCCAAAAATATAAGAGTTGGAAAATAATAGTTTCTAAAATACATACAGAATTATGTGATCCTAGTGAATCAAGTAGAGTGTTGTAGAATCGTTGTTGTAATAAAATCGGATATCTATCGGATTCTTATCAGTAAGGATTAAGATAAACTGTTTGTTTATAATAATATAAACTTTCCTTATAGCAAAGAGGTACATATATCTAATGTTGAAATATATACAAAGTCTACTTATTATGAAATAGATCTCATATGACAAATCCATGTTAGGGACATTGTAGATCCACTAATTGTTGTAAATCCTATTGTGGTCAAATGGGTATTCATGATGATACATGGAATGTATTTTCAATTAATTACCTATAATAATTTCAGAGTATACAAAGGGATTATTAAATGTTAGTTGAATGAATATGGTGAAATATATTACAAGTATATATATAAAAATCAGTTAAATTTTTTTCAAAACAAATTAACATCATTATGAGAAATAGTAAATAGATATCAGGACTACCTTCATTAATGGAAAAAATATTGAATTTAATTATGTATCACAACAAAAATATTAACTGAGGATGATGGGCACAAAAATTATTTGACTATATTGACTTATGATTATTTTCTTAATAAATATTCAGGATATTAAATCATTTTTATGAATCTATAAGTGAATTGGGTTTTATAATTTATAAATGTTGGGACTATGTCTATAAGTATAATAGTGGGCCTAAAATTGATTACATATAGTTAATGATGATGATATATTACTAATGAGATATGAGATATTTGTAACACCATTAAATTTAAATATATTATTAAAATTAAAAAATTTTATGACATCGATATTTGTTCAACACACAACATCAAACATAAACAAAATAACGATATATTTGTATAAAATGAGAATATTTAAGTATGAACCTGAAAATAATCCAATTAACTAGTTTGAATGAATAAGTTTAAAAAAATAAAGGACCAAATATATGATAGAAAATAGACACTTACATTTAAAATTGATGAAAAGAAATTTTTATAGGAAACACATCGAATGAAATTGTTTTAATCATGGAATTGATTTTCATCAATCAATTTCCCTTATGATCTATGATTTTTTATCACAATAAAACTATAATTAACTAAATTTATTATATATTTATGATAGTAACTGGTTATTTCAAATTAATAAATTATATAAAATAATATAAATAATAGTATGTGTTCTTAAGATTCGTTTTCCATTT
The DNA here is from genome assembly GCA_963277665.1 of Viscum album. NCBI lineage: Eukaryota > Viridiplantae > Streptophyta > Magnoliopsida > Santalales > Viscaceae > Viscum > Viscum album. Next base: position 1,554,184,578 of record OY728131.1, read on the forward strand.
ATAGTAATGTACATTATATTGTAAAATTTTATTTTAAGGATAAATTTCAAATAATATTGAAAAATAATTAAAATAAATGTATATTTTTTCATATTTATCATATTATGATTATCTAAATATGAATATTTTGTGATTTTATTAAAATAGTGATTTTAAGGTGAATAGTGAAATGAATCATTTTAAAAAATACAACGATTTAAAAAAAATTTAGTTAGGTAATTACATCAATAAATCAAGAAACATGTATATATATAAATTAATTTTTTTTATAAGTGAAATTATATGTACATAATTATTTATTATTGATTACAAAAAAATTATCAAATAGTATAGAACATATGTATTATTTTTTTCAATAAATGGTTTTTATTATATTATGAGAATATTATTGTACAATTAATCACATTTAGAATATGAAACAAATAAAAAGTATTTAAATTTTTTTATCCTTTTCTCTAAAATTATATATGATGCATCATTTTTAAGCATATTGTATATATTTTATAGGTAAAAATAGTTACTAAAGTAAGATTAAATTAGGGTTAAAAGATTCTAAGCAAGTGAATATAGACAAAACAAGCTAAATATAGAAATTATAATATGTTTGAGAGTCCTATATAGAATTTATATCTTCCTAAAAAAATAATTTTAAATATTTCGGCAACATTACTTTTGACTTACTATCAAATATTAATTATTTATGGGTATTTCAAAAATTATCATCTGTTCTCCGTTATCAAACATGCTTATCACTAATCCTTCAAAACCATTTAAAAAATTATGTTTCTATTGAAAATAATTTTTTACCATGAACTAGAATAATATTCTACCTTATCGTGCTTCAGGTTAAAATAGATTATCCTAAGCCTACATTTTCTAGGGATTTCTCCCAAGAAAACTCAATGTTCTCAACATGAGTAATTATTTTTCCATAAATTATATAATTTCCATATTTTATTTATAATTATAATTCAAAAATATTGATGCAATTATATAATTATTGTTTATATATTTAATTTTATTATTCTATGTCAATAAACATTAGCAACCCTTATCCTTTTCCGTTGTTAAAAACAAAAAAACATCCGTAAGTGTGTGCTGATTAACGCCTCCCTGAACTGTCACATAAAATTTTCCCAAACCAATATTCATGGATAGTAATTATTGTACAATTATTAAAATTTTATGATATCTAACATATTATTTATATTATTAAATAATGTAATATATCATAAATATCCCTATTCTATGGAAACTGAAACCATCATCTGGGTCTATGTATTGATTAAGACCACCATTAAATGAAGGATTTTTATTTTATTTTCATTAATGATTTACATTCATGGACATGGGAATATGTTAAATGGATAAATATTATATTTATGGAATAATTAATGTGTTGGTTTTAAATATTTAAGAAATTATTATTCAAATTATCTAAATACAATGATTGTTAAATGAATCATTTAAAACAGGTGTATAAAGAGGAATTTTATTTTATTCAGAAGATATAATATTTTAATATCCATCAATTCAAAATATAATACCTAAAAATTATTATATATTACACTAATAATCACTAAATAATATGATTATTCCACTAGAATAATGATATTGAATCTAAAAAACCATATAATACTCAGTTAATCATTCTATGTTCAGGTTTCCATATAGTTAACCACCAATATGAACAAATGCTATTAAATTAGAATATGTTTGTATAAGATAACATATATTCTATAATAATAAAATATACAGATGTAAAAAACTATTTTTTAGTCTTATAAGGGTACCATTTTTTAAAATTTATTTATTTATAGAACACATTTTGTTTTTTTAAGAATCCCCAAAACATGATCATCATTGAATTCATATTCACGAATTATAACAAAAATTAATTTGGAATAAAATTATTTGATTATAAAAATCATTAAACATATATTAATGTACCTAAAAAATATCTTAATAATAAATTTTGGATGAATATTTAATTCCATCACATTTATTACAATAGTACTGTAAAATAGGCAGGATTACAAAAATATGATGTTGAAAATAAGAAAAAAACTATAATACATATAGAGAATTATTATAAATTTAGATTATATATAGTAAAATGTATGTATATGATTCTGAAATAATTTAGTATGTTAAATAATTTTTCATACTAGAGGTTAGATAATGTTCATGTAATTCATCATAAAAGTATGGGTATATCATCTCAAATTCCTTACACCGAGACATATTTTGAATAATGCACCGAATTTAATTTTATAATGTTTATACTAGCTTTATTGTATATTATATATACATTTATTTTATAACAATTTTATTTTAAGTTGAATTGAAATCCATATAATTCAAGCTGATTGGTTTTAATTTTACTCAAGTCGTATGAGTTTTCTTATTCTTAATTATGATTCCTTGAAACATTTTACATGTTATTCAACTTTTTTTACTTTTATGGTTATATAATTCTATAACCATCTACATTCTTTATCTTTATGTATTATTAAATATTAATTTTTGTAATAATAATGAATCACAACTACCTTTTTCATGGCTAACCAACCTCAGTTGATAGGAATAATTTTTTATTCAATGCCTTTTAATTGTTAATATATATTTTTCCTTTCCATTGATTGATGGGTGTTCACATATATGGTATTATCTCAAGAGATGGTTACAGAAATGGTTATTCCAGTTTTTGATTGAGGAACTATTATAAATTCATATATTTTTATTCTGATATAGATACTGGTTTGTTACTTTGAAAAGTGGAAAATGTATAGTTTAACCATCCTCTTTCTTTATCCTGATGGGTTATGATCATTTTATACATTTTATTTACATGGTAAAAAGCATTTGATATAAATATGATTCCATTCAAATACTGATGATTATTATCAATGATTATTGGCTATTATGTATTTATTTTATATTAAGATTAATGAACTAGAAATAAAAAGTGACAGTTAGGGCCTGAAATTATATATAACCTCAATGCATTGGTATGTCACATGAGAAAAATATGGTTGGGTATTTTTTTGTACGAAATCCAAGAAGAATATTTTTCATTGCTGATAATATCATGATGTTTATGATCATAATTTCATGGATTGTTTTATAGAATATAAAAAATTGGCATTATGAATATCATCATTTAGGAATAATTTATTGGGAATTATGTGATCATTCTCCCTTATTATCTATGGATATGTAAATCATGTATTTTCATTCTTTTATGTATTTTTATTATCTATTACTACCATAATATTCTTTCACATTTTATTCTTAATTATGATATATTATTATCATCACCTATGTTAACCATTAGTAATAATTTGAGATGACACAATCATATCCGTCCATTTACATAGGTTACGAAGAAAAAAGATCAAAAAGATATACCAAAATATAGCTTGTGTAGAATATTTTTTTGGAGATGTTGAATACTCATTATGAATTTGAATGTTTTTTATATAATATATAATTTTTATTACTTGAGAAAGAGTTGGAAATAATTACTTTATAATATTTCCTAATTATATGATTCACTAAGCATAAATGGTCATTTGGTTGTATATGATGATTTTTTCATGACATAATTCATTTAAATATGGTAAATTAATTTACAATAATATTCAGTTAATATCCATAATAGTATATAATGTAAATGTTCATGGAACCAGGATTATGAGTTTGGGTCTAATGAGTTATAGTTTGTGTCATATCATGGTTTAGATAAATTTAATTATAATATCGTTATTAGATGAAAATAATTTATGGTTTATAACATGTAATAATTTGTAATAAGTTTGTGGTTGATCATTTATAAAAATTTATAGACAACCGTTTATGTTAATTAAAATAATATTGAATATTTTGATAATTTTGATACAAGGACTTTAGTGAAAACTCAATGGATATGTATAAGTATATGATAGAATATCAAAGTTTTGATAATGTAGAAATTGTGTGGTTATCATAGAAATTAAATTCGAATCTGGGTAGTATAATGTGGATACGATTTTACAGTATAAGAACCATGGGGGTAATAACCACAAAAATAATGGTTGTGAATTGACAATATACTTACTATAGTGCACAATAAGTGTAAATTTGATTGAAAACCTACATAGACAATCAGAAGGGAAATTATTTAACAAATAATATTATCTTTACAATCCTTCTTGATGAATTTGTTTCCCAACTACATTAAAGTATTAGTTTAATATGATCATGATATCATATCTTAAGGAAAATTACATTGTAGTAGAAGTACAGATAAAAGATATTAAGTTGGAAATAGAAAAAATTAGTATTAATATTTCTAATAATTTGTTAAATTAGTCTTAGTATGTCGATAAACATATTTGATTTTAGTATTTGATTGAACGAAGATCAATGAACTTAATATGAGAATGGTATGTATCTAAAAACTACCATGTCTTACATCCAAATATGGGAGAATACATAAATAGTTGTGAATCTTATTATTTTGACATTAATATAAAGGGTGATTATCCTCACCTTAACTATAGTACAGATGTTGATAACATAATAGATATTATGTTTTGATACTCATAACTATTTTTATTAGTGAGTGATATTTATCAATAATATACCAGTATAATCTAATATTTAGTAAAGTTATGTGAAAAAACTCGAGAATTATTATCAATAGTATTAATATATATTTTTTGAAACATATATTTAATAGAATTTATAATCTTAAATTTTATATTATTGAGTTGTTATTACATTCTATTTTTTGTGATTTTTATCTAATTTATGTGAATATGGTATATATTGACTCATTATTGACCTTCATCACATGTGATTAATACATTATACTATTAATGATAGAGATAATATTTAGATGTATATATAATCCCATTGTGTTTTATTGTCATGGTTTTTCAAAGTGTTTTTTTATTTTTATGTTGTAGAGAATATCTGACTAATGAATCAAAATATATTGTTATATGATTAATGGAATGAATAATTTTGTATGATGAAGGTTAACTAAATTTATATCGACTAGTTTATAAATTAAAATGTCACATTAGAAATTTCATTCTGAATAATAAATATCTTAAGTATACCACTTGCTATTTCAATCGCATATTGATAATTACAATTATAATAATGAAATTTATTTATGGTGGTATACTAGAACACCCTGAGATCTTATGTAGTTATGTAAGGAGGGTTTTTAGGAAAATAGTCATTTGTGTTGTTTGGACAGCAGGCTTTAGGCGCACATCCCCATTTGCCAATGGAGGATGAATAAAAGCAAGGGTTTGAGATGTGATTGTGGGGAGACTACCCCCTCTAGAGGTGATTCAAATAACTTTCCACACACACTCATAGAGACACACACACACACATATATATATATATATATTGAAGAAAAATAAGTACCTTACAGAGTAGAAGAAATAAAAGAAAATATTGAAATCCTAATAAACATCTAAATAAATATAAAGCATGCGCAAATAAACCATATGTGGAAGCAAATGACATATAAGGTCATACATAAAAATAATAAATAGGGGTAACCCATGGAAATCCATCAATATATATTAATATAATTTATGTCAAAATGATATGAAACTCCAACTAATGCAGACAAACCTCCAGGGTCCACTATAATATATCCCATACTTTTCATTATTACATGATCACTATGTTCTTGCCCTCGAAGTTAAATCATTAACTAATCTAAAAAGAATAATGTGTAAATGTGTCAGGAGGGGACCAAATAGGGTTTTAGGGAAATCATTTTTAAGGAACCTCTATGTCATGCCAAACTTTCATCCATGATGATGCTGATGTATTTCACAATAAATAAAAACAACACATGCAAATTATATTAATATCCTGGTTCCATTGTGTTCAGTAGGTACAAGGAAATGATCACCTAATTTTTGAATCATTGGTATGTCCTAAAAATCACCCCTATTATATATACCACATAAATCTCATGTATTTATATTTATAACTTTAGTGGAATGGATCCATGTAATATCTCCTAGGGAACCCCTTGTTGAAAATCATACAAGGTGTACCCTTAAGATCCACCCACAAATATTTCACCAACTCATCATCCCCAAAATCATGTCACTAGAATCCAACTAGAATTCCCAATCAATAACTACCTGGTCCATTATACCTCAGAAAATATGTCTACATTATCTTAGATACCAATTTATTAAGGCATAAATTTATCTTTCCTCAAATAAATAATCTTTATTTTCTCAGCAATCGATGCAACAAGGTGTGAGAAAATCAATCTTCTCAATATCCTATCCAAACAACCGTAAGTATCAAAATGTTTCAGAACCCCCAATCATTAGTATCAACATTTTCAAATAATTTTCTATCCAAATCAATGTGGATTCCTACAATTAGTACCCCCAAATATAATAGTTGTTCGATATCATCACATAAGATTCATAGTCTACATTGGAACCTCACCAAAGAACTGGTAAACATCACCTCGATTTAGGTTTTATCTGTGTGAACAAGACTACCACAGTTCATCAACCTATAAATTTTATGGAGTAATTAAAAACCTTATATTTTTCATATGGAACTTCATTAACTTGATATTGTGTTAGTAACTCTTGATGGTCAATACCACCTCTATTAATATGGGACATTACCTTATCTGGAAGTCCTTTCCTCCTCAATATGAGGATAAAGTTTCATCATCACCTGATCATCATCACCCACATAACATGTGACACACCCTACCTGATAAAGTACATCTGATAATTATATGTGTTCAACATCACCTCAATCCTTTGGCCAAGCCCGTCACATTCCAATGGAACCAATTAATCACCATATCAAATTCAATATATATTAAATCAATCACCCGATCTATACTACCCAGATTGGTGTAGTATCCATAACGAGTGTTACCATGTTTATTATATCTAGGTAATTCCCATAGGATTCTCAAATCCTTAATTTAATATTTTAAATTGAACAAGTAAATTTATTACGGTCTCTCGTAGTCGAATCACATGGTGAATATATATCACACCCCAAAAACCAATAAAATCATGGATTAATTTTGTAACCACATACTATTTACTCATATGTGTATAATTATCTGATAACATCCTCTCTTAAGATAAAAATTACCAGAAATTTCAGTTTTAGATGTACTCCCTAATAATAAGGTAAATGGGACTGAAAAAATATAGCTCTTCATATGATGAGATAAATAGAAAATAGAGGACATAATATTGATCATCTCATAAGATAAATTAGTATCACTAAGGAAATGAGATATTAGATTCTAGATTGAAGATGATGCTCAAATCATACAAAGAATGGAAATGGGAGAGGCTACAACGAGCTATGTGTGAAGTTAAGGAGAATATGTTGAATGAAAATATAATGAAACAATGAGAAATTTCACAATATTACACTCTTAGATGAGGAACTAGATTAGCTCACAATGTTTCAATAAATGTGTTCCAATCGTACACTATATCAATAAAGAATGTATCACCTCTCACTAGGCTAGGTGAATGATTTACTAAAACCATGCTCAGTCTATGCAGAAGTAGCTATCTCGGAAACCCACCAAAATCATCCAGGTACATATTTTTCCAAACAATGCACTGACCGTGTGAATACCCATCGATAGAAATGGTAAAGGAATTGGACAGAAAATCACCCCACCTACATATTTTTCCGAAACATGATAATTTATTTTGAAGGGAAGTATAATTACTCCCAAGAGGCCACACATTTTGTCCAAACCATGTGCCTTCTATAAATACATTACCGAAGCTAAGTTTCATGTCCCACCATTCATGAATATCACTTGAACCTCTATTCAAACTTGTGGTTCCATTAAATCCATCTTAAAATAAGTACATGGATAAATAAAAACATGGGAATTATGTTTTTATGATCAAGATAACAGTTGGTCTAACCAACATACAGAAAAATTCAGGCATGATGGGAAACTATGTACAACCGAAAAACATGGGATGTTATAGTCTCTCACCTAAACATATCTCTTAACATATATATAATTAATTTACCAAATATTGAATAAAATAAACCCATCTCATTTCAAAAACCTAGTCTACCCATGTTATCTGGTCAATGGAAAACTCCCTGAAATGCACCCCCCACCATAGGAGTTCCCTACCCAATCACTTACCTTAACAATAAAGGTATACTGATGGTCCACTAACTATAAAAAAACTCAAAGGTCCCCCAATTTTGCATCAGTTTTCCTAAACCTCATGAGGTTCTCTAAACATGCCCATATCATATCTGACACCTATCATGTCCCACATCACATCATTTCCCAAAATTACATGGTCTATAAATGACACTTATGAAAACCATGAACCTCATGGAGTTATAAAAGACTATATATCTATATAAATTACCAAATAATGAAAAAATATATATACATATTCATGCTAATAAAAATCCTAATCCCTAACCACCCCATATAGAACCCACATATAATATATTCCCAAAATAAAACCCGGTGAATCTGCTCCTCATATATTTATATAACACATCATAAAAGATTCCAACCAAGTAACCAATTACATTTTAGTAAAAAAAATAACATACATGTACATTGTGAACCAAAATTGACCAAATCAAAAAAAATTACTCCTATTCATGACCAAAACATACCTCTATCTACCATTATATCGCCTACATTCACTATACTGGGATACTCACCTTCATACACCTATCTTGAATCCTAACAGCTTGTTACCTAGCTCTCCATGATTCTATGCCATCCACTGGTCACTAAGCCCACTACCTGGTCCCACTATATCTTCCAAAAGCTCTTCATGTAGCTCAATCTCTGATACTCGCTCCTGGAATCACTCTATTTTTGACCTTATATGCATTAGTGTAACCCAATACATGGATCATTTTTATACAAGAGGGATTCCAATAAAATCTCTTAGATTCATAATCTGAACTCATTTCCAACACACCATTGGGTTCTACTCTAAAAAGTGCCTAAATTTTTATTATCTAATCACACAAGAAGCATACTACTGTTGAAACACTCCTCAGTTTTCTTCCAAAATATGTTTCATCACATTTCTATTTATATTCCACACAATCTTATTTCTTTACCCCTGAAGCATCAATCCCAAAATCACTTGATACCATCTCTTAGATCGAATAAGTTCAATGTATCAGGTTACCGTCAACTATATTCATATGATTCACTACTTCTGATAATGATGATAACCTAAGGCTATTCTCCTAAACACTGATGGAATTCTGTAAACTATCTTCAAAACACTTCACAATAGGTATATCATCACACACTATAGAGGTTAAAAAATGATAGGTCAATACAAATAGATGCATAGTCCATGATAGACTTGTATCTCTATTAGAGCTTTACTAATTAATGGGATCTCTCTTACAATAATCTCTATAGAAATAAGTGCTCAACGAATATGGAGTAAAATTCATTCCATGATATCCCCTCATATCCACTATCCTAACATATACATTCGACCTTCATTTTTTAGATCCTCTGATATTATATTTCACTAGATTAACCCTCTTCCTAGGGGTGTCCTGACATAGTTGAAGACAATATTCATTGATTATATCCATTTCTCAACAACACACTGTCCACCCTCACCCCATAATAATAGTGGTAGCTATGACATAACCCTTGATTCATTTACACTATATATGGATCATCCACCTTAGATTCTCATTTGATACCCTACATCACTCAAATGAGGAACACCCTAATATAATTAACCATCCATGTCGAAATCTATTACATATACAATGCCCGATACCAAAGCCTATACCGATTCCTATACTTATGGATCACAATATTCCAGAACCTCTAGTGCATTATCTTAACCCTCAGGGATCCTTATATCATGAATGCTCATCTTTCACATAATCACCACTCTCATGTCACCCAACTAGAATAAATTTAGACACAATCCTTCTGAATACCAATCAAAATGGTCATAAAACCATAATAGTATATATATATATATCATAGATATGGAAATATATAAAAGTTAGTGCATCTAACCACCCTTAATCTTCTCTACTACAACATGTCCCACGACATCCTACCTCAGGGCCCCTTACCTACCCATCGCAGGGGAAGGTATCAAGTATATCATACCCATATAGCCTCATCCTAACAATATTGGAGTCTATAATCACATGTAACTCATCCTCATGGCCCCATGCATACCCACAACAGATCCAAGAATCAAATATAAAATACAAATTTGAGATTGATATGTAGAATTTCACCAAAGATACTAAGTAGTAAAACACTATTTAGTTTCTTTTTGGAACATTAATCAGTTCACCCCATTACATCATCCTTAACTACCATTATCAGTGTCAGGCCTATATATCAAAAACATATCACATCACACAACATAACATACATATCACATTGTTACCACATTCCAAGCATGATTGTGTCAAATTACACAAGAATTGGATAACAAGTAAATCACTATTTAGATTCATTTTTGAAACATTAATCACTCCAATACCATTTAATTCAATTGAGGTTATGAGTGGATGTCACAAGAAAAAAAATCATATGAGCATAATTTTCTGTGATTGGGCAGACACAAGCCTCCCTTGGAATACAATTCCAAGAAAAAACCACATAATAGATAAATATCACACCCAAGTGCAACACTCATGGTGGAAATGAAATTTAATAATAATGGGACACTACATAAAATCAATTTCACACATCAAAAAAATTTGCCTTCCCTCATGGAAGGAGATACAAGCTCCTAAAACAATCTCTTTACCTAGTCCCGACTATGTGATAGAATCCATTATACCATACAATAATGAGAAAAAAAATATAATGAAATGAAAATCTAATAATACCATTTAATGTGCATGAAATAGTTTTTCACATGAACAATCCTTCAGGGTGGCTAGATACTTTCCCTGAGGCAAACATCGCCAAAAGACAGCGGCTTCCAACTAGTACTGAGGTTATGAGTAGTCATAGTGGGGAGATTATTTCTTATGGTTTTGATAATTCTAAAGGGTCATATTTATATATCATTAGAATAAGGATCATACTTAGAAAAAGATTTAACAAGAAATCATGAAAGAATAACCATATATATGTAGTAATAAAAAATCCTAAACATATCTTATGTTGAACCACCAGAATGATCATGACATAGATAAAAATAAAAAAATGAATTTCCCATTGGTAACTATTAGTACATATAAATTTGAAGCATGATGTAATGAAATATAACCATAATTGAGGGAGAGGAAGCACCCTGGTAGACTTCCATGAATCCAATTCAACAAAGCAAAACATGATCAGAATTTTCGATATCCTAGGCATGAATCCTTAATTGATACCAAATGTACGATGTCTAATAGTACCCAAATGGGACTATTTAGGGTGTGAGATTAAATATTATTAATGTCCACCTATGTGTACATGCCTTACATCCATTAAAATGATGGAGTATCTATATATAAATAATATCTACACACAAACATTATATAATTAGCTTTTTTCCTTTCTACTCAGTAGCCACAAATAAACTATCTCCTAATTAGGGCATCTATCATAATAATGATCACATTTATCTATTTATATATATCTAATATATCCCATGTATGCATATATATATATATATATATATATATATTATTTTTTAGGATTGAGACTATAGAATCGAAGGAATCTCATACTGATTGTAATACCCAGTGAACCATTGAGTTCAACCTATAAGAATTTCAATGTCACCTCAGGGACATATTCTTGTAACCATTTACCAATTTACATGAATAATAAATAAGTACATGGTCCCTATGACCTTATATCAAAAGTCTCATTCTAGTCAAATCCCATCTTCCAAAGGCTCTTCAATATCTTTTATCAAATACATAATCAACGTGAGCTCAAAAATCAATGTCCCTAGGTATGCTAATTTATATCCTCCCAGTATCCGAACGCTATGACCTTTTATATTATAGTGATCCTTATCCCCAAAAAAATATTGTCACACTCAACTAATATTCCATCACAATCAATGTGGTTTTCTACAGGAGTACACCGAAATATGGATGATGGTCAAGACCATTACCTGAGCTGCATTGTCTACAGGGGCATCAATGCACACGAGTTTTCAGAACCAGCTCCATCAACATCCCATCGATGTTCACATGAATCCAATGGAACATCGGACAAAAAATTGTGAAAAAAATTCAAATAATAACCTAATGAACATTTCTTATCACCACTTTCCCCTATGAATTTAATGACCCATGCTCTCTCTTCCGGAATCAGTGCTTGAAAATGTTGTGTAATATTTTTTTATAAAATAAACTGAACAATTAAACAAAAATTTAGACAAACTAAGACCTTTTACTAGTCTAGGTTCTGAGGATTAGACAACACCTTACATTTATTAGGGTTGAAACAAAAATAAACCAACTTTTCATTATGCTTCTAATGCGCTAACTCCAAAAGAATTAACATCTATAAATAATTGCCTAAGATTCCTATGAGCAATCATTTAAAAAAAAGGGTGGGAGATAAATTTCCCAATAATGAGTTCTGAAAAAAGTGTATATATAAAATTAAAAATATCCCCTAATAAAACGTCCAAAAAAATACATTTGTAATAAAATATTTAGAAACTACTATAATGCGTTGAAAAATAAATAAACTTCAAAAACGTTTTTAAACTAATCCAGTGATCCATTTGTAAAATATAAATCAACCTCTTAAAAACAATTGAGGATGCTTAAAACATTGAAGGCTATCTAAGGCCTGTCCAGATGAGGGATGGATTCAGTCTCCAATTCCCAATCATATTTACGATGCTCAAGTACTAGTATTTATAAAACATTTTTTTCTTAGCTTGCTATATATACATATAAATTTCAATGGAGTTTTAGATTTGAAAATATATTTATAATTATTCTTGGAACAAACATGTTCAAATTTATATTTAAATATATAAATACTAATTTTTACTGAAAATTACATATTCTACTTAGTACGATTGTATCTCATGATGCAGGACATTTCATAATCAATTGGATGATTAATAAACATCCATGCACATAAAATTTATTCTATATTTTGATAAAAATCCTTTTATTAAAGTTTATTTAACGATCAAGTCTATATATGTATATACCTATATATATGTGTATGCATGTATGAACTATTATGAAAACATATCGATATAGGGAGATGATTGTGATAAGAGTATGACATGCATGTAGATATACTTTAAATTCCTAAAACTCCATAAATAATCAATTTAAAAATATTTTTTAATAAATATTTAATGAAATCAATAATTATTGTTATAATTCATATGAAACGTAATATTGATCATTAAAAAATATGTTTGAAACATAATATCAAAATTTTGGAATAAATTATATCACTCTAAATTTGGAAAATAAAACAATTGAATTATAAAATTACATAATTTGACATGATCAATAAAATACATGTTGAAAATAACAAAAAATAATTTCAATATAATTAACAGTTGCAAATCTAAAAAATAAATGGCATGAAACATAGAATTCCTTAATAATCATTGAATTATATATATATATATATCAGAAAAAAATCATAATTTTTAAATAATGAATCAAACAATTACATACAAATTCATTCCAGCTATTTCCATCAAACACTCCATATCTCATATAGATAAGGAAAATATTACATTGCAATGCGCCATGACTACCCAACCGCTGAAAGCCCTTTGAATACTCAAAGAGAAGGTGTATCATAAAAGAATAGAGTGGAGGAAAATTTATGACTATATTTCCAAACAGACTATTATTTATAGACATAATTAAATGTATATATATAATATTATATTAATCATCAATATCTATTCACGCAAAATAATAGAGTGTTTCTTGATGAAAATAATTATAATAGAATAATTTAATCAATATTCTCAATCAAGCTTCAATGAAAGAGATGCCAAAAATACATGACGAAGATGCAAAATTTAATAATAATGATAGAACCGAACTAATTGTTGAAAAACAGAATGCATTTATATTAAAAGGATCTATATTATTATAAATATTGACGTGAGGAAAAAAACAATGATAAATGTAGTTATAAATTCAATACAATGATATGACCAGATAATGATGATAAACACTACATGTTGAATAATATTGACAAAGTTGTCACCGGTAACCGGATCTCACCATGATTCATATATATAGAAATTCAATGAACATGCAGATATGAATGAATACATTGAATCCACATAGACATCACCTAAAAATAAATGACAGATGAGAAATTTAATATCATAGAAGATAGGAATATCATCTAAAATAGCTAAACATGCAGATATGAAAATCGACACTCAATAGTGATCTAACCTGACAAGATCTGAATCCAACAACCATAATTGACCTCATATCTCTCATATTTGACCTTGCATCCTAAACTGTTCTAACTTTGGGTTTACTCGCACTTAGCTTCATTTTTATGAATAGATTCGACTTCGCACATCCTAGTTTGATTCATAAATATATTCGAACTCTTGAAGAGAATAAGTACTTACCTGTAACACCCATAAATGGTAATTGTTTAAATGACTAAATGATATGAATAATGGCAACAAGGTGAACCATCCTTTTTGAGAGCCTTATTGATTATAACTCCACCACTAAGTGTCCATAACCTGGAGTAGTTATCAGGATGGGTGACTGTATGGGATGTTTCCAAGGGCGTCTGTGAGTGAGGAAAAAACACATTAGAAAAGACATGTGTTGGCCTTTGGGGATAATCATTTTTTAGATAACATGTTCGGGCACGTGGGTGGACCCTAGGGAAGGGACCACATGCTTTCGGGGCAATTGGTGGCACCTGGCTGGCCAGGACCTAATGACCATGTTATGGTGTGGTGTTTGTGCTGTCACTAGAATCTGGTTCTAACATTTTGTGTCGTAGGTGGTACCCAGCCTTAAGTGTGGTGCACTGCCAGGGATGACATGTTGGGCCCACAATGAGAACATTGTGCTATAAAGGGGGTTTATTGTAACCCCCCCAAATGATTAAGGGTAAAATGACTAAATGGTATGACTCATGCAAACAAGCTGCAAATTTCTTTTTGAGTGATTTCTTGATTGGAACTCCACAGTTAAGCATGATCACCCTAGAGGAGTGATCAGGATGGGTGACCTTCAGGTATGTTTCTTAGGGTGTGTGTGAGTGAAGACAAAATACAAAAGAAATGACATGTGTTGGACTATAGAGATAATTAATAGTCATATGACCTGTCCAGGCATGTGGATGGACCCCAGGAAGGGGACTGCATGTCTGAAGAGAAACTGGTGGTACCTAGCGGGCCAGGACCTGATGACTATGTTAAGGTCGAGTGTCTATGCTGTCATCGGGACCTGGTTGTTACATTACCTCTCGACTTGAGCTCTCGTCTAGGCCAATCTTGTCATCGACTACAAACCCCTACAGCAGAAGCTCGATTTCTTCATCCCCATGATTTGATCTCCAACATTCCCTCGAAACCAGATTTTTATATATTGTTCTATTTTTTTATTTATATTCAAATTTTTTATCATTTTTATATTACATAAATCATAATTTGTAGCCTGGATTAGTGATCAGGATGATTGACCTTCTAGAATGTTTCTCAGGGTGTGTGTGAGTGAGAAGAAAATATACTGAAAATGACATATGTTGGACTATGGAGATAATCATTAGTCATATGACCTGTTCGGGGATGTGGGTGGACCCCAGGGCGGGGACCATGTGTATGCGGGGAAACTTATAGTACCTGGCGGCCCAAAACACGATGGCCATGTTATGGGGGGTGTCTGTGCTTTCCTAGAGATCCGGTTGTTACATTACCTCTCGACTCGATCTCTCGTCCTGACCAATCATGCCATCGACCACAAAACCCCATGGACGAAGCTCGATTTCTGCCTCTCCCTAATTTGGTCTCCAACTGACCCTCGAAACCTAAATTTCATTTCATATTCTATTTTTTATTTATATTCAATTTTTAATCTGTTTTATATATCATAAATTCTATTTCTTTTTTCATAATATTATTTTATTAATTTTAATTTTCATTATTAATTTGTTTAGAAATTCAAATATAATAAAACAATTAATAATAATACTTATATTAATTTCATCATTCATTTATGATTATATATATATAATTTTAATAATTATTATCATTTGTTTTATTTAGTTTCATCAATATAAAAAATTATTTTCACATTAAATCATTATGAACTGTACATATATTAATTTGATAAGTAAAAATAATACTCATTTTCAATGAATTACGTCCTTTTACAAACAATAAAAATTAATATTGTTATTTTAAAACTTAAAGGATGTAAATGATTTTTTCCTTTAAAATTATTTTTCTTTTCAAGTATTTATAAATATGCTAGTTCATATGACATTTTCTTTTTCAAATAATATAATATTACTTTTAAATATTTTTATTTACAAAAAAAATATTCTATAATCATAATATTATTTCTAAATTAATGAAACATAACATATCTTTGTTGTTAACTTGTTGAATATTTTAATTAACAAAACAATAGTTAATAAATTTTCATTATAAAATTTTTATTAATTATTTATTTTCATTATTATTAAATTTAATATCTAAGTACAAATTTCATTTAACATTGTATAAATGATTAATTATAACAAAAACTAAAAATGATTTGAATAAATTTTTTTACTAAAACTCAGGATGTCACATTCTCCCCCCTTAAATGAATTGTGCCCACGGAATTCATTCATCAGACTTAAAAAACTATTGAATTTTAATATTTATTATTAAGAAACTCTAGGACCACTACCTCTAAACATTACCACATAAAAACGTCATCAAATTTCCAATGTTGTCTAAACCGTTCCTCCATTACCAATTTTAACGCCTCGATCCAACTCTTCCAAACACGGTGCTTGAAAATGTTGAGTAGTTGTTTTATAAAATAAAATGACAAATTAAAAAACACATTAAATGAATGAGGATATTTTACCAATATAGGTTCTAGAGGATTAGACAATACTTACATTTATTAGGGTTGAAAAAAAAAACAATTGTCTACTAAGCTTCCATTGCACTAACTCCAAAAGCGATGACTCCTTAAATAATTTTTTTGATACATGTAAAAAATCATTTTAAAATAAAAGGGTGAGTGTTCAATTTCCCAGTAAAAATTTTTGAACACCAATGATAAATAAAATTAAAAATATCCGTTAGAAAATACATCCAAAAAATACACTTGTAAAGAAACTTTTACAGAATACTATAATGCTTTGAAAAATAAATATACTTCAAAAATGTTTCTAAACTAATATTGTGCTTCAGTTGAAAAATATTAATGATGCTCTTATAAACAAAACAACTGATTCCACTTAAAACATTGATGGCCATCTGGGGCCTACCCACTTGACGGATAAATTCAATCTCCAATTCCCTGTCATATTTACAATGATCTTTTACCATATTTTATAAAACATTTTATTCTTAGATAACCTTTATACATATACTTTTCATAGCAGTTTTAGGTTTGAAAATATATTTATAATAATGCTTGGAACAAACATGTTCAAATTTATTTATAAATATATAAATACTGATATTTACTAAAATTTACATATTCGACTTGGTATGATCAAATCTCATGATACATGATGTTGCATAATCACATGAAATATTAATAAATATACATGCACGTAAAATTTCATCCATATTTCCATAAAAATCCATTTTTGTAATTTAAATTTAATGATAATGTATATATGTATATACTTATATATATATATGCATATGAATGTATGAAATTTCATGAAAATATATCAATATATGGCTATAATCATGATATGAGTAAGACATGCATATAGATCAATCATTTAAATTCATAAATTCCATAAATAATAAATTTCTATATATTTGTTTTAATAAATAAAAAATCTGAACAATAATAATTATTATAATTCATATGAAACATAATATTGATCGTTACGAAATAAGTTTGAAACCTAAAATCATAATTTTGAAATAAATAATTTCTCGCTAAATTTGGAAAATAAAATAATTGAATTATAAAATGAAATAATTTGACATGATCAATGAAATAGATGTTTTAAATAAAGAAAAATAATTTCAATATAATTTATTGTTGTAAATCAAGAAAATATATGCCATGAAACAAATAATTCCCTAATAATAATAGAACTATAAATATAAATATAAATATAAATATAAATATAAATATAAATATAAATATAAATATAAATATAAATATAAATATATAGAAAAATAAATATCATAAGTTAGAGATAATGAAAAAACTATTCCATTAAAATTCATTTCAGTTAATGCTTCAAACACTCCATATCTCATATAGAAATGGGAAATATAACATTGCACTATTCCATGACCTCCCGATGGATACATGATCTTTAAATATTCAACAAAAAGTTCAACATTAAAGAATAGAGTAGAAGAAAATTTATGGCTATTTTTCTAATCAAACTCCTATTTATAGACTTAAATGAATGTTTAGATGTAATATTATATAAATCCTAATTATCTACTCATGAAAAATAATAGAATATAGCTTGATGAAATTAATAAGAATTGATTAATTTAATCAATCTACTGGAGAAAAATTCGATGAAAGAGATGCCTAACAGACTTATTGAATATTCGAAATTCAAAAATTTTGACAGATCCGACAAAATTGTTTAAAAAAACAAAACATGTCGCATTTACATTAATAGGATCTATCATGTTTTAAACCTTGACGTGAGGAAAAAATGATGATAAATATAGATATAAATTCTATATAATGAAAGTACAAGATAATGAAGATAAACTCTGAATGTTGAAGATTATTGACAAAGAGGTCACCGGTAACCAGATCTCACCATGATTCACATATATTGATATTCAATGATCATGCAGATATGGATGAATTCATTGAATCCACAAAACCAACACAACAAATTAATGAAAAATGATGAATTTATTATCAAAGAAGATTGTAATATCAAATAAACTAGTTAAAATGTCTTAAATGAAAACCGAAACTCAATATTGATCTAGCCCGACAAGATCTAAAGCCCTCAACTCAAATTGTTCACTTGTCACATAGATTGGACCCCACATCCTAATTTACTTGGACTTTGTCTTGACTCACACACAACATCATCTTTTCGAACGAATTCGACTTCGCACAACACAGTCTGGTTCATACATGCGGTCGAACTCTGAAAGTCAAAAAGCGATTACCTCTCAACTCAAGCTCTCATCCTGGCCGTGCATGTTGTTAATCACAATCCCCCATGGCTGAAGTTCGATTTAAGCCTCCCTCTAATTTGGTCTCAAATAAACCCTCGAAACCCTGTTTTCATTTCTTCTTTTGTTATTTCTATTTATATTCAATCTATTTTATCAAATTTTTATATGATAAATCATAATTCATGCTTCTTAAAATTATTTAAATAATTTCAATTTTCAATATTTATTTTTTTATAAATTAAAATATTATAAAACAATTAATAACAATTCTAATATTAATTTGATCATTAATTTATGATTCTATATATACAATTTTTATAATTCTTATTGTTGGTTTAATTTATATTCTTCAATATAAAAAAATTATTTTCCTATCAAATCACAATGAACCGAACATATATAAATTATATAAGAAAAAATAATAGTCATATTCAACGAATTATATTATTTGATGAACCTTAAAAATTATCATCACTATTTAACATCCTAAAGAATGTAATTAATATATTTCATTTAAATTAATTTTTCTTCTGAAATATTTATAAATATGCTTGTTTATTTGCAACATTATTTTTCACATAATAAAACATTACTTTTAATTATTTTTATTTACTAATAAAAATATTCTATAAAAAAAATATTATTTCTAAATTAATTAAACTTAAAATATCGTTGTTGTTATATTGTTGAATAATTTAATTAGAAACTCATTAGTTAATAAATAATCATTATAACATTTTCCTTAATTATTTATTTTCGTAATTAGTAAATTTAATATTTATTAACAAATTTTATTTTGGATTTAATAAATGATTAATTAAAAAACTAATAACGATTTAAATAATTATTTTTACTAAAACTCGGGATGTCATAATGAATGTGTCACAAAATACATAGGGTTAATAAATCTTCAAGTTATCATGGCCTTACCATCAATCTAATGACCATGTCACCTCAATCTGATAACCATGTTCCCTCAACCAGTGATCAAAATCACTAATTTTACATGGTTGATTCCAAACCTATTATACTATAACACAAATGTCTAGGTTATCAACAACACCTCAATCTGCAATATATTCCTATAAGATTCTAATGAAACAACGAAATCAATAAATACCATTAAATTTTAAAAAAATTAATCACTTGAGTGAAAATTCCTAGGATGGTTCAATCCAGTTATCCATCTTGGCCACCTTTAGTGTATTTAGGGAATTACAATAGGAATCTCAAATTTTTAATAATTTTAATATATTAAGTTAATTTATTAGGATCTTTCTTGTTTGGATAACAAGGAACATACATAGTGCACTGATGAAACACCCATAAAAGAACAAAGAATGTTTGGAATAGCCTAATTTGAACTCATAGACATACAATATCTTTATATCAATGTCACCCAAAAGATGAATTAGAATAAAATTTAGTTATAGATGAACTCCCTAAAAATATTAGAAAATACATCACATGGATTTTGGGCACCATATTGTGAGATAAAAAAAATAGAGAGGATAACATATAGATGGTTAGATTGAGATGAATTTTTACCCCCCAACAGATTGAAGATTGGAATCGGGAAGGAAGATTATGTTGAAAGACTATGATGGAAGGAAATGTAAGAGGGTATATATTGTTTTGTGTGTAGTAAATGATAAAAGGAAGAAAGAAAATACAAATTAAGGTAGGAAATTACACGGTCTTACACTTTTAAACGAGGCACACTATTAGATCACGTAGTTTATATAACCGCGAGCCAAAATTGCACTCTCACTACAAAAAACGTATCACCCCTCAGATGGATATGTGTATAGTTTACTAAACCATTTTTAATTACAAAGTTTTTTTTAATATCCCTTGAACCCACCTCACAAGATTAGGCAAATTATTTTCCAAACCATGCACATACCATGTAAATATCATTTACAGAAAACTGTAGTTGTCTTTTAATGGTGTCCACCCCTTCCTACACATTTTCAAAAATCTACTATCAGTGGTTATGTAGGGACAAACAGTTACTCTTGGGTGTCCACAAGGTTTTTCTAAATCATTCCTCGCTATCCATGTATTCCTAAAATTTAGTTTATGTGACCCACTATAAATGAAAATCACCTAAAACCCGAAGAAAAATTCTATGCATTCAACAACATTATAAATAAGACGCTGGGTCAATAAAAATACATGAATTACGTTCTAATGATTAAGAAAACGGATGGAATGACCACCATTCACAAAAAAAATCAAATAGTTTTGGAAAATTTGACAAGATTAAAAACATAAGAAGTTGTGTTTAAATATTTTTTTAACCTTATATAAGTCAATGTGTTCGACATGTTTCTCCATAGAACACACAAAACTTAATCAAAACCATAACATATTTGGAAAAAATAGAAATATTTATGTATGAAACTTAAGAATTATCAATTTAATTTTATGAAATTAATATGAGTAACATATTTATGAAATATCTATATAATGAAAAATACAATATTTAAAATGAATAAAATTTTATTTTAGTCTCTAAATTTACTAATAATATCATTTTAAGAATAAAATTTAATTTTTTTAAAACAATCCTCATATATAATATTATTTTTATATAATGAAACATATAATAATTGAGAGAAATGTATATTGATGAGATTAATTGGTTATCACTAATTATTTAATTATATTTAATAAAAATAATTATAATTCACTGTGTTATATATAGTCATGTTCACTATAAATAAGTTTCATTATATTTTATAATTTTATTTAAAGTTAAATATCTAAATTTTATAATTTAAATTCATGAAATGAATATTATATTTGTATTTATCATAGTAAAATTTTCAAGGGTTTATTTTTAGTATTTTTATAAAATGATTGACATTATATTGAATAATGCAATATAATATTTTAAAAAAAACTGTGATTTAATGAAATTAATTGTTTATTAGTATGTCATAGTAATTTGTTAAATAATTTTATAAAAAAAAGAGATTAATTAATAATTCACATTATAAATTTGAAATTATAAATTCTAGTCTACCAACATATATTTTATATTTAAGAACAAAATTAATGTATTTATTAATAATTTATTATTAACTCCAAAATCATTTATCTTTCAAAAAGTAATTATATATAATTTGTAAATTGAAAAAAATGGAATCAAAATTTACCTTGATTATTTAATAATGATATAATATGTTCAATTTAAATTTTATGCACAATGTATATATTACTAATGTAAAAACATGGTTCTCATGAATGATTAAATTTTGTGTCAAAATGGTTGAACCGAGTGAAAATGAAAAAAATGTTAAAATCATGTTTGCTAATTTTTATTTTAGGAATCTATAACCCGTATATTTTTATAAAAAAATATTTTTATATTTTGGAAACAAATCCTTGAAATTATCTTCCAATTATTATATATTTACTGGTATTTACAAAAAAGCACAACCTTCTTCCTTATAAATAGGTATTCTCATGACACCTTTAATACCACTACTATAATTTAGATTCCAAATAAAGCTGACAAATTTTCCCTATGTAATCATTATACACCCCTTGAGTTTTTTTCGATGAGATTTTCTTAATACCATCCTTTTTATTAAATTCTATAATGAAAACTCATTGTCCTCAATGCGTGTCATTGTTTGTTCCAATCATATTTCCTTTATAACATATAACAAAAATTTAAATATTAATAATAATATTTAATTAGATAATATTTTTTATGTACAGAATGTTATTATTCTATTTGAATAATCATTATCAACCTTTCCAATTTTCTATTATAGAAATGAAAAATGATATTAATACATGTGTGCGAATTACCACATACATGAAGCACTGTGTTTCATTTTTGTAACCAGCATGCATAGATAATGATTATATGGAATTTTATAAATAATAATGAAATTTATAGAAAATTATTTTTTATTAAAAGTTAAAAAAATTAAAAAAATTTCTCATTTTATATAATATAAAATCATAAACACTGCATACGAGTGAGCTACCACCTCCATAGAAGGATTGATTTATGATTTTATTTACATCACTGAATTGAATTTTTGTTCATGATAATATTTCGAATTGATAAATATGATTATTATGAAATAGTTTACATATTGGTGTCAAATTTTAGAGTATATATTAATGACATCAATAACAAATAAAATTGTAATTTCAATCTATTAAAAGAAGTGAAGTTAGAGGAATTTTTACCTTTTCATATTATTTCTAATTTGAAAATATTTTAATTATTTATATAATTTCATCCAATTAAGATATATCGATCTAATTCAAACTCAATAACATAAATATAATGTTGGTATAATGACATAGTACTTAAAACACCACATAATCATCTATTAATATTAATATGTTAATGTTTGTGTCTCTTTAACCACCAATATGAAGAATGAATGGAAATTCTATAATGCATTATGATGGGAAAATATTAAATATTTTAAGTTGGTAAAAATATTAAAATAATTATTTTTTGGTTCAGAAATGGTAACATTTTTATTTAAATCTCTAATTTAGATAACACCATTCGTTATTTAGGAATTATTAAAACATGATCACTATCAATTTTATATACATAAATTGCAACAAAAGAATACAATATAATAAAATTATATATTTAGAGATATCACAAAACATATATTACAGTACCTATAATATTCAGGTATAAATAATATTTGTATAATTAATCTCAAACCACTATTATGAAACTATTTCAAAATAATCAAATCTAATAACTGATATTGAAAAAAGATAAAAAATAAACAAAATATATATATAATGACTAAAAATGATCACTATAAATGGTAAAAAGTTCAAATATGTTTCCAAAATAAGTTTTTACGATATATATGTTTTTTATACTTTAGGTTAATGAATAGTGATGTAATTCATGATATATGTCAATTACATTTTCATCTCTAATGCATTCCATAGAGACTTGTTTTGAATTATCAACATAATTTATATTATAAGGTGTATATACTAATTATTTAATATATTATATCTATAATTATATTTTTATAATAGTATTATATGTTAAATTATATTTCCAATCATTAAAATTGTTTTATTAAAACGTTACTCAATCCATACGGTGTTTCAAGGTATGAATTCAGAATTTTATGAAATCAAACATCATATACACCATGATAAATTTTTATGGTATATTTTTGATTTAATACCCCCATTAATTTTATATACATTATATTAATCTAATTCATGGGATATACTAATCCAAATAAGCTTATTTTTTCCAAATGAATTTTGAATCTTGCCTTTGTTAGATTCTCAGTGATGATATTTATAAGGATGTGTCAACAGATCACTAAAAAGTGGAGGTCAGAAATGATAACACACAGAAGAGGATACTCAAATAGTTTTAATAGTAGATTATACATATATACAAGGAATACATTTTATAATTAGTGACTGATTATTGTTTGGAAGGTGATTATATTTCCATCAATTCAATCAATGCATAGAAGGAACACTTAGTTTCGTAGACTATGATGATGTTATAAGGAATAATGAGAGAGTTTTAGATATTATTCCTCAGAGATCTATAAGAGATTCAGGTATTGTGGGATAACATCAGGGACTTGATCCATGTAATATTATTTTCTTCGAATGCAATGATGTTTTATATGAATGATCTACTTACATTTTGATATCAGAGTTCTAGAGTGTATAGGTTCTAGATCCATTTAATGATACTTATCTAATGTACAAAATATACATTTAAAAATTAATAGTCTAGAGAATGTAATTTTTAGGAGGATATGAATCCATGTATACTCATTCCAGAAACCATGATTTTTTTGAAGTATATTGAGATGGTGGTGAGAGAAGAGGATTTTGAGAGGTTTCAGAACCAATATTTTTCATTGATTGAAATTTATATATTATATTTGTTTTAAATACATAGTTGGTTGATCATAGGGGTCTTAATATATATGATATTATGGTATGGAAAGCATCAATAATTAAAGTGATTTCATTTCCAAGTGTTTCCAAATTTTTTGGATCTCAAAATCCTGTGGAAGGTGCAATCATTGCGGAGTATGGATTTCCAAACCTGACTCTTTACAAATATGAAATAAGCAAGTATTTCATATTGAATTATTTTTTCCATGGTATGGAGCTTTGTGATGGAATATAGTGTCATGATGGAATGAAGGTCCGTGAATGACTTTTCATGAATATTGTGTGAGGAATAATAGAGAGATGTTAATCTATTGGAGTACGGGAATCTTTGATAATGGAGTAAAATTCAATGATGTTTCTCAAATAAAATGAGCCTCATGAACAAAAATAAAGAGGTCTTATAAAAATATTTTGTGAACTAGGGAGCTCTATGAAGTATGTGTGGCCTACTAATAGGCCAACACACATCAACTGAGGCCTGCAGATAATTTTTGAGAGGGTTAATCAATATAGTTTCATGAACAAGGAATTATTTTCAAATCATGAAGTCTTTGTGAGTTTAAATTTTCAGGAATATAATTATTCAAAAAAAGTCACTTAGGCATTTTAAAAATGTTAGTTTTGTGTAGACCAATATTTTTTCAAAGGATTGGAGTTATGTAAAGGTTATGAGGTTCATGAAGTCTTGGATATTCTCATTTGTGTGTTAAATGCAGCTGGATAAATTCTATTTGAATGAAAAAGATGGTTTTGTGGAGACTTAGAGATTCATGAATAGTAGTGTTGATCATATGGATTGTGTGAATAGTTCATCCAATTTCCCAAATTCAAGACTATGATTAAAGTAGAATATATTGATAATCATTGAATAATTCGTATATTTTGAATATATTGAAGTAACCATTGAGTTGATAAATTTATTAAGACTCCACCCAAGGTATTGACCTATGAGTTATGGAAAGATATAATCTGATGGAGGTAGTGTGATACCCTTAAAAGTATTATAATGGTAGTGGTATTTTAATGTAGTGACCATGTTTTATCTATTATAATCCATAATATATTGTGACACTTAGTGGACTCTGATATGACTGACACATAATCTTATTATACTCATTGGAATATCCTAGACTAGGGAGAAATGTAAAACTAATGTTTTAGGTTTCTTTATCTAAATATAGGATTTTATATCTTCAAGATTTAATTAGACAAGACCAATAGGACCATACCCTGTTCGAAAAAGTATTCAACAAATTGAATTAAAATGTTGACTCATTGATTACCCCCTATCATAGGGGTTTCTATGGTCATTCATGTGGCATTAGAGCCTATAAGATATATATGTTTTATCTAGCCTCTAGTGTTTTCATGGAGAATTTAGTGAACATTAAAGGAGTGTCTATTTTCGAAGGATGTAACATCCAGATACGTAAGGAAAACATGAGATCTAAAATAAGATCTCATTGTATTGATGTTCAATTTTAAATAGTTCTAGGTATTCATATCAGTGATGTGGCGAGTTTTTCAGTGACTAAAGACAAAATAAAAATGCATGATGTAGATATCAATTCTCAAAAGTAACATATTACATCACTATCTGATAAAAAATATTTGAATGAGATGAATTTTACATTTTTCAAGTCCATGTGAAATAAACTATAAAATATATATAAAGGTGATAACGTAGTGAAGGAGTCCAAAATTCATTTCATTCACAATCATTCCAATGATATGAAAATAAATCTAGATAAAAATGATGATATACAATTTAATTTATTAAGTAATGTTTTATTTTCTGTAGAAGTAAATGAAAAAGAAATAGTGGTTATTGAAAATGTGAAGAAAATATTGGGAAGGCACCCACCTATGCATAAGCCAAAAGTGTTCACCATTAATGAAAGAGATATCTCTATGCTCCGTCTTTGTAAACATCAATCTGGTTTGTTAGATTTTGAAATAATAGGAATGCAAGAAGATACAAAAATATTAGTATGCAAGGAAATTTAATTCAAATATAGAGGAAAATATTAATTTTCCAATGATATTGATGATGTAGATGATATACATAATGATATTATTACAATTTTTTATAAACAATTCTTGATATAAAAATGGATATTATAAGGGATGGTTTTATTTTAGTGTTTTTGTTGAGGTAATGTATGGAATATTACCACTTAGATATCAAAGAGATTCCATACTATTGAAAGTGAAGAAAAAATCATGAAAAATTCCAAAAGAAAGTTCCCACAAAAGAGATACTCTAAATCTTGAAAAAAATTAGCGAGAAAGAGACTCATCTATAAATATGAACAAGATAATAACAAATTTTTGTGATATCATCCTAGGATTAAATTATATATTGAAGAGTCCATGATTTATATAGTTGAAAAGGTTGCAACTATGACAGATGATGTAAAATAGTCAAATAGTGTCTTAGATCTTCATGTTGAACATGAGGGTACAATTGATGAGAATGAGATTAAATGTATGAATAAAATATGGGAATCATGGTAAATGTTTTCTTAATGTATCTGAATATTATTTAATTATATATTGATTAACATGAATAATTGGAAGAAGATAATGTTATAACTCTTAATTATAGGAATAGGTAGTGTAGTTCAAAAACATTATTGAAGAGCATGAAATATTTAGTGATAAATATATATTGAGACTAGAGTAAGTGGATAATATATATTAGTTCCTTGGATATGAAGTCATTTTAGTAATAAGTAAAATAAATATTTGTTGAAAATTAAGGGTTGAAATTATAATACTATTGTTTGGATGGTTTTTATATGAAAATATTTAAGAAAGTGTTCATCATGGTTATATTGGTGTACAGAAATACATGAATGATCAAGGATACACTGTTACGAGAAAATTTTATTTGATGTGATGTAGAGACAAAAATGGCATGAAACAGAATGAGATAAGGAAAAATGAAGAAGAAATTTGGATATATCACAAAGGCACCAGGCATCCTAATATATTTAGCTTTAAACCAAATAAATAAGATTTATAAAAATAATCATCAATCATACAAGGATTATTTATTGACTAATACCATTTCAAAATAATGATACATGTCATAGAATGGAAATAAATGATATTTACTCTTATGAAATTCCAATATAATGGATTTTTGGTCCATATCATGTTGTACTATGAAGATAAAGGGAGCTATCTGTATGGGGAAGAAACCGGAATTATATAAAAGAGAATGATACCATTTCCAACAGCATATAAATGATATTAATTTATAGATAGTTCTTTTATTGATCTTACTTGGTCCATAAAGGTATTCATTTAATGTAGAGGAAAAGTTGTACCAATAACAATTTATCTTCAAGACAAGTCAACACTGGTCAACCTAGAAGTGTTTCCATTGAAAATGGGAATTATATTATGGAAGAAGGATATGATTATGATTTAAATACTCATGTTGAAAATCTACTTTATAAGACTTCTTTTTCTTCCTCACAAATAAGCATCTCATGTATGTAAAATAAGAATATTGAGAAAGCCAAAACATATAAAAATATCTCTAAAATCTATAAATAACAATGGACCTAGATCATATTGAAAAAAACAAAAAAGGGATATAAATATGAGGATATAAAATCATAATCTCTTTAAAAAAAGTGGATCTTAAAAAGAATTTTTTTTGAGAATTGAAATGCGATTAGAAACATGGATTATTTGGCTCATAAAGGCTATGCACAAATTGAATGAAATTATGTTTAAGAAACATTTTCTTCATTATTTCGACTAAATAAGATTATGTTATTCCTTGACATGTAGATTCAAATATCGTAAAATGATTTCTCTGATGGGTCTCAAAATAGAATTCATATTTTTAGTTCTTGAAGAAGAAATATACATTAATCAACCAGTGGAGTTTATAATAGGAAACACTACAAAAAATTCACATATCCATATATTTTAGTAACATTTGTATAGACCCTACAACTGTTGGGATAATCTATCCTGATGGTTATAGGAACCATTGGTATGTTGGCCCTCACAATACCCCAATACTAGTAGTTTCTATAAAATCGTTGGTATAGAAATTCGCAAGTAACTATATTCCAATGGATTCAATGAATCCATTGATATATATACAAATAGTTCCAAAACCATTAGAATACAGTATACGTTAAGTTACAATATTCAAATGGTTTCGATGAAATTGTTGGGATATTTGTATAAGATTGTTTGAAGAACCCTTGTATACATACTGTCCAACATACCTATATACCAATGTTATAAAAACCCATTGGTGTACTCTACCATGTCTATCTATATACAAATTGTTCTTTAAAACATTTTTCTATCCTATTCCCCCTAGTAAACAAAAAAATTCCATTAGGCTCCTCTTCCAATATTCTGTAACTAGTGAACATAAAATCTCTAAATCCGAGTTCCTAATATAATTGGATTTAGATTGATAAAAACAATATTATTCATTTCATTTAATGGATTACAGATGTGTTCTGTAAATAAAATCATCTGTTTAATGTAAAATCCTATACAATATATGGATGTTCATGAATGTTGGTTGTTTCTCCATTCACGTATAGAATACAATAGTGGGGATGGGTTCTTGTATTTAACCATTGTTATAGTTTAATTTTAGGTTTGGTGAGTTTGAAACCATGTTAGTCATATCATTAAACATGGATGAAATACTTAAATAAGAATATTCCATGGAGGGGGCACAATGGAATATGAATTGGTGGTGGTAATATAAAGCTTATATGGAGGAGGACCATAATCCTGAAAGGTGTCGAACAATGACACCACAAGTATTTTCATATATATTGGATCTGGTAATAAATATCTTGGTGTGTCAATTATGAAAACATGCATTGGATTTGGTTTTCCTACTAGAGAGCTGTGAATTAATGGTTATTCCTTAGATTTTTTTGAGGATTTGAGAGTGGAATGAGGTTTTTCACCATTATTGTATTAACATCCATATACTAGGATATGTGAATGGGGTTTCCACTAAGACAACATAGGGATGAGAATTAATATAGTGGGTATATTTTGAAACCATGTGTTCATATTGGTGTACATAAACTACTATAATTTTAGGCTATTTCCACGGTTCTAAACTGTGGATTTAGGCACAAAAATCGTGGCTACAGGTTATAGACATTGTTTCATAAACCATGGCTTGTATTGGCATGACTATAGGTCAGAGCCTATAGCCATGATTTTCAACCATGGCTATATCCCTATATCTATTGATTTAACCATGGCTAAAAACCTATATCCACTATTATAAAACTGTGGCTATAGGGTCGGGCCTAGAGAAATACCAATAAAGGCCACAGTTCATGAAACTGTGGAAATAGGCTTTTCCACAGCAAAAAAAACCAACATGGTTCACCATGCTGGTTGTTGGGCGGACACTACCCTCTCCCCCTCCCCCACCCACAACTCCTCCACCATTCACTAGGACCCCCACCCCCTACACACTTCCTCCATCACCTTGCACCCCCTACCCACCTCCCTACACCCCACCCCCTTCACCATGCATCCCATGCCCTTCCTCACGGAACACCCCTCCCCCTTGGACTGCCCCCTCAACCCCCCTAGAGAGCACCCCACCACTCCACATGCATCCCCACCTTCCCTCAGGATAGCCCCGCCCCTACCACTATACCTGCAGCCCCTCCTCTTTCCCCAAACCCCCCCCCCCCCCACCCCACTCCCACTATAGCCACCCACCTTTTCTATATATAGACCCCTGCTACCCCCTCCCTTTCCATGGACAGCCCCCTCCCCCACCACTCCACCAACATCCCCACACCCCCTGGACACCACCCTCTCTATCCCCATAACTCCCCCAACAACCCCCTCCCTTTCCATAAAAGCCTCTACCCTACAAGTCCCCTTGTATCCCCCTTCCATTCCCATGGACAACACCCCCCCCACCACCACCACCACCCCCCCTACAACCCCTCCCTTTCCCTGGATATTCCTCTCCCCCTAGACCCCCACCACTCCACGTGCAACCACCCCTCCCACCCGGATACCCCCTCCCCCACAACTCCCCTGCATCCCCCCACTATCTTCCTAGACAACACCACCCACACTCCCCCGGCATCTCCCCTTCTTCCCTTTCGCGATAGACCCCCCAGACAGTTCCCCACTCTAATCCCCCTACCTTCCCAACACACCAGTCAATTGAATTATGAAAACCAAAAACATGATAATATGGATATTATAGAAAAATTTATAGTCAAAAGAAATACACTAATAAAAAACATGATAATAGGATTTGAATTAAATCAGATATCATCATTCCAAATTGTGTGAGTAGAACAAAACCAGATGGCTTTGAAAAATATGAAACTAAACCAAGCTGAAATTAATGTCATCAAACTGACTCAAAACAATCAAAACTGACTTCAATAACGCGTAATTCATGATGTGACAAATGAAACTAATGAAACATACCTGGTTGAATCTAAAATCAATTAAATTGAACTGAATAGATCCAAATAAAACAAAATGAACCTATTAAAATTGACATAAACCAAATAAAATAAACCCAATAAAAATAACCTTGAAAAACTAACCTGACCCTAACTGAACTAAGGTGTTAGTCCTTATGATGAAAATTTAGAAGGCCTCATGACCACTAGTTGAGAGGATATCCCAGTCATGATGTGATTCACTATCCTCAATGAGATACAAAACACACTGCAAAAATAGAGGGAACCCAAAAACGACAAAAACATAATTAGTATTAAGCCACAAAATAGAAATGGAAGAAACCATACCTGAATTCGATGTTGAACTCACTACCTTCTACAGTGGTTGTTAGAATAAACCTCGTCATAAGTAACCACTTATAAGTAAATAATGGGAAAAGAAATGAGATATAATGACTACTTATATATAGATTTGATTAGTGTGTCAACTTTAGATGATAAATGATACATAACTCCAAAACCAAAAATGAACAATGAATATTCAGATTTATATGTAAATCCCAACACTAAATAACATGATCATTATCAAAGAATTTTTTTTCAAATGAAAACCAATTCCATTCAATACATACACCCCAAAATAATTGTATTAGTATTATTATATATCAAGAGAGTATTAAATAATGGTGTAGGTTACTCCTCTCTCAATGGGAAGCATGAATGATATGAGGGGATAGTGATACAGTTTGACACCCCTTGGGTTGCGTTGTATTTTTTTTTGACAAAATGTGTTTGACATTGCCCAAACAGATTTGTCGAAAAGATAGGGAGGTTGAGGGACTCCCCTAAAGTGAGTTTGAGTTAGACATGTTGACTAGGTTGTTGAGGAAGAAACATTAGATCCCATCAATAGGCAGATAATTCTTCAATATTTCACACTCCCTCTATGATAGGGTATATATGAAATCTATTGGGATGAAACATTATGAAGATGGCTCGATAGATAGTGTCATGGGGATATAATCACTATTTTAATGTGCCATGCCCAGAATCATCAATATTTTCCACAACATTTCAGAAATGAAAAAATTCCTTCGTGAAATCCCATTTACCGGCTTTATTACCGCATTTTATGAATCTTTATCCCCCTTCAGCCCCCTTAAACTTAAAAATCCCCCCCCCCACTCCCCCTAGACATCCCCCACACATTCTTATATGGACCCACACCACCATTGTAGACCCCCGCCCCCCTTCCTGGACATACCGTCCCCCACCCTGCACTCCCTAGACACCCCCAACTCCTTCTTTGACAGACCCCCCATCCAAGACATCCCCCCACCTAGAACCATCCTAGACAGCCTCCCCCCCACTACATACCCCCCATTCTGGACATACCCCCATCCAGGACATCCCCCCACCTTTCCCCCTGGACAACATCCACCCCCACTCCATGGAAACAGCCCCTTCCACCTCGACAACCTCCTTTACCTTAATGGGTCATTTCTAGTATCATCAATATTTTCCTCTGCATTTAAGAAATGAGAGGATTCCTTGGAGAAATCCCATTTACCACCCTTATAGAATCTTTTTATGAATCTTTAACCCTCGCATCCCCCTTCCCCCAGCAAAGCCCCCCCTTTAATCCGCCTTAAACAGCCCCGACCTTGCACCCCCCTGGACAGCCCTTCTCCCTAGACACAATGCCTCCCAACTAGACAACTCCACTCCCCCTTAATGCGTTATGCACAGACTCATCAATATTTTCATTAGCATTTCAAAAATTAGAGTTTTCATGGTGAAAATCAATTTCCCAGCCTTATTACCTAATTTTCTGAATATTTATCCCTCTACTGCCCCCTTCCCATGAAAACCCTCTTCTAGTCCCCCTAGACACCCCTTCCTGGACAGAAACCATCCCCTTATACCTGGTTAGCCCCCAACCTTTACCCCCACCATGCGGATAACCCACACTCTACACATCACCCCCTCCATGGACACACCCATCCCCCCTGGACAGCCCCCACCCTAATGGAAAGACCCCCCAGACACCCCCCCCCCCCACCCCTCGATCTCCTTCTTAGACAAACCCCCCATCCCCTAAGACATACCCCCCAATCACCCAGGGTACCCCTCACCCCCATCCTGGACTGACCCCCCCCCCCAAACCTAGACAGCCCCGCTCATGGATCGACCCCCACCCTAGAACAACCCCCTCCCCATGGACATCCCCCACCTTTTTCTTCGACAGAATCCCCCCCCCCCACGCACACGCACACATACACCATACACATCACCCCCTCCCACTGCACATCCCCCTCCACCCTTCATGGACAGACCCCCATCCCTAGACAACCCCCTACTTCATGGACAGAACCCCCACTGCAGACCCCCTCCCCAACCTCATCAAGTTCAGAACCAACAATGAAGGAATTTTACTAGTTGACTCAATAACCATTTCCACATGTCACACAACTATCAACCTTGTACCAACTTACCAAAAATCCAATTTCCACTTAGTTTTCATAGATTTCCCCTAGGGTCTAAATCCATTATTTGGACTCTATATAATGCTACATCTAAATCAATAATTAGGCATTCATCATGGGACAAGATATGCATAGGTCTATTGAATGTTTGTCTTATAGAGTTTCCAAGTTAATCCAAGGGTCATTCTTATGCAAGACTGACACTCATCCCATAAGAGAGACACTTAACATGAAACAAAGGTTGATAATTGTCACGACCCATCCTCGGGGCCCGTGTCCTAACTACCCCAAGCCAGCCTTCCATAGTCCAGGGGCTGGCGACTAGCACCAATGGCATAAATCTCTAAGCTGGGAAGGCATTGCCTTTAAAGTAGTAACACAAACACAAACAGAGTAACCTGGAAGAAAAGAACTAAGTGAAATATGTATACAAAATTTAGTGCTGAAAGTAAAATGGGCCGGAAATACAAGCCCAATAGTAAAGTACAGGTACAATGGAATACTTGTACAACTAAAAAATTGACAACAACTAAAAAGGGAAGCTCCTTGAACGTCTGCTGAGTATCCTACCTGAAGGGTAGGTATAGATGTCCACCTATGCAATTCACATCTATCGGTCCACTCCGTGTACCATCACGTTGTGTGGTCCACCTCCGGTTACCATCCGGTCCTAGCTCCCTCTCGGCATCCATCAACACTATTTTTCATCTGTATCCAACACAATGAGGACCGGGAATAACTCGGGAATGGGTGAGTATAACGATACTCAGTAGGGACACTAAAACCCCTGATGGTCTCCCAGAATCCACGTAGAATAAACCATAGAAGGAAAGATACAATTATGAAGTATCAACCAAACCTACATAGGTATATTCCCATACATATACCTAATCCATCAATCTCAGTTTGGCTCCAACTATCGCGCTCAAGCACAACCCAATCCACATAGGAAGTAAATTCAATCACATCTATGATAATGATTGAAAGTCAAGACTCAGCTCACACATGTATACATCTTTTGTATAGCGATAACGATGATAAAATATAGTCAATGATTCATCTAAGAAGTTAGAACCACATAGGATACAAGACTATTTAAGCTGTCAGACCCACACAGGATACATGACCAGCTACTCTGTCGGACCCACAGATGATACAAGTACTGAGGTCTAACTACCAGATCCAAACATGATACAAGAATAGTATTCATCTCTGTCAAAACCGTGGAGGATTCTGGTACAATTTTCCTCAACGTCGAACCCATCGAGGATCCCAGTATGGTATTCATTGTCGTCGAACCCATGGAGGAACCCAGTACGATAGACGTCATAGTCACAACCATCTCTAGGGTTCCCGCACATAGCACACTATATTCTGAGAGGGTCCACTCCACGAGCAAAGCGGTTCAATACATCAACTATCAAGTCATCTTGAGTTGATGTATCCTAAAGTTCTGATTCATCATAAGGAACACAATGTGACAGACAATGCGTCAATCGGACACCCGGTCTGAGAGTTATTGGCATTTCCATTCCAAGGGCCCGGTTGGAATTCTGGTACAGTCTAACCCAACGATACTCCAACATCTTCTAAATCCTATGTGGAGTATGAAAAAAGGACTGTGTCATCAAAAGTAAACCAACATAGTTGACGACATTTCAATCAGACGTCCTATCTTTAAGTTACAAGCATTTCCTCTTCAAGGGCCCGATTGGTTTCATGTACGAACCAACCCATCTATACACAAATATATCCAAAACCGTATATGTAATCTACCGAATCGACCGTCTTGATCCATGAAATCCCACTCAACTGATGGTGAGTCTATATGAGGTCTATTTCTCATGTTATGGACGAGAAACCAAAAGTAGATCGAAAAGGGGTGTTTGGGTCCAGTCCAACCTGGCCCAACCCACCCTGGGTCGGCCCTAACATGGTCAAACCGGCCCGGATCTAGGTCCAGCCTAGTAGGGTGCAGCCCGGCCCGGTAGCTGCAGCCCGGCCAGTGAGAGGACGGCCCGACTCGCGTGGCAGGCGGCCCAGCTCGTGCGACGGCAGCCCGACCGCGGCTCGGCCTGGCTGGCCGAGCAAGTTCGCGCAGGTCATGCAAAGTAGGGGGGGTGTCACGAAATGGTAGCGCCATCTAGTGCTGCTCGGACTCCCCCGGAACCCGTGGTTGCGGGTTCCGCTCCACTGCCGCCGACGGTGCCACGTCACCCTTCTGCCAGCGGCGCGAGGGTCGCCACCGTCCCCTAGTGGTTGGCTGGTGCTGACCTTCGCCTCTGGTCGCCGGTAATGTTGTGCTCTTCTACGGCCCACCAGAGTCATTTCGGTGGTCCGTTTCGCCTCTCGTCTGTGCCTACGGCCTTCTTCATTCTTTCTCTTCAAAACAATGCCCTCAAAACACAATTTCTATTTTGTTCACCATTTCCAAAATAACCACGTTCCAATAGAGGGTCATTCGGTCATGTTCGTTCAGCCCGTGGCCTCCACGTTAGGCGATAACAATAGGCCGAAGGCAATCCAAAGCATGAACAAGTAATAAATTTATTCAAATAAAATTATAAAAATCCACCTATATAAAAATATACAAAACCCCTACCCCGATTTCAAGAACGTTGCATTTTTACGAGCTACGGAAGACGAACGTCACAGAGGTCGGGCATCGCGGAAGACAGCATCACATAGGACGGATATCGTTCCGTCAATGTCAGAGATAAAAGGTCTCCAGTCGTTGGTGATTTTTTTTGTGGGAGAATACTTCCTCTATTTCATAGTTGGAGATGTTGAATTCTCCCAAGCCTTTTCCACAAAATATTTTCCAAGGAAAGAATAAGTAATAGGCTTTCCATAATTATAATGATGCCATGAAATTCAAATAAAATCAAATTAACCAATTAATTAAGGGAGATTAATTAATTAAATTGATGGTGTTGAAACAATTAATAGTGGGAGGTGGAGAGGCTCCTCTATTAAGTGGATGTTAAAAAGTAAAAAGGGGGTTCATGGGAGTTAAAGGGGGATTTGAGGGGTAAGGATATTGTGGCCCCACACACAATATTCTCCCTTGGGAGGATATGTGGGTTGTGGGACCCACCTCTAACTCCTCCTTGGAGGAAATAACCACCCCTTAATAAGAAAATTGTGTACACAACAATTTTATTTAATTTAGTATGAAAAAACAAAAATAAAACTTCTACTCTTGACCAAACAATACTGCGGTAAAGGTACCCTTATGCGAATACCGGCACTGTGAGTTCATCAGTGTCCTCAGATTTCAATTCCGAGAACTGGTTCAAAAGATAGAAAAACTCGCCGTAAAAAACTGCAGGCTCGTAAAATTTCAATGAATTTAAGAAAAAAATTTCCATGAAATTTTCAGGTCTTTACATTAACCCTACATTAGGGATTTATGTCCCCGTAAAGCTCAACACACACTAGAGAAACAATTGGCGGTACTGCGCATGCATATGTGCCTTCCGCCTCCATGTTCTCTCCCGGAGGTTCCCGTGCTGCCTACGAATGCACAACAGAGGAATCGACAGTCCATGTAGGACCCGGTCCTGTCGATCCTCAATCTCCTTTGGGACCTCTATGAATTTCACCCCATCATCGATGTCCAACTTCCTGTGGTCGATGATGTGGGATGGATCATGTACATATCTCCTCAACTGAGATACAAGGAAGACGCTGTGCACCCGATGCAACTGAGGTAGATGGGCCAAGTGGAAAGCCACCTCACCTACTCTGATGAGGACCTGGAACGACCTGATGAAACGCAAAGATATCTTTCCACCCCGGCCAAATCATCATAGACCTCGTCAAGGTCAGACCTGTAGGAAGACGTTGTTGCGATCCTCGATCAGTAGTGGTCTCCGTCTCCTATCATCACAGGACTTCTGTCTGCTCTGTGCAGTCTTCATCCGCTCCTGGATGATCTTCACCTTCTACATTGTAGCATGCACCATCTATGGTCCTACAAGTGTGGACTCTCGAGGGTTAGTCCAGCACAGTGGTGATCTGCACGGTCGGCCGTACAGTGTCTCATAAGGTTCTATCTTCATGGTGGAGTGTTAGCTGTTGTCGTACAAAAACTCATCCAAGGGTAAGTGATCCTCCCAAATACGACCAAAATCGAGGACACATGCACGAAGCATGTCCTCAAGAGTCTGAATGGTCCTCTCAGTATAATCATCTATATGAGGATGGAAGGTGGTGCTCAAGGGAAGATGCTTGCCAAAAGCCTCCTGCAATCCCTTCCATAGCTGACAAGTGAAATGAGCATCTCTATTAGAGACGATAGTCGAGGGCACACCATGAAGTTGTATGATCTCATGAATTTAGAGGTGTCCCAAGCTCTCTTCTGATCCCTTCACCCTAATCGATAAGAATTGGGCTAACTTAGTGAGCCGGTCGACAATCACCAAAATAGAGTTCTGCCCTCTGGATGTATGTGGAAGCCCCATCACGAAATCCATGGATATACCATCCCACTTCCACTCTAGAACCTCTAAGTCCTGAACGAAGCCTACTAGAACCTGGTACTCCTCCATCACTTGATGACATGTGAGGCATCGAGAGACAATCTCTGCTACTCCATTCTTCATACCTGGCCACCAATGCAATCATCTGAGGAATTGATACATCTTCACCACTCCAGGATGTACCACTAGAGGGGATGTGTGGAACTCCTTCAACACCTCATCATGTAATGCAACTGGTACCATGGTACATTCTCTAAATATGATGACCTTCTCCACAACTTTAAAAAATCCATCAGGTGCCTTCCCGGAGGATATCTGAGCATGTCGCAACTCACAGTCAATGTCCCCACGTTGTGCCTCCCGGACTCACTCTAGGAGTGGAGGAGTGACTTTGAGAGACAGTAGAAAGGCTGCTTCATCCCTATCCACAAAGGATATCTGCAACGCATATTGCTCCTCTTTCGCCTCTCCTAGCATCTTAATTCTCAATCTCCTATTGAGAGAATTTACTACAACGATCCACATTCCCATGAGTATTGACTATCTCATAGTCATAGTCCTAGAGGAACTCGAGCCATCATTGTTGTCTCAGGTTCAGGTCCCTCTGTGAGAAGATGTACCTGAGACTCTGGTGGTCATAATATACTGTAAAACGCTCTCCCATCAGATAGTTCCACCACATATTCAAGTCGAAGACCTATCATGATAACTCCAGGTTATTGGTAGCGTATTTTTTCTTGTGCTTCCTCAACTTCCATGAACTATACGTGATCATTACCCAATACTTCATCAAAACACACTGAAGTCTGGTCCATGATTCTCCACGGTAAACTACATACCCTACACCCTCCTCTGGTTGCCTCAAGATGAGAGCACTGGTCATCCTCTGCCTCAGCTCCTGAAAGCTCTACTCGCATCAATCTGACCACACAAAGGGTTTCCCCATCTTCGTTAATGCTGAAAGCGGTGATGAAACTCTGGAGAAGTCTGGAACAATTCTTCGATAGCACCCAGCAAGACCTAGAAAACTCTGAACCTCTGTCACACTCTTGTGTGGCTCCCATGAAATTAATTCCTCGATCTACGCTTTCTCCACTTCAACTCCACCTTCTGAGATGATTTTTCCCATGAAGTGAACCTCTCGAATCTTTAACTGGAACTTCGAGAGATTACCATAAAGATGGTGCTCTCGGAGTGTGTCCAGTACTACCCGCAAATGGTAGGCATGCTCCTCCTTAGTAGTTGAGTAAAAATGTACATCTTCAATGAAGAATACGAAAAATTGATCGAGGTAAGGATAGAAGATCATGTTCATGAGACTCATTAACACTACTGGGGCATTGGTTATGCTGACGGGCATAAACAAGAACTCATAGTGGACATACCAACACCTGAAGTCCGTCTTCTTTACATCCCCATCTTGAACTCTGAGCTGGTGATAGCCTTACATAAGGTCTATCTTCGAGAACCATCGTGCTCCCATGAGTTGTTCAAAGAGGTCATCAATCATCATGAGTGGGTAATTTTTCATCACAGTTACCTGATTCAGGTGATGGTAGTCGACACACAGTCGTATGCTCTCATCTGCCTTCTTGTCGAACAAAATCGATGATTCCTAGGGTGAAACACTGGGTTGGATAAATCTCTTTCCCTGCATGTCCTCCAGCTGTACCCGCATCTCACGAAGCTCAGCGGGAGCCATCTGATATGCTGAAGTAGATATTGGTGCTGTCTCGGGGTACATGTCTATGTAGACATCGACCTATATGTGAGGAGGTAGTCCTGGAACATTGTCAGGAAAAACGTCCACGTACTGATCCACCACAACAGAAAAACTCGGGCTCAACACATCAACCACTCCGAGGATGAGACTATCCAGCTGATTTGTGATCGGCTACCACCTCCTCTGTGTAAGTCCATCCTATTCTGAAAATTCCCCCTTCTCGACAGTGAAGGTGAACCTGGTCCCAACCGTGCCAACACACCACACCTTGCACCTAATACAGTCGATCTGAGCATAAACTATGGATAACCTATACATACACAAGATGACATTGTAAGGACTCGACGCCGCTACAAGAAGATCCCAGCCGAAGCTCTCGCCTCCTAGAGTAAGCTCATAGTGTCGGAACCAGTGCATAGTCGTTGAGTCTGCTCCCATAAGAGACTCTAGCAGTAAGGATTGAGCCAACAGATCCGTTGAAAGCTCCATGTTCCGAACAAGGGTAGCGGAAATAAAATAATGACTCACACCTGTGTCTATATGTCCTACAACAAGTGTAGAGTAGACATAGATAGTACCTCGAATCATCTCAGGTGCACCGTGGACATAGACCTCAACTGACTGGAGCTGAGACCACCTATGTCCACTAGCTCCCTGTGATAGGGGTGGGATTCCTGGTGCTGCTGTTGGTAGAGCCTCGAAATGCCGTCCACTACCCGCTGCTCGACCAACTCCTCTGCCACGGTCGCCTGCTCCTGGAGGATCACCACGAGAAAACCACTACCTCTTCTAGGGAGGTCTCTCTACAGTCTGCTACTCATCTTCATGGTGGGTTCGACAGTCACGAGCCATGTGGCCCTGCTCGCTGCATGCATGGAACTTCCTGCTCCTTGTAAGGATGGATATTTTTCATGTTCCCCGCACAACCGAACCTGTATCCTGAGGATTCCCACTTGATGGCCTGGACCGCTTGGACCTCTACGAAACCTATCTTCTGCCGACTGTAGAATACTCTGCTACGTTTTTCCCTGTGGTTGGTCTCGCCCCTAGTGACTGCTCATTAAGAAAGCTCTCTACTAGAAGGGCTCACTCCAACATCCCAACCTGCGTCGGAATGCTGAGGGGAATCATCAAAGACCGAATCTCTTGCCTGAGTCCCTACTCAAAGTTCTGGGCCTGGATGAACGGGTCCCATAACATATATGTGGAGTAGTGATGGAGGTCGGTGAACCTCGCTGAGTACTGAGCTACTGTCATGCTTCCCTGCAACAGATAAAGTAACTCTTGAAAAGGCATCGCACGAAGGGTGCTTGAAACAAACTCCGAGCGGAGGAGACCCTCGAAGTCCATCCATAGTAAATATGTCTCGTCATGCACTTATAGCATCAGGCTCCACCATCTTCCTGCTGCTACATGTAGGAGATTTACAACAAGGATCACCATAAGGTCTGTTGGTTTCCCTACCAATCTAAAAACTCTCACGATAGCCTTCATCCAATCCTCAGCTACCTCTGGGTCCATCTCTCCCAGGGACATGGGCGGCCTCTGGAATTAGAACTCATGCAAAACACTCAGTAAGTCTTCACTCTCCGCTGCTGGGGCTGGTGGTATCGTTGGTCCAGCGGGTAAAGGTGCCTCCGGTACCTCCGCTATGATGGGGCCCAACACCGATACCTCGTCGCTCAGTGGGCTACCATATCTTTGTTAACATGGAACCCTAGTCGGATACATTCGTGGGGAAATCCTGAAACGAAACAGGTGCACCATGGTCAAACAGTATACCTAGTGATCTGATACAATGTAATCACAAAGAAAACATTTCAAAGTAAATACACACGCAATCAGCATTTCGTGCCCTTAGTCGGAAATCAGAGGTCAGGGTCTTGGTGTATGGATACATCGGCCGCCGCACCAACACTAGACTCCCTGGACTGAAATCCACACTCAACACTCTTAGCACTATTGCTTCAAAAAAAATAATGATCAATTTTTTGAGTTCTACTATAGAACCAACTCCTCTGAAACAAATTTTTAATTAACCGTCCTTGGGGCCCACGTCGTGACTACCCCAAGGCCGCCATCCATAGGCCAGGGGCTGGTGACTAGCACCAAAGTCGTAAATCCCTAAGCTGGGAAGACATTTCCTTTATAGTAGTAACACACACACAAACAAAGTATCCTAGAAGCAAAGTACTAAGTATGAACTATATATAGAAATTAGTGCTGAAAGTAAAAGGGGCCAGAAAAAAGCCCAATAGTAAAATACAGGTGCAACGGAAAACAAGTACAACTGAAAGGGGGACAAAAACATAAAAGGGAAGCTCCTAGAACACCTGCTGAGTATCCTACCAGAACAGTAGGTACAAATGTCCACCTCATCACTCCACGTTTAACAGTCTGCTCCGTGTACCGTCTCACTGTGTGGTCCACCTCTGGGAACCGTTCGGTCCCGGCTCGCTCTCAGCCTCCGTAAATGATGTCCTTCGTCTACATCCAACACAACGAGGTGCGGGAATAACCCGTGCAAGGGTGAGTATAACGATACTCAGTAGGGACCCCGAGACCCCCGATGGTCTCCCAGAATCCACGTAGCTTAAAACACAAAAGGAAAGATACAATCACGAAGTATCAACCAAGCCTACTTAGGTATATGCCCATACATATACCTAAGTTATCAATCTCAGTTTGGCTCCAACTCTTGAGGTCATGCACAACCCAATCCACACATGAAGTAAAGTCAATCACATCGATGGTAATGATTGAAATTCAAGACTCAGTTCACACAGGTATACATCTTTCCTATAGAAATGGAGATGATCAAATTTAGTCACTGATTTATCTAAGCTGTCAGACTCACACAGGATACAAGACCATCTAAGCTGTTAGACCCACACATGATACAAGACCAGCTACTTTGTCGGACCCACACAGGATACAAGTACAAAGGTATAACTGCCAGACCCACCCAGGATACAAGAGAAGTATTCATCACTATTGAACCCAAGGAATATTCGGGTACAATTTCCATCTTCTTCGAACCCACATAGGATCCCAGTATGGTATTCATTGTCATCAAACCCACAGAGGATCCCAGTACGGTAGACGTCGCTGTCGTAGCCAGCTCTAGGGTTCCCACACACAGCACGCTCGATTCTAGGTTGGTCCTTTCCTCATGCAAAGGGGGTAGATACATCAACTATCACTAATTCATATGTTGATGTATCACAATGTTCTGTATCATCATAAGAAACACAATGCGACAGACGGTGCGTCAATCGAATGCCCGATCTGAGAGTTATTGGCATTTCTGTTCCGAGGGCCCGGTTGGATTTTGGGTACAATCCAACCTGACCATAGTCAAACCTCATCCAAATCCATCTCATATTATGCCAAAAGGACCATCTAATCAAATGAAAATGATCATTGTTCACGACACATCAATCATACGTCCTGTCATTTAGTTATAAGTGTCTCTGCTCCGAGGGCCCATTTGGTTTCAGGTTCGAACCAACCTGGTCATACACAAACTCTGCCGCAACCTTATGTGTAATATACCAAATTGAACGCCTCAACCCAAGGAATCCTATGCAACTGATGGTGCATCAATCAGAGGTCCGTAGCTAATTTTATTGGCGAAATACCAAAAGTATATAGAAAAGGGGGGTTTGGGTCCGGTCTGAACCGGCCCAACCCACCATGGGTCGGCCCGTACTGGGTCGACTCGTACCGGATCCGAGTCCGGCCCAGTAGGGAGTGGCCCGGCCTAGCAGCCGCGGCCCCGCCCGTGCGAGGGTGGCCCAAATCGCACGGCAGGTGGCCCGGCCCATGCGAGTGCGGCCCGACTG
Source organism: Viscum album (assembly GCA_963277665.1). Classification (NCBI taxonomy): domain Eukaryota; kingdom Viridiplantae; phylum Streptophyta; class Magnoliopsida; order Santalales; family Viscaceae; genus Viscum; species Viscum album. The sequence continues at coordinate 1,554,228,872 of OY728131.1, forward strand.
CGGCCCGACCCGGCTGGCCAAGCGTGTTCACGCTGGTCACGCGGAGCGGGGGGGGGGGGGGGTGCGTTATGAAACGGCGTCCCCAGCTGGAACCTCCTGGCCTCCCCGAAACCCGCAGTTGCGGGTTCTGCTCCACTGCCGCGGCTGGTGTTGTTGCGGCCTTTCGCCAGTGACGCGAGGGGCACCGCTGCCCCCAGGCGGCCGGCTGGTGCCGACCGTCGATCTCTTCCGCAGAACACCAGAGTCATTTAGATGGTCTGTTTTGCCTACCGTCTGCACCTACGGCCTCCTCGGGTCTTTCTCTTCACAGCGACACCCTCAAAATGTTGTTTCTCTTCTATTCACCATTTCCAAAACAACCATGTACCAACTAAGGGTCGTCAGGCCGTGTTTGTTCGGCATGCGCCCTCCCTGTTAGGCGATAACAAAAGGCCAAAGGCAATCCAAAGAAAGAACTAGATATAAAGTTATTCACTAAATATTAAAGAAATACCTCAAATTAAAAATATAAAAAACCCCTACCACGATTTCAGAATGTTTAATGTTGACTATCCATGAAAGATGAGCGTCACGGAGGTCGGGCATCATGGAAGACGACGTCACGTATGACGGATATAGTTCCATCAACCTCAAAGGTAAAAGGTAGCTAGTCATTGGCGATGTTCTCTGTGGGAGAATACTTCCTTGTGTTCTTTGTTGGAGAAGGTGAATTCTCTCATGCCATTTCAACAAAATATTTTCCAAGGCCAAAAAAAATAATAGGCTCTCCGAAATTATAATGATTCCATGAAATTCAAATTAAATAAAATTAACCAAATAATTAAGGGAGTTTATTTAATAAAATTGATGGGATTGACACAATTAATGGAGGTAAGTGGAGAGGATCTTCCATTAAGTGGATGTTATTTAGTTAATAAGGGGGTTCATGGGAGTTAAAGGGGGAGTTGAGGGGTTAGGCTTGTGTGGGCCCCACCCACATTATTCTCCCATGGGAGGTTATGTGGGTTGTCGGCCCCACCTTCAACTCCTCCATGGAGGAAATAACCACCCCTTAATAATAAAATTGTGCAGACTCCAATTCTATTTAACTTAGTATGAAACCCCCAAATTAAACATCTACTCTTGACGAAATGCAACTATGGTAAAGGTCCGCTTAAGAGAATACATGCACTATGAGTTAATCGGTGTCCTCAGATTTCAATTCTGAGCACCGGTTTAAAAGATAGAAAAATCCACACGTATATTTACTGAACGTAACCAAACAAAAATTCTGAAATTGATTCTGTGAACAACAGGCCTCGGAATCAGGCACCGTCAGAAACTACAGACTCGAAAAATTCCAAAGATTTTAAGAAAAAATATTCCTTGAAATTTCCGGGTCTTTACAATATTCCCCACCATAATAGTGTCATTATTGTTTGCTTGTAGCACTCACATCATTCTACCTAGACCCGAGTAGTCCTATGTTGAACGCAATGACAAAAAATGTTTGTCAATTCACACTAGATTCTCAATATACTACCAAGTATTGTATACACATAGATTACCCTAATTAGAACGTATTGCATTAAATGATTGACTTGTGTTCTGAATTTTAATAACCTAGGTGCATGATATGAATTTTGTCCTAGATTGTTTTTATCCAATCATGAATTATGATACCTCAAGCCATTGTATTTATAATAAATGAAAAACTATGGTCAATCCCCCAATTGAACCAAGATCTGTATCATTATATTGATCTGTATGAATTATGATACTTCAAGCTATAGTATTGATCTGTATCATTATCTCAAGCCATAGTATTGATTTGTATCATTATTTCAAGCCATAGTATTGATCTTTATGAATTATGCTACTTTTTTTACCATGATGTCTCACCATTGAACCTTAACCTTGTGAATTACCTTGTTTTACAATACTTTCCCTTTATGGTCAATCATTTTAATATGATTTTCCATATATGAAATTTTATCCACTAACTAAACTAATTCTAGGCTCAAAACATGATATTGATCTGTATCATTCTTTAATAACATCAAAATATGAAAAACATTGTGTACTTGAGATAAACTAAAAGGAAATGCTACTCTGTAGGAAACTAGTTAGATATTTTTCATATTTTCATAAGTTCCAATGTACTATGGACCCATCATTCATTTCTTATGAGAACACATGAAACATTTAGATGGATAAAATTTTAGAAATACATAAACACATACCTCAAAATAAAGATCGTACATTTGGTTATCCTCATTAATTTTAAGCCTCTTCTAAACCATCCTTGTTTGAAAATGAATCAACTAAATTTTTTCTACCACTTCCTCTGACAATTATATTCCCATAAACGTCCATTCACCTACTAGATCTCAATATTCTGTTGATCAGATCCACTTTCCATATAATTCATTAAAAGATTCCATATGTATAATTGGATGAAAAATATTATTATAAGAAAACTCAACTAATAAAAGATGTTGAAAACAAATTTCCTGAAAATCCATTGGTCATGTTGGAAGAATATCCTCAAATGTATGAACTATTCAATCTTACTATCGATAAGATGGATGATGAATGGTTTTCCGAAAATCTATTTCAATTACCAACTACTTAGGAATGCTTTTTCAATAGTTATAAGTTAACATTAGATCATGATCAAAATCAACAGAGAGAGGCAAACCATATAACGGAACAATCTCCTTTAGATTAAGTTGAGAAGGATTATTGTGTGATAGGGTGTCCTGAATAGGATGAAAGAGTGTATATTTTGTCAGTTGATCACTAAAAAACATAATTTTCATTGTTATATAGAGAAGTCCTTAGTAGTACTATCATGATTTCCATTGATATTATTTCCCATTTCCACTCTAGCACTATAAAAGGAAGAATAATCCCATTTGGTAACATCCATTATAATTTACCCATATTAGAATGTCAATAATTTAATTGAATAGTCATAAATGCATCATTTCATTCCATCCCACCAAAAAAACATCTAAATATCCATATAGATCTTAGTGCTGTTAGGTTGAATTAAAAGAAGAGAACTCTGAGAATGATATAACAACTATTTCTTTATCTATGAATCACAAGGACACATAATATCTTCTAAAATATTAAAGAACTATATTTATCAATGTTAATAATATTACACATACCCATTTTAACCAATTCATTCTTTTTTATGTTACCCATTGTCGCCACTATGCACTTAGTTAATTCTTTTGATAGAGGAGATTGCACTGACACCTAAAACAAAACATATATATTTCTTGAACCAATAAGTTCCTTGTCAATATTCATCAATTCATTTACTAAGTGGTACTATTTTTAAAATAACATTGTTAATGTAGTAGTGTTTTTCTGACTCAATGAATTGGAAACTCATTGTTCTTTTCCAAAATGGTAATAAATCATACAATCATAATCGTTGATTAATTCTATACATCTTCAATTATCTTGTTCAATTATTTTAGATTTAATATATTCTTCAAAAATTTATGCTTAATATATATTTCAAATTTTTTTCCATAAAAATAATGCCTCCTAATTTATAATTTTAAAACAACAACAGCTAATTTCAAATCATGTGTAGGTTATTTTAACTAATACCTAACATGAAGCATATGCAATTAACTATTCATTATACATTAGGACACATCCATCCCCTTTTATACAAACATAATTTTTGATGAAACATTCAACATTTCTATATGGTTGGGCCAATAATAGAGCATTCACTAATGTTCACTTCCATTCCTAAATAAAACATCAATGTATTTTATCCAGATAAATATAACACCTTTTGAGTTAACATAGTTTGTAGAATAAGTAACAATTAATTTTTTTCAACAAAAATCTGGTAATATCCTACTAAACCATGGAAAATATGAGTCTAAGTTGTATATGGGGGTCATGGACATACTTTGAAAACAATTGTATTAGCAGGATCACTAGTTATGTAATATTTTGAATCAATGTGACCATAGAAAAAAATTCCACCAAAATTCACACATTGTGAATTTTCCATATATTTTCAATACTTAATGGTTAGTAAAACAATCCTTAGATATATTTCATTCTCCCCATTACTTTTATAATTTACCATAATTTCTTCAATAAACACAACAAAATTCATATCCTTGGAATCATAGAGTATTTTACTCATAAGGACCATAAATACATAAGGGGAATCAGTAAACCCAAATTACATAACTACAAATATATTATTCTCATCACTAGTAAAAAACACAGTCTTCAGTATGTCTCCTTCCATTCCTTTAAATTGATGGTATAGACCTTATGTCTACCTTTGAGAAATACTATGCTCTATGGATATAATGAAATATCATAAATATGAGGAAAATGATACTTATTCTTAAAATTGATGTTATTAAAGGATATATAATCAATGAATGTCTTGTGGAACTATACTTATTTTCTAAAAAGAGCATTGGATGACCCCATAGTGATGTTCTAGGTTAGATGAAACCTTTATCTTACAATTCATCCATCTGTATTTTTCATTCTAAAAGCTGTGGATGATGCTTTTGATAAGGGGGTTTAAAAGTTGGGTTAGCGTCCGGAACTAAGTAAATAGTAAATTAAACCTCTCCATCAGGAACAACAATAGAAAAATCATTTGAAAAAACCTCAAGATACATATTTGCTACTAGTACATCATTAATCAAGACAGTACAATTGTTTTCAACAATATATGTAAGATAAATTTCATTTAAATAAATTAATATTATCATATCATCATTATATTTTTTCAATGATATACGTTAAATCATTTACACAAACTAAGACTCTTTCATAAAAGAAACCAATTTATCTCTACAATCAATCTTTTGATGTTAAATAGAAAGGCAATCCATACGGAAGAGAACATGAAAGCCAACAAAAGAAAAAAATGTTGTTTTCATGTAATGTCCTTGGAAAGGAAATGACTAAAATATTATTATATATTCTTTTCTACATAATATTTCTTCCTTGAGTTTTTATTATATGTTATGAATTCATTTCGTAAGGTGGATATTCAAAATATATAAAAAATTCCTCAAAAATGAATGAATGTGTAGACCGTGAATCAAAAAACACGTTGAAATATTCGGTAAAAATATGTAATGTACCTAATACCCCTTAATTTTATATATCAAAATCTTTTTATGTAGTCACAGAGGATTTTTACACACCCTTATATTTTCAATCTTACTCGTTTACAACATGAGTAACTAGATTTGGACACCCATTTACAAAATTACCTGACAAATTACCGTTAAATAATATTTCTATCATATTATCATCATTATTATGATAATTTTACATACACTCATGATCATTTTTTGTAATCATCATACATTAGATGAATAGATTAGTATTTACAATAAATTCTCCCTGATTCTTTTTACAACACTTTTCACAAGATGGAAATTCACTTTTCTTACCTCCAAAATTTAATTGATGAATTCTTAAGCAATGGAAACCATCCTGGACATTTGTTATTCTTTCCATAAAGAGGAACATATGTGTTAGAAAACACCATTTCAATATTTTAACCATTAATAATAACATTCTCAATGATTATAATTTTTTATGTATAAAAATCACTTTATAAACTTGGATTCAATATTGAGTAAAATTGAATAATTTTTCTAATAGTGCCTTGAAAAAAATATGGAACACACCTCGCCAGTATCATGATGTTTTCAATATATGAATATATGAAATATTTATAATTTTACCCAAATTCTAGATATTGTTTCTCCATTCAGAGTTGAAAAACCTTTGGAAAATATATCTCAATGATAAGATCCTGTAATGATTTCTATTTCATAGAATGAAGATATTATTTATGTCTAGAATTCTTAAGAAAATACCATTGTTGATCTTCATCACCTTCAAAATCATAAACGTAATTGGTTACATTTTGATGTTTCAAACATCTGAGGAAATAAAATATATTATTCTGAGAATTGATCCATCATTCCACTACCACCATGTGATATGACCCACTGAATGATGGGGGATGATGCATCATGAAATGATCCAATAAAGACATGTTACTTTTTGGTGGATCATTTTCTTCTATAGTATGGATACAAATTCAATTAATCTCATATTTAAAATGAATCATTATTGTATCAAACAACTAAATTTTAATTTCCATCATTCTTAGACTTATATTCGGATTGATTTCAGCATCTCAAAGACTTCCGACATCAACGTCCTTATTTATCTAGTGGAAAATTTTTGATCAATCATATCTTTGTTAAACAATGATAGAAATCATCATATTACATATCATTTAAATTTAAAAATAATGTAATAATAATTTAATGTTTTATACTAATATTATCATAACCACTAATGTAATCCTAACCATCCTTTGATAAAAACTGCAGAGAAGAAACCATTAAACATTACATAATCTTGATATTTAGTCACAAATTATATTGTTTTTGAAATTATGGATATTTTAACATTTAGATATTTAGATAATTAGTACATAATACATACTTAATAAACCACATTCATAAAATAATGATAGTACTAAAATAGTATCCATTTTCCCAAAATATAAAACGTTTAAAAAGAAAACACGATATCATTGAAAAACATTTTACACATTCAACATGACTTCCTCATTTATCTTACACATACATATACCCTATTTAATCTTCTAAAAACTTGTTATGATAAAAAAAAATATTAATGGACATAAATAATTAAAATTATTAGTCCAATGATAGAAAAAAAACCCATAAAAGAAACATTTCATAAAAACTCAAAAGAGTGCATTAAAAATCATACAGTCTCATTAGGATATAATTGCCTTGTCATTCTTATATTCACACATAAAAATGTAATATCGTTTTAGTATACATTCACCTCCTAATTACCCAATGTGTTAGAGAGATATTATAGTGCTCACCTATTATATCTTGAGCTATAATGGGATCAACCCAACATATCTTCATCTCTAATGGAAATAAAAACATAATATATTGATATATAGTAGGATGAACCCATAATAAAGAATTTAAAATGAAAAAATCATTAATAAATTCTTTGATTGTCTATTTAAACCCATGGTAAAAACAAATTCAAATTTTAGAATACCATTTTTTGTCAAAATCCATTTTAACAATATAAAAACCGCAAAGATAATAATGAAAAAATATTATTAGAAAATAACTAGGAAAATTTATAAATAATAAATTATATTAATAAAATATCATAAAATCAATGTAAATTATTCATGGAATATATATAAAAACAATATTTGTGAATTTCATTAAATGTACATTTATAAGTATTTCAATAGGAAAGTAAAATACATTCGGCTCTACCTTCATAAAAAGTGTTCAAAATTTAGGTGTAATGGTGTTAAGAGTCATATAAACTTATTAAATATATATAAATATGTTTATAACACCTTACATGATTTTAAAATAACATATTCCATCAATTTATTAACAATATTTTTTATTTCCAATGATTTGAGTAAGTTCTTTTCATCGTTTCCATGATCAGTTTATTATGTAATTTCTTTGAAAAATATAAATAAAACTTCATCAACATGAACACAAATATATATATTAAAAAAATTATGTATGATTATAAATATAGCATGATTTCATTAAAATGGAAACAAAAACACATCATCCAAAAAGGGGGTGAATTGACACACCACATATGATGATTTCATTATTTGTGTATAAAACAAGAAGTTGAGTGATTATATGACCCATTTACCATCACCAAAAAATAATTTGAGGATATAAATGTTATTTATATTTTCATGAAACATTGGATTGTAGCTGAGAATTATGTAGTGGTGAAACATAATAAAAAATTGATAATTAAAAGAATCTTACCTCTTGAAATTTTTTCCTTGAGAACCTCTTTAAGGCACCTAGATGTGGTCCTTATATGAGTAAAAATTCTATATAATTTGTTATGGTATGACAGTAAGGGAATTATTTAAAATATTTTCAATTATTAATGCTCATGTTTATGAATTCCTATATAGAAGTATCCTTTTATAAATATGGCGAGGGGTAAATTTGAAATTACAACATTATTAAAATTTAATTAATCTATTATAGGGAATAAGACATCCAAAAATTCATAAAAACGGTGTATTACATTTTTTACACTATATTATCCCATTTGGTCTAATTGAATTAAATTGTTTCTTATAAAAAATTAATAAAATATAATATTCCAGAAAAATAATTTATGTCAAAATTAAAACTACTAAAAAATAAAACATTATGTGAATAAAAACAAAGTATCAAATTCTAATACAATTTTTTATTATATCTTATTAATTTTATATTCATCTATGAAATTCATTAATTATGTTAAAAAAATAAAATTATATTTAGTTTATTATTTTTAATTTCATTAATTCGATTTTCAATTAATTAAATATTTAATACATCAGTGTTGTGCAACACATTAAGGTAATTATTTAATCTGTAATAATTATAAATAATCATTCATGTAGAAATATATTTATAATCATTAAATGTACACATTAATTTAAAAAATCTTATAGAAAATCATACAATAGAATATTATAATAATTAAATACTATAATTTGAAAACATGGCATCCTTTTGAAATTTAAAATTAGAAATTATTTAATTTTATTCATATGGGTCTAAAAAATCACGAAATAGATTCCAAAAAACAAAAATTTCGACACATACTAATAAAATAGTTTCTTCAAGATATGGGACTTTTAATTATACATATAATTTTAATTATAAACATTTTATTTATTTTTTTATCCTTACACAAGAATTACATCAGCCTTTCACATAAATAAATCTTAATAATGAGATGTATAAAAATTGATCATAAAATAATATCATAATAAATATAATTTAAGTTTACAAAAATGTTTTATATTAATCAATTATGTATATTCATCCATATCCATGTCAAGAAAACTTCATAAATTTATAATTTGTACTTTTTTCCATGCGCAAGAATTTCCCATGCTTTTGGATTATATTAATGTAATATGACTATAAATTTAGAAACTAAAATAAAAAATATCAATAATACCTAATAATTAAAAAATGGCTTTCAAATAATATTAATCAATCAATTAGTATTTATAAGGAACCAAATTTGACATTACCAATGCTGTGCAGGCACTATGTCGACACTGACAATCATTATTATTCTTATCGTGATATAATTTATAACATACATGTTATGAATTATTCTATAAAATATTACTCTAATAAAATACTATTTTTTATAAAATAAGCTTAATATCATAATGTTGATTTCATGATGTCCTAAAAAATATTGTATTTTATAAATGAATAATTTTTATTAATCATAAAAATGATTAATTATATATAAAATGAAAAATAATTCACAATAAATTAATTACATCATTATGAACTAAAAAAGGTAAATTATATTTTTAATTTAAAATTTTATAATTGAAAAATCAATGTTTTTAATAAATAACTATATAAAAAATTAATTATTATAAGAATTATGTAACTTGTGAACTATAAATATTTAATCCATTAATAGAAATAAATATAATTCTATAAATACCTATGTTTTTATTGGACGGTGTGAGAAGTGGAAAACCAAGATATATTCCTCTTCCTTATAGAATAGTACATGTCTAATGAAGTGTTATTTTTTTCTGTCAAAAAGATTACATAGAAGGTCATGGTCAGCTTCATGCTCGGGTGTTTCCAGTGCTAGGTGACCCTGACATCATTGAAGATAACTGTTTTTTATTTTCTATTTTGGTACATGCCATAGTTTTTAGGAGCTAAGAAATACTTCATATTAGTTTACCAGTTTCATGCATTGGGACTTGAGGTGGAGAGACGTCTAATTCCTCCAATGGGAAAATTTTCTAAATGTTGCTCGAGCTTATCTGTACGATTTCGATAGAGACTAAATGGTATTGAAATGGAAGAATATATATTTTTGATACTTAATATACTTATAATACAAATATAAAATATCATCATCATTATATATTATCTTCATTCAATTCGGGATATTATAGAACACTTAGGAGATATATTTTGTTCAATGATGCTACAAAAGATTATTCAATGTTCATTTTAATGTGATAACATCATATGGGTCTAACGTATATTTGTTCTATATCTTACTTGATGTCTTTTATAATTTTTATTTCTACTTTTACCAAACTGTGTTCCATAGATTCGTTGAAGAGTGCAAAAATGTTTTTCTTGAGGATGTTGTACCCTTACCCCCTCAATGAGAGGTAGAGTTTTCGAATAAGAGAAAATAAATTATTTATATTTTATTGATATCTCTATATATTTTTTCAACACTATAGTTACAATACATCCATATATAGGTCAAATTATGGTTAAAATGAGGTTTTATCCATCCAGGGGTGTCTCCTTAGGGTGCATCAGTTTTGTTACTAAATAAGGCATATGTCAGTTTGGTTATTATATCGATTTTTATCACATGAATGAGAATAAAGTGATTTTATGTTATCTGATAAAATATATATATTATTTATAAAATAATCTAAAATTATATACATATATCCCAAATAAGGGTATTCATTTTGGATATCATCATATTCAAGTGACAGATAGGTATATTCTAAAGTCAATTTTCTCATTTAGTTAATGGAATTACATGTTCATTATGATGTTTTCCAATGTAGGGAATTATCCATCCATTTTAATGGTTTTGATTAATATAGTATTCATAGATTGTGTTTGGATTATTTATTGGTGGCTTTCGTCGATGACACCATTGTTTACTCTGAATTTGAGAGAGATAATATAGAGAATCTATAAGTAGTTTTCATTGTTCTTTATCATGAATAGATTTTTGGAATATTTTCAATGTATGATTTGGTGTTCTGTGAATTTATTTTAAAAGGTAATTTTATATCCTCATAGTTAGTGACTTCGCATCATTTGAATATGAATATAGTAATTTCTTGGGGATCCTACAAGTGTTTTTAGTGGGGTGTCGTTTCCGTAGTCATACATGAAATTATATGAGGTATGTATCTTATTTATTTTTATTTTTTATTCATATAAATTTTTTTATATAAATTATTAGGTATTAATATTGAATGATCTATTTCAAAATAATTTTTAGCACCTTAATTAGAATTTTTTTCATCAATCTAGTACTTCATTTTACCATAAAAAGTAGTTCACTTTTAGGTGTTGTATGATTCTTAAAATCATGTGTTATGATATGTTCTAATTAAGTAGTGATCAATTATTACTTATGGGACTTAGTATTTATTTTCCCATTAATTTAACTATAGTGACAATGATCTTTAGTTTAAAATTTTTGTTTTCTACTTGATTTCATGGTTACATTTTCTCATCGATGAGTACATCTTTGTTTTTACATACAAAAAGAACCTGTGGTATGAAATATAAAAGCATGAAATGAACTTGAAATAGTGATGGTGGATGAAATTAATACCAGAATTATAAAATTTCTATTTCATATAAATTTGTAAATGGAATTTTTTAGAGGATATGATAATAAGGATTCCATTCCATGATATCATGAGAGAACATAGAGATCCATAGATTGTGAAATAAACACTATTCAATGCATTTTTAAATGAGGGAGGATAGATGTAGTGGTTTTCATTTTGGGATTAAAATGTTGTCATATTTCATGCAGCGGTTAAAGGAGTGCTAATAGGTGGATTGTAATGTGTATGTCTAGTGAGACTAATTATCTTTGGTTATGCCCCTAATGGTTGATGTGAGAATGAAAAAAAATAATGTGTTAATCTAGGGTAATATTATATTTATTTTAGAGGTGCATTATATGGTTCTCCATGAGTTCCATAGATCACCATTGGTTGTATATACTATTATGAGTATGATTTACCATGATCTAAGTAGTTAGTATTGATAATATTGTTTGAAGAATGTAGTTACAGAGTTTGTGTCTCAATGATTTGTATTCCAATAGTTTAATCCCAAGAACCATATTCTTAATGATGTTCTCATAAATCATAGATATTACTTACTAGTAGTGGAAGGAAATCTTAGTTGACATCATTATTTTTATACCTCATGCACCATGATACTTTGATTCCATATGGGTTATAATAGTTAATTTAATTCAGTCATTCTAATTTGAAGATGTTATGGAGTTAATATCAGTGAATATTTCAGAACATCGATACATGGAAGATGTGGTGAGACCCCAGGGTTTTATATAGATGATCACATCTGATCATGATCATAATTTGTACTATAGGGTGTGTAGTATTCTCTTGAATTATTTTTTCTATCATTTTTTCTACAAAACAACATTCAATCATCATACATATGGGCAGACTAAGCATACTATCCAGTATTTTGAAGAAATATTTCATTATTGTTTCTTGTATTATGTAGGTTCATATATGAGGCACTAAAACATTGATCTAGTTTTCTTATAAAAATAATTATCACTCTAAAATTGGAATAAACCCATTATATTATTTGTGCACACAGACCTACAATAAAATATTTTTTTAAATGGATTCAGAGTGTCATTTATTATCAACAAAATGCGATGAACATTCCATAAAGGGTTTATGGGATTAATAGATGGATGACGGCACTAAAAGATTGTCCGAAGTAATATTTTTATTGTAGAAGGACACCTATGGAGTATGATATTAGAGATCATTTGTTACTGAAGTTGACCCCTCATATATTTCCATCATGATAATACCATGTCATTGATTTTAGTGCGATTGATATTGATAATAATACAACCTCCAATGAGTGGTCTGTGGATATAATGGATAGTTTGGAGAATGTATTGCACGAGAATTATATTATCATGGGTTGTGTCTTTTGGAAACATAGGGGTTCGATGAGATCACATAGGTTAATAATTAAAAGGTATTTTCTCACTATCCTGAATTTATTTTTTTAATATTTTCTCTGGTGGGATTTTTCATTTTCATTGTAAATCATTATTTGGTTTCAAAGGTTGTTTTCTCTTGATGTTTTTTTGGTCATTTAATTTGAGGGTTATCTATCCCATGTTAGTGTTTAGGCATTGGATATGTTTTTTTTTTGAATTTCACTTATTTTTTATATGTGGGGTGGTTGATCTCCTTTGTTGGTGGGATTTTGGAGAAGCATCTCATTGGTTAGTTATTTTGAAGCCTCTAGTTCCCTACCTTCTATATGAGTTTTTTTTTTAATTATCTACAATAATATTAGTCTCATATGAATATTTTATATGTTCTCAGATACATTTATTCATTTTATTTTTGGTTTTTAGGTGTTGGATATTCCCAAAGGGGGCTTGGATTGAAGAAAAGGGTGTTTGTAGATTTTTTTAGCAATGGTAATTAGACTACACCACAGTACGTGGTTTCTATGTCATAGGGTGTTTGACTATCATATATAGGCATGTGAGTGTATTTGTATAACCACTTCCAATTTCAATATGACCACACCATGGGGATTGTATATAGAGTATCCTTAATGAGATCTGTCTAATAGAGAGTGGTTAAAGTATATGGATTCTTTCCTTTATGTTGTGGAGAAGTTTAAATACATTATAAGGGTTTGAGGTTGTTCTTCAAAATTCATTACCCCTATGACAAAGATTGATAATTCATTTTAAATTACTTCTTTGTTTTTTTGTATTATTTTCCATGTTGGTATCAGTTGTAGTTCTGTAATCTTTCTAAAATATTGGATATATTCTGTTCAGTTTCTCTATTTTCCTAAAATGTGGTTTTAATTAATTATTTATGATGTGGTCCCTCTATGTAAACCATAGTTTATGCTTCTACCCAGACCTTCATGGAATGATATAAGAGACTTTATCATGGTTATATTCTAATAATATTTCTTATAAATACTCAATACCCTTCCAATACTACTTTTATAACAACTTTCTCCATCGAAACCTATTAACCCAATATTTATTTTTTAATTTATTTAAAGACCCATTGAATTAGATTCCATTGTGACCACGAAATGAATTATCATTTGTTCTCGAAGGTGATTTCGTCCACATTTCTAATTGTTTCTTATCTACTTGATGTTGCTTCCTCCCATACAATCACTTCCAATACTTTAATTCGATATCTATAATTCTAATTGAGATTATTTTGAAGTGTGTTGGCACAATTGTTGGAATATATTCTTAGAGTTAGTCCATATTTATTGGATATATGATCAAATATCTAATCTATGGAATCATGATTTAACATTATTAGGATTGAATTCTAGTGGTAGTGGTATATTTGATTCTAATTTTATTTATGTGAAATAAAAAAATTGAAATTAATTTAATTTTTTGGGTAGTGGTGGAATTAAATATAATTTTGGATTAATATGATTTATGAATTAATGGTTAATTATTAGTGATTTCACACATTCTTCAACTATGATAATATTTTCCCTTTTATTTTACTAGATAGTGTAGCATCTTTGTAATGCATTGTATAGAATTCTTGTTCTGCATGTATTTTCATGTTAAATTGTTTAATATGTAAAAATAATATAATGATATTAATTTTTTGGTTGGATAAATAATAAAATATGTATGTTCAAAGAATCATTAAATTATTTTCATTTTATTGTTATATAATTGATTTATGTAACTTTTGAATTGATTTTATTCTTATATTTTTAATGGCGTTGAATAAAAAATTTGAAGCCGATAATTTAGGATGATAAAAATTAAAATTGGAGTGGTAATAGAGATTTATTCACTATATTCTGTTAAAACATCATGTTAATGTTGAAATAATAGTATAAAAAATCTGATAATATTGATAAATGGATACATTGGTCATATATAATAGTGTCCTATAATAAATTATTCAGTTAATTCGATATTGATTTTTTTTAATGATAAATGTATAGGGATGTGTAAACCCACCTTTTTAAGCTGGATGAATTCTTTGTTTTAGGGCGTACATATCCATTTTTCATGTAAATGATAAATGACTTATTTTCAGGTTCTAGTAGACCATATGAACATGTTTTTTTAATGCATTTATTTCCATAAATGTGATCAATTATATGCTATGTGATCCTTGGATGACTAATGGGATATGGTAAGGGAGGCTGATGACTGTTGTAATAGTTGAAATATGCAATGATGAGATTCATGGTGATATGAATAAGTGTGTTAGGGTTGAACCTATATTTTAATGAAAATGTTTATAATTGGATTACTTATTATTGTGCTAAATATGGGATGACATGCTACATAATTTTTATAAGGGTGGATGATTTTGTTTCTTTTTTATAAAATTTACATTCCCCTAGGATGATACAACTAGATTTTGTTTCATATGGTACTCTTTTATAGTAGCTTCAATTTTTTCCTAGAGTACATATAATTCTGTAATTATTAAAATGGTTAATAAATGTTTGTAATATTAGTTTGGTGTTTATTGGAATACTATAATGATGTCACTCATTGGAAATATTAGCCATGTATGGATTATTATTGGAGGGTATTGACTCTACATTGTTGTTAATGAATTTTAACAGAATAATATAATTATTTCATAACAAATTTATTTAAAATATGTGAAAATTTTAAATGAAATAATTAATGTAATTTATTCCTTATAAATTCTTTTATTCTTATAGAATATTTCAATCTTATTAGGGGAAAGAGGGTGTTCGAGATATGAGAGATACATATGATCATAAGGCTGGGTAAGATCCCATGGGGTGGTTTTGAGATATGGTATATCCTCTATGTTATATGATTTTATACACTACACCATCTATACTGGTAGGGAGATTGAATCCCAGTGGACTATGGGAGTGTTAGTTCCCCAATATCAAAGATTGCATGTGATAAAGGTCAACTGCCTTCTTTAGAACTACTCTCTTCTCGTGGTAATATTATGCACTGTTATGCACGATGGTTAGTTTTACCAATATATTTAGGTATAGGGAATTAATATCTTATGTTTACATCCACCATAGGTATATCCAGGTATATTATAGTAATGATTATTATAGGTATGATGTGAATAGGATATGAGGTCTTGAGGAACATTACATAGTGTATGGGATATAATGGATTGGTTTATAATGCCATATGTATGATACATTATATACAAGATGTATTTTATCTATACAATACATGATTAATATATGGATATCTCTCAAGAGATGGTTAGATTATTTGATGCACAATATCCTTGTATTAAGCCTAGGTGTATTCAGAATGGATTATTTTGGAGGGAGGACTCTCAAGACGTATGAAACTAGGGTGGAGTGGAATACCAGTGGGGTTTTAGTTGCGGGTGACCTTGTTCTTATTAATCAATTAATTAACCTACTAATTTAATCACATGTTGAAAAATATCCCTAGTGGGGTTGGGAAATTAATATACATGTTTAGGGTATGAGATAGATTCACTTTTGGTTCCCTTGTCTTTATTTTGATATCAATATAATTTTATCAAGTAGCTCTAGGGATGATATTACATTGTATAAATGTTATATTCACTCTATGTATATATTGAATATTTTTTATTTTAGTAGGGTGTTTTTTGAGAGATGTCTACATATTACTAGGTTTTATAATCCTAGTAGTTTTTTGGGATTCATTAAATTTAAATGTTTACAATTTGGAAAATGTAGTTCCCTTTTAATTGTATCTATTTTTTGGAATTTATATTTATGTAGTAGTGTTTCATTTACCAATATTTGATATGGAATTGATTGAATTAGTTTTTATAACTCTATTTACACATTTTCTATTTGTGATAAATTCATCCCATATTGATGATCATTATACCCTTGTTGATTGATGGAAACGCATGGCTATTGGTGTAAAGATTCGGGAGATAACAATCTCTCTTATCCCATTATCGTCTTTGATGGGTCACCATTTGCTATAGGGGATCATGAAATTAGTAATGTATGTAATGAATTTTTGTTGATTAGTCTAATTATGTGATTTTTTTTGTGAATCTATAATTCATATCAAATAATGTATGTAATTTATATGTTTGTGGAACCAATATCAGGTGTGTGGATCTATGGAGTTAAAGCTATAGTATAGTAGTTAGTAAGACATGGTTAATTAAATGTATATCCCCAGAAATATTTAGTTTTGTATCCAAATATATTACGATAAATTTACATAGATACATATGTACAAGGTTATATGGACTATTTAAAGGTACATACAATGAAAAATTATATGATATATTGGATAAAGAATATCCCCGGAGAGTATTGTTTCCAATTTTACATGGTAAACATATCTAAAAAAATTCATCAGACACAAGAGATGATATAAGGAATTAGTAGAATCAATCATTCCATAAATTTTTAATCTATCAAATATGAAAACCTATATTATTAGACTGATTAATCCTATTTCATTATCATGGTAGGGAGATATCATCGAGAGATAGAAGATCTACATTGCTCTGTTGTAAAAACTATCATGATGTACATATTTTGTAAAAGGAATCCTTGATAGAATATTGAAGAGATGGAGAGTTAATTATGATGGGATAAAAATATTGTAGTATAAAAATATATAAAAAATACCTGAAATTGAAATCAAGATATATGATTTTTGTAGTACAGGATCTATTAGTTGGAAGAGTTCTAGGAAGCAAATGGTCAATGACTTAATGATATTTCTGGAGTATATCATGGATTCTATGGTGGCTAATTAAAATATGAAAATATCTAATTATATTAAAATTTTTATGGTTATGTATATAAATAAATACTATATTACTCAATATAGTGATATTTCTACAACATTGGATCTAAAAAAGGGCCTCATATTACCTAAATGGAAAACATATTTTGTAATTACCACTATAGTAACTATGGTCTAGTGGTTACAATTTTATATTGATATAATATATATGGGATTACATAACCAAGGATCAAACAAATTAGGATAATTGGGAAAGTACATATAATCCCCCTTTGATTTTGTGATATATATATTTTTTTTGAATTGATTTATTCATTTTGATATTATACATTTCATGTGACACTAAATATAGTATTTTTATCTTAAAGCTCAAAAATTAGAATGTGTTATAGACAATATCAATTTAATCATGTACTAAATGTAAAATAGTGTATCGACTGATCTACATGGAACACTGAGGCATGTTTACATTACTTGTAATATTAATATTCCACAGTGCTGTGTGTATCATATATGATCTAGTTTTACCGAAAAAAATATATTATAAAAATTATTATGATTCTAAAAAATAATATATAACTGAGAAATTATGATGGAGGTTTTGAGTATTCTTATCATATATATAAAAATATTTGATTTAATTAATTTTTTATTAATTAATTAGAAATGAATACAAGAACCAATTAAATATAAATCGAATGTTCTATAAAAATTACTGTAATGTTCAGAATATAATTTTTTCATATAAAATTAAATTAATTAATATTAGTGAATTACATTTATGAAAATTATATTTTCTCAATCCAATAGAATATTTTTTAACATTCATATAATACATGTTTTTGTATAATTTAGGAACAAAAAAAATATTACATATTAAACTATATATTTTAATAAAATTAGTAGTACGAACATTTAAGGGGGAACCTATTTTAAATATAAATTTTGGAACTTTTATTACTTTTGATATGTTAAAATAAAATTCTGTTTTTAAATATTAACATAAAAAATAGGATAGGGTGAATTTTTTTATTTATATGAGAAACATCATTTTTAATGGATAATGAGAAATTCTTACGTTTAATTAAAAACCACTATCTTGTTTAGTTTATTTATAAGGTTTAATTATATTTTAAAATAGTTTCCAAGAATAACTACATAAAATATAGATTAACTAATCCAACTTAGGTCATTTGAATCAATTTCACATAAAATATGATACAAAAAACACAACGTATTTTTGAACATTTTAACATTAAAAGATCTTATTGTTTTCTTGTTTGTTGGAATAAATTGAAAATAATTCCTACCGTGTTTGTGATTGAAATTATTAAAAATAGATTAAATATTTTTTATCATCATAATGTATAATTTCTAATGTGGTCAAATTTTATTTATGAAATATATTTTCAAAACTAATAAAAATTAATTAAAACAATTAACAAAATATTTTTTTGTTAAAATGGACTAAACCATAAATTGAATGCACAAAAAACATGGAATATTTTCCCAAAAAGATTATATACCCACATTTAGACCATATAATACCTTTTATTTATATTTTTTAATTATTTCTTCCACTTTTCATCGGAAAATTTGGTTTTAATTCTAAATCAAAAAATTTACATGAATGCCACTCCTCCTCCACTATAAAAATTCACACACCCCTTCAACTTATTAAAAAGTGTAAAGAACATGTTATCACAAATAATATGATCAAATAAGATCCCAAAATATATCCATTATTCATTTAATTCTTACTTTAGGCATAATGAAAATTAATTAAGCCATTATTTGCAAATAAAAATGTGTTACACAATAAAGAGGTAACATACTTCCTCAAATTCCTTTATCGATATCATAAACTGTTCTTATACCATAATTATATAATAAACTCAATATAATTATAATACTGGTATTTTATTTTAAATATTTTACCGTCACTAATAAACACTTCCATCAAATGGATAAACAACTTATAATTTTTGTGTACGGTGAACTACAACATCAAAAAACTACGTTGTTCATTTTTCTTTTACCACCTATAATTAATGGTTATTATAATGGAAAATATATTTTTATAAGATATATATGATATTTATTATGTTTTATACTTACTTAGTAGTTATATAAATCTGACATTCATGATTTCATTTTTCTGAAAATGCAATAACGTTATTTTTTGAATTGTGGACTATTGCCTCCTCAAAGCGACATGATTCATTAAAATTTCACATGAAATGTATTAAATATGGGTTTAGTAAAATTTTATAAAATATAATAAATAATAATTTTACTGTAATGAGATTGTATATATACATATATATTTTATTCACATTCGCTTATTTAAAATGATAATAAAACATAAGCAATGTTCATTTGTACATACGCCCTACCGTCTTTATGAATGGTTAATTTAATTTAATAGCTATAACATGTATAGAATAATATAAAAATTAATATAATTAATATATATGATGTATAGTTTTTTTAAAAATAAGTAAATCGTGAACTATGTAATAGGATCACGAATAAGAAGTAAAATTAGTATGATAGACAAAGCGGTTATTACTGAAATTATTGCATTAACATGGAATTGTTAATAAAAGGTTAATATAAATTCATAAGTGAGTTTTGTATTTTATTAGATATAATAATATGGTTATATTTTTTATATATTCTATACTTATATTTATTATATAAGATGATTGAATATGAACCTTGAAATTCAAGACTTTTTGTAAGGGAGTTTCATCTTACTTTTTATTTCAGTGGTATACATGTATTATTCACCACCCATTGATTTTGTGTGGTTTGTATTCTAAACATTGAAATAATTATTATAGTTAAGTTTATGGGTATTCACATATCCATTTTATGACATTTATTTAATAGTGTTTATGTTTCTAAAGTTAATAAATCAGTACCATAATATTTTCTCAATTTACCTTTCGTGAGACACTTGACATGTTACACCCCTATATTTTTCTATGAGGTATATATAGTTCCTTTGACTAGTTATATAATTAATATACATATTTTAATTTTATTTAATGTTTATTTAATTTTATTATTTTTCATTATATTATCATTCGGTGTTACCAATGTGGTAATGGTTTATAGCTACAACCTCATCATTATCAGGATTGTTTATGATTATATATAAATTAATGAAATATTATTGTCCCTATATCAAGAAAAGTAATTAAATTTCATACCCACAAGTTATTTATGTTATATCCATGTAATGGTAGAATTTTATTACTCATTGGAACATATGATAATTAATTAAATGTTTTGATGATAATCTGACATTATTTATCCTATCAGTCGAAAAATGGTGTTCATTAAGAAAACTTTTTTCAAATTTTTTATAAATTGTTTTATAATTATCCTATAATTAGTAAATTAAATTTTACCCCTGTATTAGTTTTTATGGATTATTTTTGAAAGAAATATTATTCTCATTTTCAAACCATTGCAATTTTCGAAACTTTTATGATGCAAAATTAATGTTTGACATGTACAGACTTACGTACTATCATGACCATATCCTCCATGATGATTCCATTTTATGTTTAAAAGTTTATTTTTCTAAAAAAGTTTTTCCTAATATATTAGATAATTTATTTTAAACATTCATTTCAAAAAAATGGGTTTTGAATAAAAGTATTATATTTAAAAATAGATTCAACTGTATTAAGGACTCATTTATATTAATTAAAATAAAATTATTTTTGAAATTATTTCATGAATTTTTTAAATTTTTTTGAATGTATCATTAAATAAAACTGTTTTAATTGTGTTTCAAATGTTTAATTATGATTTTCATAGTGTTTTAAAATAATAATGCTTTCAAAAATATTTTCAAATTTCATTTAAATGTTTTCAATGATATTTTTAATCAAAACGTTTTTAAATATGAATTATGTTTTTGAATGAATTTTTCATAGAGGAAAAAATATTATCCTCAAAAAAATTTAAATATAATTATAAATAATTCATTATTTGAAATATTTTTTCGAAATTGTTTTATGGAATGGATTATTTACGTTAGGTTATTTCCCAAAATTTTTTTTTGAAGTAATCTTTAAAAATAATTATTTATCTTAGATATTATAATTCTTAATAGTTTATGAATAATTGGGGACATGATATAGGAATACCATTCATTTTAATTATTTAATTATTTATTATTTAATAGAAATATGTTTAAGTTGCCCCTTTTCCTCCCATTGGGTATATGCTTTTGAAACCCACTTATTATCATAGGTTATTCATTGATGAAATAATTATGAAACCTATATATTTTCAATAGATTATAATGTGATGATTATTTATGATACCTATTTTATTTCATGGGGTATGAAATGATGTTTTTAGAACCCGCCTCTTTTTGTGGGGAATTACATGGTAAATTTTTTATTATATTTTCTTAATGTGTATTAATGGAGTTATTATGTAATGGAAAGGACATATATCATCCTCCAATGAAATGGGTAAAGAGATATATATCATGAGATAATGATTGGAATCAATTATATGGTCTTGATTAATTATGGGATGATCTGGAAAACTTGATCAACTATGGGATGATTGGAAAACCCCATCAACTAATGGAATATGGAGATACTTGATCCACTACGGGAATATTCAGAAACCCAATACCCTATGGGATGATTGGGAATCCCAGTAAACTATAGGAAGATTGGGAAACTCAAATTGTTATAAGTAAATAACTATGATATGGAATATTGGTGTATCCCCCCAGTACGTGTAGAACCTATTATTATATATGATAATTTTTAACATTTCATCATGACTTATGGGTTATGATATTAAATAGTATTGTGTGTTATAAAATTCTATATATTACTCCAATGTTATGATTTCATGGATAATTTATTTATTTCGTTATGATTTAGGACATAGGAAATTTTATCATTTTTTCCATGATTCCTGTTTAAAATATATGATATGAAGTGTATAATAATCTAATGTTATGATCACATTCTCATTCCCATATTACCATTTCCTTCTTACATATCTCAATTGTTTACCCTCAATGAATATATAATATTTTCCCAATTTTGTGTTTCATTTTCTATGTTTTGAATATATATTTTATGTGTGATATGTATAAGTGGTGTGATTGTTTCGGAGAACCGTTTATATGTGATAATGTTTCTAATTTATGTACTTTGTTCATGTAAAGATGTTTGTAAAGGAAATTAACAAATAATGTATTTCTGGAAGTTGTTCATATAATGTTGATTGTATTCTGAGAAAAAAATGTAAATAGTATTTAAGATAAAACTGTGTTTTTATAGTTGGAATCAGTGAAATTTTTGAGTTAATCTTTAGAAACTAGGATGAGATTACCTTAGTAATAATTCCAAGAAAATGTCTGAGAATAAGTTTAATGACCAGGTAACTATGGATAAATGTCTGGTAATTTTGGAAATGATAGATACAGTGGTTTCATAAAAAATGATATATATAAATACACTACTAGTAGAAGTTGTTATATAAAATATTTACATAGGATTAACTAATCAATCAAGGTACAATGGGCTTGAATAAAGCGTAATCTGGTACACGAAGTCTTGTCTTATTGCACACATTGTTTGATACTCCCATGGGATATGCTTTGGGAATTCAAAAACCCTCCACAAAACATCATGGAATATTTATAAATAATTTGGATATGAATAACCTAGTATAAACATGTGGTTTCATATATTAAGGATTCAGAATTTATAAATCCAATAAGTGTTTTTTATTGATGATGTGGTTCCTCACTATGAAAACAATTTATTACTCTATGATATTTGATTTAATTGAAAGTAACGAACTAGAAAGAATATTATAATGTGTTAGAAAACATTCTACTGACTATTCAAATGGGAAATAACTATAGTGAAGTACATTATAATCTAATGTAATGGGGTTTCATGAAAAATGATAAAACAACACGTACCTTAACCATCTATCGGACTCACCAAAGAAGAGAAAAAACGAGTTATCTGAGAGTTATGGTAATGGAGAATATGGCGGAAATAATATCCATTCTCCTTCTTATTGAGAATTTTGGAAGAATCACACAAGGGAATTTACAAGTGGAATAAGACGATGTTTTGAATGTGGGAAATAAGGATAGAAATCAGGTTACTAAGAATGGAAAATGAAATTTTCAGTAAACCCAATGGATGTGAATATTCTCCCCACCCAATGGTATTATAAATAGATGAATTCTTTAGATGTTTAAAGTATCATATTAATGAATATATTTGTCATAATTTGAAGGATTTTGAAGAGAATCACTAAGTTGTTATATGTAATGGGTTTTATTCTAATGTTGTATTGTCCAAATCAACATATGAAAGTTATGTTTTATTCAAAAAGTATTTTATTAATGAATGATTAAATGGGTTTTTGATATATTTTATGACATGATTCATATTTCATATTTTAAGAATGTTTTATTAAGGAATAAGAAATCAAATAATATTAAATTTTTTAATACGAAATTTTGATTAATAATATATATATTTTTTGAAATTCAAATATTATATTATATGAATCATGAAATCTTTATGTATTTTCAATATAATATTTTCATCATGGATGTGAAAGGATATTTTGAATGGTATTGGTGAGGTTGAAAAGTGATATCATTGAAAGATGATATTTTATTTATGGGATGGTAACCCTTATTTTATTATAGATGTTGAGATAATGATCTTTGGATATATATATTTGGGATAAGAATAAGTAAATTAGAAGGTATTGATTACCTCAGAATTGAAAAAGGATTTGTTGAAAATGTTTTCTATGTTATCTGTGATGAGTTTTATAACGTCTTTTATTTAATGATTACATCCAGCCATCTTTGAAATAATGAAGCATCCATGTTTTTGAAGAGAAATTTTTTGTAATTTAGGTTATTAATATGTTTCAAAACGATATACGATGCGTGTATTCACATGTTAGGAATATGGAAACAAAGAGATATATTATGATATATGGGGGGTCAATGATATAATGATATAGAGACCATATTTATAGAGTTATATATTTCCATCTCATGGAAGGGTTATCAGGTAAACCATTTTTGTAATTATTTATGTTATACATCATATAAAATTGTAGAGATTAAATTATCATGTCACTACACATGGATTTAGGAATATTGGTTAACATGTGATAAACTTTTTTGTAATAGATTGAATGAACTAACATTCTATTTATGGAACGCATTATCCACAAATTATTTACGAATGAAAAATCACATTCATTGCCTAAAATTAGAGATGATGTTGAAATTCATCAAGATACCACCAAAAATGATATTGTATAGAATAATTTATGTATATCATTTGAATAAAATTATAAGCTTTATGAAAAAAATAAATTAAAACAAGGAATGTTATTCTAGTAACTTTGTGTACTATGATTAAAATGGTCTATTAGATCATCATATATTTATGAATATATGATTTTTATATTTCCCCTAACAATGTTCAATGACATAATATATCAGAACAAGATAGTTATAGATCTTTTCCATGTTCATGTTTTCACTTCCCTCCTATGTTCCCATTGGAGCAGACCAAGTTATATGTTACACATATTAATCTATATGTTCCCATATTTTTCTTTTTAAGGAAGTTATAGATTTAATTTTTATGATGTGGATTTCAATGAAATGAATATTCAATTATTAATCAATTGAAAAACCTGAATAATTTTGAGGATGAAATTCATTTTAAGGGTGTATAATGTAACATCCATTGATATTATGAAATAATTACCTTCCAATTAATTTAATCATTATGATATTGTTCATTTCACATGACAATGAATATATTTTTTCATTATAAATCCATAATATATGTCGATTTATACAAAATAAAATGTTTTATGTGCACTAGACACATCATAAATATTATATTTATCTACAAGAAACACCTAGACCAACTTATTTAACAATCAAGACGAACCATCCTTAATGACTTGTGTAACATGCAAGACCGAGTTTTACCAAACAATAATATATTAGTAAAAATATTATTTCATAAAATAATAAAATATAATGTAGATTTTATGATATTGGTTTTTAATAGGATTCTATAAATTATAAAAATACATGTTTGAATTCATTAGTTAATAATTAAATGGAAATGAATATAAGATCTAATTGAATATTAAGGGAATGTTTCTATAAAAACTAATTTCCTTCTCACAAAATAAATTTAATCTAATTATAATAAATTAATAATTATCGGTGAATTATATTAATGAAATATATATTTTTTATATTCAACAAAAAATATTTACATTCATTTATTATATTTCATAGACCTAGGACATTAATTAACACAAAATTAAACATAAAAACTAGATTATTATAAACGGTATTAGAGCCTTTTAATTGGGAACCTATTTTTACTATAAATTCTGGAACATTATAATTATTATTTGTAAAAATAAGTATCAATTTTGACATTTAAACATAAAAATTTATTCTTGGTGCATTTTCTGTATTTTTTTGCGAAGTTTCATTTTTGATGAATAGTGATAAATACTATATTTTAATTTGAAACTAATTTTTTGTATAAATTATTTATAAAGTTAAATTACATTTATAATATGTTTTAAAGAGAACATTAATCTAATATACATTAATTAATAAATATTATTTTATTTTTATCAATTTTAATTTGATATTGGATATAATAACATACTAACCTTTTGATCATTTTTACTTTAAAACCCACTCTGTCATCATATCTACAGGATTAAATATAATATAATTTATACCATGTATGTGATTTTAATATTGAAAAATGGACACCATATTTATATTAATTATAATATTTATGGTCTAAGAAAGAAATATTGGTTTCTTTCTACTAATATTAGTGAATTTAACTAAAATTTATTTCAACAAATAAAGGAAAAATTTGTTTAATAAATGACTAAACCATACACTCAAGGGCCAAAACCACCTATAAAATTTTGAAGAATACAATTAATAGAAATATTTATATTCTATAATACCTTTAATATAATTTCTTTATTTATTGGATCCACGTTTTATAGATAAATCATGGGTGAATTCCCATTCCAAGATTTACATGAATATCAAGCCTCTTCCACAATAAAAATGTACCCAAACCTACAACTTCTTCACACTCTTAAATACCTTTTGAATACCCAAATATTACTCAAATAATCCCAAAAAAACCAAAAATTTCTCCTTTTAATCCTCCATTTTGGGATAAATATATCAAGTAAATCCATTTTGTTCAAATAATAATGAGTTATTCAAAGAAGTGGTAACTTATTTCTTCAAGCTCAGTTATTTTATTTTCCTTATCCATAACATATACTATTATTATTACATATATGTATAATAAACTAATTATCCTCAATATGATGATATTTTTTTATTACAAGGTTTATTCCTGAACATACACACACTTCCATATAATGGATAACAAACATACCTTTTTGTGTATGGAAAACATTCGGCTCACGAAATGATGTTATTTGTTTTTAATCTATCATCTATCATTATTGGGAAATATAATGGAAAATACGAATTAAAAATATTTATATGATATTTAATATGTATTAAAAATTATTTTGTTATTATATAAATCCACTCTTCATGTTTTTTATTTTCTGTAAATGTGATAACATTGTTTGTGAATGTGTGGACTACCCCCTACTCAATGTGATGTAATTCGTTCAGACATTACATGAAATGTATAAAAATGGGTCTAGTAAACATATATAATATATATGACATATTATTGATATTATAACGATATTATATATATATACATATATTTAATTTACATTATTTCCTTCAATACGATAATTAAAAAAAGTACCATCCATTCGTACGTACAAGCTACGATTTGGATGAATGAAGTTTTTCATTTAATATTTATATATTTTATATAATATAGGAAATATTAATATAATGAATGAATAACATATATAAATTATGTTTAAAATTTTGGAAAAAAGTAAATCATGATATATGTAAGATCCTGAAGAATAAAAAGTCAAAATACATAATATATACCGAGCAGTTATTACCAGAAACATTAATTTAACATTAATGTTTTAATAAACATGTAATATAAAATTATAAGTTAAAATTATATGAAATTAGATAAAATAATATGGTTCAATTGTATATTTATAATATACTTTTATTTAATATCTAGGTGTTTTTAATGTGTAAAATGATTGTAAAGACATAAGAAAGGGAATTTCATATTTTTTATTATTTCCCAAGGGTACATGTATTATTCATTTATAATTTATTTTGTGAATTGAATATACTACCAATGGATATATTATATCATTTTTATAATTAAATTTATTATTATTAAGTTATCCATTTTATTATTATTCTTTCATGGGGTTTATGTTTTAAAATTTAACAAACTGGTAAAGTATTTTTATCTCAACTTTTTCTCATTGAAACACATTTCATGTTATTAGAATATATTTTATATGAAGTGTATATACGTCCATATACATGTAATATCCTGAATATACTTTTTTAATGATATGTAATGCTTCATATAATTTTATTTTTTCCATTTTATTATGATTTAATGTTACCAATGTGTTGATGTTTTATATCTATAATCTAGTCATTATCGGGATTTTTTATAAGTATGCTTCTATTAGTGAGGTGTTGTGATACATATCACAATAACTCTATTTAATTTTCTTACACATTGGATATTATTTTTATATCAATGTAATGTTATATGTTTTCTACTCTTTGATTATTTATATAATTAAAAAAATATTTTTAAGAAACTCCTACCATTTTAATCATTTCGGTCATAAATATTCATTCTTAGAAAAACATGTTCTCTAGAAATGTTTAAAAGTTTTATTAATATAATACTATTTTGTTTAATAGACATTTTATCCCATGAATTTACTTTTTTAAAAAATTCTTTTAATATAAATATTCTTTTCAATTTCTAACCAAGTAACTTTTTTAAACATTTATGATATTAATGTAATGTTCGACATGTACCAAATTATATTCCTTTAAGACCATCATTTCCATGATGAATCTTTTATATGGTTACAAGGTAATTTTTTTTAAAAAATTTCTCTAATATTGAAATTATTATTTTTAAAATGTATTCAAAGAAAATTGGATTTAAAAATAGTTTTTTTGTTAAAAAAGTGAATAAATTATATCAAGCTTATTGTATATGATTTGTGGAAAACTATATTCAGAATAATTTCCGCACATATTTTTATGTTTTAATCACATTTAAATGAAATTGGTTTTTAAAATATTTTCAATATTTATTTATTATTTTTCATGGTGTATTCAAAGAATAAGGTTATCAAAATATATTCAATATTCATTTAGATGTTTTCAAATATATTTTAAATAAAAAGGGTTTCCAAATGCAATACGCTTTAAAAATCGTTTTTCCATGAGGAAAAGATATTTACCTCATAAATTTTCTTAAAAAATTATCATTCTGTCGTTATATAAAATGAATTTTCAAAATGGTTTTATGCAGATGATTATTAAAGAAAATATATTTCCTTATTAATTGTTTAAAGTGATATTTCAAGAACCTTCTACATCCAATATGTCGTTATTTATTATAGTTTAATCTTTATTAGAGAAATTATAAAATAATACCAATCATATTTTAATTAGATTTTTTATGTCTCAATATAATGATATTTAAGACACTTGTTTCTCCCCAAAGAGTTATATGAGTTTGAAACCCACATAATGTCATGGGTTATGCTTTTATTAAATTATTATAAAATATATATATTTTATAGTGGTTTTATTTCGATAAAATGAATATGATAAGAATTTGATTAAATAGATTATTATATGTTGTTTTGGAAAACCAAATATTTTTTTTGATCATTATCTTATGAATTTTTTTTTCTTGTGGCACAAGTATGAATTGTTTTATTATAAGAGAAGTGGGACCTATATCTACCATCAATGAATTGGGTAAGGAATTATATCTCATGAGGTAATGATTGGAATGATTTTATCGAGATTTCACACTCCGTGGGAAGATGTGGAATCATGATCCACTAAGGGAAGATGGGGAAACCTGATGTACTATGGTATAATGGGGAAACATGATCCACAATTGGAATATGGGGAAATCTAACCCACTATTGGAATATATGGAAATCCAATCCACTCTTGGAATATGGGGAAACAATATCACTTATAAAGAATGTACTATTAATGGTGATGGTGGTGTGTCCTTGTTAGCAGGTCTAGTCCCAATGAAGTTCCCTAATAAGATATAGATATTTGTTTGGACATATATGTATTGATATTACATGTTTATGTGTATTCCAAAATTCCACATATTACCCTTCTGTTATTCTTTAATTTCTAAAGCTCCTGATATCCACATGATTCATGCCATATTAACTTTTTAAATTTCTACCATTATTTTTGTTTATAATCTATTATATGCGTGGTATGATTTTTTAATTTTATGATCTTGTTCTCATACACATATTCTCATGTTTATTCCTATATATATTATGGGTTTACCTTTATTATGAATTAATTATAACCCCTTTTTATATACCCTTACTAAACTTATCAATATATATTTTATATGATATGTCAAAGAGGGGTGATAGTATTGAAGAACATTGTGGGAGATAATTTATCTAACAAATGTACCAGTACTTATGCTTTCATGTTTCTAAAGGTAGAAAAAATGATGCACTCTTTAGGAATATATTCGTGTAATGTATTAAGTATGTCAAAAAAATTATGTAATGTATATGTATTGTAAGAATTTTATTTTATAACATACATACATTATTTTCACATTACATTTAAAGAATGATGTTTAACATCAATCCCAATTAGAAATTTATTATTTTATCAGGTACATAATTGAAATCACTCAAAGCTCAAATTTTTCAACCATAATGATAAGGAATAAAATAATGTGGTGATCTATAAAAAAAATTATATATATATATATATATACTCTGTGAATGTAGTCATAGAAATATAAATAATTATATAGATAGAAATAATAGATTTTATAATGATGGAATTAATAATTATGAACTTTTAATTCCCTATATCAAGGCTTTATCGAGTACATCATACACATATAGGTATGTAATTTTACAGAAATCCTAGATAGTTTACCTAGTGAGAAAATCATATCCATCAACTTGTTAATTTAGTCCCCACCCATCAATTAATAAGTACGATGTATTCACTGAAAATGATAGACTGCATAATATTATACATCATAATATTACAATGATGAACACATTACAAGAAAACATATATAAATGGGTATGAAATACACTAAATACAGATGATAATTTATCACATGGTACATTATGATGTGTCATGGGGCTATTCTGAGGCCCACTCATACAATAATAATTTCAATGAATCCATCTAATGAAATAAGAGAATACGAAATAAAACAAATAATCAATACATTTATTATCAAAAATATCTATTTTAAAAATAGCACTTGTGAGGTAAATAAATTCCCCAATAAATAAATAAAATTACATTTTCATTATATATCTATATAATGAAGGTATATTGAAAATAATTACATAATTATTATGAATTACTAGTCAATGAACAAAAATTTTAAAAATAATAAACATAATAAATTTCCACACTTTTTGAAATCAGTAATTGGAATAACATGACTATAATACATATGGTTAATGAAGGTGGATTAAATCATTAATACATATCTCATTTGTAAAAACTGAACATTGATGGATGATAAAATATTTTATATTTAGCTTTAATGTGAGAACAATTCATTTGGTAAAACATTAGAAATGATCATGTTTTGAAATTTTTGATACTATGAGTTTAATCACACAAAAATACATAAAAGTTTAGATCGGATGTAGATGTTAATCCATGAATCATGGTTCTTATGGAGGAAAATTAATTCTAACAAAAATTAAAAATGGGGATAAATCATTAATGTGATTTTAAAACATTTTTTTCAATGCCTAAACATAGTATGTTTGATGTCAATTTCAAATGTCATTTTCGAAGAGGTGAAACGATTTTTTTTTGAAATAAACAAAAACATACATTCTAAAAACAGATCAATGTTTATAAAATATTGGTTTTCATAGGATAATTTAGATTTTATTTTAAAAAATATTGTTTTAAAAGGATATTTTTTGAAAAAATATCCAAAATACCATTATAAAATAACGAAATCCGTAGAAGGAAAATAAAAATTTATTTTGAAATATGGTAATGAGAAATAAGAAGATAAATTTTGAAGAATATAATTGGGTGTCAAAATAAAATAGTTAATTTAAATTAAATATATATATCTATCTATAATAATAATTCATAAAATATTATATGGATTATTAACAATGAAGATGTTTCTTTATGAAGAATAAAACCCCTCAAAGAGTGTAATTGATGTGAAAATAAAAAGTAGAGTTAATGTGAGAGAAATATAAATCTATATAAACTATAGTGGAAGTGAAATATAATTATATGATATGGTATATTTTGTTAATATAATAAATATAATGTTCTTGGAGAATGACCATAACTCGTTGAGTGAATATTGAGTTATAAAAATAGTCATTACTTTAGTAACACTTAGATCCAAAGATATGGAAGGATAGATTCATAATGTTATTTATTAAAACAAAAAAATACTTACAAATAATTTGAATATAATAAAATATTGTATTATTTTCTCAATAATAAGTATCAATTTGTTCTTAACTTTAGAAAACACCTCAATGAGTAGAAATTATGATCGAAATATTCACCTTAAATCTCATCATCCATGAATTCACATTAATCACCTATATATAAAAATAAACAAATAAAAAACAATTATAAATCCTTTTTTATATCTACAATAAATTTAATATTATGTAATATTCATTTATTATACAATCATTATCTAGTTATAATCTATTTTAATCAACAAATAAATGTATTATTTAATTTATATGAGTATGTAATGGAGATATAATACCTTATTATTTCGATAATTGGTTTGTCCTTCTTATATTATTATTGGTGTGATAATATATATTTTTTAAAATGATTTAAAAAGATCAAATTTCCCATTACATGTATTCTATTTATGATTCTAGATGATGAAAAGAAATATGAGATTTTTTTGTATGTTTTTTATGAGTAAATGGTCACGTACTAATAATGAGTTTGTCAGTCAGATTGGAGCAAAGGCCTTCATTTTTTTATTCTTGATAATGCACCTTTAAAGGGGTGATGTGGAACCCTTATATAGCCCAAAGTATTAGAGACAATTATATGCCCCATAGGTCTTAGACGAAATCACCCAGACAAGACAACTTGAAACTGCTCCTCCACAGCATATGTCATGATATTAGCACTCCACCTTCATTGGGTTGGTCGACTAGCTATCATATGAAAAGAAGCACATGATCGGTACCGATGGAAACGTGATACCGTCTTATTTTTCCGATTCTTTTTATCTCTTATCTAGTGAATGTGCATGCCCTAAATACTCATTTGATGCTTTAACCCTTATAGTTGGACTAGTAAAATTGTATTCATGCGGACCGAAGGCCTTGGGGTTTCCCTAAGACCTTAAATTACCCTGAAGTCCTTGAGAAACAACTCGACCAAAGGCTTTGGTGGCTCAAAAATTTTACAGGACCCGAGGAAAACTCATTGCAAAAAGGCCCATATGGGTGAATAGTTCTGACTACTATAGTACCGAACAATACCTGCTACAGTACCTGCAAAATACGAACTACCGTACTGCTATAATACTGTTATGGTGCTGGTTATAGTTCCTACTATAGTTCATGGGAAATACGCATCCACCCGGATTTGATCTTGGGACTCTTGGATGTACGTGCCGAGTCGTCACCAACCCGGTAGAGGATCATGGTCTAATCCATCAGAGTAATTTAATTGTTTCCATAGTAATTCATTAGAGAAATTTATATATATATTCATTATGGTGTTTATACATAACCAAACATGATCAAAATCTAATCAATGGGTGAGTATTGTTTCAAAAGAGATTTATTTGAAATAATTTTATTATTATACAAGTATAATAATTTTTATACTATTAATGTGGATAATTATATTTTAATAATTTTTAATATTGAACTAATTCAAGATGAAAATGAAATAGGTTTCATTATGGAGGTTGTAGTCCACACAAACACAAAAGACCCATGCTAATTATCCTAGGAAAATAAAAATAGAAACAATTTTGTTATATTTATATAATTTGAATAAAACATTAAATATAGAATTTATTCAATAATTACAAAATTTTAAAAATAACCATAAGGTTGTTATGAAAAATGTTAATGAAAATTTTGAATGAGGTGGTCCATATATAATATACAATCCATTCTCATTTGTTGAATTATTCGGAGAAACACATAAAATATTTATCATCAATACATAAATAAATTTTAGTATACTTATTATTTATATCAAGTAATTTCTAAAATTTTAAATTAAAATAGACAGATTTAGTATAATATTGAATGTAAAAATATTAAAAACTAATATTGGATTATTTTACATTAAAACAAGAAATATGTGTTTTTAAAATTGGATTATGAATATTGATGTTGTATTTTTGAGAAATAAATAACAACTAAAAAATATCTAATACCATTATGGAATTATTTGGGATGATTTTGGTGAAATTAGAAAGTCATGATGAGTGGGGAGAATTTTTATGGTGTTGAATCCTTTAATATATAATAGATTTGTATATTTTTTGATTATAAAACAGAAAAGTCCATATTAAATTGTTATAATGGTTCCACGAAAGTAAAATAATAGAGAGTGGAAGAGTGTTGGTTAATACTCCTTACAAATTTTTTTTTAGAAATGGTTTAAATTTTTTTATGATTTGTATTTAAATATAAATTTATATAAAATATACTTTTAGAATGGTGATCTTTTTTCCAATAAATACAAGAAATTTTTTTATCTAGCAGATGGATTTATCGATGATTTCCAAATGCAATGATAATTGCGGGACATTTTCCGGACAAAAAATGTGGGGATATGGTGGGTTATCATTGAAAAAAGTAGATATTGGGGCACTTAATCAATGAAAAAAAATAATTAATATAGGGGACCCATTATTAGGCCTAATAAAATATTGGTGATATAGAGGCCCTCTACGAGTGATAATAAACAAAGAATTAATAAATGGGAACCATTAGCAGAGATAAGAAAAAAACTGATAATGTAGGGGCCTTTATCAGTGCTATAAAAATAACTGATACGTGGGTGGTTACCAGCTCCAAAAAAACAATGATATGGGGAAGGGTGGCCCTTATTATCAAATTTTAATAATGTTGATAAAGGCACCGATTTTTGAGTTCTTTTTATCAAAAAGTGAAAAATTTTATATTTTATAAAAAAATTATATTTCCTTAAAAATTATATATTAATATATATAAATTTATAAATAATTATTAGAGGTGGAATAATATTAAATTACAATTTATATATAATATATTTACTAAAAGAGTTTTATAAAATAATTTAATATTAATTATAAATAATAATTGTTTAATTTTTATTGAATAATTTTCACGTAATAACAATTGGATGACATAAAAACTAGATGAATTAATGAACAGTCTAATGTATGTTTATAACATTAAATTTACTTCCAATACCCATAAAAGTTTATTTGTGTTCCCACTTGGGCTATACAACATATCACATTGATGCATGTGAAGAGGTATTTTCCAAGGTGACTGAGGTGATACACTTTTTACTATGTTTTCTAGGAAAATATTCCCAAAACTCCTCCATAATAAAGTTTTTATATTGGATAACCAAATCTTTAAAATTATATATTATTTCATCTTGTTTGAAAGAGAAATTCATGCTGGTTTTATGTGGGGGTTAAATTTATTACTAGGGTTGACATTCTTATAGATACTGTGGATTTGAAATTTTTTCATTTGTTATAATGTAGTCATATATATAATTTAATATATGCATATTTTATTTTATTTACATATTTAAATTCTATATTACAAAAAAAATTTACATAAAATGTAAATTTTCTATATTTTATAAATATGTAAAAAATATTTATTATTCATTTTTTTTCAAACTTAATAAGTACCCATTTTAATTACAAAATAGAAATGAATTGATGTTTATATATAATGAAAATATATACATATGTTTGTGTATTAATATATATATATGTATATGGTAATATATATTAATGAATATTAATAT
This sequence comes from Viscum album, assembly GCA_963277665.1. NCBI lineage: Eukaryota > Viridiplantae > Streptophyta > Magnoliopsida > Santalales > Viscaceae > Viscum > Viscum album. The sequence continues at coordinate 1,554,264,891 of OY728131.1, forward strand.
TTAATATATCTAAATAATTATAATTGTGAGTGTATATATATATATTTCTGTAACATCCCAAGTAAGTAATGAATAATAGATATTTTTATCTATGTCTATTAATGATTAAGATAGTGTTATAGAGGCTTAAAATGAAAATAAATACAATCTTATGCATGGAATACACTAATATTTTTAAAAGATTGTTTTACTACCTTTTGATGGCAAACCATTTTCGAATCTATCTTTTGAAAATTTTATAAACTATGTTTGTCAAAATAAACTTATTCTTTATGATTGGGACATCAAAATTTTCCTTGTGTGAATTTTTGGTATTTTACTCACAATGTTCATTTTTTAATGAATAGTGAAAAATAATGCATTTTACATCAAAACTGCTTTTTAATCTAATTTATTTTTATGATTAGATTATGTTTTGAATTGGTTTTGAAGTTAAATTAGAATATATTTTTACCCTTTTATCCAATGGTGGTCATTGGAATCAATTTCACTTTGAAATTAGACTTAAACTGGTGTCAATCTTTTAATACTTATGGTTTTGTAAAAACACGCTATTTGCTCTGGCAGCGGGAATTAATTATTAAATTAATTAATGTGACTTATATGATTTGAATTTTTTAAAATAGACTTCATTTTTTGAATTCATAATATCAAATATATCTTAGGGTGAAATTTTGGTAATTTTCTGAAAAACATCAATTTTTGATGAATAGTGAAACCACTAAGTGGTTATCAAGCAAACTGATTTTTCAGTGAAATGAAAGTTTACCACTAATGTGTATTGAATTTTTAAAATCTGACATACGTGGTTGTCATTAAAAAGTAAAATGTGGTTCAATGAGATTAAAATTATTTTTTGGTGAATAGTAACTTATTAAGTTTTTAATCGCGATTAGTGGTAATTAGTGTAGTTTAAGGTATAAATAATGCTTTAATAATATAAAATGACCTAGACACATGTCCCAAACTTATTGTTCGTGTCATGGCCGACCAAGACAAGCCATGGGTCAACTTGGGGACCCCGTGGAGACATTTTGGATGGGAAATGACATAAATAGCTTTTTATTTAATGTAAAAGTAAAAATGACACAAACATAATATGTTTTACGAAAACAATTTTTACATGGGGTTATAAAGATCAGATATTTGATTATAAATAGTAATTGGAAAGATAAAAAAATTTATTACATCATAGTATTTTTTTTATGATTTTTAGACATTAGAAAAATTAAATTATTTATGACATAATAATGATGCAGCGATGACATCATTATTTGACGATTAAAATAAAATGGAAAGACAATGTAAAATCTATGAACTACACATGGACAAAACCAATTGGATGAGTGGATTTCGAACCCTTATCACCTTATCCACGAATTATTTCAATGTGGGACCTTTTAAAACCGAAACACATTTTCAAATAAAGTAATATTTCTTTACTTTCCAAAAGCACCCCTCCTCTCCTCTTATAAAAGGCCCCCACCTCTACCTCATTTCACACACTCCTCAAGCCTTTGGCTCTGCCAAACCCTGCCCATTTACGCTCTCCACTTCCCTCTCCTCATCCTAGAGGATTTCCTTTGTGAAGAATCCTTTCAAAGGAAGCCATTAGGCTCAAATCAAAAGGAGTTACACTTTTAAAGGTAATTCATTCTCTCATGTTCATTTGTTTTATTTTGCTTCTCCAACCCCGTAAACTCTTTTTATTTACTTATTTTGTAACAACACCAGTATCTTCAATATACAAGGATTTTTTTATAATATTTATTTGAGCTACACTCTCACACAACTACATCAAATGGTTAAAGAACATATGGTTTCCGTGGATGGTGAAATTCTGCCTCCCGAACCGATGATTGTTCAATACTCATTTAACACCTTCAAAGGTGGCCATTATGATGTCACTATTTTTATATATGATATATAATATGTTTATGTTTTCCTTAAGCTTCTGTTTTTTCATTTTGGGCATACCTTTATGGTTTCAATTATGGGTAAACACGATATCTTCATTTTAGGAAGTGCGGACTACCGCCCCCTGAAAGTGATTTGATTCGTTAATACCATATGCGGTATGTGTAAAGGATAAAGTTAATGATATTATATATGTTATTATACTGGAATTATAATATACTCTTATGATTCCATTCCAGAAAATATGAAATAGAAATGGAAGTAGCGTCCATGCGTACATACGGCTTACCGTCTCCATGAACGGTGCATTTCATTTCTTACCTCTAAATGTGATTTAATATTATAAATACTTGTATATGATGAATATATATGATATATATGTTATCTAAATCATTAATATCATTCTGGATATAACGAACCTATGACCAAATTAACAACATGTAAGTGTAAGAAGTCTATTTTTGACTTAAGAACCAAATACAGACAAAATGAACATTATTAACTTAACTGATTAAATATGTTCATAACATGGTATAAAAGGAATAATGAACTTGAAAAAGATTCATAAGAAAGTAGAGATTAACTAAAGTTTATTATTCAGGAGATTAACGAACGGTCGGGTCAAGTCGGATACGAGGTATGGGACTTCATCTCAATCTCCTTTCATTGAGACATATTTTATTTTATACACAACTTTCTTTTAAACGGTGTATAAACCCCTTTGACATTTACGTTTATACAAAAGGAATCTTTTTTATACGAAGCGTTTAATAAAAGAAAAAAGGGAATTTTTTTGTCGTACGTATGCGGTGACAATGACCTCTCTGCCGTCGTAACCGTTATTTGAGTTTCGGTTTCCTCTACAAGCCATACCTTTTTTTTAAAACGAAAAATAAATACCATGTTTTACTTTGGTATTGAAAATGGTTTTCATAATGTTTTTATTATATCAATGTGTTGTATTGATATCTCGGGATTGAAATGTGGAAATGTTATGTTTCCTTTATGCATGTTTTATGTGATATGATTATGTTATGGTTCTTGGGCATTATTATGAAGACGGGTGGTTCCGTGATAAACTAAGGGCAGGTGAGCCCGTTATAGCTCTCCAATGCATTGGGTTATGCAAAGGAGTGAAACGTTAAGGTTTCTCCGAAGAGATTTTAGGGAATATACTGTGATGGGTATTCCAAACGTAACCAAGAGGGTTACTCCCTACGTAAGAATGTTATGAATGCCTCAAGTTACCTTTATGTCGTATGATTTCTATGATTTATTCATGATTTTATGAGGTATGTTAAAGTGCCTATGTTTTATGGGTAAAGTATGATTTCGTTCTTATGTATATATGAACTCATGGTTCCTTTCCATGTTTTCTTTATAACCCATACCGATTTTTTATGCTCATCCCATGTTTTTGAAATGTTTTTCACAGGTCAAGGGAAAGGTACATGATAAGATGATAGAGTCTAGGATGTGTCAAGAAATAATCCATTTTTTATTTTAAATGTGTTTCCATTGATGGGAATGAAGAATACTATCTTTATGTAACCACATTGTTCATATGTGGAATGTAATGCAAGTTTTATGATCTGATTCTCTAAAACTCTAAACCCGAAAAGATCCTCAATGTGTAATCTTGTAATAACTCAAGATTAAGTAAGGTTTAAGGCTGGGGCCATATAGTTGGTATCAAAGGTCGGTTTAGATAACATTAGGAGTTAGAATTCAATTAAATGATTATCCAAAAATATTTTTTTTGAAATGATATAGCATTTAAAGATTACCATGTTGCTTCATCTAAGACATGTTTGTTCAGAATGGTTTTCCGCAGAGGAAACAGGGAAGCAGTGCTAGGAAGGCATACAGAAGGAAATAACCTTCCGAATCAGCATCCAGAAATGGTCGGAATTGGAACTGAATAGTTTGTTGCAGTAATGGCGCAGTTGACTCAAGCGATAAATGGCGGTTGTATCCATACACGAGATCAGCCAGACCAACCGCAGAGGGACATGTCAGTGGTGGAACATTTCATGAGGCAACATCCACCATCATTTAGAGGATCATCTGACTCTGTGCTAGCTGAAGGGTGGATTAAGGAACTGGAGAATATTTTTGATGTCATGGGGTGTTCAGACAATCAAAAGGTTAGTCTTGCTATTTAACGTTTGGAGGGTGAAGCAGATCAGTGGTGGCCTATGGTTAAAAATATCAGGGATTCCGATGAGATTGATTCTCTTGACTGGGATGAATTCAAAGGTATGTTTCTTGAGAAGTAATTTCCTAAGGCTGTTCGACTTAGGATGGAAAAGCAATTCTTAGAATTGAGGCAAGAGGAAGACTCAGTGGCTTCCTATGAAGAAAGGTTCACTCGATTGGCAAGGTATGCTCCAAATTTTATCCGGGACCTTGATAGTAAAATCAATCGTTTTTACTCAGGATTAAAGCCAAAATATCGAAAGGCATTATCTTCTCGTGAGTTTAAAAGTTATGAAAATCTTGTTCGATGTGCTGAGAAGGTGGAAATGGAGTTTTCCGATGACCAAGTTTTCTATAACAACCAGCAGAAGAAGAGACCGAGGTGGCAGTAGAAAGGTATGAATTCTTCAAAAAAGTCTGATGGTAAGAGAACTAAGTTTCCAGTTTGTGATAAATGTGGAAAAAGGCATGCTGGGGAATGTCTTCTGAATTCTGGGAAGTGCTACCGATGTGGTAAGATGGGACATAAGACTCGTGATTGCACTGAAAAGGATCAAGGTGAAGGTAAGATTAAATTTGATTTACAGTTAGTGAAATGTTATAAGTGCAATGAGATGGGTCACTATGGAAATGATTCTCCGACAAGGAGCTTGAGTGATGGGAAGCAGTTAGACTACAAGCAGAAAGGGGTGGAGAAATCCTTTGCAACTACTTCAGCAGATGTCGGGCCATCAAATGAAGTTGTATCAGGTACTTTGTTTGTTTTTTCAGATTATGCCAGTGTGTTGTTTGATTCAGGGTCTACACATTCTTTCATCTCTGAAACCTTTTCTACTAAAATGGGAATACCATCTCAAGAAATGACTCCTGAACTTTTGGTAAAAACACCTGGGGGGAATGTTGAGGCAAAAAAAATTTATAAGAATCTTCCTATCCTTATCTGTGGAAAGAACCTACTTGCAAACCTTATTGTTCTACCTCTAGTAGAGTTTTATGTTATCCTGGGTATGGATTGGCTCTCTATTTACCATGCTAAGATTGACTGTAGAGCTAAAGAAGATTCTTTTCAGAAAGACATTCAGTTTGTTTACAAAAATGAACCCTTACTTTTGATAACATATCAAGAGGCCGAGAAACTTGTAAAAGATGGAAATGAATGTTACCTTGAACACGTCGTTGAAAATAAAGTAACTGTTCAGATTAATGATGTGCCAGTGGTAAATGAGTATCCTGATGTTTTTCCTGATGAGCTTCCTGGAATAATACCAGATCGGGAAGTTGAGTTTACGGTTGACTTAGTTCCTGATGCTAAGCCAATTTCAAAACCCCCTTATCGAATGGCACAAATTGAACTTTTAGAGTTGAAGGAGCAATTGGAAGATTTATTAGAGAAAGGTTTCATTAGACCTAGCACATCACCATGGGGTGCTCCTGTTTTATTTGTTAACAAGAAAGATGGTTCTATGAGACTTTGCATTGATTATAGATCCTTGAATAATATCACTATTAAGAACAAATATCCTTTTCCTCATATTGATGATTTGTTTGATCAGCTCCAGGGAGCTCAGTTTTTTTCAAAGATTGAATTGAGATCGGGGTACCATCAACTAAAGGTAAAGGAGGCAGATATTCCGAAGACCGCGTTCCGTACGAGATATGGCCATTATGAATTTGTAGTAATGCCTTTTGGGCTAACCAATGCACCTGCTGTATTCATGGATTTAATGAATAGAATTTTCCATGAGTTCTTGGATAAGTTTGTGGTGGTTTTCATTGATGATAATTTGGTGTTTTCTAAAAGTAAAGAGGAGCATGAAAGACATTTAACGGTTATCTTTCAAACCTTAAAAGAAAAGAAACTGTATGGAAAATTCAGGAAGTGTGAGTTTTGGTTGCAACAAATTTCTTTCCTTTGTCACATTGTTTCTAAAGATGGAATAACTGTTGATCCTGCAAAAACAAAAGTTGTGGAAGAATGGCCAAGACCCACAAATGTAACCGAGATTCGTAGCTTCCTTGGTTTGGCGGGATATTACCGAAGGTTTGTTAGAAATTCTTCACGGTTATCTAGTCCAATGACTAATCTAACTCGGAAGGGTGTTATGTTTATCTGGACAAAAGAATGTGATGATTGTTTTCAGGAATTGTAAAGAAGATTGGTGAATGCTCCAGTTTTGGCACTACCTTCCAGGAATGGTGAGTTTGTTATATACAGTGATGCTTCATTGAAAGGACTTGGTTGCATCCTAATGCAGAATGATCAGGTAATTGCTTATGCTTCACGACAGTTGAAAACTCATGAGGTAAATTACCATACACATGATTTGGAACTAGCTGCTGTTGTTTTTGCTTTAAAAATTTGAAGGCATAATTTGTATGGAGTAAAGTGTGAAATATATACCGATCACAAAAGTTTGAAGTATATATTCACTCAGAAAGAGTTAAACATGAGACATAGGAGATGGATAGAATTAATCAAGGATTATGATTGTACAATTCATTACCATCCGGGAAAAGCAAATAAAGTGGCTGATGATTTGAGTCGAAAAAGTAATGCTTCATTAACAATGTTACGGTTGGAACGTGATCCTTTGGTTAACGTTTTGATGAACTTTGGAATAGAAGTTGTTGGTGCAGGAAGTCCTTCTGTTTTGTTTCAGGTATCAGTGAGATCTTCTCTATCGGATAGAATCAAGCAAGCACAGAAGCAAGACAGTGAGTTGCAGGAAAAGGTAGAGCTGGTTCAGAAAGGTAAGTTTCCTGAATTCAACATTGATAATGATTGTGTTTTGAGATTTGGTAAGAAAGGAAAGTTGAGTCCAAGGTTCATTGGACCATACGAAATTCTGGAGAGAGTTGGATCGGTTTCATACCGAGTGGCTTTACCTCCGAGTTTATCTCAGGTACACAATGTTTTTCACATTTCTATGTTGAGAAAGTATATGCCAGATCCATCTCATGTTTTGAGTCCAGAGGTAGTTCAGCTGGAAGAGAACCTATCTTTTGAGGAACAACCGGTCCAGATTCTTGACCACAGGGAGCAAGTGTTACGGAATAAGGTGATTCACCAGGTAATGGTTTTGTGGAAAAACCACATGATTGAAGAGGCAACATGGGAATCTGAAAATACAATGAGGGATAAGTACCCCCATTTATTCGATACGTAAATAAATTGCGGGGACGCAATTTTCTAAAGGGGGGAAGGATGTAACATCCCAAGTAAGTAATGAATAATAGATATTTTAATCTATGTCTATTAATGATTATGATAGTGTTATAGAGGCTTAAAATGAAAATAAATACAATCTTATGCATGGAATACACTAATATTCTTAAAAGATTGTTTTACTACCTTTTGATGGAAAACCATTTTTGAATCTATCTTTTGACAATTTTATAAACTGTGTTTGTCAAAATAAACTTATTCTTTATGACTGGGACATCAAAATTTACCTTGTGTGAATTTTTGGTATTTTTTTGACAATGTTCATTTTTTAATGAATAGTGAAAAATACTGCATTTTACATCAAAACTGTTGTTTAATATAATTTATCTATATGATTAGATTATGTTTTGAATTGGGTTTGAAGTTAAATTAGAATAAATTTTTACCATTTTATCCAATGGTGGTCATTGGAATCAATTTCACTTTGAAATTAGACTTAAACGGGTGTCAATCTTTTGATACTTATTGTTTTGTAAAAACACGCTATTTCCTCTGGCAGCGGGAATTAATTATTAAATTAATTAATTTGACTTATATGATTTGAATTTTGTAAAATAGACTTCATTTTTGAATTCATAATATCAAATATAGCTTTGGGTGAATTTTTGGTAATTTTGTGAAAAACTTCAATTTTTGAGGAACAGTGAAACCACTAAGTGGTAATCAAGCAAACAGATTTTTCAGTTAAATGAAAGTTTACCACTAATGTGTATTGAATTTTGAAAATCCGACATACATGGTTGTCATTAAGAAGTAAAATGTGGTTCAATGAGATTAAAATAATTTTTTGGTGAATGGTAACTTATTAAGTTTTTAATCGCGATTAGTGGTAATTAGTGTAGTTTAAGGTATAAATAATGCTTTAATAATATGAAATGACCTAGAAACATGTCCCAACCTTATTGGTTGTGTCATGGCCGACCAAGACAAGCCATGGGTCAACTTGGGGACCCCATGGAGACATTTTGGTTGGGAAATGACATAAATAGCTTTTTATTTAATGTAAAAGTAAAAATGACACAAACATAATATGTTTTGCGAAAACAATTGTTACATTGGGTTATAAAGATCAGATATTTGATTATAAATAGTCATTGGAAAGCTAAAAAGATTTCATACATCATAGTATTTTTTTTAGGATTTTTAGACATAAAAAAAATTAAATTATTAATGACATAATAATGATGCAGTGATGACATCATTATTTGACGATTAAAATAAAATGGAAAGACAATGTAAAATCTATGAACTACATATGGACAAAACCAATTGGATGAGTGGATTTCGAACCCTTATCACCTTAGCCACGAATTATATCAATGTGGGACCTTTTAAAACCGAAAAACATTTTCAAATAAAGTAATATTTTTTTAATTTCCAAAAGTGCCCCTCCTCTCCTCTTATAAAAGGCCCCCACCTCTACCTCATTTCACACACTCCTCATGACTTTGGCTCGGCCAAACCCTGCCCATTTACTCTCTCTAAATCCCTATACTCATCCTAGAGGATTCCCTTTGGGCAGAATCCTTTCAACGGAAGCCTTTAGGCTCAAATCAAAAGGAGTTACACTTTTAAAGGTAATTCATTCTTTCATGTTCATTTGTTTTATTTTGCTTCTCCAACCCCCTAAACTCTTTTTATTTACTTATTTTGTAACATCACCAGTATATTAAATATACAAGGATGTTTTTATAATATTTATTTGAGCTACACTCTCACACAACTACATCAAATGGTTAAAGAACATACGGTTTCCGTGGATGGCGAAATTCTGCCTCCCGAAACGATGATTGTTCAATACTCATTTAACACCTTCAAAGGTGGCCATTATGATGTCACTATTTTTATATATGATATATAATATGTTTATGTTTTCCTTAAGCTTCTTTGTTTTCATTTTGGGCATACCTTTATGGTTTCCATTATGGGTAAACACGATATCTTCATTTTAGGAAGTGCGGACTACCGCCCCCTGAAAGTGATTTGATTCGTTAATACCATATGTGGGATGTGTAAAGGATAAAGTTAATGATATTATATATGTTATTATACTGGAATTATAATATACTCTTATGATTCCACTCCAGAAAATATGAAATAGAAATGGAAGTAGTGTTCATTCGTACGTACGGCTTATCGTCTCCATGAACGGTGCATTTCATTTCTTACCTCTAAATGTGATGTAATATTATAAATACATGTATATGATGAATATATATGATATATATGGTATCCAAATCATTAATATCATTCTGGATATAACGAACCTATGACCAAATTAACAACATGTAAGTGTAAGAAGTCTATTTTTGACTTAAGAACCAAATACCGACAAAATGAACATTATTAACTTAACTGATTACATGATGTTCATATCATGGTATAAAAGGAATATTGAACTTGAAAAAGATTCATAAGAAAGTAGAGATTAACTCAAGTTTATTATTCAGGAGATAAATGAATGGTCGGGTCAAGTCGGATACGAGGTATGGGACTTCGTCTCAATCTCCTTTCATTGAGGCATATTTTATTTTATACACAACTTTCTTTTAAACGGTGTATCCCCTTTGACTTTTACGTTTATTAAAAAGGAATCTTTTTTATACGAAGCATTTAATAAATGACAAAAGGGAATGTTTTTTTCGTACGTATGCGACGACAATGACTTCTCCGCCGTTGTGACCGTTATTTGAGTTTCGGCTTCCTCTACAAGCCATACCTTTTTTTTTTAAATCGAAAAATAAATACCATGTTTTACTTTGGTATTGAAAATGGTTTAAATAATGTTTTTATTATATCAATGTTTTGTATTAATATCTCGTGATTGAAATGTGGAAATGTTATGTTTCCTTTATGCATGTTTTATGTGATATGATTGTGTTATGGTTCTTGGGAATTATTATGAAGATGGGTGGTTCCGTGATAAACTAACGGCGGGTGAGCCCGTTATAGCTCTCCAATGCATTGGGTAACGCGAAGGAGTAAAACGTTAAGGTTTCTCCGAAGATATTTTAGGGAATATACTGTGATGGGTATTTCAAACGTAACCAAGAGGGTTACTCCCTACGTAAGAATGTTATGAATGCCTCAAGTTACCTTTATGTCTTATGATTTCTATGATTTATTCATGATTTTATGAGGTATGTTATAGTGCCTATGTTTTATGGGTAAAGTATGATTTCGTTCTTATGTATATATGAACTCATGTTTCCTTTCCACGTTTTCTTTATAACCCATACTGAGTTTTTATGCTCATCCCAGGTTTTTGAAATGTTTTTCATAGGTCAAGGGAAAGGTACATGATAAGATGATAGAGTCAAGGATGTGTCAAGAAATAATCCATGTTTTATATTAAATGTGTTTCCATTGATGGGAATTAAGAATACTATCTTTATGTAACCACTTTGTTTATATGTGGAATGTAATGCAAGTTTTATGATCTAATTCTCTAAAACTCTAAACCCGAAAAGATCCTGAATGTGTAATCTTGTAATAACTCAAGATTAAGTAAGGTTTAAGGCTGGGGCCTTATAATTTCACACACATCGAAGAAGATGTATAAAAATATATATAAATAAATATAAATATCATATATTTAAAAATAAAATAAGGCATGATGGTGGAAATGGATTTACATTGTAAAATGATGGTCATAAGAATGATTCTAGGTGAACGTGGGTCGGTGATAATATATCTTTCACTGAAAAAGTGGGTATTAATAACTATTAAAGGGATGGTTGTGAATGCGTGCCTGTGGGGTGGGGGTGAATTGTACTGAGTAAGGGGGCTCATGATAACCAAAAAGGTGTAGTCATGTAAACAAAATATATTTCTCTAAAGATTATAATCACTTTGAAAAAACACATTTAAATAACCTCTTTATCAACACTAAACAAAAGAACTAATAAGGGGTCCCTTTATTAGTTATTTTTTAGAACTGATATTAACACCCTTTATCAGTGCTAAATAACACCTATAAAGCCACTATTTAAGATCACTAAAAATGTTTAATAAATTACCTATTTTTTGTGATTTTATTTAGAACTAATAAATATTTAATTTATATTAATTTTTCAGAGAGATAATAAAGGATAGATTATAACATTTCTTCAGCGGTCAGTGCTTTCTTAGAACATATAAAGCCTTTTTAGGGCAATTAAAAGTGTGTTTTGTAAAATAAATTGTTATTTATTTTTGTGGAAAAATAGGAAATAAATTATAAGATAATCTTATTATTTTCATTTTAATTATGAAAACATTTTTTTATTATAAATTACATGATTTGAGAAAAATTAATTTTAAAATAAAATATGTAGAACACAGAAAAACCTGTCTTTTATAAAATAATCAATCATATCCTAAAATACTAATCATGGGTATATAAATTCAACAGTATAATTTAAATGTTAAATTCTTTTAATAAAATATATCAAAGGACAATAATATTGTTTCATAATTTTCTATGTCGTTATTTTTATACTAATTACACCATAAAAGTCACAGAAATTGTAAAAAAATTATTTTGTACAGTTCTGGGTAAAATTTATAATTTTATTGAAATACCAAATATAACATTTTAGATGATATTAATAAAAGAATACAAAAAATAATTTATTCTTATAAAAATAATATTATAATATATATGAAAATATTATTTACATGGAATTAAAAAATAAATAGTTAAACCTAATAAATTAAAAAATTATTTTTTAATTGTTCTTAATGTTTTATTATATAATTCATTAATTTAAATAATTCTAATATATTAGTTCATATATATTAATATTTTATATTTTTATCTTTCTAATTATTTAGATAAAATAAATAATATTTTATAAAATAGTTATTTAAGAAAGAACATTCCTTCTTAATTTTATGTCATGCGAACTATTTAATTCTACATGGAAGAAATTTTATTTTAGTAATATCTTTTTTACATGTTGTTTTATAATTCATATTATTTTGATAATAATTTTAATCAAACATGTTATTAATCATTTTATTTTCATTTTTCATGCAGAGTAAGCTATCAAAAAAGTTTGATTAATTTAAATGAATAATTTTTTTAAATATTAAGGTATTACATACCCAAAAAAAATTACATCATCAAAATTTTATTTACTTCTCACTAATGATATTTTTAAGGGTTTCCAAATGAGATATATGATTTAATAATTGATTCTGTTGAGGATTTGACATTAGTAACTTGTGTATGTTTGGGAAATTGATATATTCATTCTAAATATATATTTCTTAGTTCTATTTATGATGAATAATATTCACGATTGGGATTTAAAGATTAAATAATGTAATCATTTTTTTAGAGTGTTTAGAGTAATCCATTTATAAACAAGTCATTATAAGTTGATTTGAGATAAAAAAATTGTTTTATCTATTTCATTAATTTGGAGTGTGTGTGGATATTGAAAATAAATTTATATAATCGCATAAAATTCATCTAATGGAAGGATAAAAATATGTTTATAATGAATATTTCTTAATCATTAAATTGTCTATAATAAAAATTAATTTCATCCTTTAATTCCATCACTTAATTGTGGTGGTGATTTTATTCTATTAGAGAACATCATAGGCTTACTATAGGTCAAAGAATAGAATCATATAACACATATAGGAATATACTGTGGAATATTATTGATTTATAAACCACTTATTTTCCATTATCCCCTTCAATTGTAATCATTTCTTAGGATATGATTTGTTTCCAATATTTATGTAGTTGATGTATTAGTAGAAACATTGGATGAACTTTTATTTCTTTTTATCTTGTTCACTGAAATCATTATTTTGTCTCCATAATTAGTCGCTATAAGCCCCAAGTTTATACACATAAAATATATTATATCTCTATAAAGTTATTTACATTGGTTATACTTCCCACATTTAGGAAACATATGGTTTTGAATATTCTATTTTTCATCATCTCTTTAACACAAACAAACCTGAGATTTCATCACACTCTTATTTGGTGTGTTTGTGATACAAACTATGATCCAAATTTTATTCAAAATTAATTAATGTCAATTTGAAATAATAATAAAAATTCACATTCCAACTCTTATATTTTTCAGTTTTTTAGTGGGAAAATCACTATATTTCCCTTTGAATCAATTACTAACTCAGTTTCTTCATGATCAAAAAATTACTTAAATACTGAATAGTTTAGGAAAGAGAAAAATAGTAATTATAAAGTAAAATATATGAACCTAGAATAATAATTTCATAAATGTCGTAATTATCCTTATATATATATATATAATTTCCAATATAGGATATCTATAGTGATCCAATATTTGGTTTCGTAACGTAAAATATTAAAATCCCTCAAATGCTTCATTTTGAGAATATAAATTAAGAACATCATATTTTCTAAGCGTGACAAACTAGGTGTGTAGATTGGATACTTTTTTATTCCTGAGTTGGATACCAATTTAATACCAAATCATCATTTTCAGGGTTATGACCCATGTGTTTATATTTTCCAGAGCATTTATCAACATTTATATATTTATATATGGATTTTATTTTTAGGAAACTAAAAATGACGTACCTTATAAAAATTTCAAAAATGTAATCTAATGATTTTAAATATTCCTAGAGTTTTATATATTGTCATGTTCACTAATATATATATTCCTAAATATAATTACTATGGTTTCGTCAAAAAATTCATTGATTTCAACAATAATGCACTAGTACATGTTTCCTAAAGTTGATTGTCACAATATTATGTTGGTAAAATATTGAAGGGATCAAATTACTAAGGACTCTATAGCTTATAAATAAAGGAAAAATATATACACATATGAATATCACATTACAATTTAAAAGATGAAATATCACCAAAATTATAGAGAGAAGATTTCTATTTAATCTAAAATATGCTATAAATCACTTCAATTTCACTTACAAATATTTTTTATATATGAAACAAAACTAAGGTGGGAAATATGATACTCTGAATGGGATATAATGACAAGAAATATATCTTATATTAAATCATTCATAAATAATATGGGAAAATTAATTATAATTAAATAATTTATTATAACTTATCAAACTATGTTGAAATTAATCCATGAATGTAATATCATTATAAATAATCAAATCATTAAAAGTAACATTTTCTATATTTTTGGCATGGATAATGATGGATATAAATTATTACCTTGTTGGACTTATCTAAGAAATCATATATAAATAGTTAACGTATATACAAAATCCAAAGTCTAGTTTTTCCCTTTAGACATACAATTTGATTTCTGGGTTATTTAGAGACCATACTAACACTTAATATGTCAAAAACATTCACTATAAATGATATAATTAATATTATAGGACATTATAATCATACCAAAAAATTACTTATTATTTGACATAAAACATAAATGGGAAATTAATACACTAAAATCCTATAGTAGTCTATCTCATGATACATAGAGAAATATCCTGTTCATATTTCAGGCCCATAATAGCACATTATAATTCCAACACATCTTTTATATTAATGGGGTGAAAGAAAACATAATCAATGTACAATAGAAATAAACATTTGCATTAGAAAATTGTAATCATGTATGTCAATAGTTTTACCTTTCAATAAATTTAATTACATGATCTCAAGCTATCCAAAAAAGAATATGTAAGGATAATAAATATATAATTACCTTTCTATAAAAATAAAAACACACTGTTTTTTAAAATGTTAAAAAGATGGTTTTCCAATACATTACACAATCAATAAATTTAATAACATGATCATAACAAATCCAATAAAATTAAGTATATGATATCCATATATAATATCCTATGTTAAGCATATGAACATTAATGGATTTTGACATAGATGAAAAATACCTTCAAATAATGAACACCTCATATAGTTTAACATAAAAATGTATCAATAATTATTTTGTTTGAAACTAAGAGTTTAATACCATAAGAGAAACATATATTTATATTGGATTTATAATTAAATCAGTGGATAATAATTCCAAATGTGTGAAAATCATTCCAACATAACGATGAAAATAGGGGAATCATCATAAAAGTTTTTATTAAAACATTTTAAAAATGTAATAAATGATGTTATAGATCACCTTAAAAATTCATTTTCGAAGAGGTAACATTTTTTTAAAACACATTAATTGAAAATATAATTTGAAATTATTTAAAATGAAATATGGGTTTTCCAATGAAAATTGTTATTGATAGATAAAAGATATTATTTTTAGGATACATTCCTTGATAATATTTGAAATAAACATAATTAAAAACACACATCATGAAACCGAAATATTTAATTTTATGGAAAGTAATAGAGTTAAATATGAAAATAAAATAAGAAAACACAAAATTAGGATTGAAAATAAATACATTTGTTTATAGAATGAATATTGAAATTGTGGAAAAATATACATTAATTAGGATTGGGATTATTCCCAAAAATTATGGTTTGTATTATAATGAAATACTTTAATAGAGAAGGAAATGAATTAAAAATCATTAAAAATTTATTTTATGAGTGTTAAATTTAAATCCATATAAATTAATTTGGAATTAATAAATAAATCAATTAAAATGTATAATATATTATCCTCATAGTATAATAGTTTTAGGGGAGTGATCGTAACATAATTAATGAAAATAGATATATCTAGTATAATAAAAAAACATTTCCCCAGCCCCTTCCTTTGTAAAAATCCAATTTTGAAGTGTTTTGGAAGCTATTAGTGGATCATTTCAAGAGTTTAACAAATTTCCATTTTTTTTGTCGACAGATCAGTTCATTGGAATGTTAGTGTGTCGGTATGTTAGTCGGTCAGAATGTTAGTGCATCAGAATGTCAGTGCATCGACATGACACTGTTTCAGCATGAAAGTACATTAGTGAGTTGTGGAGTGTCAACATCAATGAGCCATGGGGTGTCAACATAAGCGAGTTGAGGTGAGTTGGCATCAGTGAGTCAAGAGGAGTCGACATCGGCAAGTCAATGGCATCTGCATTGATGAGTCGAGGGTGTCAGTGTTGGTCGGTCGAGGTGTTGGTAGGTTGTGTTGGTAGCTCACTCAACGTTAGCTCATCATTGGTGGCTCAACATTGGTAGGTTAGGGCGTCAGTACATTGAGGTGTCGATATAATGTTGGGTCAGTAGGTCCTGGCATCAGTGACTCACTTATCAATGACTGATTTCCAGTTTTCAATAGTTTTTTATGTTTTGCGCCAATTACTTTTTCTTCTCCATTTAATGTCAGTATATCATCCTAGAGATTTCTACTACTATATTTACACCAATTACAAGGTTAATGATTAAATCTCAATTAATTATAATGTCTGAAATGGACCAGCTGCATGGTTGAACCACGATATGACTTTTAAGTACATTAAAATGGACTCCCTGATTTTAGGATATGAACTCTTCTTAAGTCGAGATTATATCTTCCTTATTAATTTTTATTTCTTGTGGTCCACCTAGATATTTCATCCCAAGATGAGTCATTCAACTTTCTTGGAGCCCTTCCCACTCTTCTAGGTAGTTCTTCCTATGAGTCACACCATCCCTTATTCTTAGTTCATGAAGGAACATTGATCCTTGATCATCTAAGTTGGTATTTTATTTTTCGTGTCATTAATTTTGTACCATGTAGGGTGGGTATATTAATGGTTCCATGTTAGGAATGGATTGATACTCCTCTTGATGCTATAATTAGACAAAGATTTAATATACTCAAAAGATGACTCACACAAAATATAAAAAATGGGTCGTGTCTGGTTGATGTTTATCGCCTATATTATTTTGTTATCTATGTTTTTTTATGGTTGTTGTGGCTGTATTCCTTTAGAAAATCATGGTTGTTGGTGTTATTTTATTTTGCACTAGTGGTGTTCTATTTTTTGTGGTGTTTTTATGTACAAATGTAACATGAAATATGATAAATCACGTACACACGGTAAAATAATGGGATGCATCATGATTAAACCTATTCTTTGATCACCCTGGTTATATTCATGTGGATGTTAAATAACCCATGTTTGTTAAATTTGAAAATCCTTGGTTTAATAGATGTGTTTATATGTTGTGGGTTATATTATAAGTTTTATGTCCTTAGTATGTGGATTGATACATGAGGGACATATTGGGGTCTCACTCTTGTATATTGATTGATTGTGTAATGAATTAACTTGTGGGAAGGTGAACTGCCTTTATGTTGTGTTGAGGTCATGAAGTGATGTCGAGTAGTGGGGCTATGGTGGGGTTGTGAACTCCTTATGAAGAGGGATAAAAATTGAAAATTTATTGGGAAGGGGGGATGTAAGGCTAGGTAGTGTGACAAGGAATGTGCAATATCACTTTGACGAATGATAATTGATAGTAGTTGAATGGGGATGTGCAGTGGGACGACAAGTCTATTTTTGTGATGTTCTCTAGTAGAACTGTAGTTTGGTTTGTTTAGTTTCATGGTGTAGTTATTATTTTTAGTTTCCTAGTACTGTCATAATAATTTAATGTGAATCCTCTTAAAAAATAAATGAAAATTAAAAAAATGGTTTGGGTTTAAGCATGCCAGTGGTTGTTTTATGGTTATTTATATAGGAGTAGCTGCAAAAGTAGTGTTGGTGTTGGCTTGTTGTCTATTCATGTTAAACCATATGTTCGAGCTATGTTTTTGTTTAACTATATATATTGAGTGTAGTTCCTTGTAATTTTTACATGATCCCCATGATTATTGAGCAATATGTGCCAGACACATCCATTTCATGGGGTATAGTGTCATTCCCAACATCCCAGGGGGAGGACAGAAGGATGTTTACTGATATTCTTGTAGGCACCATCTTCTTGATTATTCTGCTGGGGCATATCTGGGTGGGCTGTAATGGGTCAAGATTTACCATAGTCTAAGATTTTTCGGGAACGTGAGTGTCTTGGATGATAGGACTAGGTGTTTGCGGGCCATGTTTTTTTTCTAACGTGACTTCGGGATGCGTCCCATGTGTCTTTGGGAATGGTGTGTATTTTTTGTGGCCCATGTGACTTCTGGATTGGATATGGTTGTTTTATACTAGGTGTCTGCATGCATTTTTTTGTGTGGTTTGAGGCCAAAGAGTGTGAGGGTAGGTTGTGGCAGTGGGATTATGTATGGGTAGACTGGTAGCATGAGGACATCCAATCATTTGGAATGAGCAATTAACCGGTCTGAATGTTCTATGTGGTACCCAAATATTGATGTTATTATATGATTATATTACGTGACTTTCATTACATGGGTGAGTGTTTCTTGGTGTAGTTGATCTGGTTAGTATACCTTAGTAGGTTCTTGAGGTTCTTCTGTTTTCTCACAAGGGAATTAGAATGTTCCCACATTTTTGAATGTCTACCCTTAGTTTCCCTACTGAGTATATGTGTATGACCACCATAGAAATGTATAACTCTTTTCACATTCTCCGCGGACTTTGTTGACCAAGAAGGACATTACTAGATCGGGTGTCGGGGTAATTGTTTCCATTTAGTTTCATTTCTTTGGTAATTTATTTTGGAGTTTTGTCTTACTTTTTATCAGTTTTTCTTTTGAACATTCAAGTGGGAATGGATTCTTTTTGTTACATTTTCCATTATTCGTGGTGTTTTTGGGATCTTTCCATCATATATCCAAATATTATTCTATAAAATGGGTAATTACTTTCATTTATGTAATATTCTATAGCCTTAGGGCTAGTCACCGCTCTAGGGCCGACTAAAGGTAGAACTTGGGGAAAATTATCTCTCATTCACCTTAAATAAGGAATACCGTTAAGGACACATGACATTAGGGTCCCCTATGATTTGATGCGAGGACTACTGTCTTATAGAACGACCTTGTGAGGCTACACTGATTGTTGGGTGGAGACCCTAAGAAAGGTATAAGAATTATAATGACTTGTGTTCTTGTGTTTCTTGGGTGTTTTGGGAATTAATATAAATAAAAAGTATAAACATAATTTAAATCGAAGTTTTAACACCACTCAGGCATATGATTTTCTTGTTTTCTTTTCTAGCTATGGAACCCGGATATCATCCACATGTGGTACGAGTATTGAAGGACTAGCATATTGATTTGGCTTACTATATGAGGGATGGTTGAGAGAAATAAGATGACCAGTGGTGGATGATGATTTGTTCCATCCATAAACATTCCCTGGGAATATATAAGGGTATCATACTGAATATGGAGATGGAGAGCTGGCTCCAGGATCTGTTGATTTATTTTAGCTTGATCTTGGTACTGACAGAGTACTGGGTTCTCCAAGATGTGAGCCAGATGTGAGGTTTCGCTGGAATGATTCTTGAAGGAGGCACTCCAATCTTCTCTACAGCATGTTGTTACTTCCATCACTCTACAAACAGAATTTTAGGTTTAAAATAAGGCTGAAGTTGTGGAGAGTATTCCCATGATAGGAGGTGTTCTCCCAGAGGGGATCCAACCATGTTTTCTAAAGAGGAATGTTATTAAGAGAAAATCCCTGACATCAAGGAAATCTAGGTTTTAGATAGTATGGAGAGTTTACCAGCAGTTCTTGTTTGGGTCTCCCATTCCTCACCCTTTCCCCATAGTCCAATGACCGAGATTCTTTATCTATAGAAATTTTGGTCATCTTTGGAATCAATTCTTATTGCGAGTGAAGTTCAATCGGGAAGGGATGGTTTTGTGCTCATCACAGTAGTAGAATTTTTCACCTATGCTCTTCCTTAAATTGGGGTATCAAGCCCCTGCTCCACTAAGTGTTGAAGATTCCAAAGGAGGCTGAACACAAGGTACTCCGTAGGGACATCGACCAGGCCATGGTCGAGGAGGCGGTCGAGAGTTGAGAGGAAGAGGTGTTGGGTGTGGGTAGTTTCACACCACAAAGGTATTATTTCTAGCAGGGCCATAAGTTGTTTGAGGTACAATTAGTATATTTAGTATTCTTTCTTGTGCCTTGTTGGATTTAGTATCTTCTAACAATATTTTTGTACACTTTCTAGCCTTTTCCGTAGGGCTAGAAGTATAAAGACCTTCTATAACATTGGTGTTGATTTTGGAAGATGGAGTACAGAACAAAATTTTGGATGTTTTTTGAGGATGCATTCTGATGTTGGGGCCACTTCAGTCCACTGGGGATCTTCTTCTACTTATAATAGAGCAATACAAGGTCATCCTATGCATCAACTGATAATTTTTCTTGCACCCAATTATCGACTTCTTCTGTAGAAGGGTGATGTTCTCAAACCAGGGAGATCAATGTGTAGCATTCATTGTCAATATGGGTTTCTAGGAGGGTAGACAGCATGTGTAGCCCGTTATTTATTGGTTACTTGAGTTGTTCATGGAATCAACAGACTCAGAGATGGAAAATGTTTTAGTAATTATCAGTGTGTTTTTGGATGTCTTCCCCGAAGAGGTTGTGACTCTACCTCCTCGAAATGATGTTGATATAATGATGGAATTAGAACTTGGTCCCCGTTTGGTTCATATTTCTCCCCATCAGATGACACCTTCTAAGTTGCAAGAGTTACAAATTCAGCTTGATGACCTAATAAAGAATGGTTTTATCAGATCATGTTTGTCGCAATG
Organism: Viscum album; assembly: GCA_963277665.1. Taxonomy (NCBI): domain Eukaryota; kingdom Viridiplantae; phylum Streptophyta; class Magnoliopsida; order Santalales; family Viscaceae; genus Viscum; species Viscum album. The sequence continues at coordinate 1,554,285,843 of OY728131.1, forward strand.
GGGTGATGTAGTCTTATTTTCATAGAAGGAAAACATCGGTCCTAGGTTGAAGGGAATATATTGGTTCTCAAAGATCATCCTATGGTGTGGATATCACCATCTGATGGTTAAGGATGCTTACATTCTAAAGACTTCATTCAGGTTTAGTTATGGGAACTTTGAGTTCGGGGTCATGTCATTCAACATTACAAATGTACCAGTTATGTTCATGGGACTGATGAACCCAATTTTATGTGATAATTTGTAACGGTTTTTGTTCATTTTCATCAATGACATCCTGATCTGCTAATGATCATATGAGGATTACATTGAGCATATATGGACATTTTCTTGATGTCCCCTAACACAACCATCAATATAAATTTTTTCCATGAGTTAGTTCTAGACACAATAGGTGCACATTCATTGACACATGGTTTCCCAAAAAAGAATATTAGTGGACCCGTTGATGGTATAAGTTTTTGTTTATTGGGTATCACCCTAGAATAAGGCAATGTTTCTTAGTTTAATGGGTCTGGAAGGTTGCTACTGGATTTTTATACCATTCTTCTCTTTAGTTGGGGCACCGTTGATATATTCGACCAGGAGAGACCGGGCCCTCATATGAAGTGATTAATTCTAGGTAGCTTTAAATTTTCTAAAAAGGATTCTCATCAGTTTCATAGTACTATGGTAGATATAAAATGGGTGATTTTTGTGGTGTTTTCTGATGCTTCTAGGATAGGCTTTGGATGTGTGCTAATGCAGTAGTAGGGAGTAATCTCTTATGGTTTTAGGTGGTAATGTCCTCATGAATGTAACTATACCACCCCTGACCCAGAACATGACGCAGTCATGTTTTCATTAAAATTGTAGTGTCATTATCTCATCGGATTTCACTTCGTGGTCTTCAAAAATCTCAGAATCTTGAGGTATATCTTCTCCCAATGGGATCTAAACTTACGGCTGTAGAGGTGGAGGGAGTTCCTTCAAGACTACGACATTGAAATCTCTTACACAACAATAATGGAGAACATGGTGGATGATTTCATGATTAGGATGTCACAAAAGGATATATTTCGTGACTCCATAGATGCTTGGATGACAACGGATGAGTTGTCTACTTTACATCTGGGCATGAGTGGGGAAGATGGTAGAGGATTTCAATTTCAAATGATAGTGTATTCTTCCATGTCACAACAGAAGGAGGAGTCTCATTGGACAGATATAGAGGATGAAGTGATATGTGATCATGTTAGCCAGGTTGATGCTCTTGAGGGATGGTTGGAGTATTAGAGGAATCTGTTGTAGAACTATGAGAAATTGTTTTTCCCTTTGGAGATGTGCGAGTGAATTCTTAGTGAGATTAATAACTCACCCATGGTGGTACATTCAAGAGTCTCTAAGATGTTATGGGTCTTGAGAAGTCAGTTTTTCTGGCCCATAGTGAAGCGGGTTGTGGGTGATTTTTTGGCTTTTTTTATAGTGTGTCATCATATAAAGGTTGAACAGAATGTTCCTGGCAGTATGTTACATCCCAAATATATTCCTAAGTGGGAGTGGGGCGATGTATCATTGGATTTTATCATAGGACTACATATGGATGAGGGAGGATTTGATTCCATATGGGTAGTGGTGTATTGATTTACTATGTCATATCACGTCTTAGAAGTTAATGAGTTGAGCATAGTGGATGCCTTAGCACATAGTAATGTGGGTGATTTGGTATGGCTATATGGGGTTCCAAGAATCATTGTTTGGTATCCAGATACACTGTTTACATCACATTTATAGAAGGGACTACATCTTTGTTTTTCACCCAACTATGCCTTTTCACCACATTTCACCCGTAGACAGATTGGATGATAGAAAGTACTATGTAGGCATTTGAGGATATGCTGTGAATGTGTGTTATAGAATTTTGAGGATCATGGGTATGCCACTTTTTCATTGTTGAGTTATCTAAAATAATAGCTACCAATTCACCATTAAAATGGAACCATTTTATTTCTTATACATAAGACCTTTTCATTCCCTTTTGTGAGTGACATAGGTTGGGGATGTATGTGTTCTTGTCCCAGAGGTGGTGAAAAGTACAACAGATAAGGTTCAACATGTTCGGGAAAGGAGGAAGGAATCACTAGATTAGCACATGTTTCATACCGATATATAAGGAGTCCCTTGGTGTTCGAGGCTGGGGACCACATGTTCTTAAAAGGTCTCTCTTTGGTGTGTATTTTAAAGGTCTGTTAGGGGAAAAAATATTTCTCCCTAGTTCATCGGACCCTTCAAGGTTTTGGATCTAGAAGGCAATGTTAAATATCAGTTGGCATTACCACTACAGTTGAGGAGGGTCCACAACTTCATTCATGTCTCTCAGCTCCGTCAATATCTATATAATGACACCCACTTCCAAGATTAGGCAGTGATGGATATAGAGGATGATGTGACACATGTAGAGTGACAATTGTGAATCGAGAATTGTAAGGAGAAGGTGATTTGTGGATGGGCCATTTACATGGTTTGTGTTCTATAGAGGCATGATCGCCTCAAGGGGAGTACCTGTGAACAATAGGCACAAATGTGTTCCCATTACCTAGAGTTATTCTATGTTTTTCTCTTATGTTTTATTTGTGAATTTATTATGATGTAATGTTTTCCCATTCTTGTTGTATAAATTTTTATCTTGTTCATTGGTTTTGTGTGAAATGTCTGGACTTTAGAGATAGAAGAACCTATTCCCTAATTTGGAATCATTATTTTGGATGTGACTAAACCTGTGCGGCTGAGTTAGTGCCACCAAAATCAGATTGTATCATGACATGGAGGAAGGATCATCCGAATCCAAGTGTCAGGATGGTGGAAATATTTGTGTTTGAGTGGTTACATGTGTGAGAGGAGCAGTATAGTTTCTACAATTCTTCAAGAGATATATTTCATTGAGGTGTCCTTGTATGTTTAGTTTATTTCTCCATATTTAGAACAACACTGTGTGGTCTACTCCTAAAAGGTATCTTAAGGGATGGTTGTTAAGACCTCTCTTTCTTCTAGGTTAGTTTTTAAATTCATGGGGATGATAGTAGTTTGAGAGATTTCTAATGTAATTACTCGAATTTTCCCCAGGCCCTTCTTTTGTGAAAATCTAGTATTGAGGTGTCCTGGGAGATGTCAGTGGATTATTTCATGAGTGTTTCAAAATTCTAATTTTTCTAAATTCCCATCTGTGTGTCGACATATCAGTGCATTGGGGTGTTAATGTGTCAGACAGAAAGGGCGTCGGTGTGTCAAGGTGTATTAGCATCGATGAGTTTAGGGTAATTGACATCATTGAGCCATGGTGGGTCATAATTAGTTATTAAAGGGGTGTCGACACCAGTGAGTTGGGGGCGTCGACATCAGAGAGTCAAGGGCGTCGATGTTGATAGGTTGAGGCATATGTAGGTCACATCATTAGCTCACTTTTTGGTATCTCAGCATTAGTGGCTCAACATTGGTAGATCTGGGAGTCGGTAGGTTGAGGCATCGAAATGTCATTGGGTCGGTAGGTCATGGAGTCGGTGACTCACCCATCGGTGACTCATTTCTAGTTTATCATGTTTCTCCCCTATTACATGTTTTTATCCATTTAATAATAATATATCTACTCACAGCTTTCTGATGTCCTATCTCAACCATTTCTGAGGGGAGTTATCAAATCTCAATTAATTCCAATGTGTGAAATCTCCCAGCTACATGGTTAAACAATGATCTATTTTCAATGTACTTTGAAATGGTCTCCCTAATTATAGGAGCAATCCACTTCTTATGGAGATATCCACTATTCCTTATTCCTTTCCATTTCTCTTGTGGAACATAGAGACATCCACTTGAGACGAGTTTTGCGCCCATGTGGGAGCCCTTCAGGCTTAGCCTTGGAGTTCTTCTAGGGAGTGGCACCATCCCCTATTCATGGCTCAAGAAGGAACTTGAATCTCTGATAATTGACATATGGATTTTTTTCCTTATATTTAATTGTGCATCATGCGTGGTGGTTATATTAATGGTTCCTTATAAAGAAAAACATGATAATTTTCATTAAACTGGAATTAAATAAGGATTTAATATGATAAAAAGATAACTCGTGAAAACAAAATAATGGGTAGTTTCTGATTTGATGATGATAACCTGTTTTGTTTTTTTATTTTTGATTCTTTTATTGTTGTTGTGGATACATGACATCTAAAAATCATGGCCTTCGGTGGTATTTACTTGTGCACTAGTGGTGTTCTATTTCGTTGTTGTGTTTTGAAGTACATATAATATATGAAATATGATAAATCACACGGAGTTGGTAAAATAAAGGGATTCCACAAGATCAAACCTATTTTTTGATCACCCCAATTATATTCAATTGGAAATTAAATATCTTCTATTGATAAAATTTCGAAATGATTGGTTTGATGGTTTTGGTAATGGGTTATTTGTTTATTTCTAGGTTCTATGGGATTAGTATATGGGGTAGTACAAGAGGTGTGTTGGTGTCTGAGTCAGAGAGATTTATTGATTTTGGAATGGATTAACTTGTAGGTAGCTGAACTACATTTAGGTTTTATTCTGGTCACAAATCATCATCGATTATTGGGACTTCGGTTTAGTTGTGAACACGTTATATAGAGGGACTGGAAGTTGAAAATGTTTGGGAAGGTGGGTTGTAGGGTTGGGTTGTGAGATATGGAATGTACAGTGTCACATTGAAGAAATATTATTAATTTTAGTTTAATGGGGATGTCAAGTGGGACTCCATGTCTAGTTTTGTGATGTTGTGTAGTGGGATTGTAGTTTGGTTTTGTTTTTTTCTTGGTTTGGTTACATTTTTTATATTCCTAGTAGTGAAAAAATAATTTAAATTGAAGCATCATAAATAATGAAATGGAAATTGAACAAAAAGGGGGTTGGATTTATTCTTGGAAGTGGTTTTTGAATGGTTTTTCATATAAGAGTAGAAGGTACAATGGTGTTGTTGTGAGTGTGTTCTCTGTTGGTGTGAACCCGTAGGCCGAGGATAGTTGTTTGTTTACCCCCTCCCCCCCATATATATATATATTGTAGTTTCATGTGATTTATACACTCACATAACCCTTGATGAGAGCTTTGTGAAAAGAACCTTTATTTAATGGGGGGGGATATATTTCCTAGCAACCCCTTGGGAGGAAAGATTGATGGCCACTGATTTTATTCCTTAAACCATCTATTGGAACATGCCGCTTGGGTGTATTTGGGTGGGTTTTAATGGCCCTGGTGATTTATCTAGTCCATGAATCATTGATCAATGGTTTTTTTGGATGAGGGGCCTTGTTTATTGCAAGACATGATTTTCCCCAAGTATCATTTGGATGAGACACATGTGTCTTTAGGTGTGGTGTGTGGTTTTTTAGGCCCATGTTTCTTCAGGCGTGGTTGTGGTTCTTGTGGCCTAGGTATATGTGGGCAGGGTTTTGTGTGGTTTGAGGACCAAGTGTGTGTAGGTAGGTTGTGGAAGTGGCACTGTATGTTAGAAGAGTTTCCACGTCAAGACATTAGATCATTACGAATGATCAGTTAACCTATGGGAAAGTGGTTTGGGGTACCCAAATGATGATGCAGTTATACTATTACATAATATGACTTGCATTACATGGGTGAGTGATCCTAGTTATTGTTGGGATGGTTTTCAATCCTTGGTAGGTGCTTGAGGTTCTACTATTCTTCCATAGGGGCATTAGCATGTTCCCTAAAATGTGAACGAGTAGCATTAGTTTCCCAAGGAGTATACTTGTATGATCACCCTACTTATATAAATCTATTTTCAAGTTTCCAAGATGAATATTAGGATTGTTTTGGACATTCAATTTCAGGCATCTGGATAGTTTTTGATGATGTTTAGTTTTTTTACGTGTTCAATTATTTGGGGTTTTTATTTACTTTCTATCAATTTTAATTTTGATTATTAATGTGTGAATGTATTATTGGCTATATGATTACCATTAGTCTTGGTGTTGCTATGATTTATTATTTTATCTTCATATACTGTTCATTAAAAAGGGAAATTCCTTCCTTTTAAGTGAGATTCTATAGCCTTGGTTCGAATCTCCACTCTGTGAACTACCTATGGAGGGACTTGGGGGTAATTATATCTCCTTCACCTTTAATAAATAAGGGGATTGAAATTTTCTATCCCTTCCCTCATATAAGAGAAAGAGGGTCGTGACATATCAAAACACTTATGACATTAGTAACACTTTGATTAAAAGTGTTGAAAGGATGTATGAAAGAAAATATTCCTAAATACTATAAGTTAATATAGATAGGTAGAATATAATAAAATGGGAAATTATGTCAACCTTGTGAAATAAGAATATGTTCTTAAATTTCAATGACGCCACATTGAATGTAAATTTAGGGAAAAACACATGCATTAATTATCAGTTTCTAAAAAATAAATATCCCATCTTATATAATAAACATAATCCTTAAAATTATCTATTTAATAAACTTATTAATATTTGTATCTTCTTTAAACTATTTTAGTAAAATTTATTGTACACTAATTTACTATTTATAGTCTGTTTTCATCAATAGATGTAAGAATTGTTTTAATTTCAAATGTGTTTGTTATATAGATATTGATCCATATTATCTTTATAATATGTTAATAATTAAAATTAAATTAAATTTATAGAAATTGATTTTAAAAAAATATTTATAACATTAAAATATTATTTTATAAATAATTTAGTTATGGTTCATGGTGATGGAACAAATGTTGAGAATTGTTTTAATAATTTTTTATAAACTGAGGTTAGTGTAATAATAATGAGATAAATATAAATATAAATATTGTGTAATCTCACAAAAAATTTATTCTCTCATTAATTAATAATTGTAAAATTATATAATGTTCCCATAGTCACCAGTGATTTTAATTTAAATTATTATTCACTTATGTGTCTAAATAGACCAATATAAGAATAAGCTATAATCGTTGAGTGAGTATGGTCACAAAAACAATTCTATTGATATAATAAAAATTTTTATAAGTGTAATGATACTATACTTTTTTAAACATATGAATTATTTTTAAGAAATTTTGATACTGATGAAAATTTATTATGAAGTGAAATATTTTTATTCATTGAGGCTGTTGTCCACACATATAGAAAAGAAAGGTTCTAACATCCCATAGAATTGTGAGAAGGATAGAAATGTTTTAAATTTTAAGAATTTTAATAAATTAATGATATAATATATAGTCACTAAATAACATATTTATATTATACATGAATGGATGTAATAAAAAGAAGACCAAGTCATCAATTGAAAAGATTTTTTGTATGCATCACGCATGAAAATTTCCATTTATAAATCATTGGGCATAAGATAGAAAATGTTAATACCATAGACATAGTAAAATAATATAATAATTAATGTAATTAGTTACTTTTTTTAGATGGATGGATTGTATTTGGAGTTTTTATAAGAATAATATATTAATAACATTATATAAAAATCATATCAGAAATATTAAATAAATATTAATAAGAAAGGAGTTCAATTCAACCCAAAGTGTTATAGTGGTATGTAAACCTGAATTTATGTATCCCTACTTTTTTTCCTAACAATAGTATTTACATCAAAACATTAAAAGAGATAAACAATCAAGATCATAAAATGATCTATCTTTCAGTACCTTGGAGCCCCCAATCATTATGATTAAACACATACTATAAGGCCCCGGCCTTAAACCTTAATTAATCTTGAGTTATTACAAGATTACACATTGAGGATCTTTTCGGGTTTAGAGTTTTAGAGAATTAGATCATAAAACATGCATTACATTCCACATATAAACAAAGTGGTTACATAAAGATAGTATTCTTCAATCCCATCAATGGAAACACATTTAAAATAAAACATGGATTATTTCTTGACACATCCATGACTCTATCATCTTATCATGTACCTTTCCCTTGACCTGTGAAAAACATTTCAAAAACTAGGGATGAGCATAAAAACCTAGTATGGGTTATAAAGAAAACATGGAAAGGAAACATGAGTTCATATATACATAAGAAAGAAATCATACTTTACCCATAAAATATAGGCACTTTAACATACCTCATAAAATCATGAATAAATCATAGAAATCATAAGACATAAAGGTAACTTGAGGCATTCATAACATTCTTACGTAGGGAGTAACCCTCTTGGTTACGTTTGGAATACCCATCACAGTATATTCCCTAAAATCTCTTCGGAGAAACCTTAATGTTTCACTCATTCGCGTTACCCAATGCATTGGAGAGCTATAACGGGCTCACCCACCCTTAGTTTATCACGGAACCACCCGTCTTCATAATAATGCCCAAGAACCATAACATAATCATATCACATAAAACATGCATAAAGGAAACATAACATTTCCACATTTCAATCACGAGATATCAATACAACACATTGATATAATAAAAACATTATGAAAACCATTTTCAATACCAAAGTAAAACATGGTATTTATTTTTCGTTTTTTTTTAAAAAGTATCGCTTGTAGAGGAAGCCGAAACTCAAATAACGGTCACGACGGCGGAGAAGTCGTTGTCGCCGCATACGTACGACAAAAAAATTCCCTTTTTTCCTTTATTAAACGCTTCGTATAAAAAATATTCCTTTTGAATAAATGTAAAAGTCAAAGGGGTTTATACACCGTTTAAAAGAATGTTGTGTATAAAATAAAATTTGCCTCAATGAAAGGAGATTGAGACGAAGTCACGTACCTCGTATTCGACTTGACCCGACCGTTCTTTAATCTCCTGAATAATAAACTTGAGTTAATCTCTACTTGCTTATGAATCTTTTTCAAGTTAATTATTCCTTTTATACCATGTTATGAACATCATGTAATCAGTTAAGTTAATAATGTTCATTTTGTCGGTATTTGGTTCTTAAGACAAAAATAGACTTCTTACACTTACATGTTGTTAATTTGGTCATAGGTTCATTATATCCAGAATGATATTAATGATTTGGATAACATATATATCATATATATTCATCATATACATGTATTTATAATATTACATCACATTTAGAGGTAAGAAATGAAATTCACCGTTCATGGAGACGGTAAGCCGTACGTACGCATGAACGCTACTTCCATTTCTATTTCATATTTTCTGGAATGGAATCATAAGAGTATACTATAATTCCAGTATAATAACATATATAATATCATTAACTTTATCCTTTACACATCCCACATATGGTATTAACGAATCAAATCACTTTCAGGGGGCGGTAGTCCGCACTTCCTAAAATGAAGATATCGTGTTTACCCATAATGGAAACCATAAGGGTATGCCCAAAATGAAAAAACAGAAGCTTAAGGAAAACATAAACATATTATATATCATATATAAAAATAGTGACATCATAATGGCCACCATTGAAGGTGTTAAATGAGTATTGAACAATCATCGTTTCGGGAGGCAGAATTTCGCCATCCACGGAAACCGTATGTTCAATAACCATTTGATGTAGTTGTGTGAGAGTGTAGCTCAAATAAATATGTTAACAACATCCTTGTATATTTAAGATACTGGTGTTGTTACAAAATAAGTAAATAAAAAGAGTTTAGGGGGTTGGAGAAGCAAAATAAAACAAATGAACATGAGAGAATGAATTACCTTTAAAAGTGTAACTCTTTTTGATTTGAGCCTAAAGGCTTCCTTTGGAAGGTTTCTGCCCAAAGTGAATCCTCTAGGATGAGGAGAGGGATGTGGAGAGAGTAAATGGGTATGGTTTGGCCGAGACAAAGGCTTGAGGAGTGTGTGAAATGAGATAGAGGTTGGGGCCTTTTATAAGAGGAGAGGAGGGGCACTTTTGGAAAGTAAAGAAATATTACTTTATTTGAAAATGTGTTTCGGTTTTAAAAGGTCCCAAATTGATATAATTCGTGGATAAGGTGATAAGGGTTCGAAATACACTCATCCAATTGGTTTTTTCCATGTGTAGTGCATATATTTTACATTGTCTTTCCATTTTATTTTAATCGTCAAATAATGATGTCATCGTTGCATCATTATTATGTCATAAATAATTTAATTTTTTTAATGTATAAAAATCATTAAAAAAATAATATGATGCATGAAATCTTTTTATATTTCCAATGATTATTTATAATCAAATATCTGATCTTTATAACCCCATGTAAAAATTGTTTTCGTAAAACATATTATGTTTGTGTCATTTTTACTTTTACATTAAATAAAAAGCTATTTATGTCATTTCCCAACCAAAATGTCTCCATGGGGTCCCCAAGATGACCCATGGCTTGTCTTGGTCGGCCATGACACATCCAATAAGGTTTGGACATGTGTCTAGGTCATTTCATATTATTAAAGCATTATTTATACCATAAACTATACTAATTACCACTAATCGCGATTAAAAACTTAATAAGTTACTATTCACCAAAAAATTATTTTAATCTCATTGAAACACATTTTACTTCTTAATGACAACCATGTCTGTCGGATTTTCAAAATTCAATACACATTAGTGGTAAACTTTCATTTAACTGAAAAATCAGTTTGCTTGATTACCACTTAGTGGTTTCACTATTCATCAAAAATTGAAGTTTTTCAGAAAATTACCAAAAATTCACCCTAAGCTATATTTGATATTATGAATTCAAAAATGAAGTCTATTTTACAAAATTCAAATCATATAAGTCACATTAATTAATTTAATAATTAATTCACGCTGCCAGAGCAAATAGCGTGTTTTTACAAAACAATAAGCATCAAAAGATTGACACCAGTTTAAGTCTAATTTCAAAGTAAAATTGATTCCAATGACCACCATTGGATAAAATGGTAAAAATATATTCTAATTTCACTTCAAGAACAATTCAAAACATAATCTAATCATATAAATAAATTAGATTAAAAAGCAGTTTTGATGTAAAATGCAGTATTTTTCACTATTCATTAAAAAATGAACATTGTCAGAAAAATACCAAAAATTCACACATGGTAAATTTTGATGTCCCAATCATAAAGAATAAGTTTATTTTGACAAACATAGTTTATAAAATTTTCAAAAGATAGATTCAAAAATGGTTTTCCATCAAAAGGCAGTAAAACAATCTTTTAAGAATATTAGTGTATTCTATGCATAAGATTGTATTTATTTTCATTTTAAGCCTCTATAACACTATCTTAATCATTAATAGACATAGATAAAAATATCTATTATTCATTACTTACTTGGGATGTTACATCCTTCCCCTCTTTAGAAAATTGCGTCCCCGCAATTTATTTACATATCGAATAAATGGGGGTACTTATCCATCATTGCATTTTCAGATTCCCATGTTTCCTCTTCAATCATGTGGTTTTTTCACAAAACCTTTACCTGGTGAATCACCTTATTCTGTAACACTTTTTCCCTGTGGTCAAGAATCTGGACCGGTTGTTCCTCATAAGATAGGTTCTCTTCCATCAGAACTACCTCTGGACTCAAAACATGATATTGATCTGGCATATACTTTCTCAACATCGAAATGTGAAAAAAATTGTGTACCTGAGATAAACTCGGAGGTAAAGCCACTCGGTATGCAACTGATCCAACTCTCTCTAGAATTTCGTATGGTCCAATGAACCTTGGACTCAACTTTCCTTTCTTACCAAATCTCATCACACTTTTCCAAGGAGAAACCTTGAGAAAAACATGATCACCTACCTCGAAAGATAGATCCTTCCTCCGGTTATCCGCATAACTCTTCTGCCTGCTCTGAGCTGTTCTCATGTGTTTCTGAATCAGCTGAACTTTTTCTACCATCTCTTCTACCAATTCTGGTCCCATCAACTTCCTTTCACCCACTTCATCCCAGAAAGATGGAGTTTGACACCGCTTCCCATATAATGCCTGAAATGGTGCCATCTGTATACTGGAATGAAAACTGTTATTATATGAAAACTCAACCAAAGAAAGATGTTGGTCCCAACTTCCCTGATAATCCATAGAACAAGCTCGTAGCATATCCTCCAATGTCTGAATTGTTCGTTCTGACTGCCCATCTGATTGAGGATGAAAAGCTGTACTAAAATTTAATTCAGTACCCAACGACTTCTGAAGGCCTTTCCAAAAGATAGAAGTAAACCTGGGATCACGATCCGATACAATGGAGAGAGGAACTCTATGTAACCTGACTATCTCTTTAAGATACAAACGGGAAAGTTGATCAAGAGAGAAAGTGTAGAGACCCGAAGCTTGATGTACATGGACATTACATTACTTTTGCGGAATACTTAGTACATAACAAAAAAACACACACACAAGGATCGTAATAGTTTAGTGTCTTTGGAAACTCGGACTATAATCTTCTAATTGTGGTGAAAGATCTTCAAAATCTCCCATAAAGATCTTCCTTCTTTTTTTTACCTAAAACCTTTATTTTTATCTTGGGGAAAAGAAAACATAAAAGGGTGAGCTCAAATGCTCAGTAAGGGTAAACAAAAGAAATATCAATCACATCATATACATAAGCACATAACTTTTGGAAATCTTAACCTGCAAAAAAGATCACAATTTCATAACATGGGGTAAATCATGGAAGTGAAATGTAATCACAATAATCATAACTTAAAACATGAAACTTTGTGGCATTCACACATAATCATAGAGAATCATTTCTTGTTAGTCAAGACTCATTGCCAAGACTATCTTAGTGGACAAAGTCCCTTTCTGAATCGAGTAACCCTCGTTTCAGTCCTGTTTCACTGAACCGGTATAACCTACCGTTCCATCCCTGTCTATATCATGAGATATAAAATCTTTACCCAATGAATTGGAGGGAGATATAGGTCCCACCCATCTTATAATGAATCCTTTCTTATGTGTGCCACATAATCATAAACCATACATCATAGTGTAACCCATGTAATAAAAATGGGATTCTTAAACAACATGACATCATAAAACCATTCATATAAGATAAAGGAATTCATAAACATAATTCCATCACAAAATAGTCAAATAAATGTAAAAATATGGATAGAAACAGAACCCTTTATTATCTTAGATGGAAAATAATTTTGATAATACACTTGAATTGAATTCTTGAGGAGAATATCCTTTCTTCTTCAAAATCAATTTCTTTTCACAAAACATCATGCAATTTTAAAAGAAAGAGATTTTATTGAAAATAGTCATGAAATATTTTAGAGGAAGATTCATGAAAATAAGGCTTTATAAAACAGTAAAAATCAGTTCGTGCCGTATAAGTTAAAAAACACATTCTTTGTACTTTTGTCGAAAAAGTCAAAAAGTACCGCGTACGAAAAATGAAAAAAGATTCCTTTCATATCTTTTACTAAAAACTCACCAAAGGGTAAAATTGGATTTAAAAAATTGTAGGTGGATGGAAATAATATTACATATTGATGAAACATGGATGTGGATGATAAAATACACCCTAGTAAATACTTACGAATAAACAATCTCGGATAAAAATGAGATTGTGATATTTCCCTTACCTTAGGTCCGATTTGCTTTGTACGTGTCCGAACCTACTGTATAATGATTAAAATCATGTTATTGACTTATTCCAGAATCATATTCATTATTATGATATCATATATGGTTCACTTATGACATTATATTACCTGTTCTTTTGTAAATTCCATGTTAAAGAAGCGTTTGGGTAAAATCGTTTCATTTATCGTAGGTGTTTTGACTTGTTGTTCTTGACATTATTATTACTTATATCATGATTTACTTACTTCTAGAATATAAAATATGATTTATATATCATATATATTCAGTATATATATATATATAATAGATAGATAAATGAAATGAAAAACACCGTTCATGGAGACGGTAGTACGTACGCTTGAACGTTGTTTTCCTTTCCTTATTGTCTTGAATGGAAGTAAGTAGATGACATACATATAAATATAAATAATTCCAGTGTCATTATTAGGTCATATATTTCATTAGTACTTATTATATATACTTTATAATCATTCATGAATGGTTAATCATTGAGAATGAATCTCATCGCGTCGTGGAGACGGTAGTCCGTACGTACGCACGAGCGATGATATCATTTCCATAATTATTTAATTGAATTGGATTGGATGATACAATATATCAGAATCATTATGATTTTATAATAACTATGTATAGTTATTCTTTACACCATAATACCCATCCATGTAAGGTGTTGGTGGAAAAACAGATTACACCACGGCGTGGAGACGGTATTCCGTACGTACGCACGCGCGGTGATTTCCTTTTTCCATAGGATGGATAGTAGCTTAAATAGAGTTGTTTCATATTTATAATAACATATCGGTATATAAGAAATACTGATGTTATTACTTTATCATGAAACAACTAAAGAAGAAGGAGTTGAAGAAGAAATAAATTGAAAAAGATCGGTAATGGATATTACCTCTTTTTGACGCGCCTTTTCTTAGCCTCCACTTAAAGAACTAAGGATGGTCTTTGAAGAATACCAGGACCTCTATGATGATAATATGGAAGTGGAGAAGGGATTTTGGTACGGGTTGGCCGAGCTTGAGTGCTCAAATTGGTGTGAGGAGGAGGGGGAGGAGGTGTCCTTTTATAAGGGAGGAGAGGGGCACCTTAGGAATATCTCAAAATATTATTTTATATTAAAGTCAAAATCGGTTTATAATGGTTCCAAAGGGTCTTATTTCAAAGCTAAAGTGGGGATGGGTCGAAAACCTATCAACCAATAGGATTTAGACATATTTAGGGTATTAGTTTAACCTTATCAATTAGATTTAACTCTGAGTTAAATAATTTAACTTTTACCGTGACTTTTTGTTTTCTTTCAGTATATGGTTAATACACTTACTATAACATGCCAAACGAACCCCAAATTGTTTATTATTAATATATATATCCTTATCTATGACATTTGGCCGATCCTTAGATTTTTAGGAATAAAATAACAATTAATAATATAATATTAGATTTAAAAACTATTTTGTGTCAATTTTGACACTATTTGATATATGATTTTTGTGAAAGTCATAACAGAATTATATGTTCGAAACAAGTTGATTAAATCAACATTAATATATCATAGTAACCTAGAAAATTAGTGTAATTCATAAAAAGTCTTAAATTACATTTATTTTGGTATTTATAATATCAATTATGTCAATATTTCATTAATAAGATAATTACTGAATCATCTTTGTGTCATAAATAAATTAACTTATTTGATGTATAAAAATTACAAATAAAATATCATTATGTAGGAAATCTTTTTATCTTTCTAATTAATATTTACAATCGAATTTATCTTATGTATAACCCTATATTAAAAATGTTTTAGTAAATAAACTTTGATTTTAACTCTTTTAACTCTTCTTTGAATTAAATAATAATAAATGTCCTAATCTAATCCAAGTGGGCCTAAATGATAATATTTTACAATTAAGGTTGTTTTTGGTCGAGATACACTTGTCCAATAGGATTAAGACATGTGTGAGGATAATATTAATATCATTGTTACCCTTAATTACCCTATTTACTTTTAACCGTGGTAAATAAAAGTAAAAAGTTACTATTCACCAAAAATTATTTTCATCTCATTGAACCACATTTTACTTACTGACATCAACTGTGTCTCTTGGATTTTTGAAATTCCATTCACAGAAACGGTAAAATTATGTTTTATGAAAAATTCAGTTTTTAGCTACCACTTAGTAGTTTCACTATTCATAAAAAATTGATGTTTTTCAGAACAATGCCAAAATTTCATCCTAAGCTATATTTCATATTACGAATTCAAAAATGAAGTCTATTTTACCAAATTCATAACATATAAGTTGCATTAATTAATTTTATAATTAAATCCCGCTGTTAAAACAAATAGCGTGTTTTTAGGAAAGAATATCTATCAAAAGATTGACACTTGTTTATGTCTGGTTTAAATGTGAAATTACATCCAATGACCAACATTGTATTAAATTGTAAAAATATATTCTAAATATACTTTAAAACCACTCAAATTAATAATTTATCACTATTAATTATTTTGATTAAAAAAGTTGTTTTTAATTATAATTTATTAATTTTTACTATTCATCAGAATATGAAAGTTATCCGAAAAGTACCAAAATTTCACCTTAGGCTAAATTCGATACTCCGAATCCAAAAATGAAGTCCATTTTGAAAAATAAGATTTAAAAAATTTCAAAAAGTGGTTATTACTATTCATAACTGCTAGTTTTAATAATATTTTAATAGCATATCGTTGTTTAGTGAAACTCGGTATTGCGTATTACACACGCTATCGAGGAAGGTCGCAATTGCGTGTAATGCAAGGCAAGTCAAGGATGCAGGTTGTGCAAGCTCCTTTTGGTGTAGCGTATAACACAAGACATTAATAAAATTAAAAAGAATATTTTTCATAAAATATCTGGCTGTTACATTCTACCCCCCTTAAAATGAATTTCGCCCTCGAAATTCGTCGGGGTTATAAATGGTTTACTATTCGAAAGTTTCTTTATTAGAAACCCACATCGTAAAAAGGAATATCAAAACCAATCTTTAAAAACAAAAGTATGAAACGTAACGGTTACCCAAATAAACTAATCACTGGGTTTCCACATAGGTGAAAATATGGATATGTAAGAGAAATCTAACCATCATGTTCTGATGGAGAGTGGTAGAGAACATGGCTATGGAAAATCCAGCAATCACAAAGCCATAAATTTGTGACGATCTAAGGTACCATCTGATTCATCATATATAAGATCACTAGGACAACATTTTTGGTTTTCAAGATCGTTTCCCTAAAGTTAAAGAATTTGAATTAGAATAAATACATGCTTTATTTTGGTACAATCTCACTGTTGTTCGTGCCTTTAACAATTTCCACTTCATCTCTTAAATAAATGAAGTTGAATTTGTTATTCGTGAAGTGTTAGCAGATCATGTGATAGGATGACGGGTCATTCCATCTGTCTCAAACAAAAGGTTAGCCAAAATTATATACATAAGTCGATCTATAGTGAGATTAATCATATATGGTTCCTAAAATGGACTTTATACTTCATATATCATATTGCTTAATATAATAAAACTAGTTTCTAATAAACAGGGACTTCCTGTAGGCCAGTGGTAGGCGATAAAGGCCAGTCGCACTTTGGTTGTGGGCTCGATTTCCACAGCCTTGTCCAACGCGATGGGTTGTCGCCCGTCCAGCAGGTTGTCCTTTTTCTAAAACTATATTGCTATATCATCCCATTAATAATATCGAGAAAACTTCTATCCTTAAACAATACTAACTTATGTCCAACATAATCCATTCCAATCTTTAGGCATATCCATAATACTTCTATCCACTCTCATAATATAGTGAAAACGATTACCAGAGAGTTAATACTGTCGTTGATCCCCATATATCATAAGATATGTCTTGTTGGTCACATTCCAAACATTAGAAGGCCTTAATCACGTATTCTCTTGAATACCCATTGAACCTTAGTGAAAACATGAATGCAGTTAAAAGTTAACTCTTTCCACATACCAAAATCCAAAAATTCTATATACTCAAACCATGATATCACTTAGTCCTTATATCAATCATGAGCTCATGAATACTGTTAAACATTTCATTTTCTCATTTTCCATTCATTATGCGCATATCATCTTATTTCCAAAAATATCTCAATCACTTTGAATACCACATTAGACCAATACATAAATATTCCAATACTTTATGATACAACATTATTTTGGAATCCCATTACATAAACACTTAATCATTCCACCACATCGTTATCATATTCAACATCACCAATGGTGATCGCATGTGACTTCCCTTTGTCATTTGCCTTAAGCGGTTGCTCATGTCGATCATCACTAACCCTTGGATTAGGGAATTTATTAACATAATGCCCCATTTCCTTGCACTTGAAGCATTGAAGTGTTGGTGGTGCGTTCTCTGCAGTGTTTGCTTTATTCACATCATTAGAATCCCTTTTTCCATTACTTTGACACTCAGCTGCTCGATGACCTTCTTTTCCACACTTAAAAAACATTTTCTAGTCCCTTTAAGACAATCTCCACCATGCTTCTTTCAACACTTTGTGCATAAGGAAACATTCATCTTCTTTTCACTATTATTCTGAGATTTCTCCTTGAACTCCATCTTTCGTTTCTTTTCAAAACCATGAGATGGATATGTAACACCAACATCCATTTCTACCTTGATAGCACAACGCACAATTTCTTCATAGCTACTGAAGTCTCTTATAGCTAATGCCCTTCGAATACTTGGTTTTAAGCCACTGAAAAATCGATCAACTTTACTTTCAGGTTGGATGATAATGCCAGATGGATACCTTGCAAGTCTTGTAAAATTCGCTTCGTATATACCAACAGATTCATCATCCTTTTGCTTTAGTTCAAGAAACTCTTTCTCCATCTTTGTTCGAAGAATACGAGGGAAGTACTTATTGAAAAATAAGTTCTTGAACTCGTCCCATTTCATGGACTCAATTTCATATCTTTGCCTTGTATTCTTGATAAGATTCCACCATTGATCACCTTCACCTTCCAAACGATATACTGCTAAGATGACTTTATCATGCTCAGAACATTGAAGAACTGAAAATATCTTTTCAGTGGTACTGATCCATTGTTCAGCAACAAGTGGATCAGAAGACCCACTGAAAGAAGGTGGACGTTGCCTCATGAAGGACTCAATAGAATATTGTTCCCTCCTCTGCTCATTTGGAAGTCCAGAATGATTCATAGCTTGTGTAAGTATAGCAATAAGATTTTGCACTCCATCTCCCATAACATTTGTTTGTTCAGGAGGGCAATCATTGCATTGTCCATTGCATTGATCAACACGGTTCCTTCGGGTTCCATCCATCGTCTAAAACCCAAAAAGAATAGTGTGAGAGGCAAAAATCATGCTAGGGAAAAAAACATAATAAAGGGGGAGTACCTTCAATATCTAACATCTTAGGTTTAATTCTATGATCGTTAGCGTAATTCTAGTACTATAACCTATACGTATTCTTAACCTTAGGGACATCCCTAGACATACCGTAGAAATATCTCTAGGGATCTCACTAACGTTTTCACATCCTAGTTTCCAAAGGTTGACTAAACCTTTCCTCGGATACCAACTGTAGAGTCCCGAAGCCTGACGTACATGGACATTACATTACATTTGCGGAATACTTAGTAAATAACAAAAAAACACTCACACAAGGATCGTAATAGTTTATTGTCTTTGGAAACTCGGAATATAATCTTCTAATCGTGGTGAAAGATCTTCAAAATATCCCATAAAGATCTTCCTTCTTTTTTTACCTAAAACCTTTCTTTATATCATGGGGAAAAGAAAACATAATAGGGTGAGCTCAAATGCTTAGTAAGGGTAAACAAAAGAAATATCAATCACATAATATACATAAGAACATAACTTTTGGAAATCTTAACCTACAAAAGAGATCATAATTTCATAACATGGGGTAAATCATGGAAGTGAAATGTAATCACAATAATCATAACTTAAAACATGAAACTTTGTGGCATTCACACATAATCATAGAGAATCATTTCTTGTTAGTCAAGACTCATTGCCAAGACTATCTTAGTGGACAAAGTCCCTTTCTGAATCCAGTAACCCTCGTTTCAGTCCTGTTTCACTGAACCGGTATAACCTACCGTTCCAGCCCTGTCTATCTCATGAGATATAAAATCGTTACCCAATGCATTGGAGGGAGATATAGGTCTCACCCATCTTATAATGAATCCTTTCTTATGTGTGCCACATAATCATAAACCATACATCATAGTGTAACCCATGTAATAAAAATGGGATTCTTAAACAACATGACATCATAAAACCATTCATATAAGATAAAGGAATTCATAAACATAATTCCATCACAACATAGTCAAATAAATTTAAAAATATGGATAGAAACAGAACCCTTTATTATCTTAGATGGAAAATAATTTTGATAATACACTTTAATTGAATTCTTGAGGAAAATATCCTTTCTTCTTCAAAATCAATTTCTTTTCACAAAACATCAAGCAATTTTAAAAGAAATAGATTTTATTGAAAATAGTAATGAAATATTTTAGAGGAATCTTCATGAAAATAAGGCTTTATAAAACAGTAAAAATCCGTTCGTGCCGTATAAGTTAAAAAACACATTCTTTGTACTTTTGTCGAAAAAGACAAAAAGTACCTCGTATGAAAAACGAAAAAAGATTCCTTTCATATCTTTTACTAAAAACTCACCAAAGGGTAAAATTGGATTTAGAAAATTGTAGGTGGATGGAAATAATATTACATATTGATGAAACATGGATGTGGATGATAAAATACACCCCAGTAAATACTTACGAATAATCAATCTCGGATAAAAATGAGATTGTGATATTTCCCTTACCTTAGGTCCGATTTTCTTTGTACGTGTCCGAACCTCCTGTATAATGATTTAAATCATGTTATTGACTTATTCCAGAATCATATTCATTGTTATGATATCATATATGGTTCACTTATGACATTATATTACCCGTTCTTTTGTAAATTCCATGTTAAAGAAGCGTTTTGGGTAATATCGTTTCATTTATCGTAGGTGTTTTGACTTGTTGTTCTTGACATTATTATTACTTATATCATGATTTACTTACTTCCAGAATATAAAATATGATTTATATATCATATATATTCAGTATATATATATATATTAGATAGATAAATGAAATGAAAAACACCGTTCATGGAGACGGTAGTCCGTACGTACGCATGAACGCTGTTTTCCTTTCCTTATTGTCTTGAATGGAAGTAAGTAGATGACATACATATAAATATAAATAATTCCAGTGCCATTATTAGGTCATATATTTCATTAGTACTTATTATATATACTTTATAATCATTCATGAATGGTTAATCATTGAGAATGAATCTCATCGCGTCGTGGAGACGGTAGTCCGTACGTACGCACGAGCGATGATATCATTTCCATAACTATTTAATTGAATTGGATTGGATGATACAATATATCAGAATCATTATGATGTTATAATAACTATGTATAGTTATTCTTTACAACATAATACCCATCCATGTAAGGTGTTGGTGGAAAAACAGATTACACCACGGCGTGGAGACGGTATTCCGTACGTACGCACGCGCAGTGATTTCCTTTTTCCGTAGGATGGATAGAAGGTTAATTAGAGTTGTTTCATATTTATAATAACATATCAGTATATAAGAAATAATTATGTTATTACTTTATCATGAAACAACTAAAGAAGAAGATGTTGAAGAAGAAAGAAATTGAAAAAGATCGGTAATGGATATTACCTCTTTTTGACGCGCCTTTTCTTAGCCTCCACTTAAAGAACTAAGGATGGTATTTGAAGAAGACCAGGACCTCTATGATTATAATAGGGAAGTGGAGAAGGTATTTTGGCAGGGGTTGACCGAGCTTGAGTGCTCAAATTGGTGTGAGGAGGAGGGGGAGGAGGTGTCCTTTTATAAGGGAGGAGAGGGGCACCTTAGGAATATCTCAAAATATTATTTTATATTAAAGTCAAAATCGGTTTATAATGGTTCCAAAGGGTCTTATTTCTACGCTAAAGTGGGGATGGGTCGAAATACTATCAACCAATAGGATTTAGACATGTTTAGGGTATTATTTTAACCTTATCAATTAGATTTAACTCTGAGTTAAATAATTTAACTTTTACCGTGACTTTTTGTTTTCTTTCAGTATATGGTTAATACACTTACTATAACATGCCAAATGAACCCCAAATTGTTTATTATTAATATATATATCCTTATCTATGTCATTTGTCAGAACCTTAGATTTTTTGGAATAAAATAACAATTAATAATATAATATTAGATTTAAAAACTATTTTGTGTCAATTTTGACACTATTTGATATATGATTTTTGTGAAAGTCGTAACAGAATTATATGTTAGAAAAAAGTTGATTAAATCAAAACTAATATATCATAGTAACCTAGAAAATTAGTTTAATTCATAAAAAGTCTTAAATTACATTTATTTTGGTATTTATAATATCAATTATGTAAATATTTCATTAATAAGATAATTACTGCATCATCTTTGTGTCATAAATAAATTAACTTATTTGATGTCTAAAAATTACAAATAAAATACCATTATGTAGGAAATCTTTTTATATTTCTAATTAATATTTACAATCGAATTTATCGTATGTATAACCCTATATTAAAAAATTTTTACTAAATAAACTTTGATTTTAACTCTTTTAACTCTTCTTTGAATTAAATAATAATAAATGTCCTAATCTAATCCAAGTGGGCCTAAATGATAATATTTTACACTTAAGGTTGTTTTTGGTCGAGATACACTTGCCAAATAGGATTAAGACATGTGTTAGGGTAATATTAATATCATTGTTACCCTTAATTACCCTATTTACTTTTAACTGTGGTAAATAAAAGTACAAAGTTAGTATTCACCAAAAATTATTTTCATCTCATTGAACCACATTTTACTTACTGACATCAACCGTGTCTCTCGGATTTTTGAAATTCCATTCACAGAAACGGTAAAATTATGTTTTATGAAAAATTCAGTTTTTAACTACCACTTAGTAGTTTCACTATTCATCAAAAATTGATGTTTTTCAGAACAATGCCAAAATTTCATCCTAAGCTATATTTCATATTCCGAATTAAAAAATGAAGTCTATTTTACCAAATTCATAACATATAATTTGCATTAATTAATGTTATAATTAAATCCCACTGTTAAAACAAATAGCGTGTTTTTAGGAAAGAATATCTATCAAAAGATTGACACTTGTTTATGTCTGGTTTAAATGTGAAATTACATCCAATGACCAACATTGTATTAAATTGTAAAAATATATTCTAAATATACTTTAAAACCACTCAAATTAATAATTTATCACTATTAATTATTTTGATTAAAAAAGTTGTTTTTAATTATAATTTAGTAATTTTCACTATTCATCAGAATATGAAAGTTATCCGAAAAGTACCAAAATTTCACCTTAGGCTAAATTCGATACTCCGAATCCAAAAATCAAGTCCATTTTGAGAAATAAGATTTACAAAATTTCAAAAAGTGGTTATTACTATTCATAACTGCTAGTTTTAATAATATTTTAATAGCATATCGTTGTTTAGTGAAACTCGGTATTGCGTATTACACACGCTATCGAGGAAGGTCGCGATTGCGTGTAATTTAAGGCAAGTCAAGGATGCATGTTGTGCAAGCTCCTTTTGGTGTAGCATACAACACAATACATTAATAAAATTAAAAAGAATATTTTTCATAAAATCTCGGGCTGTTACATTCTACCCACCTTAAAATGAATTTCGCCCTCGAAATTCGTCAGGGTTATAAATGGTTTACTATTCGAAAGTTTCTTTATTAGAAACCCACATCTTAAAAAGGAATATCAAAACCAATCTTTAAAAACAAAAGTATGAAACATAACGGTTACCCAAATAAACTAATCACTAGGTTTCCACATAGGTGAAAATATGGATATGTAAGAGAAATCTAACCATCATGTTCTGATGGAGAGTGGTAGAGAACATGGCTATGGAAAAGCTAGCAATCACAAAGCCATAAATTTGTGACGATCTAAGGTACCATCTGATTCATCATATATAAGATCACTAGGACAACATTTTTGGTTTTCAAGATCATTTCCCTAAAGTTAAAGAATTTGAATTAGAATAAATACTTACTTTATTTTGGTACAATCTCACTGTTGTTCGTGCCTTTAACAATTTCCACTTCATCACTTAAATAAATGAAGTTGAATTTGTTATTCGTGAAGTGTTAGCAGATCATGTGATAGAATGACGGGTCATTCCATCTGTCTCAAACAAAAGGTTAGAAAAAATTATATACATAAGTCGATCTATAGTGAGATTAATCATATATGGTTCCTAAAATGGACTTTATACTTCATATATCATACTGCTTAATATAATAAAACTAGTTTTTAATAAATAGGGACTTCCTGTTGGCCAGTGGTAGGCGATAAATGCCAGTCGCACTTCGGTTGTGGGTTCGATTTCCACAGCCTTGTCCAACGCGATGGGTTGTCGCCCGTCCAGCAGGTTGTCCTTTTTCTAAAACTATATTGCTATAACATCCCATTAATAATATTGAGAAAACTTCTATCCTTAAACAATACTAACTTATGTCCAACATAATCCATTCCAATATTTAGGCTTATCCATAATACTTCAGTCCACTCTCATAATATAGTGAAAACGATTACCAGAGAGTTAATACTGTCGTTGATCCCCATATATCATAAGATATGTCTTGTTGGTCACATTCCAAACATTCAAAGGCCTTAATCACGTTTTCTCTTGAATACCCATTGAACCTTAGTGAAAACATGAATGCAGTTAAAAGTTAACTCTTTCCACATACCAAAATCCAAAAATTCTATATACTCAAACGATGATATCACTTAGTCCTTATATCAATCATGAGCTCATGAATACTGTTAAACATTTCATTTTCTCATTTTCCCTTCATTATGCGCATATCATCTTATTTCCAAAAATATCTCAATCACTTTGAATACCACATTAGACCAATACATAAATATTACTATACTTTATGATACAACATTATTTGGAATCCCATTACATAAACACTTAATCATTCCACCACATCGTTATCATATTCAACATCGCCAATGGTGATCGCATGTGACTTCCCTTTGTCCTTTGCCTTAAGCGGTTTCTCATGTCGATCATCACTAACCCTTGGATTAGGGCAGTTATTAGCATAATGCCCCATTTCCTTGCACTTGAAGCATTGAAGTGTTGGTGGTGCGTTCTCTGCAGTGTTTGCTTTATTCACATCATTAGAATACCTTTTTCCATTACTTTGACACTCAGCTGCTCGATGACCTTCTTTTCCACACTTAAAACATTTTCTAGTCCCTTTAAGACAATCTCCACCATGCTTCTTTCCACACTTTGTGCATAAGGAAACATTCATCTTCTTTTCACTATTATTCTGAGATTTCTCCTTGAACTCCATCTTTCGTTTCTTGTCAAAACCATGAGATGGATATGTAACACCAAATTCCATTTCTACCTTGATAGCACAACGCACAATTTCATCATAGCTACTAAAGTCTCTTATAGCTAATGCCCTTCGAAGACTTGGTTTTAAGCCACTGAAAAATCGATCAACATTACTTTCAGGTTGGATGATAATGCCAGATGCATACCTTGCAAGTCTTGTAAAATTCGCTTCATATATACCAACAGATTCATCATCCTTTTGCTTTAGTTCAAGAAACTCCTTCTCCATATTTGTTCGAAGAATACGAGGGAAGTACTTATTGAAAAATAAGTTCTTGAACTCGTCCCATTCCATGGACTCAATTTCATCTCTTTGCCTTGTATTCTTGATAAGATTCCACCATTGATCAGCTTCACCTTCCAAATGATATACTGCTAAGATGACTTTATCATGCTCAGAACATTGAAGAACTGAAAATATCTTTTCAGTGGTACTGATCCATTGTTCAGTAACAAGTGGATCAGAAGACCCACTGAAAGAAGGTGGACGTTGCCTCATGAAGGACTCAATAGAATATTGTTCCCTCCTCTGCTCATTTGGAAGTCCAGAATGATTCATAGCTTGTGTAAGTATAGCAATAAGATTTTGCACTCCATCTCCCGTAACATTTGTTTGTTCAGGATGGAAATCATTGCATTGTCCATTGCATTGATCAACACGGTTCCTTCGGGTTCCAGCCATCGTCTAAAACCCAAAAAGAATAGTGTGAGAGGCAAAAATCATGCTAGGGAAAACAACATAATAAAGGGGGAGTACCTTCAATAACTAACATCTTAGGTTTAATTCTATGATCGTTAGCGTAATTCTAGTACTATAACCTATACGTATACTTAACCTTAGGGACTTCCCTAGACATACCGTAGAAATATCTCTAGGGATCTCACTAATATTTTCGCATCCTAGTTTCCAAAGGTTGACTAAACCTTTCCTTTGATACCAACTGTAGAGACCCGAAGCCTGACGTTCATGGACATTACATTACTTTTGCGGAATACTTAGTACATAACAAAAAACACACACACAAGGATCGTAATAGTTTAGTGTCTTTGGAAACTCAGAATATAATCTTCTAATCGCGGTGAAAGATCTTCAAAATCTCTCATAAAGATCTTCCTTCTTTTTTTTTACCTAAAACCTTTTTTTATATCCTGGGGAAAAGAAAACATAAAAGGGTGAGCTCAAATGCTCAGTAAGGGTAAACAAAAGAAATATCAATCACATCATATACATAAGCACATAACTTTTGGAAATCTTAACCTGCAAAATAGATCATAATTTCATAACATGGGGTAAATCATGGAAGTGAAATGTAATCACAATAATCATAACTTAAAACATGAAACTTTGTGGCATTCACACATAATCATAGAGAATCATTTCTTGTTAGTCAAGACTCATTGCCAAGACTATCTTAGTGGACAATGTCCCTTTCTGAATCGAGTAACCCTCGTTTCAGTCCTGTTTCACTGAACCGGTATAACCTACCGTTCCAGCCCTGTCTATCTCATGAGATATAAAATCTCTACCCAATTCATTGGAGGGAGATATAGGTCCCACCCATCTTATAATGAATCCTTTCTTATGTGTGCCACATAATCATAAACCATACATCATAGTGTAACCCATTTAATAAAAATGGGATTCTTAAACAACATGACATCATAAAACCATTCATATAAGATAAAGGAATTCATAAACATAATTCCATCAAAACATAGTCAAATCAAAGTAAAAATATGGATAGAAACAGAACCCTTTATTATCTTAGATGGAAAATAATTTTGATAATACACTTGAATTGAATTCTTGAGGAAAATATCCTTTCTTCTTCAAAATCAATTTCTTTTCACAAAACATCATGCAATTTTAAAAGAAAGAGATTTTATTGAAAATAGTCATGAAATTTTTTAGAGTAAGCATCATGAAAATGAGGCTTTATAAAACAGTAAAAATCTGTTCGTGCCATATAAGTTAAAAAACACATTCTTTGTACTTTTGTCGAAAAAGTCAAAAAGTACCTCGTACGAAAAACGAAAAAAGACTCCTTTCATATCTTTTACTAAAAACTAACCAAAGGGTAAAATTGGAATTAGACAATTGTAGGTGGATGGAAATAATATTACATATTGATGAAACATGGATGTGGATGATAAAATACACCCCAGTAAATACTTACGAATAAACAATCTCGGATAAAAATGAGATTGTGATATTTCCCTTACCTTAGGTCCGATTTTCTTTGTACGTGTCCGAAACTACTTTATAATGATTTAAATCATGTTATTGACTTATTCCAGAATCATATTCATTGTTATGATATCATATATGGTTCACTTATGACATTATATTACCCGTTCTTTTGTAAATTCCATGTTAAAGAAGCGTTTTGGGTAAAATCGTTTCATTTATCGTAGGTGTTTTGACTTGTTGTTCTTGACATTATTATTACTTATATCATGATTTACTAACTTCCATAATATAAAATATGATTTATATATCATATATATTCAGTGTATATATATATATATAATAGATAGATAAATGAAATGAAAAACACCGTTCATGGAGACGGTAGTCCGTACGTACGCATGAACGCTGTTTTCCTTTCCTTATTGTCTTGAATGGAAGTAAGTAGATGACATAAATATAAATATAAATAATTCCAGTGTCATTATTAGGTCATATATTTCATTAGTACTTATTATATATACTTTATAATCATTCATGAATGGTTAATCATTGAGAATGAATCTCATCACGTCGTGGAGACGGTAGTCCGTACGTACGCATGAGCGATGATATCATTTCCATAATTATTTAATTGAATTGTATTCAATGATACAATATATCAGAATCATTATGATGTTATAATAACTATGTATAGTTATTCTTTACACCATAATACCCATCCATGTAAGGTGTTGGTGGAAAAACAGATTACACCACGGCGTGGAGACGGTATTCCGTACGTACGCACGCGCGGTGATTTCCTTTTTCCGTAGGATAGATAGAAGGTTAATTAGAGTTGTTTCATATTTATAATAACATATCAGTATATAAGAAATACTGATGTTATTACTTTATCATGAAACAACTAAAGAAGAAGAAGTTGAAGAAGAAAGAAATTGAAAAAGATCGGTAATGGATATTACCTCTTTTTGACGCACCTTTTCTTAGCATCCACTTAGAGAACTAAGGATGGTCTTTGAAGAAGACCAGGACCTCTATGATGATACTAGGGAAGTGTAGAAGGGATTTTGGAAGGGTTTGGCCGAGCTTGAGTGCTCAAATTGGTGTGAGGAGGAGGGGGAGGAGGTGTCCTTTTATAAGGGAGGAGAGGGGCACCTCAGGAATATCTCAAAATATTATTTTATATTAAAGTCAAAATCGGTTTATAATGGTTACAAAGGGTCTTATTTCGAAGCTAAAGTGGGGATGGATCGAAATCCTATCAACCAATAGTATTTAGACATGTTTAGGGTATTATTTTAACCTTATCAATTAGATTTAACTCTGAGTTAAATAATTTAACTTTTACCGTGACTTTTGGTTTTCTTTCAGTATATGGTTAATAAACTTACTATAACATGCCAAACGAACCCCAAATTGTTTATTATTAATATATATATCCTTATCTATGTCATTTGGCAGAACCATAAATTTTTAGAAATAAAATAACAATTAATAATATAATATTAGATTTAAAAACTATTTTTTGTCAATTTTGACACTATTTGATATATGATTTTTGTGAAAGTCATAACAGAATTATATGTTCGAACCAAGTTGATTAAATCAACACAAATATTACATAGTAACCTTGAAAATTAGTGTAATTCATAAAAAGTCTTAAATTACATTTATTTTGGTATTTATAATATCAATTATGTCAATATTTCATTAATAAGATAATTACTGCATCATCTTTGTGTCATAAATAAATTAACTTATTTGATGTCTACAAATTACAAATAAAATACAATTATGTAGGAAATCTTTTTATCTTTCTAGTTAATATTTACAATCGAATTTATCTTATGTATAACCCTATATTAAAAATATTTTAGTAAATAAACTTTGATTTTAACTCTTTTAACTATTCTTTGAATTAAATAATAATAAATGTCCTAATCTAATCCAAGTGGGCCTAAATGATAATATTTTACACTTAAGGTTGTTTTTGGTCGAGATACACTTGTCCAATAGGATAAAGACATGTGTTAGGGTAATATTAATATCATTGTTACCCTTAATTACCCTATTTACTTTTAACCGTGGTAAATAAAAGTAAAAGGTTACTATTCACCAAAAATTATTTTCATCTCATTGAACCACATTTTACTTACTGACATCAACCGTGTCTCTCGGATTTTCGAAATTCCATTCACAGAAACGGTAAAATTAAGTTTTATGAAAAATTTAGTTTTTAACTACCACTTAAGCGTTTCACTATTCATCAAAAATTGATGTTTTTCAGAACAATGCCAAAATTTCATCCTAAGCTATATTTCATATTCCGAATTCAAAAATGAAGTCTATTTTACCAAATTAATAACATATAAGTTGCATTAATTAATTTTATAATTAAATCCCGCTGTTAAAACAAATAGCGTGTTTTTAGGAAAGAATATCTATCAAAAGATTGCCACTTGTTTATGTCTGGTTTAAATGTGAAATTACTTCCAATGACCAAAATTGTATTAAATTGTAAAAATATATTATAAATATACTTTAAAACCACTCAAATTAATAATTTATCACTATTAATTATTTTGATTAAAAAAGTTGTTTTTAATTATAATTTAGTAATTTTCACTATTCATCAGAATATGAAAGTTATCCGAAAAGTACCAAAATTTCACCTTAGGCTACATTCAATACTCCGAATCCAAAAATGAAGTCCATTTTGAAAAATAAGATTTACAAAATTTCAAAAAGTGGTTATTACTATTCATAACTGCCAGTTTTAATAATATTTTAATAGCATATCGTTGTTTAGTGAAACTCGATATTGCGTATTACACACGCTATCGAGGAAGGTCGCGATTGCGTGTAATGCAAGGCAAGTCAAGGATGCATGTTGTGCAAGCTCCTTTTGGTGTAGCGTACAACACAAGACATTAATAAAATTAAAAAGAATATTTTTCATAAAATCTCGGGCTGTTACAGAAAGTATCTCGTATAGCAAGGAAATGAGCAGATTTGGTCAAGCGATCAACAATAACCCAGATTGCATTATTACCTCGAGATGTCTTCGGTAATCTAACAACAATGTCCATGGATATATTCTCCCATTTCCACTCTGACACTGGAAAAGGCTAAAGCATCCCTTTCGGTAACTGCCTCTCTACTTTAACCTGCTGACAAGTCAAAACTTCACAGTAAAATCAGCAATATCTCTTTTCATTCCATCCCACCAGTAATACTCCCGCAGATCTCTATACATCTTAATACTGCCCGGATGAACTGAAAACGGAGAACTATGAGCTTCACATAACAACTCTCTCTTCAACTGTGAATCACAAGGCACACACAACCTCTTCCCAAATCTCAAAACACAATCATTATCAATGTTGAATTCAGGCAACTTACCTTTCTGAACCAGCTCTACCTTTTCCTGCAACTCACTGTCTTGCTTCTGTGCTTTCATGATTCTATCCGATAGAGAAGCTCTCACTGATACCTGAAACAAAACAGAAGGACTTCCTGCACCAACAACTTCTATGCCAAAGTTCATCAAATCGTTAACCAAAGGATCACGTTCCAACCGCAACATTGTTAATGAAGCATTACTTTTTCGACTCAAAGCATCAGCCACTTTATTTGCTTTTCCCGGATGGCAATGAATTGTACAATCATAATCCTTGATTAATTCTAGCCATCTCCTCTGTCTCATGTTTAACTCTTTCTGAGTTAATATATACTTCAAACTTTTGTGATCGGTATATATTTCACACTTTACTCCATACAAATGATACCTCCAAATTTTTAAAGCAAAAACAACAGCAGCTAGTTCCAAATCATGTGTAGGGTAATTTACCTCATGAGTTTTCAACTGTCGTGAAGCATAAGAAATTACCTGATCATTCTGCATTAGGACGCAACCAAGTCCTTTTAATGAAGCATCACTATATATAACAAAATCACCATTCCTGGAAGGTAGTGCCAAAACTGGAGCATTCACCAATCTTCTTTTCAATTCCTGAAAACAATCATCACATTCTTTTGTCCAGATAAACTTAACACCCTTCCGAGTTAGCTTAGTCATTGGACTAGATAACCGTGAAAAATTTCTAACAAACCTTCGGTAATAGCCCGCCAAACCAAGGATGCTACGAATCTCGGTTACATTTGTGGGTCTTGGCCATTCTTCCACAACTTTTGTTTTTGCAGGATCAACAATTATTCCATCTTTAGAAACAATGTGACCAAGGGAAGAAATTTGTTGCAACCAAAACTCACACTTGGTGAATTTCCCATACAGTTTCTTTTCTTTTAAGGTTTATAGGATAACCCTTAAATGTCTTTCATGCTCCTCTTTACATTTAGAAAACACCAAAATATCATCAATGAAAACCACCACAAACTTATCCAAGAACTCATGGAAAATTCTATTCATTAAATCCATGAATACAACGGGTGCATTGGTTATCCCAAAAGGCATTACTACAAATTCATAATGGCCATATCTTGTACGGAACGCAGTCTTCGGAATATCTGCCTCCTTTACCTTCAGCTGATGGTACCCCGATCTCAAGTCAATCTTTGAAAAAAACTGAGCTCCCTAGAGCTGATCAAACAAATCATCGATATGAGGCAAAGGATATTTGTTCTTAACAGTGATATTATTCAAGGCTCTATAATCAATGCAAAGTCTCATAGAACCATCTTTCTTTTTAACAAATAAAACAGGAGCACCCCATGGTGATGTTCTAGTTCTAATGAAACCTTTCTCTAATAAATCTTGCAATTGCTCCTTCAACTCTAAAAGTTCAATTTGTGACATTCGATAAGGGGGTTTTAAATTGGCTTAACATCAGGAACTATGTCAAAAGTAAACTCAACTTCCCGATCTGGTATTATTCCAGGCAACCTATCAGGAAAAACATCAGGATACTCATTTACCACTGGCACATCATTAATCTGAACAGTTCCTTTATTTTCAACGACGCGTGCAAGGTAACATTCATTTCCATCTTTTACAAGTTTCTCGGCCTCTTGATTTGTTATCAAAAGTAAGGGTTCATTCTTGTAAACAAACTGAATGTCTTTCTGAAAAGAAACATCTTTAGCTCTACATTAAATCTTAGCATGGTAAATAGAGAGCCAATCCATACCCAGGATAACATCAAACTCTACTAGAGGTAGAACAATAAGGTTTGCAAGTAGGTTCTTTCCACAAATAAGGATAGGAAGATTCTTATAAATTCGTTTTGCCTCAACATTCCCCCCAGGTGTTTTTACCAAAAGTTCAGGAGTCATTTCTTGAGATGGTATTCCCATTTTACTAGAAAATGTTTCAGAGATGAAAGAATGTGTAGACCCTAAATCAAACAACACACTGGCATAATCTGAAAAAACAAACAAAGTACCTGATACAACTTCATTTGATGGCCCGACATCTACTGAAGTAGTTGCAAAGGATTTCACCACCCCATTCTTCTTGTAGTCTAACTGTTTCCCATCACTCAAGCTCCTTGTCGGACACTCGTTTGCATAGTGACCCATCTCATTGCATTTATAACATTTCACTAACTGTAAATAAAATTTGTTCTTACCTTCACCTTGATCCTTTTCAGTGCAATCAAGAGCCTTATGCCCCATCTTACCACATCGGTAGCACTTCCCAGAATTCAGAAGACATTCCCCAGCATGCCTTTTGCCACATTTATCACAAACTGGAAACTTAGTTCTCTTACCATCAGCCTTTTTTGAAGAATTCTTACCTTTCTCCTGCCACCTCGGTCTCTTTTTCTGCTGGTTGTTATAGAAAACTTCGTCATCGGAAAACTCCATTTCCACCTTCTCAGCACATCGAACAAGATTTTCATAACGTTTAAACTCACGAGAAGCTAACGCCCTTCGATATTTTGGCTTTAATCCTGAGTAAAAACGATTGATTTTACTATCAAGGTCCCGGATAAAATATGGAGCATACCTTGCCAATCGAGTGAACCTTTCTTCATAGGCAGCCACTGAGTCTTCCTCTTGCCTAAATTCCAAGAATTGATTTTCCATCCTAAGTCGAACAGCCATAGGAAACTACTTCTCAAGAAACATACCTTTGAATTCATCCTAGTCAAGATCATCAATCTCATCGGCATACCAGATATTTTTAACGATAGAGCACCACTGATCTGCTTCACCCTCCAAACGGTAAATAGAAAGACTAACCTTTTGATTGTCTAAACACCCCATGACATCAAAAATCATCTCCAGTTCCTTAATCCACCCTTCAGCTAGCACATGGTTAGATGATCCTCTGAATGATGGTGGATGTTGCCTCATGAAATGTTCCACCACTCACATGTTCCTCTGCGGTTGGTCTGGCTGATCTCGTGTATGGATACCACCACCATTTATCGCTGGAGTCAACTGCGCCATTACTGCAACAAACTGTTCAGTTCCAATTCCGACCATTTCTGGATGCTGATTCGGAAGGTTATTTCCTTCTGTATGCCTTCCTAGCACTGTTTCCATGTTTCCTCTGCGGAAAACCATTCTGAACAAACATGTCTTAGATGAAGCAACATGGTAATCTTTAAATGCTATATCATTTCGAAAAAAAATATTTTTGGATAATCATTTAATATAATTCTAACTCCTAAAGTTATCTAAACCGACCTTTGATACCAACTATAAGGCCCCAGCCTTTAACCATACATAATCTTGACTTATTACAAGATTACACATTAAGGATCTTTTCGGGTTTAGAGTTTTAGATAATTAGATCATAAAACTTGCATTACATTCCACATATAAACAAAGTGGTTACATAAAGATAGTATTCTTCATTCCCATCAATGGAAACACATTTAAAATAAAACATGGATTATTTCTTGACACATCCTTGACTCTATCATCTTATCATGTACCTTTCCCTTGACCTGTGAAAAACATTTCAAAAACTTGGGATGAGTATAAAAACTCATTATGGGTTATAAAGAAAACATGGAAAGGAAACATGAGTTCATATATACATAAGAACGAAATCATACTTTACCCATAAAACATAGGCACTTTAACATAACTCATAAAATCATGAATAAATCATAGAAATCATAAGACTTAAAAGTAACTTGAGGCATTCATAACATTCTTACGTAGGGAGTAACCCTCTTGGTTACGTTTGGAATACCCATCACAGTATATTGCCTAAAATCTCATCGGAGAAACCTTAATTTTTCACTCCTTTGCATTACCCAATACATTGGAGAGCTATAATGGGCTCACCCGCCCTTAGTTTATCACGGAACCACCCGTATTCATAATAATGCCCAAGAACCATAACATAATCATATCACATAAAACATGCATAAAGGTAACATAATATTTCCACATTTCAATCACGAGATATCAATACAACACATTGATTTAATAAAAACATTATTAAAACCATTTTCAAGACCAAAGTAAAACATGGTAATTATTTTTCGTTTAAAAAAAAGGTATGGCTTGTAGAGGAAGCCGAAACTCAAATAACGGTCATGACGGTGGAGAAGTCGTTGTCGCCGCATACGTACGACAAAAACATTCCCTTTTGTCATTTATTAAACGCTTCGTATAAAAAAGATTCATTTTGAATAAACGTAAAAGTCAAAGGGGTTTATACACCGTTTAAAAGAAAGTTGTGTATAAAATAAAATATGCCTCAATGAAAGGAGATTGAGACGAAGTCCCATACCTCATATCCGACTTGACCCGACCGTTCTTTAATCTCCTGAATAATAAACTTGAGTTAATCTCTACTTTCTTATGAATCTTTTTCAAGTTAATTATTCCTTTTATACCATGTTATGAACATCATGTAATCAGTTAAGTTAATAATGTTCATTTTGTCGGAATTTGGTTCTTAAGTCAAAAATAGACTTCTTACACTTACATGTTGTTAATTTGGTCATAGGTTCGTTATATCCAGAATGATATTAATGATTTGGATAACATATATATCATATATATTCATCATATACATGTATTTATAATATTACATCACATTTAGAGGTA
The DNA here is from genome assembly GCA_963277665.1 of Viscum album. Classification (NCBI taxonomy): domain Eukaryota; kingdom Viridiplantae; phylum Streptophyta; class Magnoliopsida; order Santalales; family Viscaceae; genus Viscum; species Viscum album. The sequence goes on from OY728131.1 coordinate 1,554,321,244, forward strand.
AGAAATGAAATGCACCGTTCATGGAGACGGTAAGCCGTACGTACGCATGAACGCTACTTCCATTTCTATTTCATATTTTCTGGAATGGAATCATAAGAGTATATTATAATTCCAGTATAATAACATATATAATATCATTAACTTTATCCTTTACACATCCCACATATCGTATTAACGAATCAAATCACTTTCAGGGGGCGGTAGTCCGCACTTCCTAAAATGAAGATATCGTGTTTACCCATAATGGAAACCATAAAGGTATGCCCAAAATGAAAAAACAGAAGCTTAAGGAAAAAATAAAAATATTATATATCATATATAAAAATAGTGAAATCATAATGGCCACCTTTGAAGGTGTTAAATGAGTATTGAACAATCATCGTTTCGGGAGGCAGAATTTCGCCATCCACGGAAACCGTATGTTCTTTAACCATTTGATGTTGTTGTGTGAGAGTGTAGCTCAAATAAATATTATAACAACATCCTTGTATATTGAAGATACTGGTGTTGTTACAAAATAAGTAAATAATAAGAGTTTAGGGGGTTGGAGAAGCAAAATAAAACAAATGAACATGAGAGAATGAATTACCTTTAAAAGTGTAACTCCTTTTGATTTGAGCCTAAAGGCTTCCTTTGAAAGGATTCTGCCCAAAGGGAATCCTCTAGGATGAGGAGAGGGATGTGGAGAGAGTAAATGGTCTGGGTTTGGCCTAGCCAAAGGCTTGAGGAGTGTGTGAAATGAGGTAGAGGTGGGGGCCTTTTATAAGAGGAGAGGAGGGGCACTTTTGGAAAGTAAAGAAATATTACTTTATTTGAAAATGTGTTTCAGTTTTAAAAGATCCCACATTGATATAATTCGTGGCTAAGGTGATAAGGGTTCGAAATCCACTCATCCAATTGGTTTTTTCCATGTGTAGTTCATAGATTTTACATTTTCTTTCCATTTTATTTTAATCGTCAAATAATGATGTCATCACTGCATCATTATTATGTCATAAATAATTTAATTTTTTTAAGGTCTAAAAATCATAAAAAAAATACTATGATGTATGAAATCTTTTTAGATTTCCAATGACTATTTATAATCAAATATCTGATCTTTATAACCTCATGTAAAAATTGTTTTCGTAAAACATATTATGTTTGTGTCATTTTTACTTTTACATTAAATAAAAAGCTATTTATGTCATTCCCCAACCAAAATGTCTCCATGGGGTCCCCAAGTTGACCCATGGCTTGTCTTGGTCGGCCAGGACACAAACAATAAGGTTGGGACATGTGTCTAGGTCATTTCATATTATTAAAGCATTATTTATACCTTAAACTACACTAATTACCACTAATCGCGATAAAAAACATAATAAGTTACTATTCACCAAAAAAATAATTTTAATCTCATTGAACCACATTTTAATTCTTAATGACAAGCATGTATGTTGGATTTTTAAAATTCAATACAAATTAGTGGTAAACTTTCATTTAACTGAAAAATCAGTTTTCTTGATTACCACTTAGTGGTTTCACTATTCATCAAAAATTGATGTTTTTGAGAAAATTACCAAAAATTCACCCTAAGCTATATTTGATATTCTGAATTCAAAAATGAGGTCTATTTTAAAAAATTCAAATAATATAAGTCACATTAATTAATTTAATAATTAATTCCCGCTGCCAGAGCAAATAGCGTGTTTTTACAAAACAATAAGTATCAAAAGATTGACACCAGTTTAAGTCTAACTTCAAAGTGAAATTGATTCCAATGACCACCATTGGATAAAATGGTAAAAATATATTCTAATTTCACTTCAAAACCAATTCAAAACATAATATAATAATATAAATAAATTAGATTAAAAAGCAGTTTTGATGTAAAATGCAGTATTTTTCACTATCCATTAAAAAATGAACATTGTCTGAAAAATACCAAAAAATCACAGAAGGTAAATTTTGATGTCCCAATCATAAAGAATAAGTTTATTTTGACAAACATAGTTTATAAAATTGTCAAAAGATAGATTCAAAAATGGTTTTCCATCAAAAGGCAGTAAAACAATCTTTTAAGAATATTAGTGTATTCCATGCATAAGATTGTATTTATTTTCATTTTAAGCCTCTATAACACTATCTTAATAATTAATAGTCATAGATAAAAATATCTATTATTCATTCCTTACTTGGGATGTTACACATACCCCTCTCCCAGGTATTTGGAATCCCCAAAAAATAGAATTATATTAAAAATAAAATAGATAAAATTATTAATTTTAAATTCATAACCTCATATATGAATTCTCTAAGGAACACTATAAAAATATTTTAAATTCAAGTGCACATAATAATGGGACTTTTCAAATACATTAAAACCATGATTATGATCATAAATATTGATTCTATTATTCCCAAGGAGGTTAAAATCATTAATATAGAATAACATAAAACTATATAATTCTGCACCTATAGTGATTAGTTGACATAGCAACCGTAAAATTGTCTTTAATTATAAAAATTTCTTAATTTTTTACTATGGAAATACTATTTAATATCACTACACTTATTTATATTTTTCCTTCTTGTTGATATTTTAATTATATTCCTTTAGAATTTGTAAAACTCAACATGATAAACATTGGGAATCATTATCTGCTTGGTTTTTTATGAATCAATTCAATGAAATTTGTTGGGATTTTTTTCATATACAATTTATAGTAAATTTTTATATAGTTTTTATATATCAATATGATATGATTATTATATATTTGTCTGATATACAATGTATATGTCTATACAATATACATTTTATATTTAAATATTATATTCTTTAATTTCTCCTTGTTGAAAAACTGAATTCCTTCATGAAAGAATAATACCATGAAATAAAAAAATAGAGATAAAATTATATTATAATGTATTTTTTATTCTAAAATTATTGATATGAAATAGGTCATTCGAATCATCATAGACATGATCTAATGTTTAATTTAAACAATTCAATTAAATAAGAATCATTATATTTATAAAATGAAATTAACACATCTTATCCATTGAAATTTCAAAACATTTATAAAAGGATCTAAATTATGAAATAGTTAGCATAAAAACTGAAACAAAATTTTACTAAAAGAATCCATATATAATTATTTCATCTCTTATAAACCATTTCAAACTCATTCTCACCAATTCTACTAAAATCACTACTATCATCAAATAATATATATAAACTATATTTTATTTTCATAGTGTAAAATTATATAATATTTCAATTACTACTAAAATATATATAAACCAATAAAACCATAAATAAAGAAATTATAACAATCCAAAATTGCATCAGTTCACAACATCCCCAAAATTAACCAAACCAAATGTACCCCCAACCACACCAATAAATATACCAAACAAAATAAATGATAACACTACCAAAAATATCATAATAAAAAACCAATATTTTTTAAAGAAATCTATCATTTAAAACATATTTTATAAATGATAAAAAAATAATTTTAATATAATAAATAAATTAAAATATGAAATTTTGGAAAATTAAACTCATTTATTTTAAAAAAATTAATTCCCAACCAATGAGTCACAGAAAATGATCATGATAATTTTTTTAAATATTCAATTAATTATTTATATTTAACATGGATTTAAACAGGTAATATATCCATATACTACTTTGTAAAAACATTACAATTGAAACAAACCAAAACATTGCATCCAATAAATTAATCTTTGAGAATATTTGAAAAATTTCATATGCCAATCAAATTGAAGGAACATGAAATAAAAACTCTAAATTCATAAAATTGAATTAAATTCATAATATTTTTAAATAAATCTATATTTAACTAATTGAATGTGAATTATTTTTATAATTATATAATTATAAAACATGAAACATGTTCATTGAAACGAATATACTTCACTGAGAAAAAATTTATTTAATAACAAAATTAAATATTCATATATATCATACACAGAGTAAATTTAATCTCGATTTCATTTTAAAAACAATATAAACCAATTCCATTTATTGAGAACCATTAAATACCTAAAAAACAAAACATAAGTTTTCGAAACAAATTTTTTTTGGAAGTCTAATTTTTTTACATATAATCATCAAAATATTATAAATGTTTCAGAATAAATAAATCATTACCATTGCATGACTGTTAAAATATTCATAATACTATATAATTAATTTTAACTTTTTAAAAATATAAACATTATTTTATTATGGTGGAATTATTTAAATAGATTTTATAAACATCTTTTAATTGATACAACATTTTTTATTAAAATATTGGATATTAGCTAGGAGGAAAATAATTAATCATACTAAAAAACATGGTCAAACCAATTTCATACATCGAATTGTTTTTAAATGAAGTAAAATGACTTCATACATATTAATTAATTTATAGGAAAATATCAATCTATTTTAATCAATATTACACACGATTGAAATAATAAATTTTGATAGGTTATCTTTTATAATAAATTTTAAAAAACTCACTGAAAAATTATACCTTCAAACCTACATTATTGTTTTTCCATTATAATGACTATTTTTATCAGTAATGAAACAAACTATTACCATACCTTATTAATATTACATTTTCCACCAAATAAGCCTCCATTATTATTATTGTGATGAAAAAAATATTTTTTTGAAACATATTTCACTCCAAAAAAAAATTAAATAAATAATTTATAAGGATAAACCCCAAAAAATATAGAACATACCATTTATGAATTTGGTTACAATTTTGAAAATAAATTTAGCCTCAGTTATAAAATTATTAATAAATATTTATATTTATAGAGGAATTATCCTTTTTATGCAAACATAATAACATGTTTTATTTTGAATAATGATATTAACTATCAAATCACAACACAACAAACAAAAAGAAAAATATATAAATGAAAAATTATAATAATCAGTAATAATAAGAAATACATTCATTAAATATGGTCCTTATATAGCAATATGGTTTATGATATAATTAATTATAATATTTTCATAATTTCTGGCCATGATACCTCACTATGAGAGAAAAAACGACTAAAAATTGAAACCCTCAAAGAGTATTGAAAACAAATATCACTAAAAACCCCCTTGCTAACATGATTCTAACTATGAAAGATGAAATAAATATGTATCTAATGAGATACATATTGACTCATAGTCATATTGTGTCCCAGATTACTGCATACACAACCACAAAAACCACCCAAATATAAATTTTAAAGAAAATAATTAATTATTAAAAGAGTTAGATAAATGAATCAATCAAATATTTAGACACAAATAAACACCGTTGTCGGGTATAATAAATATTTTAGTGAAAATTAAATTAAAAATAAAAAATAAAAAATAATTTATCAATTCGTAAAAGTTTGATAGAATGACTAAACCCCTGATATCGAAGAATGAACTGAACATCAAGACATGATTCCCATAACAAAAAATTAAAAAAATCATGTAAAATAAATATCATATTTTATTGAAATAAAAATAGTGTTTTCAAGCATCTCCAAGTATAAAATACTCACTCACAGGAGGGTTAGAATCTATTATAAAGATGTATACATTCTTATTCCCTTACCATTATCATTTCTTAACAACTAATGGTTTATATAGATATTTTATAGCATTTTATTTTGGTGAATGTTAGTGTTTGTTTAGAAAAATTTTAGTTAAATTTATTATTTTCGGTTATATTGTATATTTTTATTTTGTTATAAACATTGGAATAGTCTTGAAATAACCCTTATGTATTAAAAAAACATTATTCATTGGTTTTTGGAAAATTCAAGAGCATTCTTTATTTGGAAAATAATATGTTTCTACTGTTAAATCTATGTAATATTAGTATTTATTTAGGATATTACAATACTAATATTGACGGTGGATTAAGGTGCAATATATTTTAATTCAATTTCTATTTTATTCCTTAATTGCCTCTTCCGTTATTCCGTGAGAAGATATATATCTATCTCTATTTGTAATTACCCACCTCCTTAGGAAATGATCATAGTATTTTTATCCATATGTCACGTATGAATCATTTGTTACCTTCCTACCACCCCACATTAAATTTACCACTGGTGGAACTTATCCTACTAAAAAATATCCTTGTAGGACTTCACGTGTTATTTCAATGTGTGTTTTCTTCACTCACACAATCCTTTGGAAAATTATATACTGATTACCTATCCTAACACTACTACAAGACCCACAAAATTCTTTATATAGTCATAATAATATAGGACCATCCATGAGCATCACATGAGATGGCCTACATCAAGGTTAAAAGACTAATTTTTATTCCCATGATCTTGTGGCATGTATATGTCTAGGTTTTTCACTCTAATTGTCTCTTCTATTTTATGTGAGTAAATAGAGAATATATAAAAACAAAAAATATAACACTGGAGGTTTTTAATGAATTTTTCCTTCATAAGGATGACCGAGTCACATGTGACAAGCATCTATTATCCAAAGCGTTCAACTGTTTATTTATTATCAAAATAAGTGCATGAAATAGTATGATCTTAGAATTGTTATCATAGTACTAATTAAGTATAAAAAATTTCATTTATTCACTTTTTGTAAGATAACAATATCATAATTAATTGAATAAATATCACCTCTATTGGATCGAGTTTGACCAGAACTATATGGATATATCTTCTTCCCTCCCCAACAATTGTGACATATCCTCCTCGAAATTATTTTGAATTATAAAATATGATAATATAGGCCATGTGCCTCATAAATTCGTCCATCTTGTCATCAATAATAGTTTTTTCCAAATTATCTCTACTATTCTTCTTCTTCTACTAATACTCCACCTCCTAATTTTTTGTATAAATATTCTTCAGTACATGGTTATTTTACCAACACCCATTATTATTCTCTTCAATAAATATGATTGTCAATTGTTTTCTGTGTCAGTTATTTTATTTAATAATTTATTTCAACAATTGAAATTTGGTATCCTTTCTTTTTAACTTTTTATGATTAATTTTTTTCAACATTAATATATATAGTGGTAAGAATTATTTTAATATCATCATGAATTTCTCATATTCAAGTTATACTAATGTAATGGTCAGATAATTTTTTTCCATCCTATATATTTTGAACCCAGTTTTTGAATACTCATGATTAATATCTCATGTGATCTTTACCTTAAATATTTAGAATCATAACGTAAAAGTTTCATTCAAATATAATTTTAAATGTGACATAAGACTTGACGTGTTTCAATTACATGAAATTCAACTTATCATGATATTAAATTTAATTAACTAGATATTTAACTAAAACTAAAATTTCAGTTCACTAGATATATCCATATAGACAAGATGAAATAGGATCATAATCTTTTCTGTGATGTTCATCAAAAACTAAAATAATGACATTTCATTTTCATTGTCCTTGGTTTGATTCATGATCATGGGTATTCATTGCACATGTATCATCCATGTTTATTAATATTTTATGTATATTATGAATTTAAAATATTTCTCTTATGACTAGGGAATCACTAAAGTCATATGATATTTTTTTATCTGGAAGAATTTTTTTTTTCTTTTTTCACATTATCACATGCATAGAGGAATTATTTTATACGGATTCCAAAAATCACATGAAGGTTACAATATAATAATTAAATATTCCATATTTGTACTCAAATACATGAATTTTCATAAAATAAACATAAAATTCATATGTGAAGTGAAAAATATACGAGTGTTACTCTCTCCAATTATTCTAACTCAAATTTCATTTAGTCAGAATGTAACATTGTACGATATTTGATAAGATCAATTACAGTACACCTCCTCACCATTTGAAAATTTCCATTATAAATTATAAAACCCCCCACTCTAACATAGATATCATATGGGGGATTTTAATAAATCTGAACGGAATTCTCTTGGGACAAAATTACATTCAACTATATATTATTAAAATTATTTGGTTAATGAATCGATAGTGTTGTGCACGTTGATGTCTAAAACATACAGTTAGTGGATCAACCATGAGATAATATAATAGATGAAGAATTTTTATTTATTCCTTAAATATAACTATTAATTAAACTATTTAGATTTACTTTATGTGGATAAACACATGATCACGTAAAAATCTAAACTCTAAGGATAATCCTCTTTAAGTGGATTGATTATGTGATTAATTGGTCTTCATTTTTCAACTATTGTGCACATAATCATGGTTTATTGAAGTATTATATTTAGAAAAAGTAATATGATGAATACTTGTCCAGTTTTTTTTATTTCCATAAAATTATTTCGTGGATACCTCTTCCCGCAATGTCAGTCATATACATTCACCCATATATATTTTCATAAGGATGAACCTATAAATTTCAACAATATCATTGTCATCTAGTGAGTGACTATTTAATAATAAAATGGAAAAAAATCACTCATACTAAATTTATATATTTCATACATTAATATATCTCTTGGAAATAGTAATTGATGACCCACATTGTCATAACAACTTGAAAAAATAGACTACTCCTCCATGCCGTGAATTTATAATAAATAAAAACTTTTTAAAGATCAATAAACAGAATCATTACATTTTGAAAAACCATATCTATTACCATGTGAATCATGAAAACATATAATATTCATGGGACTTCAATTTACATTAATTATTCCATTATTTAAATTAGATCTATATCATCATTTCTTATCCATCACAAAAAATTCTTCTCAAATACAATTAAGGTTCACGAATATGAAACATTTTATTTTTTGTACATAACACAAACATAAAATGGAATGTTGGTATGTGAATTTATATTTTCTTACCCTCCATATCAAAAATACATACAATGTGTATGAGAGGATTTCGTAATTTCATTATTAATCTTTAATCCATAAATCATTTCACTATAAGTCCACATGATAATTTTTCTATATAAAAATCATAAGGGTTTTATTATGATACTAATGCTCTCTATAATCTTCCAAATACAATCCCAAATGGAAACATAAAAAATTTTCTCCCAATGGTTTACCATATACATACCGGATGATAGAAATTGTTATCATCAATATTTAAAAAAATTATTCATTCTTTTTAAATTGAATTTCTTGTACTTACTTAATATATTGAATAAAAAAATCATCTAAACATTGTAGGGATTGAATTTAATCATTAATAAAACACTTCATGTTTCATAAAATTATTATCATTAATTAGAAAATTGCACCATATTATTCTTATGATAATATCTATAAAAATATGGATGACTGAATAATAATTCATAATATTTAAATTATTTAAATGAATTAACTTCTAATTTTTTTTTGATTTTTTTGAATTGAAATAGTATAGAAGAATCTAATGAACCTCTTGATTAATTTAATAACCACAAAATTACTTCTTCAAGAGTGATATGTCCATAGAGTAAATGTTGTGATAAATATATTTGTGATAAAACCAATATTTTAACAATGGTTGTTTACTCATCAAGATTTATTCTAATCATCAAATAATTTTAAAAATATATTTTATTTATTTACTTCTCTAGTAGGAAATTTTTTCACATCACTATCATGTTTTCAAACTCTTCATATTCAAAACTCTATGTTTTTATCCTGATTATTTCTAGAATATCATTTGATAAGATATATAATAATATGTCATCTTCAAATTTGGAATTATCAGAAAATCAGAAAATTATTTTTTTGTTCTCTAATTAACAATGTGAAATGACATATATTTAATAAATTGTTATAATTAAAATTAAAAAAATATTATATAGATAATTATAGAAATCTCCATGTTCATTGATGTATATTGTTAGACAAGGAATTTGGTTTCAAACAATTTTCATTTTATATTTTTTTGTATTTCTAAATTGGAAGTCCATGGTTTCCGAATAAATTTTCAAATAATGTTATCACTTCAAAAACATGGGTACATTTTTATCCTCTTTTGTTGTATCCTTCATTTAATATTTGTAATTATGGTAAATAAAACATTGGATGTGAAATTATTATTTTATCTTCTTGTATAAGAATATTTGAAAAAAATTCATTTGAATTGTGTCCAACTTAATTTCACCTATAAAATAGAACATTTGAGAAAATTGGAATGTTATTTATTTAAAATATCTTATAAAATTAAATTTGTTTTAAATATGTAATCAAATATTTTCCATTAGGTTAATTATTTTCTTTTAATTCCATTTTTTTCTTTCTCTAAACTACATAGATAGTTTTCAAATCATATTTTCTTAATATTGTCATATTCATTTGTTTTTCTATATTTTTCTATAAATTTGACATAAACAAGATTATTCTTAATATTTCTTCCCCAAAATATCCATCCATTAAGTTACAACTTATTTATTTCAAATTTCAAATTCATGGATTTATTTGGAAATGCCTATGATGTGTAATTGTTTCCACAAAATAAACAAATTTTATCATTTCATACATTATATATGGTGGACATCATTATTTTTTTGAAAATATATTTTTATACTTCCTTTTACCAGGGGATAACTCAGTCTCCTTCTTCAAAATGTTAATGAGAATTTTTATTTCAACTCCAATCTCATTTTTCTTTAACTATATTGTTTTCTCACCATTCATCATATGTTTTTGTATTCTCTTATCATTTAATTAAATTTATATCATGAATAATTTAAACATACAAGAACATTTCGATTTATAATACCATTGATAATACAAGAAATATTTTGATGTAATTTAAATATGGTTGATTTTGATAAATGTGCCTTCAATATCTATGGATGTTACTAATTTAGATAATTAGTCCCCTAAGAAATGTGATCCATTTGTCCCATTGTAATTAAAAGATTCTTTGAAAAATCTAAAGAACTATGTCCAAAAATATTATAGAAAAATTATTTACATAATATTCTTAGTTTAGTTGTCTGATTTACAAATTTCCTATATATTCTAGAACTATAATTATTGTATTTTTAGTGATTATGTCAATTGTTTTGTCTTCTTTGGGATAACTATATCTTTTAAAAACTTTTCAATCCATCATTTAAATTATTAAAGAATTTTAATAAGTATTATTCCTCCATATGTATTGTAATTTTGTGTTTAATTAAATATTATCAACCCAAACATATTTACTACTGTTAATGTTATTTTATGATGGTGGTACCATTACATTTTTGGATTTTATAAAAATATCATTGGATGAACATAAAATTTCCTTTCATCCTTATAGATACATTTCAAGATAATATTCATAATTAATTATTTTGTGGTAGTATATCTTATTTCTAATTAATTAGAATATATATATTAATCAATTTTTATATTCTTCATTTTAATTAAAAGTTAAACGAATTTCATATTTAATTTTCCATTATCATCCTCTAATGTATTCAATTTTTCATTAGATCCATTTATCATTTTTTTTACTATACTCATCTTGTGTTTTTTAGATTTTCTTACAGAAGTTTTAGCTTCTCAATCGTACACTTAGTCTTGACCACAAAATGATTATTTTAACACCAATTAATTATTCAGATTCTGATTTATTTCATTAATATATTCCTTGGATTATTTTCTCAATTTTATTAATGTGAGATATTAATTTACAAAACTATTGAATCATTATTCAAGATTCTCAATTCTTTATATGTGGGTGTATTACTTATCCAGAGTGACTTATAAACACCATTAATATTTTTTTAAACGCTATATCAAAAAATTTATTCTCATATTCATAGTGGGTAATCTGTTTCTTGATTTATTTTGAAAATTACAATTAATATTTCATATAATCTAATTTAGGATGTAATACTAGATATATTTTATATGTCAAATTGATTCATCTTTTGAATACTCAAAATTTTGATAATCCCCCGATATACCTATTTCCAAAGGGCCAAAAACCTGAAAAGAGTGTTTTTGTGTCCCTTCCTCATTAAGAGATGATAAAAAAATGATAATAGACTATTTCCCAATTCCAATGTGGTATATTCGACCACCACATCTTAATTTTTTATTAATGATTTCTATTTTTATGATTTCATTATATGGAAACAATATCCTCTACCTATTTCCTCTATATTTTCCACATTGTAATATTAAAGTGGACACATAATATAATAAATAATGAATATATTTATACTATGATTACCATAAAATTTTGGAGAATACTCTTTCATTTATATTAATTTTCTAAACATCATTGGTTTTATTTAAGTCATTTTTTACTTCGATTTTATAAAATACACATTTAATATGACATTTTAAAATTAAATTAAAATAATCAAACATGAAAATACAGTAGAGTTCTGAGCTCACATTGAACCTTGTGGTTAGGATAACTTTTTTATAGACCCACACAAAGAGGAGGTCAAGCTAAATCAATGTGGAGTGACTCATAATTCAATTTCTATTTTATCAATAAATTAATGAATCGATTTTTAGTTATCATATTTCCTTATAATTATATATCCCTTGGATGATAATTAAATAAATAATATAAATATAGCATAACAGGATACTAAGGATTATTGACGAGGACTGCCTCTCTAAGGATGACAACATCCTAAGAGAAATGTTTTCCTTATACAATATTTAATCAAAACATTTTATTATCATACGGATTTCATGAAATATTATGACATTAAAAATGATATCATCAAACAATCTAGGTATAACTAATTTGAAATATTTATATCCCTTATTTAAGAAGAAGGTTTTATGAAATCGATAAATCAATATCAGCCCTATTATCATAGAATTATAAATTGTATTAATAGATCGTGTTTTTTCATATTAAGTAGTGATTTGGATTCATCAATATTCATTAGATATTATATTGATTATGTTGTGAGATGAAACATTCAATAAATATTCATGATTTTTTTACTCGAATTTTTAGTTGGACTATTTATTTTGTTCTTCTACTTCTTTTATTGATACATGAGAATAACCAAGATACAACTTTTCCTTATACCTGATATAGAAGATTAAAAACTCGATTTTTATTGATTCATTACTTAAATTAATTTTATATACATAAATAATATTTATTTATTATATTAAATAACTCTCTTATATTTTTTTTTAAAATATACATATATATTTATAGAATAGTACCTAAAACATACATTATTTTCATATTTGAAATCCCTCAATTTGAAGATGATTTTTTACATTCCGGAATATTATGAACATAAATTCTATAATCATTAGAAATAATATAAATGGATATCATAAAATTTAATCATTCTCATATTTTATTCAAAATTTAAATCATATCTTGTTAAATATACATCTTACTACATACCTCGTTTCCTACACAAGACATTAGAATTATTATAAAATTACCGTTATGTTTTTTATAAATCTAATACTAAACCTGTGCTTTCACTAAATAAGATATTTTCAAATAGAAAAGGTTAAATTTAATCACATTTTGTGATTTGGATTTCTTTAGAAACTATTGACACCTTTGGATGGTTTTTTCCATTTGATTGTTGTTGGAACTGCGATCGTGCATTTGATCATGATGTTTGATCCACATGGAAAAGATCACATCATTATTTTGGTTTTATTTTTACACTATCCAGAGTTTTTATGCTAAATACATATTATAATTCTACGAATCTACAATTATCTTTGTATGTGGTTTTACTATAACACATTTTTGACGTGGGTAAATGTATTTTCATATTCTGGTTTAAATCATTATACATGGGTACATTTTTCATAAATTTTTTCATTATTATTTACATTCATTGAAAAATTATTTTATATAGATTCAAAAAGTCATATAAGAAGAGTATTGCATAAATTTTTTACCTTTTACAATTTCTCCCAGTGAAATATCTTTTAGCTTGAATGAAATATCAAATTATATCTAAAAAGATCAATTGTCCTATAGAACAACATCATTAGATTATTTTATTTTAAAATTCACCAGCATCGAACTCAACAATATAATTTATATTCTATTTTTAGGTCATCATTAAATAAAATGTTTTTAATCAACCATGAATTTTGAGATCAACTATATGGATCATTTAGCCAAGAAATCATCCATGATTTACAGTTTGATGTATAAAAATCATGTAAATAGATATTCCAGGAGTGAAGTGACCACCTAAAAAACCATTAGATCAAATTTTGAATAAACAATTAGAACATATATGAGATTATGGAGTCTATGGGTTGATCCCAATTTAATGTAGAATTATTGCCTTAAAGGGTGAACCACATGAAGTTGATAAGTCATGTGAAGTGGTAATATCTATTTTCCCACTTTCATCCAAATACTTGTTCATAGAAAAAGGTATGATGTTTGTCTAAATTCGAAAAATGAAATCGTTTATTATTAAATAAATTTCATTAAAATTACTTCATATATCGCATATCATAGGTTAAGCCACCATATTATATTACCCATGTATATTTTCATAAGGATATGCAACTTATTTTCACTAAAATCTATTCTCTATGTTGAATGATTCTATAATAATCCAATTATAGAAGCTATAATATTCAAATAATTATTTCCATCCATGAAAATATATAGAAAAGTTTTAAATTAAATAATAACCATTTTTAAATGAATATAAAAACAAAACATAATTCCTACAAGTTATTAATATTAATTTCCTATCCACTATTCCTAATTCAACAAAAAAAGAAAGTAGACGTCTGAAATACTCTTCTTCTCCCAGTGAAACACAATAGAAAAAAATAGAATTTGGGTATCAAAATTCATTAAAATATTATCCCATATTGAAATATTTCATGTTGTCCCTATCACTAGAAACAAATATATGAAACACAAAGTAGATTCATCAAATGTATAAATTTTTCTATCAAATAAAAATATTTTTTTTTGAAAAAAAAATATTCTCTATTTATTTCAATTAACATAAAACCCCAACACATCTCAAATATATTTTAATTATTTATATTTTGTTTATGTAAAAAATCAAAGCTGTTAGGATTATATGAAATATTATTTTTTGTAAAAAGAACTTCTACAACTCCTTGTTAAAATATATTACACATCATCAAATTAATTTATGTATTCTATAAAACAAAATATGATCAATTTTTTCTATATAAAATATATATTATGAATTATAATGTCAATCATAATAAATTAGTTTCATGTAAAATTATCTTACGTGTGGAATTATGTTATTCTTCTATGTTACAGACTTTCCTTTGTTAAGTTTTAGATAGTTCTCCAATTGTATTTATTCTAAATTATATATATATATATATATATATTACATAAAAAAGTAATGAATGTTCCTTTTATAATAATTTGAATACATGGTTCAGTTTTCATATACATCAATGTGAATTTTCTATTTATATGACACTTCTCATTTATAATACTTTCATCTGCTCCCAAGTTGGAAACAATTCAATTTTATAGTTAATATAAATAATATTAATCATAATTATTTTAATATTTTAGATAATTCTATGAAAAAAATTATAAATCACCATATTGATATCTAAAACACGATTTTCTGAAAATAAATATCCCAATATTTTTATGATCAATTAAATATGTAAATATTTTCATCAAATTGATTTTTAATGTTTGGCTCTATTTTAAAATAACGGACATGTCTTTGAGTATTGTGACATAATTCTTGAATCTAAATTTTTATTATTTTGAAGTGATTTTGTATATTTCATTTGGCCATACTATTCAATTAATATTGTTTAAAAAACAGTTTAGTTTTTTTAGAGATTTATACATTTGAATAGATGTAGAAAATATAGTGGTTTTTTTCTTGTATGTTTCTCAGTCCATAGTGGAATCATGATCAATGTGGAATTAATCTGGTCATTAAGGTAGGGTATTTAAAAAAATCTATCATGTATAATTTATGTCTCTTGGTATGGATATAAACCTTCAAATATACCCCTATTATATTTAAATCATTCAGTTTTTATTTCTCTTTGAATATAATGATTGAAATTATTATATTTTCTCTTCAATTATTAGAAATTCATAAACGATGATTAGAATATCAATCACATGATATTATTAAAACTACCCCTAAAATAATATAGTTATGATTTAATATACTAATTAAACCATATAATCTCTACTGTGTTATAATGAAATTATGGTACTGTAATTTCAAACTATCTCATTAGACTCAAGGTAGTTGTTTTTAGTGGGAGGGTTTATTATTTATTCCACACACAAACATAATCATACTCTAATATCATGATGGTTTTATTATATTTTCATATGATGAATAATTTATTGAATATTGTTCATTAATTTAACTCCTGCATTATTAATTTAAATTATTACATTTTTTTACTAAATCCTATCTTTCATAATATTTATTTATAGTGTCATTGTTATTAAGACTTTTTGAGAAGTTAAATAAGTGATAAAATTTTATGTATTTAATTTTATGTTTTTTGATGATAAAGGGATTTATTATGTTAGTTATATTTGAGAGAATAAATTTGATTATAAAATTTAAAATGTCACCTAATGAGAAAATATTCTGGTTACACTACCAATAATTTTATTATATAAATTTCTTCATTAATTTGATGATTATTATGAAAAATCACATTTCATGGTACATGATTCCCAGATTATCGTAATAGTATAGTTCTAAAGAAATTTGATATGAAATGTATAAATAATTATAATTTGATTAAAATGAATAGAAAATAGAAAAAAATTGAATTTTGATTATAGAATGTTTAATTTAGTGCGAGTTTATATTCATATAGAGAGTTGAATTTAATTATATGGATTTGAGTATGGATTTATGTTTATAGATTTAATTATTTCTCTCATAAATGGATATTTGTTTTCTTGAATACTATTTGTTATAATGTTGTATGTTTAGTTATTTTTTTCTTAGTTCCTTTGTAGTTTTTTCTACATCACCAGAAATTCACTTACTTAGGGTGGAGTTATTGGTTATTGTGTCGATAGTGAGATTATACATTCATTATATTGAAATGTTATTAGTGTTACCATAGGATATTTTTTGAAATATTTGAATATGTCATATAAAAAGTGGGTTAATTAATTTTTTATAGTGGGATATTTGGGTGATTTGATTTTGAATAATAGGATTTAAGTAATTATTAATTTATTTTGGATCTATTCGGATTATTAAATGTGAGGCTTCAATATTTATGTTATTTTGTTTAGTTTTCTCAATAATTCATTAAAATAGACTTATTGAATAAAGAATGAAAAGGTTTAGAATTTTCCATGGTCATGTAGTTCTATATTTTAATAAAACATCATGTGTATTATTGTGATGATTACAAAATCCAGAGTGGTATTGATATTTTCTAGCATTATTATTATTATTATTATTTATTAGAAAATTTAATACTGCATTCACTCTTATTCTGTGTTATGGTTGGTTTGTTTTTTTTAATATATGATAATTTATTTAACTTTTTAAATTTATAAGAACTTATAATGAACTACATTCCTATTCTAATGGATTTCCAAAACATTTATAGTAGATCAATGTACATCTGATTATGTTATAATCAATATATATGAGGGTTTTAGTGGAATAATGTTACTACAAGTATAGTTCTTACAACGAGAAACAACATGTGGTTTGTGATATGAATTAAAATAGATACACAAGATTAAAGGGATTTTAATATAGTGTTTCAATATTTATATATGAAAATTTTGATATACCATGATTATGATAGAAGAACGTATTATATTTAGTAATGGAATAGAATTATGACATGTATAAATATCTCTATATCAATCTATTTTATGATTATTTCTGAATAAAACACTTTTTATCTAACATGGAATCATAAAATATTCCAATTGGAATCCAGCAAATTAAATCCTTAGTAATAATCAACCACAAGAGAGAAATAAACATAAAAAATTCAATATAATGAAATGAATAAAAACACCAAGAAAATGTAATAAAAAAATCTAAAAATATCACTAGAAAAAAAATTTATACCTCACTTAATTGATAAAATAATAACGTATTCAAATTAATTCAAATCCAAATCCCTAAAAATAGATTCAGGGTGAAAAAATATGTAACCATCGACCATGAAATATATGAAATCATTTAACTCCAGATAATTCACAATGTCAAATTATATAGTATTAAATCACAGAAAGGTGACATGATGATATGACATATACCATAATGATATCTATTAATTGTATACATTATGATTCATTATCATAAAATTTCTCTCCCACTCATCATATATCATGATAATATTGGTACTCTTATATAAGATGATTTATTTCTATATTTCTAAAAATATTATAATGTACCACTATGAATTTATCATTTTTTATAATGGGGAAAATATAATTATCTAACAATCTATCCATTTTTAGTGTGCCAAAAATTCCTAGGACTCATATCCTTGTGTGATGTGAGGATGTGGTAGTGATGTGGTAGAATAGACGATGTAGTGATGAAGTGATGCCTATTGTGATATTTTGGTGGTTTTAATGTGAATATTATAGAAATAATATTGATGATATGATGAATGGAATTTCATTACGTTTTAAATATTTATATTTCTTAAAAATTATCCATTATAGTTATTTAATTATAAAAAAATAGATTTAATTCATTTTAAGTAAGGTCAATATAAAAATAATTAATATTATTTGAAACATGTAGGAGATAGAGCCTTCAGTATTGATAAGGAGTTTTTATAACATTTCAATTACATATTAATTTCCTTACATAGACCCATTATAATTATCTCAATGTTCTTGATTAGATAATTTCATTATTTTCTTTTAAAAAATTATTCTATTGGATAATTATTTCTGGGAATATGAACCCACAATGCACTTCCATGTCCTCAACCATCTATATTTTTCATGAGTTGTATTTTTATAAATTTCAATTGATATTTAGGATTCTATCATTTTCCCCCCAAGAGTAGAGATTAATAAGTCTATTAGTATTTATTATTATTTTTATATTTATTAACATGTACTAAAATTTTGGTCATAATGATGTTATCATAAAGTTATTGATAAATGGTGATTATTATTGGTTTAATTGAATTTAATTGGAATTTAGAAGTTTAATTTCATAAAAAATTTTGGGAAAGAATGTTGGTGTTACCCGAAAACCCATATACTCTTCGATGTAGGATTCAGAGGCCATTTTTTTCATCATCTCTAGCCTGTATGTGTGTTTAGTGATGGTGGGATTGGGAAATGTTTTTCAATTATTTTATTTAAATTATAAGATATTGTATTTAGTTAGGAACCAGTGTGTCATTAATAGTCTCAATAGGGAAACCACTTTATCAATCCTAATCAGTAAAGGGTATAGGAAACAAGCTAAAAAACCTATAATTTGTGCCTCATGTCAATTATGACAAAAAAACTATGATATATGATTCATATTTCATTGTGATTTGATTCTTGAACCAAAATAGTTAACTATATTTCTTAATGTGGAATATATACATATTATAGTGAAGTAAATTGTTAAATGGGTGAATGTATCCCTGCATATGGTGAAATCTATGTGAAATTTTTTATTGAGTTTTTTTTGTGTTTACAGAGGGTAAAATGTAATATGGTATATATAAATATATTACAATATTTTGAAATATTATGTTTCATAACGTCAAACAATAAATGATGAATAACCCACCCTTCCTTATACACCATGAATTTTTTAAAAACTATAGATTAAAAAATATTAGATATCAAATGTATTTTAATATTCCATGAATTAAAATTGTTAATTTAAAATATATTTCTAAAAAAATATCATTTATCATAAAGAATGTTTAAATTATTTTTATTGTAATAGATAAATTTTCTATATGTTTTTTTATTATGTATTCTATGGATGACTATATATTTATTTTTTATGATATTTGGAATGAAATGTTTAAAAAAATGTTATCTGTTCTTAAATTAGTAATCATGAATTTTCATTCCATTTTTTTAAGATACAATCGTAAATCAAAAAAAAAAGTTATTATTAATTTCTTATTGAATGTTTGGGGTTGTAAAATTAAAAAAATATTTGAAATATAAAATTATTTTAATTAACAATTATGATTTTTTGAAATGTTGTGATAATTTTTTAATACATACTCTACATAAGATAAATTAATGATAAAAAAATTATATTTAAATCTAATTTATTATATATGATATTTTTTATAAAGGTTATTTAATATTGTTTTATACTATAATAAATATCGTCAGAAATCATGTAAAATTATTTTACATATTAATTAATTTTAAAGCACATAGAATATGATGAATTCTAGTTATTAAAAAATTATTGAATTTTTCTACATGAACTATAAATCAATGTTTTAAAAAAGTGAAAATAATAAATGAAAAAATTCCAATTGGAAATGGACTTAAATAATTTTAAAATATCAATAATTACATTTAGATTTTTCAGGTATTATTATTTATGTATTATGAGAAAATTTAAATCGTGTATGCATTATATAAAAATATTGCATACACACATTCTTTGAAATATCAATTATTATGATGGGAAAATATGTTCTATTGAGTTATAAAATTGACAAATCAAATATTGTCAATCTCTTATATTAGTTAATTTGTTATGTCTCATGATTTTTTGAGTCGTTATTGATTTATTATTTTAATTTAATCTTTTTAAAATAAATGATGTATAATATTATCGACATATTTCAGAAAAATTTATATGATATCATTGGTTAATGGGAAAAATAATTTTTTTATAGAGATTTTTTTGAAGATTAAGTGATGGACAGATATTAGTTTCTACTTTTTTAGTTTTTATAAATTTTCACATAATTCATTATATATAATTTAGAATCCTCTATTTTAATTACTCTTTGTTAATATTTAAAAAATAAATATGATAGATTATAAATTTGTGTATAATTATTTAGTATTTACTTAATCTATAAACAATATTAATACATGTTTTTTATTACTAAATTGTTTTCATTGCATATTAAATAAATTAAAATTAAAATTAAATAATTAAACTGATAATTTTTATTGGGGTGAAAAAATACACATATTCCCTATTAATTTAAATCTAACTTTTACTTTTCATAAATAATTATCATTTTTTACTTAATTTCGGGATTACAATTTTATTTCCATGTATGATAGAAAATATGATTTTTTTGTTATATATACAATTTAAAATTTAGATACCTTTATAGGATTTAATTCTAAAAACCTAAATATAGAATTTTGTTATTTTTTTAAACTTTATTTTATTCATGTAATGATTAAAAACTTATTATTTACATAGAAATATATTTAAGATGAATTTTGACATAAGATGATGACATATATATGAATAATAATTCTTGTCCAAAAGATGTTTTTATATTCTATTCCAATTTTTTTCATTTAAATAAATTAGAATGACTATTTTGTTATTTGGTGTGTATTTAATTATTCGGTTGGTTTCTAGAAGTGATGTGTGTCATTGGATGGTACCTATACACTTCCCTTTAAATTACTTTACAACATATCATGAAATGAATCAAAAAATTATAATAAAAAATAATTCAGATATATTAAAATAAATAAACATCATGTATTCAATCTTTCATGTGAAAATCTATGATTTTTCTTAATACGATTATGAAATTAATAAAAATAATGATTATTAAGAGTTATATTATAAACCAAAAATATTTTTATTTCAAAACATGGTTCTAGTAGTTTTCTTAGTAAATGTGATTTATGGTTATAACATAAATCAACAATAGAATGTTTTCATAATGTGTACATTTTGTTTAAGAGGGATATATTCATTTATATTATTCTTCGATATTTTATATTATGTTGGGTTTTGTTTATCTTGTTTTAGAATTGAATAATTTGATTTTAATTTAATGAAAAGACCCAAGTCACACTATCCATCACTTGGGATTATTCCTTTATTCCATAGAATTTATTTTCCTTAATAGAGATAAAATTTGTTTGAGAGAAATCATATATAAGGGAATAAATTATATTGAACACTTTCCTTTATAATTTATTTGGGGGTTTGGGTGTCGAGGGATATTATTTGGTAATTCAAATGTTCAGTAAGGATAATGTCATGCTTAGATGTGTTTTTATATAATTATATTATATCTATGATATGTTGGACAGTCATATATTTTTGTTAGAGCATCATAATTATATATAAAAAACAAATATTTATAATAAAAAACTATATATTTTGGTTTTTGGGAAATTTAAAAAATATATGTTTACAAAAAAACTGTATAATCCAATTCTCTCTACTTATAAAACTGACATTTTGAATAAAAAATTTATACAGTAATTAAAAATATCATGTATTGAATTCATGATTAAGGAAAAAAAATTACATATCAGTGAAGTATATTATATTATGATATATTTTTTTGTATAAAATATTAATTAATATTACTAAATTAAATATTTTATTTTTTAAAAGAAAAATAAATATTCATTGTAAAAAAATTTGAATC
Source organism: Viscum album (assembly GCA_963277665.1). Classification (NCBI taxonomy): domain Eukaryota; kingdom Viridiplantae; phylum Streptophyta; class Magnoliopsida; order Santalales; family Viscaceae; genus Viscum; species Viscum album. Next base: position 1,554,343,777 of record OY728131.1, read on the forward strand.
AATATAAAAAAATAAATGTGGTCTAAAATTGGATATTAATTATTAATTTTCAAGAATAAAATAAACTACTAATTTAAATAGCACGATCCTAAATTATTTTTTCATGAAAATATATTAGATAAGAATATATATTTCTTATCACAAAAAGTGATACTTCATTAAACTATTTCATACAATTATTTCATGGAATATGTTGTATATCATCTTTATAAATCACATATCAAATTATGGGATTTTTCTTTACTGATTTGATTTTCATAATGGTAATATCTATATGTGTGTGTGTGTGTTTGAGTCCCTATGTACATATGTTTCGTCTCATTTAAGAAATTTCATTGCTAACAATAATTGGATATAGTTTTATTTTCATATTAATAAAAATATTATTAATCTTAGTTCTATTAAGTTTAATGATTTACATATTAAAAATTTTCCGTTTATATACTCTTATATATACACCGTTATATTGGTACATTAACATCATGGTTTTGTGATTATCAAGCAACACAATAAATCATCATCTAATAAATTAATGTTGGTTGACTCTATTTTAACGTGAGAAACACATCCATGAGTGTATTGATGTGGTTTATGAATATTATTTTTTTAATTAAATGTTATCAATTCCATTTCGATTGTCCTAATTATTTATTTACCAATAATGAAAAACATTTATTTAGGTGATAGTGTTTTTTGAGGATGTTTCAAATCATTAAATTTCCTTTTTCAATGATTCCCTTAATCATTGAAAAATTATATTACATCCTTTGGAAGTTCCAAGGAGAGTCCCAGGATTTTCAGAAGCATGGAGACTCAGAAAGGAACGATATAGGCTTGTCCACATGGTTAGAGGATACCATGAAACCCATAACACATAGTTTTTTAAAATCATGAGGCTGTTGATAGGGGAATATAAATGTATGCACAGTTTGACTACAACAGTGCAAACCTAGGTGAATAGTCGTGTACCCTACTAGAGATGAAGGATAGAACCTTGAGGCACTATTTTTGGATGGTTTAAAATTTGTGAAACTAAACCATGCCCAATATGATTTTGGTGAAAATTACCATTTTAACCAACATAAACATGAAACCCATATCTCATTATACATTATTTCTAATGAAAAAAGCAGGTTCGTCCTCCTTGAGATCATGAACCCTCCATAAGAATGATTTATTCTAGAGCCTTTATCCATTTTTTGATCCATGATCTGTCCGAAGAATTATAACTGTAATGGTATGATCCCCTAGTATCTCTAATCCTATAAAAGTTTTTCATTCCATCTAGTGTTGTATTTAGATGCATGATCAATCTACATATATTTACGGTATTTAAATGAAACCATGATCTCTTCTATATTGCTTCAAATAAGAGGTCTATATCAATTGTGTCTTCAGTTCAACCCAAACATATGTGATCACATAGTTTTCATTTGGATATTTGGATTCTTCTTATTTCTTCCATCATGATATAAGTTGTCCCTTATAATGATTCTAAATTATGTTGTTTCCTTAATTATTAAGTGATCTTAGTGCCTTGATATTTATATTAATTTGATATTGTGTTGGGATTTATACATCAGTATGACTCTTTATGGACGCCCATAGGTGTACCACCATGAAAACTGTCCTTTTGGCCAAATGGAACAAATTTCAAGGAACCCATTTTTACTTACAATGTGACTTTGTTATGTAATAACTTTTAAATCATGGGTTTATAATCGAATCCATGGCACCCCATATGAAATTCTCAACAATAGACATGGAATTATCATTTTGGGAATTTGAGTTGTTGCCTATGTCATCCTCTTTGACCCTAGAACGTTTAAATTGGAAATGGCCATCACTCAAGAATTAGATACCTTGATTTTGGTATGGAAATGGTTAAGATTGAATAAAATGTGATATTTTATTCCTCAAAATGTGATCCAGTACAGATGTACCTTGTGAATTTTTTTTTGCATTTTTAGGAAAATTGGATGAGACGACCTTGGGTGAGATTAATTACTCAATTGGAATGATAATATTTAAATTATTTTATTATTAAATCATGATGGTTACATATTTTTTAATGAATTCGTTTTAAAAGGAATTGTTTCGAGGGTTTGAATATCCATTCCCCTGTACTTTTTTAATAAAAAGTTACCATATGAAATGATTGGTTTAGTTTTAAGTAAACATGGACAGTTGATAGTGAACCCACTCCCATAAACAAACATTATTAATTTATTAATATCAAATGTGGTAACTTGAATGACTTGTATATCAATGATGGGACAAATGATATTTTTTCCTCATATGTCATATTGAATATTTATTAATGCCTTGGTTTCTTGTGATATGATCAAGGACATGAATCATGTGGTAATTCCCTATGATTTTATTTTTTAATGTGATGATTTATATGAATAATATTGATATTAATGAGGGCTTAATTCCTCGTGTATTATATTAATGATAAATAATTATTCCATATAGGCTTTAAAGCCAAGGAACCAAAAGATTCTTTGTGGGTAAGACAATGTGATCTTACTAGATGGATCTAGGGGATAAACTATGAGAAATCCCTTAGTGAAGGATGCTTTTGGGAATGTCTTGGTTTTGGTAGTAGCTAGATCTACAGGATAGATCATGAGATATCCCCTACTGATGAATGTTAGTGGGAATTTCATAGTCCCGTCGGTACATTAATTCAAACAGACTAAGAGGGATCTTGTATTTGGGTTATGGTCTACACCCGGAGAGATTCCCATATAATTAGATAGTGGTTGTATATACTAATACTTTCCAACTTACACACACACACACACACACCGATTTATATATATATAACATGACCTGATCAGACATACCTACCTAGTGATGAAGCAGGTAGACTTGTCATGTGTCTTTTAGGATCATAAGTGGGAATTTATTCCATTATTATGTATTTTATTAATTTTTCTTGAATATCTGTGCATTTTTTACATAAATGCACCTATTCAGATTAAAATTAGACACCGATTGTGTTTTCCTACAATTATTTTATCTCACACAATACTAATGACACCCTTCAAACATGAAAATATAATGTTACAATAGGTACGACAATGGTAAAAGATCTTTTCAGAGGTTGTTGAATTTCACATCCTAGTCAGAAAATATGAGAAGAGGATTGAGCATAGGCCTGAGATTCCCATAGAGTTATTGTTTCCATTTTTTGAACTACTATGTTACATGATTAAATCTAATATTTTCATTTCCGAATTATCATAATTCCATGAATTATCATACAAAACTCTGAATTTAAGGCTTTTGGTTAATATATTTAGTTATTCAGTCTTTCATGGTTATATATATTTTTTAACTATTTTCGGTATCTATATATTATATTAAAATTCTGATATTGTTTACGATTTGTTGTATCAACTATGTTATCATTACATGGTGGTATAGTATCCCCACTGTACTACCAATATTCCATCACTATTAGTTGACATCGCCAAGCATATTGGGAGAAGTTCCCTAGGTCATGTGTCCAACCAAACTCTGGGCACGAGTTAGGCGACATCTAGGTTTGATACATCATATTGTGGAATTATAAATGACCCATTCAAGAAGAACTATTTGGAAACTATAAAATGGATATTGTGAACAAATTTTACATGGTCACTATCCATTTTTGGGTGTGAAAAACCCATGAATGATGTAAGTAAAATGATTCCTAAAATGCGATTGTTATTTATTCTCATAAATACTATTTATATTTAGATCACCATTCTATGTTACACATGACTTGTGATGTAATTGATACTGATGTTATTGGAATTATTATTTCAATACCCTAACCATGTGAAATGAGGGTTATAATTTTTGACATGAATCATGGAAGGCACAATATTAATAGGACTATAATATATCCCATGTAACAGTTAAAATTAGTGACATTTTTATATCACAAAGTCATTGTTCCTTGATTAATATATATAGTTGTGCTAACACCTTTTTTAGGACTTGGATAATACTATGTTGTGAGTTTAGTTTGTTATATGCTTTGATTCATATGATGTATGAGCTCTTATTGGTTAGAAATTGGCATTCTGGCTTGATGAAGCATTCTGAAGTAGTTCAATTGATTGAATAAGCACAAGTTAAAAGAAAATGAAATCCAAGTTTATTCCATATTTTATTTAAAAAGGTTTGTGGGACCTTAATAACTATAAATTTTCTTGTCATTTAATTCTGACCATTTTACTTTTTAAAATGTCTATTTGATGGCCTTTCATATGGATAATTTATTATAATATTATAACAATTTTCATTCACATTCCTAAAATTTAAACATGACCTGAACCTGGATTTAGTAGTTGTTCATGGGTTTTTCTCCATTCTTGTCACTAATTACAGTCTATTATAAGGTATAGTTATGGATTTTGATGTAGGAAGAGAGGTTTTTTCTTTATTAAAAGAAGGAATTGGTAACTATACAAGTATCTTAAATTCAATATTTTTAATTGGTTATATATCTTATATGATGTTATCTTTTTACAATAGAAGTATGTCTCCAAGACATACTACAATGACATGTTATTATGGAAGTGATGATCATGTCCCTAAGGTGGTGGGATGGGAGATGAACATTTTCCCTCATTTTGAGCCACATGTGGCTCCTCTTTTTATTCTATAGGTTGGTTCATTATCCCAGTTTCTTGGGGGTGTCTTTGTATTCTATAGGATATTCAATGTGGAGGGTGACCTACCCAGTATATGGCAGAGTTTACTCATGATTTTCAGCATCAACACCCTCTCGCATTATTGGGGGATGGCCAAGAACATGTTGTGTAGTCATAGCATGAGGTGATACTATTTATATTAGATAATATAGAGACACCTCAAGAGAGTATTTTCAAGATAGTTACTTATATGCATCATGACTGAGCTATGTGGTGGTGGGATGTCATCACTCAGGAAGATATTCCATGAGAGACGAGTTGGGATGAGTTTCAGACCATATTTATTATCTAATTTTTCCCCCAGTCTCTGAGGGATGACAACTCTAGAGTATTCTTGAACCTATAGTAGGGGACCATTTTTGTTATAGAGTAATCCTCCCATTTTACTATGTCGCATCGTTACATTCACACACTAGTTTCTGGGGATCTAATAGCTACTATGGAATTTGAGGAGGGGATGTGTTACACTATCCATTCATAGGTTAATGTGTTCAAGATAAAAAATTTTAAGATCATCAACCTGGAGCTAATGACAATGAATAATTTGTGGGATATTGAAGGTGAAATCCATGGAATTTCAGTGCCTAGAGGTTCTAGTGGATTTTTAAGTGGGCGAAAGAGCTACTTTGAGGTTTCTCGAAGATGATGTTGCATTTAGGATCATAGTGTTGATGGTTCTCTTTCCTTTCCCTAGGATGGAAATATATAGATCATCAATGAATAGTGTCTATGTTATCCATTTGAGTGCATAAGATGTGTCAAGAATGGTTATATTCATTATATACGAAGGACAGTCCCTCTAATTCATAACGTATGGGGATCATTACCTAATGCATGTTCCGGATCTATGTTAGCAGGATCATGATTTTATGGAATCTGGAATACCATCAATTGTTCAGGCCATGGTGGTTGTAAAAGAATGGGAACCAAATAGATGAATCTTAGTGCTATCATAGCAAGACTACTCATCGATGTTTGGAAGTGAATTTGGGACACCGTACAAGTCACTTACAGGTATTCTATAGTACATTGTAGATCAGAGAACTGGATCATATACTAGATGAGGTACTATCCTAGTTTCCTCAAAATATGTTTCTTATATTATTAATACTAGTGAATCTAACTCATTTATATTTTAGAAAATCACTATGATTTTGGTCATCTACATCGAATATTATCATGACATCATGATTCTCGATCTAGCCTTTGGAATTTTTTCATAGGGTGTTCCCCATATTAAGAATTTTTCCCTTTAGATAATTGGTTAACTATTCATAAGAAACCTACATGTATATGAAATGAAATGACTTCATGTGATCTTTATGATGAATGGGTTACTTCCCTATAGATCCCAAATTGAATACTATCATTGAGGGTGATGTTTATATAACCATAGGTAGTTACAAACATGCATAAGAGAGATTGTGATGTTCAGGCTTTGTGATGAGAACCTGAGAAGAAAAGTCTAGGTAATAGGATATCATAGGTTGCAAATAATTAAATTTATGATCATGGGTTACAAACCATTGAATATATTTCTATATTGGATCATTATTGATAATTCATGGCTAAATACATATCTATTCAACCTCTTGTGAGATAGGTAGAGTTTAATATTATGATCATTCAATGAGCAACACCTGTGATCAGTCCTTTTTACAGGATATCAATTAAGGAGATTATGGACATTAATAATCAATTGGAGGATATTGAGTCGAAGGGCTTTGTACACCCCGATAATTCTCCATGGAGATTGATGGTCCAGTTTTCCAAGAAGGTGGAATTTACCCTTAAGCTGGGTGGATTACCATCGATTGAATTAGCTTACTATAAATAACCAGCATCCATTTCCTATAATAGATGACACCTTTTATCATCTCCTTGGAGAAGAAGTGTTTTCAAAAATATACTGGAGGTCAGGATCTCCATATGTGAATTCCACTGCCTCAAACATACATCACACAACTTTTAGGAGTATGAATAGTCTTTATATGTACATGCTTATGTTTTATTAACTCATGAATGGGCCTGTAGTTTTCATGAGTCTTATGAATCGGGTCTTCCACCCATATCATTATTGATTTATGGTAATCGTATTTTATGAAATATTTGTGTATTCATTCTCCAAACAAAACCATGAAACACATCTTTAGATCATGATCAGTACCCTAATATAGAATCAAATCTATTATATGATCAGTAAATCCCACTTCTGGATTGATAAATTCAACATCCTAGATCATGTAATCTAAGCTTTGGTAGATTCAGTTTTACTAGATAAAGATAGTGCTCCAGTTTCTAGGGACCTACTAGAGAATGTTGTAACATCCACACCAAGTAGCCACTAAACTAGTGCTCCAAGCCAATTCTTTGAAAGACCTCAATCACGCCTCCACATACACTAGAGGATTCCAACTAGAAGAAGCTGTCTAAAGTGGATCTATGAGGTGGCTATACGCCCATATCAGAGTGCAAAACAAGAATTAAATAACCAAATATCATACACATCTGATCAATATAGATGAATAAATAACCTAAGACTGAAATGTGTAGTAATAAAATGAAAATATAGTAAAGGCCCAAGAAATCGTGTAATATATACATCAATTATCTCCAACTGGGTTGATCACACATACAAAAATAAACAACTTAAAAGTAAATACAAAAGGCCTCACTGCCATCATCAGTCATAACACATACCCAATCTATACTACCCTGCCGAGATACTCCATCCCGACCAGTAGACTCCACAAGAGAATCCATATCTTCCTTACAATCCAAGGCCTATATCCTATCCATGGTGCATCAGTTCTCAAAATTAAATTAAACACAAGTTCTTTATGAGTACAAATGATCACCTAATGAGGTGAGAAACAAATCATAGTAGGCCACCCCCAACGTTAAACATATAAATTTCTGCCCAAAATGAATTCTCTAGAAATATATCCATCCTAGCTGATATACAATAATAAAACAAAATATAAATAATCAACCCTTGATCTATTGGTCCTAGTCCTCAATCTAAAATACTATCTTCCCCAAATGTTGAGACATCTCTAATATATCTCATAGAACATATATCCCAAACATCTTGAGAGCTCCATACCCATGGTAGCCACAACCAAACTGACTATACTAGGTACCCATCCAATAATAGTCATTTCACCTAGGATACTAGTCTAGGTCACTGATAACTATTTCCTCATAAATTGACATTGTCCCATACTTCAATCCTTCTAAAATATTTTCCCATTGAAACAAAATAGTACTAACAAACCCGGGACTATATTCTAATACATATCTCATATATAATAACCATAGTGCACGAGGCATTAATCCAGAAGAGAAACCACATATATCAAATCATCCATCCATGGAGCATCATTTCAAAATCTTAACAAAAAATGTATAGTGTTAGTCCATCATCCATCCTGGTTTGTAAACCAACAATGCTTAGAGCCTCAGTCTGGAGCACTACAATAGATGTATATATCTGTGTCTATAACCTTAGTATAAACCTTCTCTATAATATAAACTAGTACCTACCCATGCAATTTCACGGTGATAAAACAAAATTATTAGTTCATGCATTCTCACGACGATATGGTTCACTACTTTTATGAAGGCAATACAATATTTTGGATAAACAAAAGAAACTGGGAAAGTAGTAAACTGTACAATGGGTAGTAATTAGAAACCAAAAGCGGAAATAATTCATTTAAAAGAACAACAGTTTCATAAAAATTGCAAGAAAAGTGCATAAAAATGGGATAGGAGTCCATAAAATATGGATAAAAAATTAAAATACTTGAATTAAGAATGGATATATAAAGAAAAAAATTAATTTTGGAAGGAGATTGCACTGATATATGAATGTGAAATAAAAATACATCAGTGTTGGTAATAATAAAAAACGCAACTGAGCAGATGATTAATGGGAATACATAATGACAAAACCCAATCAATAATTGTTGCTTATGTTTTTACCTTCATTTATGTAGAAGTTTTTTTGGTAGGTCATGTTATAAAACCTGCTAGGAAGAAGGTATTGTTGAAATAAATCTACACCTTCAGATTCATCCAGCAACAGCAATCTACATATGTAATAATAATAATAAAGATTAATAAATAGTAAAGATTATTAAAATTTGAGAACTGATTCTAACAATTAAATAGATTAAATTGGCCATTATGGAATTGTAAAGTATACCGAACATAGCATATAAATAACTGCTGCCCTATGTCATCACTGTACAGTATAACAGAATGTTTGAATTCAAATATGGTGTTGCAATATAAATGACTAATATTGGTTTAAGGACCATAGATCACCAAATACTAATGGGTTTTTTAAATGAGATAATGTAATATCCAAACAGATAACTGAAATAAATTAATCAGTATTTCATAATTGCACAATTTAACAAACATTTACCACTAAAACATGGCCTTGCAATAGAAATGAATATTATGGTATTGAATAGTATACAAAATAAAGCATTGAAAGCACTTGTTGCATTCCTCATCATTACAGCGTGTAATAAAAAGTTATCTATAAATGTTAATAAAGAACAGGAATATTCAATAGTACATTGTGGTTGTAGTAGAAAACTTTACTAAAAAATTTCAATCGCAGTTGAAATTTTCCATTGTTGGCATGTCCAGGTGACTACTATGACTTTATGATCCTGGGGTGACTCGACAAATCAACAGATTATGTCGAATCACTTCATCATATTCAAAATCATGCAGCAAGATTTTTTTATAGACAAAAAAGTTAAAAGAATATATATGTAACAAACTATGGCATGTGTAATCATTGAAGCACATACCATATAATTAATAGTAGACAGGTGAAATTGAAAATAATTGTGCCTTGGAATTTGTAACGAATATAAAACCCCTTAATAGTAATGAATGTAATTAGATAATAGTGCAATGAATATAATAGTTATTGTAGTTATCATTTTTGTACCTTAGTAGTTTTCATGTCTAAGGTTGAAGCAACTATTCTGGAGACAACGTAAAAAGTAGAAGACCTATCAGTATGATGATTCTATCAAGAAAAGAATAAAAGAGTATTAGATTTTGGTGGCTTTCGGTTGTAGAATATAGAAATTTGAAATGTTGAAGAACATTTCACCTTCATATTTTCAACGCCACTACTCCCCTCTGAAGACCCACTACAATGATGCTCCTGTACTGTGTCAAACAAAACAAAAATGTAATGTGCATAATTAGTGTTATATTATTGAAAAATTTGTAAACATTATTACTTGCTTTTGGTCGAAGGTGTCAGTGAATCTACAAATGTAATGCTCATTATCATTGATAAAAAGAACTTTATATGAGTTATGTTCAAATGAATGAATACGGTTTGGAATATTAAAATTGGTAACATCAATTGAGTATTAATAATTTTTTTGATTTGAGTATCTTCAAATGTGTAGGTAAACGAAACTCATCATCATCAAAATTTAAAAATGATAAAAAAAATGAACCATGGATCAATAAAAACTCATTATCAACTAAATAGAACCATAATAATTTATATAGGAACAATAAGAAGGTAGTACAACAACGAAGTAATGAAAGATTCAATAGACCACATATACAGGATAAGAAATGCTTTAAAAAATTTGGAATGAACATACAGATTTAACATCCTTATCTTCAAATGCTGGTTGAATAGTGGATTCCTATATCTAGCCTCAAATGTGAAATCACAGTGCAAAAAACCCCACTTTGGTTCTATTGAATAAAGCAAACTACCGTGAACCGTCTTCAGTTCAACTCAACCCCAACACAATTGCAGTACTCAAACTGGAAGTGGCAGTAGCAAACCCCAAACAGAAGCAGTGTATTCCTCTCGAAGCTTTGATATTGAGGTTTCACACTTCCAACCCTAGCATGTACAACACCTGGTTTAGCCTTCCGGAACTAATCTTCCCAGAATGATCTAAAGGCCAGAAATAACCGGTAGACATCCATTTGAGAACATGCAATTATCCAACACAAGGCCCAGGCCCTATTGTTGTCTATCCCAGCTCAACCTGTTAGTTGAAATTCACATGAAAAGAGAGTAAATGCACATGATCCAATGCTCTAAAAAATCAGTCAGTCATGATTAGTATAATAAACTATAATTGAAATAGAATAAAACAAATCATTGCTCTAAAATATGTCATTGATCCATTATTCTCTAATGTTTTATTTTTCGATAATCTAATGTTACTTCACACAGTCACCATGAATGCAGGATCAAAATCCTCTAATAGTTTTGATGATATAGAATATATTTAATGCATAAATAAGTGGTACAGAATATTGCAGATGGGTAAAATATGGGAACATGACGGAAATTAGGAATAAATGTTGTGAGCTGGGAATAAAGATAAAAAAAATTAGAATATAATAAAAATATGAAATTAGAGATTATACCATTACCTTGGATTTGTGTTATTCTTATCTTTATCCAGTAAAAAGGCATCTGAAATCAAAAGAAGTGAAATTTGTTTTAATATAAAAAAACACTTCATAAAAGGATGGATAAATAGATTAACTGGAAGAAAATATAATAATTCAGAATATTGGAAAACTAAATTACTGGAAAACATAATTACATATTAGAACATGGAATTCATGGCTTTGCGGGCCTGAGAATTGGGTGCAATTCCAAGTGGAGACCCTGAAATTCCTGCACATAAAAATCCCATAGAAAGATGAATGGCCTATTATCAATTACTTATCACTGAAATGTAGCAAAGTACCATAATAGGTGGAGATGCTGGCCGAAGTGTTTTAGGCCTAACCCCTTACAGTATAAGGCATTAAATGAGATTACTTTCTCCTGGTTAAAACAAATAGAACTGAGTACAAGAAAGAAAGCGACCCAAGAGAGTGCAGTATCATCAAATAACATAGTAGAAATCATTTTACCACCAAACATAGGGCATAACATACATATAAAAAGAATGAATTAAAAGTTTCACTCAAAGATCACATAAAGATTTAAAAAGGAACACACACCACTGGAATTTTCTTCATCTTCTCAATGAATTCATTCTGCATTTGTAAATCTCTCTTCTAATTTTAAAATTCATCAATAGATAGATTTCCATTCGTGCTAGCAGCTGAAGATGGCCCTTCTATAGTTGATTTTCTAGGAACTTCATGAGATATGATAATACAATCTCCCATATTTTTATATGTGGTGCAAATTGAAGATACCTTGGAAAGAAGAGGGTGATTATGGGACAAGGTGGTATTTGAATCATCCCTTGATAGAAAAATTGTTGGTTCCAGAGCACCCCCTACATACAGAAACAGTAAAATATATAAATCAGCAGAAAATAAAAATGATTGAATATACACATTCCATCAAATGTGGAATTTCCACATTTTAGTATACCATTTGCATAGAGAAGGATGAGTAGGATGGAGTAGATGTTCATTTCTCATCTATTCTTACAAAGAATGTCAACTAAACCTGCAGGGTGAAAATCACTGCATCAATATGATTATATATGAATGGTAAATTTATGAATCTAAATATAACAGTACACAATTAATAGAATATTTTAGTGAGATGTCATACTACATAAAGATGAACACTCTCACATACCATTTAAGAGAGCCTTCTTCATTTCCAAGCAGATACACCAATAATCGACCATTAAAATGAACGCTCTCATATACCTTTCAAAGCTGTTAATATTGGACCCTTAAAACCAACAAATAAAACACTGGGGCCCCGCTGCTTCTAATATGGGAGACCTGTGAATCCACCAAATCCATTCCAAATCCCCTGTGACATTTATAATTCAACAAGGAAGTGTGCAAATGACTCCTGATGACCACTTTTTCACTTATTCCATCTGGAATAGCTGTAGAATTTTCTCAGACTTCATCACAATAGAAGTTAGAATAAATTATAATTGAAAATAAATGAAATTTTGTTATCAATATGGAAAAATAAAAAACATAAAGTATCATACATTTAAAATAAGAACAATTAACAAAAACAATAAAACATGCAGTTTTAAATTTCCAAAAAAAAACAGAATAGATATTGTTTTGAAATAAAGGAAATAGAACAGAAAGTTTACATTAACAAAAAAAGGTGAAAACTGTAAAAGAAACTAATGTTTTTTAAGAGAAGATGGTGTTCCATTTGGAGCCAGACCCCATTAATCATTTCTCATTTGTTACTGCTAGTAGAGTATTTCTTCGTTACTACAGTGGACCTACACTTCTGGATGTTAGATGATAGTAAAATCATTCCCTACAACAGTTAAAATAACAATTGAACTGATCGAGTGGGATCAAGAAAAGTAATAATGTTTTTGTGCATGGCACATTTGACTCATGAGGTTACCTTTTACACATTTTTTATATACCTTGCATCAGATTTGAACATCAGTTTCTCTAGCAATTTCACGTCATCAGAAAATGATATAGAGAAGTAAAAAAATTCTTGAGCCACCGGTCAAAGAAAAAACATATTCCACTACTCTAAAAAACAATGTTATACAGAAATAATCACCCCCCACACCAAAGAAAAAATAAACTCTCTTTGAACATGATCAGTTCACAAGAAACATGTTTGATTACAATACAAATTTTACAATTTCATCCATATTCAAGATATTGAAAAATGTTAAACATATATTTTATATAAGACTATAATTTCATATTAGAGAACACTATATAAATCAATGGTTAATCATGGATAGAAGATTATAAAATAAGAATTTATCAGTCAATAAAACCAGAGCTAATTAATCCCAAAATATGAAACTATCCGAAATTCTTTTTTGTGTCTATACTTTTTCCATATTTGGAAGTTAAAATAAAGACAGGTTCTTACTGATGGTTTTAAGTGAAGAAAGATTCAATTAATTCATAAATGAAACAAAAATAAAGCATTCAGAGATGCATGCTCACAGTTCAAGAGGAAAGTTGTCCTTTCAGAGCTCTAAATAATACTGAAGGCAACCTTACACAGTCTTGTTCATTCGTCATCTCGTTCTTATCCGAGAACATCCTTACGTCAGCGTCCTAGAAACCCATGCCTTCATGAAGAAAGGTAGGTCCTTGATCATGGGCTTCACTGAGAAAAAGATCCAATTTATTCATAATTGAAAGTAAAAAATTAAGCATTCAGATATGCATGCTCACAGTTCAAGAGGAAAGTTGTCCTTGCTAGAGAACACAATACTCAATATGTTTATAGGCGGTTATACTGCTATTTCTATCATAAAGAAAGATCAAATAATATATGATGGAAATTAAAGTGGGAAAAAATAAAAGTTAAAAGCTATAGTTACAGGCAGAAAGTTACAGAAATTCAACATATTTAAAGAAAACTTAATCTTGTATTGCATCTAATGATACCCAATTGTATTCTCAACAGTCTCTGAAATTAAGAGGAAATAATAATTGTCTTCTTTTCCACCTATACCTACATAAATAACCATCAATGAGAGTATATATATCGATCATTAAACACAAGTCTTAGAAATGAGGCTCATAGAATATGTTGAAAACATTTCACTGCATAGAAATAGTGCAACCAAAATCATCTTGGAAATAATGATGATACACATGGTAGTACATGTATCCCAGAATCAAAACATAAAAAAAATTTAAGATCCCTAGATGAAATAGGAAAAAGAATTTTCTACGTGTAATGAATATCTCATAAAATGTTATAAATTGAAAATTCAAAGGATGAAAAACATAATATATCTAGGGATTCTCATAACAGTCCATTGTTAGCCGCACACAAGAAATACGAACAGAAATAAAATAACTATTTATGATAACATTAACTGTCAAAATCATAAGCAAAATCCGTCATAAAGATCAAGCTAATGAAAAGGGTTATTTACAAAAGACCAAGAAAAATAAATGGAAAGAGACAAATATTCTATATAATGGGTATAGATAATGGATGTATTGGATATGATATATACAAATGTGTGACATCTTATTGGTAGAAGTAAATAATAAATTAAATCATTATTGAATTCTAAAAAAGAATAAGATAATAAAATAGAACAAAATGATCCACTGATACATGAAAATGAAAACTCATTTCTGCTCACATTCTTTAATATGTCATCCAAATTAATTCGAAACAGAACAAAATGTGATGTTTTGAGAATTCTGGATGATTATTCTTAATATCACTGGATGATGGAAAGTAAAGGTAGAACGACTTACCAAAACTGAAATTAATCAGAGATTCCGAAGACAAGTTATGATTAAAATAGTTTAAACTACAGAAAAACCTGTGTTGAACACAACCAAAACACAACATGGTTGGTTCTTATGAACAGACATGTCCCTGGAAGACACGATATACCCACGAAAATAAGTACAAATGCCTAGATTTGAAGAATTGGGATATCTTACCTCTAATACCGAATCCTAACAAATAGGGAATTAGAGTCAGCCAGAGGGTTGACATGGATCCGTAGGACTACTGTAGATAGGTCCATTCCCTTCTTTTCCTACTACAAACCTATAACCACAGTCCAAGAATGTGTCAAAAACATGTTGATTTTCAATGAACAGATGACCAATGTTAAAAATTGTAGATGAATATCATATCATCGCCAACAATTTAGTGAAACATAAAAGTGATTGTCTTGGATTTGCATGTTGGATTCAATCACATCCATGAACAGTTGACCATAAAGTTTCCATGTAATTAACATCTCTCCATACATGAACTATTATTCAATAGTTACAATTGAAATTTTATTTGGAAACAAATTAATCCAAATAGAAAACATGATTGGTATATGAACTAAACAGACTGCAACAGAACACATGTTCTGTTATCTATATATAAGAACTTCATTAATACGAAAGTATGTAACATTGCAACTATTTATAAAAAAATAGAAATATATTTTCAATAGAAAAGGAAAACCAAAAATAGAAAGCATCTTTTATTATAAATAAAACTTCAAAAATAATAACTCACACTTAATCAAAAGAGAATTAATAATATCTGGAATTACCTTTTTGGTGGTGTTAAATATTTTGGTAACAGCCTGTGGTTGTGTCAAGAAAGGAATAGTTTACAGATATCCAGGTGGCTAAGACTTCATATACTGCAATTAAGTATTCATCTTAATGAACTGCAAGTTAAAGAATGAAGAGAATGCACATAACGACATACCAATTATAGAATGAATAGTGTTTCGGAAAAAAAATATCAAATTCCCAAACACAACCCACCAAGAAGATGTAAGAATACCCTACGATTTTCCCCAGATTACAACCCAAAATAAAGAAAACCTAAATACATATGAAGCTGGTTTCTTTGTTTCATTTACTAACCCGGAAAGGAATGAGTTTTTGTTCTGAGTCTCCCGTACAAGTAATATTTTAATGGTTTCATAGGAGACCATCATAAATTACTGTTTACAATCTTCCATCTAAGGAATATATTTGTGAGCAGCAAGGAAGTAGAAAAAAATACTCTTGAAGATAGAGTATTACAGAATTACAGAATTAACTAATTTGAAAAAAGAAATATGCAATCCACAAACTACATATGCAACATCTAACTCAGTAAGTGAACTCTCGATTTTCATATAACATTCAGATAACATACCAATCTGTTGAAGAGTGAAGTTATCCTTTCTGAGCTCCAGATAAAACTGAAGGTAACATTTTCCAGTGTTGTTCTATATTGAGCTCTATCTTATCCGAGAACATATCTACGTCAGCATCCTAGTAACCTATACCTGCATGGAAAAAATGTGGGAAATTTATAAATCATTCAGTTCGTATTCTTTTAGTGCATAAATAAAACATTGTGTAGTCAATAGGGAAAAAAAATTACCTTCATTAATATGATCACATGAGCACGCATATAAATTATTCAAACCCATAAATGAAAAGATGATAATAGTCTCTAGTACACAAGTGATTGAAATGAAACATACCTAAAATGTGTGTATGGAGTTATAAGTAACAAGGAGAACTGATTCTTGATGAAGAAGATTGCAATGAGACATATCTGAACCAAAAAAATAATTTAACACAGATTATAAACATAGATTATTACAACCCAAATTGGTTTCATAACTATGGAAATATGAATCTAACTATGTGAATATGAATCAGAAAATTTGACAGTTAGACATACCAGATGTTTCTCACAGAATCAAGCATGGATATCATGAAGTAGTGACGTGGGATTGGGTTTTAAGGAATTGATTTCTTGATGCAGGGATGTTGGCTCAGGCTCAGGAAGCGGTTCCATGAATTCATGGAGGCGAAGGCGGAGCAGGTGTAGTTGAAGAAACAATAAGAAGAGGCGATGGAACCAAGGAGCGACTGAGGGAAAAAATTTATAAGATATGATTCACAGAAACAGCTAAAGACACGATTCACTACAACAACATATAAATCATAACACAATCAAACATTTTTGAAGGAATAGATAGATATAATGGCGAAGCAAAGTGTACTTGACATGGGGACAAAAGGCCTCCTCAGAACTATAACTTGGTGAGCAGCGCATTGATGCAAAGAAGATAAACGTGAAATAGAATTAGAAGTAATTGCGAGCCGAAGGTGGGTGTAGCAGCAGAAAAAATGATTACCATATATATATGGAAAACTAATAATGATATGGAGGTGAATTTGCAGTACGTCTAGGTTTAGACAATGTAGAAGAACGATTACCTTATCAACAGATGCGGTCACTGGATTACAGGAGTAGAAGTAGAATCGGGATGGGTACCCATATCGGGAACCCTAGGGATACTGATAAGATAGGTGCAACGTGAGTGGACGTGGGAGGAAGAACCTGGAAGCGAGCAACCGTAATGTCAGAGATGGGTTGTGGCGATGCGTTGGTCAGAGTCGATGCAGGATCGGGATGGGTAACCATATCGGGAACCCTAGGCATACTGAGAGGATAGGTGCAGTGCGAGTGGATGTAGGAGGAAGAAGCTGGAAGCGAGGACGGGAAGCCTTGGGATACTGAGAGGATAGGTGCAGCGTGAGTGGACTCGGGCAGAAGAATCCGGAAGCGAGGAACCCTAATGTCGAAGATGAATCGCGGTGATGCGTCGGTGGGAGTCGATTTGTGATGGGTATTGCGGGGGTTCAACTGGATTGTGGAGGGTGATTTGGTAAATGGATTGGAAAAGTGGGTGTCATGGTGCAATGTGGAGGTGACACGTAGGCATAGAGATACCCAGATTTAGTAGATATAGTGGATTCTATGATTAGAACCATATTCCAGCAACCATAACATCGATGGGGCTCAGATCATTAGTCTTACCCAGTACCAAGAGGATGGAGAATCATTACAACCACATTATTCCACATGTAATTCCATCATTACTCAAAGCCTCAGTCCTATGCATTATCAAAGAAGTACAATATTAGATTCAAGATCCTCATCCTTTCACCCTCTCAGTTGTATACTTACATGATCGAAACCTCTTTCCCTCAACAAATCACACATATCTGACATCACATATCAATACTCACCATTATAACATAGCATGCCTAGAATCTCATTCCAGTACTAAAAACATAAAAAATATATCAACATCAACATATAGAGTTTATTTAATAATCACAATTATGAACATCTAGAATCATACCATTGGATAATCTATCCATATTTCTCTATAATCAATGTCCATGACAAAAAACCAGTATCTAAAACACTACTATCCTTCTATATCTAATTTCCCTTTAGGTTTATACTGGTCATAGCCTCAACAAACTAAAACATAAAAATAGATAACTATACTTCCCTATCATCCAGGGACATCATAGTCCTTCAACACAGTCATTACCAAGGTTCATAAGGAAAATCTATAATGGAAAAACATATTTAGATGCACCCACTTAGAGTTTCTCTGTCAATCAGATCCTCACATGAACCTATAGATTCACAAATATACCGGTACATCCCCTCTTAGTTCCTCAGAACGAGCACTCAAGGAAAGTAATACCCTACAATACCTATTAACCCCCAACTCTCATACCAATAACTAACACATGAAACAACCTCTTTCAACCCCTAATGGCCTCCCACTAATGTTGGATCAATGACCTGCCACCAAGGCATCTAAAATCAATAGCATGAAACAGATAAATTCTCATCATTCATCAAAATCATATAATGATAACTTAACCAGAAACCTATCCTCCATGGGGATTATCAAGAGTACCTCAAATTCGAATTGAAAACACAATGACAATACATAATAACAACAATTTTATAGTGTCCACCATATTCCAAAGGCTCTATCCCCCCGAATCCTTAAATGTAGGATCAAAACCTCAATTTCTCTAACCTCAAGTCACTATCTCATATTCATTAAGGAAACCAGATCATCCCATAAATTCAAAAAAAAATTGAATCCAATAGGATTCAACCATGAATGCTCATAAAAAACACCACGGTACACTCAAGTCAGATCAACAACTGATATCACTTCCCTCACCTGGGTATCCAAGCTCCAAAGTCAACTCATTGAAGGATTCTAAATAAACCCCTAAATTAAATCCCCTATATATTAAATTTTTTCTAAAACATATTTTTTATGAATTATCTGTGTAAAAATAATCCCACCATTGTGATCCATGTGAAAAATGCTCATAATGGACTACTCACACGCCTGATTCCAACTTCGAGGGCACAAAATACCCAAAACCTCTATGATGGAAAAAGTAAATGACATGTACATTAGAGTACATAGCATGTAATATCATCCCTTATATAGGCCATGAATGTTTACATGGCCAGAATTACATGGGGTCTACTGGTGTAATACTACACAATTTGTACTTTAAGTACACGACATGCACATTTCAAAAACAATATTCTCTTGTTCTTCTTCACAAGACTGGGAACAAAGATGTGTACTAACACATGGTATGTTGTTAGAGTACACACCATTTTCATATAAAAATCCTTTCTTCCGCAGACTGGAAAATAACACAATGTGTGTTCTTAGAACTACATGTCCATTTGTACAGATTTTGGAACTATAAATCCCCACAACTTCGAATAAATCCTTATTTTCCCAAACGAGACCAGATTGACCCCCTTGGGTCCTATAGTAAGAATTATAATCCATAGGTCAAAAAATAATGTAATATCTGGGGATAAACGCATAAAACACATAAATCAGCATACCTCTTGGAATAAATGCCAAAGCTTTAGGTTTTAATATGCTCTCGGATTATGCTGCACCTTTATCCAGCCCTATATATGTCAAGGAAGATGTTTGGAGACATTTCCTCTTATAACAATATTGGTATGGGTGTAGCATTCAAGGGAGAAACTTCCCCTCACCAACTATATTTAGGAACCCCAAATGGGGGGAATACATATTTAATTTTACATTATTTATTATTTATTTATTTATTTAATCCCACCTTGAGCAGCAATCTAGATACCGAATCCTAGAGGGAGTTTATAGGTCACTAAGGAAATAACCCCCATTACAGACACAACTACAGAGTTATAATCTAAAACTAAAGCTCCCTTCATAAGTTACAATCACCCAAAACCACCAAACAAATTTAATATTTAAATAATTAAATATTAAATATTCTTGCAAAACTCGAAATGATCAAAATACCACTAAACTTCTATCACAGGATAGACACCATATTATGGGACTAATGGAGTGGTCATAAAAATTATCCAAGATCATAAGATTTGAAATCCCACAATTTTACCCCTCTTGATAACCCATGATCTATAATTCAAATTTCTTCTTGAATATCAAAATCTAGAAAACTCATGTCTCTACAACCTCCCCACAATAAATCTTCTCATCCACAAGAATACATGGGGATCTTGAAACCGTAAATCCAGAGCCACATCGGTCATGAAAACAACTTAAACTTGTAGCGTTCTACATAAATATTTCAACTAGATTTTTATACAGTCTCTGATGAAAAGGTATACAGCCCAACAAAGGACAATCCACCACTTCCCACTACTAAAAAACCAATAGGGAAGTTCCTAGCTGCACCCATCCAACTTGATAGATCACATAATCATTAAAACTCATATTCACACACTTGGTTCTCCCCATGTCTACCTAAATATTTCTAATTATGAACCACAAATCATCCCATTCTGGATGTGATGACTCAAAACACATTATCAACAGTCCACCAGCCCATATAGCGTGGTCCCCACTACATCCTTAACCTTACCATCCCCAGGGTCACACTACCATACAATTCATCCCACAGAATGTGTGTCCTTATCATTGAATTAATACAAACTTGTTTTAACCATCACATCCCCCAATCATGACAAAACCTGGATCAAGAAATTGTCACCTTACCCCCATAAGAAAAAAACAAAATAGCTCATATTTCCCAATATAGGCATTTGAGAATTGCACCCATGGTATTTGTGGACATTTGACCCCTCACTGGGACCTCACTCACAAAATTCGATGGTGTACTCCCCACCATGTCGTTTCAAACACACTGCTCCATGAAGACAATATTATAGGAGGACCCTTATCATCCCATGTACACACTTATAGGGCATGTCACAAAACTGGTTCTTCCCTAACATACTCTGAAACATGTCATGATATTGGGAATTATCATCTCTAAATAGCACATTTAGTAGGATTTCATCAATGAAAACCATCACAAACTCATCCACTGAGAACATCATAGTTCTATCACGAGGCCTCGTGTCTCTATGCCCATAAGCATGTAATTACACCCACAATAATTTCGCATCGCACTCATGGCCACTATCTCACTATAGTACAATGATCCTACACTACCATTAAGTCCAATCCACAAACCAAACATTACAGTGCATCTCGAGAACCAGATTATCAATGTTTCCTGGAGCACATAACTGTTACATTGCCTTGTGGAATCTAGAAATATAACCTAATCAAACTCCAACGTGCCACATCTCACAAATACTCAGCTCACAATCCAGAACCAAGAAAGCTCGATAACATTATATGCTCTTAATAAATCCAAATACCACTATTCTTAACTCACAAGAACAACAATTCCTTGGGAAGGGTACCTGAATGATCCTTCCATCTTTAAAACAACCACTGGTCATAGATAGCAGCACACAATCACACAACCTAGAAACAAAATGCATCCATCAAGACCAAACATAAAACCCTTATGCACCTTTCAAGCACCAATTTAAAGAGTCTAAAACACCAATATGTGTCTCGCACAGCTGAAGGATCTCCTATCTTAGTCTATCCCTCTCATGAGCCACCAAAAAATTCAAAAATCCCTAACTCCCTACTCTTGAATAATGTCAATAATTCCACCATTCTCTCCCACCTAACCCTATAGATAAAGTCACATATTGATCAACTCGGTTTAGCCACCATGTTCTATGCCAATTAAAAGAAGGTCACAACTCGTGGAGAATCCATAAGAACATGACTCATCATCACATGACAAAAACTAAACAATACAAATATCTATAGTTTTCTAAACCATAAGGGATTCATATTCCAACGAACTGCACACAACTATGGATTCCATCATATTTGAGCATCTTCACATCAAGAAATTTCACACAGGAACCCAAAATACCAACTACCTCAACAAAAACCATCTAAAAGGGACCCACATCTCTAAATTGATACCATATTTCCTCGTAGGGTCACTTCCCTAACCACAAACAAAAACGCACAGGTGAAACCACTATTGAGCATATCACCATAGATCCAATGATCCTTCCATGAAAAATTAATATGTAAAATCACACACTATAATGGAAATAGAATGGTGATGTTACATTCCTATCATGATGTATGAGATGCCTCTTTCCTATTCATGGAAAGAGTCAAAACCAACTCACATGCCTCTTAAAAATGATCCAAGAGCATGATATCCATCCTAAATCTTCAAATAAAAACATCATGTGCATCGATTGAAGTGGAAATCATGTACTACTATAACATCACAAATCCAAAACAACAATCCTTGTCCCGTGTAGACTATATTTCATACCAGAAAAGGTTTTCTCAATGCAACAACCCAGTATCCATCAATTGATCAAAAAAATTCCTATATCTCATATCTACCAAACCCCAAATAGTGAAATAGTATGAAATAATCTCCCATGATACCAGATTATAACATACCATTCCAGAAGCCGCTAAACCGGTGCTCGTATCCAGTTCAACACAAGTACTTAAGAGTGCCTCCATGCATGTCAAAGGCTACTGACTAGTATTGAGAGTCTATGTTTGATCTATGAGGGTACAATAAATCTATATTAGAGTTAAAAAAAGATGTAAATAACCAAATATCATATGAATCAGAATAAAAAAAAGTATAAATAAACAAAAACTAAATGGTTTTATAATAAAATGAAAATGTAGTAAATGCTAGAAATATGTGACCCATACAACCAAGCCCACCCACTAGGCCGATCATGTTTACAAAAATAATCAACTATAAAGTAAATACAATGGGCCCCACTACCAACACGAGCTATAATAAATACCCAATCTATAGTAACCTATAATACGGCTCCATCCCGACTAGTAGACAAAACACTAGTATCCCTCTCATCCAAGAATTCAAGAGCCTCCTCTTTATTCATCATGCATCTATGATCCACATGATTGTAAATAAAAGTTATTTATGCACACTGATGTTCATTTATAGGGTTGAGAAACAAATCTTAGTAGGCTACCCCAAATAGTGAACCTATAAACTACTACCATACGTGCATGCTGATTAAATATGTCCATCATAGAAAATATAAAAAAGGAAAAAAAAATATAAATAAACACCATCAATCCATTGGTCCATGAACTCAATAGACAATAACTAGTTCGACTAATGCGACAACATCTCTGAACTTGTCTCAAGGACTTTTTATCCTAAACTACTAGTAGGATACATACCCATGGTATCCACAAACAACCTAACTATATCAGTTACCCATCCTAAAATAGTCATTTCACCTAAGATACAAGTCTATGTCATCCAAAAATAATGAATCATAACTAGAAAATTTCCCACATTTTTCCCCTTGACACATATTTTCCCATTTCCATAGTAGAGTACTACCAAACCTATACATTAATTATAAATTTTATCTCATGTACCATAACCATAGTGTAAAAGGAATAATTTAGGCCCAAAAACCATATATATAAATTAACAAATCATAGAGAATCATTATGGGAATATTACCATGGTCGTAGAGAATTAGTCCACCATCCATCATAGATGGAAATCCATCAATTCCAAGAGCCCCAATCAAGAGAACTATCATCGAAGTATACTATCACTTTATAGAGAGTCAGTTTGACACCCTCTCGGTAGTATACATTCTGTGCTCAGAACCAAAGTACAATAACCATGACATTGATGAGAACCATAGAATCAGTCTGACAGAAACCCTTGGAGAAGGAGAATCATTCAAAACTCATTATTCAACATTGCCTTCCATCATTTACTAGAGCCTCAGTCTAGCACACTATCAATGAAGTAAAATATCAATGTATATTGCCTCATTATTGCTTCTTATTAGTAGTATACTTCCTATGAACGAATCCTTATTCAGACACAAAACCACACATATGTGCTATCACAAAACTATAATCTATGTTATAAGATAGCGTTATCGAATCCTATGCTCAACACTCAATCCATAAACAACTATCGAAATCAAAATGGGTCCTCTATCCAATAATCTAAATCACAAATATCTATAACCATTCCAATGGATCACCTATCCATCTCTCTCTATCATAACAATCCTTACTGAAAAAAAAAATTTTCCAAAACACTTCTACACATCCATATCTAATTTCCCTTTGAGGTAATATAGGTCACAACCTCAATTACCCTAAAAAATATATACCTATAGGTCCATATCAATAACTAACATCTTATCCCATAAACATATACATCATCAGGGGTCTCAAAAGAAACCAGTAACTGAAAAAATATTTCAAATGAACCCGATCACAGTCGTCCCATCAATTGGGTCCACACATGAACCTCATGATAGACATATAAACAGATCCATCCCCTCTTAGATCCTCAAAACTAGAACTAAAAAAAATTCATCCTCTCTAAAACCTAATACCCACTAAAGGTCAATCCATGACCTAACACCTGAAACATCTTCAATCATCCTCAACTGCCTCCAACTGTTCCCTAATAAATGACAATTAACTAAGGCATCTAAAATCCATCATATGCCAGACATGAATTCACAACCATCATCCACAAAATTTAATGATCACATACAAAAAACCTACCTTCCAAGAGCATCATTCAGAACCACTAAAAAACAACTCAACAACAAAACAACACTCCCCCATTACCACATTCTTATGGTTTCAACCTAGCTCTATTGGGTTTATCCACCTAGATCCTCAAATGTTGGTTCTAAACCTATAATGGTTTAACCGAAAGTCACTAGGGATAATTCATAAGGGAAACCAAATAATCCAATAGATACTAATAAAATACTATCCTATGGGATTCATCCAATAAAATTTACGAAAAAAAATCAAGGTATGCTTAAGTCAGATGAAACGTTGAGCTCACAATCCTCACTTGGGTCTCCCAGCATAAAACTCAACCCACCGAAAGATTCTAAATCATACCGTTAATGAAACATTCTTTATATACCATATGTTTCTAAAAAAATTATATAACCTATATATTTGAAAAGGATACCACTGTTATGATCGACCTCGAAATACACTCATAATAGACTATTTAACTTCCAAATTATGACCTTGATAACACAAAATTCTCAAAACCTATATGATATGAAATATATATGGAATGTAATTTATATTACATGGAATGTACAATCATACCTCCTCATGTACATGTTCTTTTACCTGGTCTGAGCGACATGGGGTCTACCTTTGTAATACTACATGTCGTGTACCTAAAGTACATAGCATGTACTTTCCAAAAACCATCTTCTCGTGTTTCTTTTCACTTGTTCGGACACAAGACCATCTACCACCACATGATGTGTAATTAGAGTACATGGAATGTATAGATGAAATTTAATTCTTACCCAAATATGATACACACACGTTGTGTATTCATATAACCACATGTCATGTTGTCAGGATTTTGAAATTGGAAATCCCAAGAACTCCCATGAAATCCAAATTTTTTCACAAAGATGCTCATATCAATCCCCATGGGTTATCTTGAAACCATTGTTATGAAATAATACTTAAATTACAAATACACGAGGATCGTAGAATAAAACTCATAAAATGGACTGCCTCATGGCATAAAAGCATATTCATTGGGTTTAAATATACTCTCGAAAGTTGTTGCACCTTGATATGTCACTGATCTACACCACGGAAAAATCCGTGGGACATCTCTAATTCTCCCCATTTTGATCTAGGTATAACATGAATGGGAGAAAACATATCTTCTCCTGTAGTGCAAAGGAACCCAAAATGGTAGGGGGAGACTGAGTTAATTAATTAATTAATTATTTAATCCCTCATTTAACAACTTTGTCGAGTCATAGAACCTGGGGAGTGTTTATACCTTACCTACTAGACACTCCAAATTTTGGACTCAAATACAAAGTTTGAATCTTAATTGGGAACTCCATTCAAATGATAATGTCACTCGAAACAACCCTACAAATTTAATATTAAGAAAAATAAATGATAAATATGCATCCTGAACCCCAAGTTCTTAGAAGTCCACCAAACATCAGAACTAAGGTAAAACACTATTTTGGAAACAATGGAGTGCTCAAAAAATTATTTGACAATATTCTATATGATAAAAGGACTACTTTTTCTATCATGAGCTCCCAAGAACAAAAAATAAAATTTCTACTTGAATTTCAAAATATTGAAAACTTGTCTCTCTAGAAACGTCATTGATATTCAATGTTTCTTAAGGATTTAGATATACTACATAAAATTCACAAAAGATTTATCATGCCTTGAAAACCCACTTATATACCTAACAAGAAAGGGTGTGAAATTCAAATGGTATGAAGATTGTGAATCCACCTTTTAGGTGTTTATGGGAAAAATGAATTCAGAACCGATAATGATCCTACCCTAATCCAGGCATTGATTATACCATCTATAGTGAAACATCATGTGTCATGATTGGGGATATTCTAATGAAAATCCTGCGAGTCATTGGGTATGGTTCACGTCGGTTGAGTCCTCACAAGAGAAATTACTCGACACACAACCTTGAGCTCAGGGTAGTTGTGTATTCCACATATTTTTGGAGGCACTATCTGCTGGGGAATTCATTCTTGGTATTAACTGACCACGATATCATCAATTACATCTTAACTCAGTAGGATATGAATCTTAAGTAGCGTAGGAAGGTTGAGCACCTAAATTTTTTTGACATTATGATTGAATACACTCTTGGGATAAGAAATTTAGTAGATGATGCTATGAGATGAAGGACCTAGACAAAGTAGTTAATTAATCTAATGATGATTGGAAGTTGGTGGCCTTGTTATTCATATATGCACATTGAGGTTCTAGTTGACCATGGTGTGGTAATAATTTCAGTTTTGGTGTTGACTTCTAGTCCTTTATAATAGGTAATGTTGAGTAAACTATCAGATCATTATGAACTTGTAATATAGGAATGCTTCACAGACAATGATAGACATTTGTGTTAGGTTGTCAATAATTATGATACTATTTTGTACAATGGGGTTTTATGGGCTCCAATAGTCATTAGAGAAGATATGATAAGTGAATTTGACACCACGAAAACGATGTTTAACCCGGGTGTCACCAAACTATATCGTGATCTATTTTTTCAATATTTGTGGCCCAACATGAAAAATGATATAGTTGGTTTGATCCCTGAATTCTCATCAAATTATTAGGTGAAGGCCTAACATTAGCATCTGGTAGGGATTCTTCAGCATTTTTCAATTACTGATTTAAAATAGAATGATGTTTCAATTGACTTTGTTATTGTTTTACCCATGTAACCTCATGGTAATGTCCTAGTTTTGGTTAAATTTGATGATTAAAGGACGTAAAATAACTTCATACATGTTTAATACACCTTCTCATAAGAGGATCTAGGATGGGTTTTTGTCAAGGAGGTGGTACGTTTTCATGGATCCCCTCGATCTATTTTTTAAAACTATGATACTCATTTCACTTCAAGGATATGGTAGATGAAACAGATGGACTTGTGTATGTATGTACATATAAGAGTGAAATATCACCCACATGATGATTGATAAAAGGAGGATACAATTCAAGTGAAAAACGATATTCTTTTGGAGTGCATTCATGAATTTAAGGGTCTATGGGAGAAACACATTCCTCTAACAGAATATTGTTATAATAAAATTTTAGGATACTAATGAGAAGATTCCATATAAATCCATGTGTGGTTTTTTACCACCTATTTATAGCATATAAGTAAGGTAAGCAGCTGTTCATGGACTATACATCGTTTAGTAGAGTATAGAGTAGGTCCAGCGGATCAGGAAGTGCATGCAGACAGCTATGTCCAGATATCATCCTTATTCCAGTATATGTTTTTGACCACTACATTTTGGTCTTTGTGATAGGGTTTTCTTGAACTTATCCCCTATGTAATAGAAAATACACCTCAATAACTAGAACAATCTATCTCCATGATTCGTTGGAACCATTAAGGTAATGAAGTTGATTATAAATGTGGCTTACCTATTTTGAAAAACCATTGTGATATTGGTCTATGAATTATTTCATTCATATATCTCAGTTTTTACAAAACTATCTAGACCCATCACAAATATTTCTAACTGATGACATAGAGATAGATAAGGATTCTTACTTCAAATAGTATCCAGTGTATATTTTTTATCGGAGTTGGAAGACAATATGAGGCACGCTCGTTCCTCTTCTATGGGTGCAATGGAAACACGATCATGTGTGGGATGATTCTATGGAGTGGGAAGATGATATATGTTCTCAATGTCTATAACTCTTTTTATTCAGTACCTCTTTACCCTTATAAGGGTGAGTTGAGGAAGAGTTCCCTTATGGATGGGAGTATGGAATGAAATGCCTTTTGATGAAGGTACATATCATAAAATATTCATTTTTCATCATGGATTAATGTTTGTAATGGTATAAAATAACAGAGGGATGCTCTGTGGTGTGTCAGGGTCATGATCGACTTCCAGAGATTCAATGAAGTGGGTTTCAAGTAGGGCCACTATGTTAGTGGAGTCCATGCGACACAGACTACCCAATTTGTTTAAACCAAGAGAAAAAAAACAAAGGAACCTGTAAGTCTAGACAATGTATCTATAACCTTGTGAACCAAGTAACATATCAATGTGGATTTCTCCAAATATGGGTATATTATTAATTCATGATTTTCAAAAGTTTTGAAAATAGTGTTCCTGAATTATGTACAATGTGTTTTGGGGGAAATAATACCATTTCCCTCCCACATAAACATTAAACCCATATCTCCTTCTATTTGCTTCAAGAAGCCAACAATTTTGGGTTCATCCTACTTGAGATCATGAATCATAAATGAGTAGACATTGAGTTAAATCCAATGTCTTATGACTTTTCCATGATCCATCAGAAGCATTATAACTATAGTCATAAGATATCACAATATCTCTAATCCAATCTATGTTTCTCTTTCTAACTATTGTTTTTTAGATGAAAAATATTTTACACTATTTTTATGGAATTAGACTGAAAGTCATATTTCATCTTACCTACTTCAATTATTTGGTATATATATAGTGAAGATTCATCTATGAACCTATGGTAGGCGGTCACATAGTTTCTCATATGAGTTATTGTGTTTCTTATTTATTCTGTCATTCCATAAGATAACCCAAACCGATATTCTAAATAATATTAGGAACTTCATTTCAATTTGACACTAGTTAATTTCATAGGTGTACTTGATCTTGTTTATGGATTTAAACATCACTCTTACTCTTTATAAACACCCATAGGTTTTCTAGCATAAAAATGGTCATTTTGGAAAAATGGATCAGAATGGAAGGAATCCAATTTGACTTTTGACATAGCTCATGTATGTAAAAACCATTGTCTTATGTGTGTTTATGTGAGTCCTAGATACCTGCTGGGTTTTACCTTTTTTATTCATGGAATGTTATTATTGGGAATTTGTGGTGTCTCATATGTCATCATATACAACACTACAAACATTAAGGTTTATATGTTCATGTATGATGAATTAGATATGTTTCTTGTAAAAAATGAGAATTTTTTTTGCTGAAATAAATGTAATAGATTCAACATTTAATGAGATAGCCCGGACACATGAATAAATTTACCATGAATAGGAAATTTATATGATAAGTCCTTGTATTGGATGGCTTATTATATTATCATTAATTTCATTAAATTATTTAATGGCTATATCATGATGGTAATTTCATTTATGATGAATTGGTTCTAAAATGAATCGTTCTAATGGAGTGTGTATAGTACCTTTTTGTTGAACAAAACTGAAATATGATGAGTTTTGAAATTCTTCAATTAGTGTACATGTTGTTCATAAAACAGATCATAATTATTAAATTATTTGAGTTTGAATTAAATTAATGTAATTTTATTAGACTTCGGTGAAATCCCAAGAAACTTTTTTGATGGCTCAATGTGTTTTAGGGGTGTTGAACCAAGAAAACCAGTTTTTACTGGTCCTACTGGGGGTGAACAATATGTCTGAAACTCTATGGCCCATAGTATGAAACCATGTGGGCTAATAATGGTGAACAGAGGATATGCACATGGTTTTTTCATAGTTTAGTTAGCCTTGTGGGTATCCCATGCCGACAACCCATGTGTCTAGTATAGGGGAAAAAATTCCAAAACATACGCAATACCTCATCTTTAAAATTTGAATTAATTTAATTAAGATTAAATGTAAAATAATTTAAATGGTAAATGAATGGGAAAATAATAATAATGAAATATTTTAATAATAATAATAATACTAATATAATTATTTCCATCGTTATTATTATTAATATTATTAGAATTACTATTATGGTAATTTTATTTTATGTTTTTAAGGAAACCCAAAATGGAGTCCTCTCCCTTATCTCCCTCATTTGTATGATACACTAGGGGGGTACCCTTTGAGGTAGGACATGACCCCCTATCTTATATATCATTAGTTCTTTAATATTCTGTCATTTTCCAATGTATTTTTGTTAGATTGATCATTTTATGGACCCATGATTCCTTCTCCATTCATTTATCGGCTGATTTAAATCTCTCATGTGTCCTACCCATTCATTAGAAACCCACGATTTGGTTTCTATTTGTTTTTAGTGTTTTATCCAATTCAAGGGTAGGAAAGGGGAATATTGGGACACTTCGTTCCTTGTTTTGGAATCCTCCACTGAATTTGAAGTAGTTTAGGTAGATTCTATACACTGACGTCGATTTGGGGTATGTTTATAAACCCGTGAATTGTGTCACACCCCTAATTTAAGAGTGTTAAGGTGATTAGGGGTGATTAGATTTATTTTTTGGATGCTAAAATATGTTCTGGTGTTGCGAACACATATTCATATGTGTGAATATATACATATATATTGTTCATATTCATTCATGGAGTGGGGGACACGTGCAACAATTTAATTAATTATATATATATATATATATGGAGGTGCATGTGTGCAAGCAGAGGGCTGAATGAGATAGAAATATTTGGTTGGCCAATCATTGAGGTAGGTTTCTAAACCATTTCTATAATTTAAAATATTAGTAGTTGTTTATTTACTACATATCAAAAATTAGTTTGGAATTAAGGAATGAAATACCTTTTGTGGTAAATGTTTGATAGAGTACCAAAATCATGCTTTTGTAATGAAAATCCTCTATAAGAGGTGTGTTTCCTTCATGATATAAATTTATTGAGTAGACTATTATGTTTTCGAGGAATGCTGATAAATTTTACATCACTTTTCTAGTTATAGGAAGTTGTTTTTAAATTAATGGAAAGCAATATTCTTAGTTAATAAATGTTTTCCTCCTGTCAATGTGGATGATCTTTGGGTTAAATTTCTATATAGACCATAGATAAATTTAATGGGTGGTTATACCCAAGTGATATAAATAAAATTGAACAAAAATAAGTTTGTGGTTATAACCATAAGATATGATTTAAATAAATTTGGCCTAAAAATAAATTCTCATTATCATGATTTTGATTATGTATATGCCATATAGAGTAGGTTATTCTGTGTAGAAATTGGATTTCTAGATAAAATTAATCAATATTAATTATTAATAAATGATGGGTCGTTATCGAATTGTGGGTCTTTGGAAAAAATGAACACGATTATTTTTTTGAGATTTATTTATTGAATTTTTGGAATTAGTTATTTGGGAATTAATTAATGAAATTTCTATCAAGACTTGAATTAGGGAAATGTGGTTGTTATTGAATATTGAGAATTTTGAATTTAGGATAATTACTTGAAATGTTAATTATCAAACAATGAGTTGAAAATTTTTCATAATTAATTTTTAAGTTAATTATTACATGTTAGTTATGTGAATGATTAATCAATTAATGATTTATTTAAATGTGAGGATATTTATTAATTAATTGGTGAAAAAATTATATGAATTGGATTAATTAATTTGTTAATTATTTATTTATTCTGATTGATTAGGTTCTAAAAAATATGATCTAGATAGTGTTGGTATAAATACACAGTTGAATGATGGATTAACAAGATGTTTTAGAATATTGATTGATTTATTGGGTTTTCGGGGTATTAGAAACGGTGTTCTACACAGGTGAATGCTTGTGCTGAAATGTGACTACGTGTGAAAAAATTAATTTTTTGGGTTTTATAAATAAATGTCTACATTGTTTAGTTTGTGTGAAAATACATGTCTACATGTGCACAAATAATTTTTGAGTGATAGACATGACATTCCACATAGGTAACTACATGTTCACAAATGATTATTGGGCATTATAAATTTCATTCTACAGTAGATATATGTATATAGTAGTTACTTCATGTTCCCAAATGGATTTTGGGGTGATTGGCATGATTTTCTACACACTTTATATGAATGTATGTTTTTATTATTAATGAATATGTGAGCCTTATGACATTCCACACCCAGAGTACTCTGAGACATGGCCTCACATGAGAATAATCTTTAACACCTCATGAGTCAAATAAGGTGCTGAGATATCATATCATAGTGGAATACATTTGAGATCTAGAATGAGTAAAAGAATGCAATAAGATTTTATATTACCTAGGGATGTCTTTAGAATCTAGTATAAGAATATGTTAGTATTGATGTACGAGTGTCCATAAGAACCCTCCATTTTAAAATTATTAAATGCAGATTAAATGAAAATGTGATAATAGATATTTATGTATTAGATATAGGTATATATTTAGTTCATATTCTGACTTTTATTCTAGTTATGAGATGAATTCGGAATTTTGGTCAGGTGTGTCTTATAAACCATGAAGTGTTTTTTTTCAATTATGTTATTACTTCACTATACCTACATAATTGTTAATTATCTATCACTTCCTAGATTTCCCAAGACACTGGTGGGTGCCGAACAACAAATATTTTATCTCTCACCCTACTCGAGTACCCTTGTTACCTGAATAGAAAATATATTCTTATGATCTAGGATGTTTACTGTATTATCTTTTACTATGGAGTTTGTAAAAATGGACTGAGATAGAGCACAGGATGCTTATAGAGTTCATATGTGGGGTTTTTTTCATTTTATATTTTTGTATTTTTTTTATAAAAAATATTTTTTTTCTTACCTATTTTATATATGTATCCCCATATTAAATGCATTCATTGTAAAAAATATAATTTCCATTTTTCTATATTTAATTGTTATTAAAAATTACTATTCTTCTTTAGTTATTTCTTTATACGGATTCTGCTAATTTCAATGTTTTTCTATCCATTTTCTACTATTTACTCTAAAATTGGGGGTATAGTATCCCCAAAAAAAACACCCATACATCATAAATAATAGTTGGTAGCCTCTAGTATATGGGGTGATGTGATTGATGTCATTTCATGACTGATATGACTACCTGTTCTATGGTAATACATGTCGAAATTTAACAAATTGGTATCAAAGTCATAACTATTCCATTTTTTTCTATATTGGGATTATAGACAAGAGTATAGAATTGTGTCAAGGCATAGTTAATATCCATGATTGGGGGAGATCACCCAAAGGATGGTAAATGACAATGTGTCCATGGATGTAAAGTGATATTCTTGCTTTTTGACATTATAGTTGATATGATATCTTTTGGAGTGATTGGAGTAAGATTTACTCCTTGTCTATAAAAATTTTGGAAATTTTATCATAACATGGTATGGTGGGGTTGAAGCATTACATTTATCATGTTAGGAAATTATAAATTCACATCTATTTCAAATTTCATTCACTGTTGTTGCATTAGTAGGATGCCTCCTAATTTAGGTTTTTTCCTTGGGGTGTAATGACATGATGTTGTCTTTCTTTATCATGCTATTTGGGTATATCTAGTTTAGATTATTATATGTCATGCTACCTCTATTTTTAGATCATTTCTCAATTATTTAATTCTTTTGGTTTATAGAATGGTTTTTTGTTAATTCTTATGATAACATGATTTAGATGTTTTGATGTCTAAATGGATGCATGGGTGGAAATTTATTATCTGTGTATACGAGGGGAGCCCATTTCGGTTTTATCGTGTTTGGGAAGATAATAACTAGGAAACGGGTAACCCCAGTATTTCATCCATTGAGAAATGGTCATTAAAGATAAAATGTTAAATGGAATTGGATTTCTTTAAAGGGGGGAAATTTTATTTTTATGAATTTTATGGGTGATTCATGAATTGGGAAATGGAACCCAATAATAAATGTGAAGGCTTAAGGTTTTGGAAATGGGGGAATGAGAAGCGTGTTATTTTTTTAACTAAAATGAATTTATTTGATTAAAATGGAGCCAAAATCCATTATAAAGTGTATAACATCATTATTTATTTGAATATTTACAATCATATTATTGGGCTATTAGGCATGACAACAAGCTATATTATGAAATATCCTTGAGTGAAAAGGGATATTAATTTTTTATTAAAAATAGATTTCTTAAAATTTAAAATGCACAAATGGGCCAATGTGGGTGAGTTGGGGAATGTTTTTATTAAATATTTTGTTATGGCGTTTCTCTTTGATGAACCAAGGATCAATAAATGGGACCCTTGGAGGTCACCTTTTTGGTTAAAAGAAATTGGGTTGCTAAATTTCATTTATAGGATGGAATGTCCCTGAATGTTAATTGTTCAATGAGGAGTTTTTTATAACCTATTTGTTCCACCAATTTGGGTGCCATTGTCCCTTGGATGTCCTTTTTGTTTTAAAATACACCTTTATTCAGAGGGGTGGTCATTATACTTTAACTATTGATATGTGAATGAGAATCCAAGAATTATTAATTTGGCAGGTTAGTCAGGACTGAAGCATGATCACCTATTTATGAGGTTGTGTGAACCCCTATTTTGTAGTAATTTAAGATTTAGTTCTTCTTCATCCAAGTTAATGGTTGTGGGAGATGATTTGATATTTGATTTTATAATTATGGTGTTCTTTCATTAACATATGTGGTAATGGAATAATGTTTAGAGATGTTGGGAACCACATGAGTTTGGTGTGACTATTGAACATTCTGATGTTGACGATGTTCATAGGTAAACTCTAAAGTAATGTGATTGGGGAATCTGGTAAGAAAGTTCATCCAATTTCTTGGGGAGGAATTTTTGGGACACAAGTGTTTTAGAATTCTAGTCGGTCAAATTTAAGTTTTCATGCCAATGTTTTGATGTTGTGATCATCGATCAAATGAGTGGAACAATTTGTTTTATGTATCATTGATCTTACGTGCTAATGAATGATAGTTTTCCTTTCTTTTTTAGCTAGGAAATTCCAAATATGGGGAGTTTCATGTTGTGTGTGGTGTATGTTTCATTCCTTGTAGATGGAACCCAACTAAAAGTGGACTTTTGTAAATGGTCTATTTTCCTAAAAGAACCTAGGCTATTGGGTTTTATATAGGTAGTTTCTTTCTTTGAAGTATGACATTTAGGAAGATGACTATGTGTGCAACCTCAAGAAAACACCATGGGGCAGGGAATATATCGATTGTCAAATCTTGAGAGATCATAGAATTTCATGTGCTGTTAAGGTATCTATTTGGTTAAATATTTGATCATTGGTATGTGATGTTGAGCTTCATTCGTGAAGTTGAGTAGTTATAGTTCAAATATTTTTTATTGCAGTGTTTGGGTATGTTTGAATGGAAACTGTTTCAACCCTCTTAGTGTTCTCTTCTTAAGAGACAATCTATAACACTATCTTGAGAACATCCTATATTAACTAAGAGTGTGTTTGTATTACATTGTGCTAATGGTTTACTGGATGTTGAGTTTTCTATGTGGTTCGCCTTCAATTTTGAATGCAGAATGTGTGGTTTCTATTGTGGAATGATCTAAGAAATGTTATTAGAAGTGGGGTATAAGATTCTATGAATGTTTTTATTCAAAAATCAAGGTGCATTGGAAGAAGGAATTGTGGGTATTCATTAAATACAATGGTTGTCTAAGAGACGAATTCATTTATAAAGACGGAAATAGATATCTCAACATGGGGTTATTTATTAATGTCCTTGGTTGATGATGAATCTTTTTTAAAGGAACATTACCAGTTTTAAGGTGAGAGTTGTTGTAATGGCATGTAGTGTATTATATTAAATCTTGTGAGACCAGTATCTGTTATGTCAATCAGGATTCAACCATTTTATTTTATGGAAAATATTTCATGAGTATCATAAGAACGCTCAAATGTGTGCCTTGTGAAGAAATTTTGACACTAGAGGTAGAGTGGCCTCGAACATTCCCCTTTCCTATGTTACAAGCAATGGCGGGGAGAACCATCATGAAATTATTATCTAAACAATGATCTGATCATATATTTATCTTAATAATATTGTGTAATCAAGATTTCGGTGCCCTTATAGGAATTTTTGTGTTGGTTAAATGTGTAAATAAATAAGTGAGGTATACATAATATGTTATTAATGGTGTGTTGGTTATTGGTTTGACAATGGAATACTTGAATGAATGATCATGACCCTAGTAGGTAGAGTGTTATTTTCATTATTTCTAAAGAATTCTCAAAGACATGATGTTTTATGGTGGGGAGATTGTAGAGTCCCATGATTTTTAATCGGACTAAAAATGATTATTTTTGAACCTTTTCAACAAATGGAAGGGTCGTTTTTAAAAAATATCATTAAAATTAAACTATATGTAATGGAATTGCATTAATGTAGTTTTTTTTTCAGAAATGGGTGAAAATTCGAGAAACTTCTTGGGTAGGTCAACGAGTTTCGAGAGTTCTAGAAAAAAAAACAAATATTTTTTAAATGATTTTTAGAGGCCGCATGGTTTGATTAAAACCATAATTCCCATAATTAGGTAATTGTGTAGGCGAATGTAGGAGGATACAGGTTGTGTGCACGAGTTGTGCATGGTTTGGTTAACTGTGCAACTAGCCCATGTGAGGTTCATAGGTGTCTAGTAGTGGATGCACATTTTTCTAGACCATGGAAATTATACCATGCTTGATACCGTATATTTAAATTAGAAATTAATTAAATTAATATTAAAATTAAAATAATTTAGTTTTTTAATAAATGGTAAAATAATTGTAATAAATTATTTTAATAATATTAATATAATTATTATTATGATGATGAAGTTAATTATTATAATTAATATTATGTATGATTTTTTAGGTTTTTATATATACACAAAAAGGAATCCTCTCCCCTACTCCCTCATTCATTCGACACACCACATGGCTCCTCCATGAGGCATGGCGTGACCCCCCTCCCTTAGATATCATTAGTTCTCCGATCTCCCTTCGTTTTACAGTGGATTCCTATTTGATAAATCATGGTAAGGACCTTGGTTCCCTTCTCATTTCATTTATCATTCTATTTTAGTCTTCCAAGTTCTCTAACCATTTGTGTGAAACCATATACTAGATTTTGATTTGGTTTTTCATGTTAATTCTGATTTTATGTTAATCTAAGGGCCTCTCGGGGCCCATTGGTCCATCTTCAAGAAATTTCCATCGACGATGAGGTGTTTTAGGTAAATTTTCACCATCACCAATGATTTTTTATATGATTCCAAACATGTTGATTGATTCAGACCCCTAATCTGAGAGTGTTAAGGTGTTTATGGGTTCAAGGATTTAATTTTAGGATGTTGTAATATGTTTTATGGTGAGAAATCACATTACTATGTATAAATTTATAAATATATATATATATATCTTCAATGTGTGTGTTCTCTTGTGGAATGTGGAACACGTGAAGCTGTATAATGATATATATATATATATAGATATACACACTTATATATATGTGGATGTGCTTGTGTGAGGGCGAGTGACTATTTGAGTTAGAATTATTTTTCATGGAAAATATTTGAGATATGGTCCTCAGCCTTGCCATTAATTTAAAATTGTATTATTTTTTATTTACCAACACAGATAAATTGGACAAAAAATTTATAGGGAAGTTATTTTTTGTCAAAAATGATTGTTAGAGTCCAAAATCTTGTATTTTAACAAAACCCCTACATCGATGGTGTGATTCCTTCTTGTTAATAATGTAGTGAGTAGACTGTTAGGGCTGCTTGGTTTGATGATATGTTGTTTTCATATGCATTCTTATTAAGAGAAAGATTATTTATATGAAAGGATTGTGGTCTTCTTTGGTAATAGATGTTTTCACTCCCTTACATTAGATTATCTTAGGGTAAAATGGTTCTATTGAACATAGATGGTATTAATGGGTTTGTATACCATTGTGAAATAAAGAAATGTGAATGGTAATAAATCGGTCGGTATACCAATGTGATATGATTTAAATGTAAGTGGTCTAAAATTTAATTTCAATATTCATGATATTGATTATGTATATGCAATATAGAATTTATAGATTAGTTTAGAAATTAAATTTCAAAATAGAATTAATTAATTTGATGAATTTATTAATGATGGATATTTATGGAATTGTACGACATCAGAACTGGTGAACAAGATAATTTATTTTATAATTATTTATGAGAATTTCGGAATTAAGGATTTTTTAATTAATTGATGAATTTATTATCAAGGATTGAATTGCAAAAATGAGGTTGTTATTGAGTATTCAGAATTGTGAATTTATGTTAATTACATGAAATTTTAATTATCTAATAATGAATTAAATATTGGAAATAATTTAATGGTATATTAATTAATAAATGATAATTATGTTAATTTTTAATCATTTTCGGAATTGGATAAAATTTAGGTGAATAATTAATTAATTGTTCAATTAATTATTTGGATTGGATAAATTAATTTGTGAACAAATAAATTATTTGGAAAGATTGGGTTCTAGAAATGAAGTTATAGACTATTTGTGATCTAAATACATGGTTGAATGAGGTATTTACATGAAATTCTATATTAGTGATAGTTTTATCATGTTTTGTGGTGTTACACATGATGTTCTACACTAGTGAGTCCGAGAGAAAAAATGTGACTACGTGTCTAGAAATTATATTTTGGTGTTAGAACTAACATTATTTACCAGTTACTATGTGTGATAGATGTGACAATGTGTGCACATAATTTTTTCAGGTGTTATACATGATGTTCTACAATAGTTACTTCATGATCACAAATGTCAGAGTGTGCACACAAATGATTAATGTGTGTTTGTTTTTTCATTCTACCCCATATGTATGTATACACTAGTGAATGTGTGTATAGAAATGGATTTTGGGGTGATAGACAAGACATTATAACTGATTATTTTCATGTATGATTGATTTTTAAGGGACCGTGTGGGCCTTCTATTATTCTACACCATAGTGTAATTCATGATATGGCCACACATGAGAATAATTTCAATCTCCAGCATGATTCGAATCAGGTGTTGAGAAATCATATCACCTTTGAATACTTTTGGTTCTTGAATGAGTCAAATAATGTATAATTATGTGATATTACCTCGTGATTATAGTGGTATTCTTTATATGATGATGTTAGTATTGTGGTATGGGTGTCCATGAGAACCCTTGAATAAAGAAATGATTAAATAAAGAATAACCCAAAATGTGATATCAATTACTTATTCTTTATATATATGTATATATGTAGTTCATGTTCATAATTATAAATCTATATAAAATTCATAGAAGGTATCTCCATCATGAGTCACATAGGAACCAAGAAAACTAGTTGTTTATATAATCAATTATGTTATTACACCACTATACTAGCTCACTGCTTTATTATTGTTCTCATACTAGATGGGGATCGATATCAGTGGGGTACGAACTACTGATATCTTATCTCACTCCCTTCTCAGGTAACCTTAACACCTATATAGACCATATATTTATAAGATATAGGTTTCTTATATACAATCATGTACTATGGAGTTCAGAGATAGGTTCTAAGTTGGAGCTCAAGATGCTCACGGAGATCACATGTGTGGTTTTTCTATCTTTTATTATTAGTGTATTGTATTGTAAAACATGTTTTTATTTATTTCAAAATTGTGTAACCCTAAGGAATTCATTCAATGAAAAACTGGCATTGGGATTTATCTACATTCAATGGTTATTATAGTTTTCATTCACTACTTTAGTTATTTCTTTATACCACTTCTGTTGATTTCTAAATTTTACAATCCACTAAATTGCCATTATAGACATTATTCTATTCAATATCCTTTAGAATATAGTTATATATTATGGAGGTTATGTGGTTACCGGTCCAACCACAGGTTAGATGGTAAGTTAGATTAGTATGATACATATGGAATGTCCTTTCCCTTATTATTGTTCAATAAAAAGTCACTGTATAAAAATGTATTGTTTTTCTACATATGAATGTAATTAGAAGATGGAGTACCCATTACACTATTCATTCATTGTGAATTAATTAATATTAAAAGTGCTTCCTTGAGTGGCCTGAATTTGGATAATTTAAATATTGAGTGTTTTTGGCTCATGTGTCCCGTGGTATATTAATTCATGGAATTGTTTCCTGTGAAAGGATTGAGGACAATAAAGAAGACAGAATTCCTTATCATCGTCTTATTTAATGTGAACAAGCCTATGAATTATAATGAGATGAATTATAGGTCAATTAATAATATATTATATGTATGCTAAATATTAATACATATAGGCTATGGAACCAAGGAATAGTGAGAGTGCTTCGAGGTAAGAATATGTGAGATTATCAACTGGGGTAAAGGGATAGACTGTGGGAGCTCCCCTAGTGATGGAAGACTTTGGGTACATCCTGGTTCTGCCAGTAGCAAGATCTAGTGGATAGATCAAGAGATATACCCCAGTGATATATGATATTTAGTACATCTCAATCCATCTAGTACGTGCATTCCAAGAGACTTTGAGGGATCATGGATTTGGGTTAGGGGAAAGATCATTACAGATTCTCTTAAAATTTTAAGTAATTGGTATGTATTGATCCTTCCAAACATATACATACATATGTATATATAACATGAAAAGATCATACATACTACCTTAGGATAAGAACGATAAACCCACCATGTGTCTATTTGTAACCTGAGCGGGAGGTTTTATTATTATTCAATATTTTATTTATATCCTTTTATTTTTTACACATTGTTTACATATGGGGGACTATTCAGATTACATGTATAGAATGTTGGTGGTGGCCTATTCAAATTTTATCTCACACCATAATTTGGGTACCTCTATCCCCTAAAAATATCATGTTGTAGTAGGTACTCGAAAGTGATAAATCCGTTCTCTGTGTAGTTTTTTCTTGTTCTTGTCTTTTGTTTCACTGATTACATATACTGAAATTTTTGATGATATCACAATGAAAATTGTATGGATTTATGTTTTTCATATAACATATTATAGAAAATAGATTTATCTGAACTTCATTAGTTTATGAGGATGTATAAAATTTGGTTCATATACTCTAAAAATTCAATGAATATTCTTCTATAGTTTTAAAAACTCTACAAATAATAGCTTTAAAAATCTCTCATGTATATTTTTTTAGCGTTCTAAAAATATCATATTTGGTCAGATTTTTTTTAGAAATGAAACATGTTTATTTGGATTTCTGTAGTCTACATTGAAGATTGAAAAGGAAGTTTGGATGGTGTTAAAATTGTTATAATTCTTAGAATACGGTTTTAAAGCTGTAGTTTTTACAGAATGTTGTTGTTCTTGTTTTTTAATAATAAGAAGAGAAGTAAATGTCATATTTGTTTGTTTTCTGATCAATTAGAAAGATAATAATATTTTATTCTAATTATTATTCTTGACCAAATGTTAATTTCTTTGTTATGATCCTTTAAAAATTAATTAAATTTTCATAATACAAGATGTCTATTTTTTAAAAAACAATAGTTTATAAACCCTGCATAATTGTACAATGAAAAGTATTTTTGGAAAACATACATTCAAGAATATTGTAATGTATTATTCAGAAATCCTACATTCATGTATAGTTCATTGTATGGTCAGGAAACCCTATATTTTGTATAGTAAAAAGTATGTTTAAACAATCATACATTTGAGTATAGTGAAATGTATGGATTGACAACAATACATTTTTTAATAGAGAAAATTAGGGTTCAATTCCCCTAATTTCATATATAGTTAAATTTATTGTTCAGAAACCATAAATCATGTATAATGTAATTTATGGTTTGGCAACCATACATTTTGGTATAGTAAAAAGTGTTGTTCAGAAACCCTATTTTTGTATATAGTGTAAAGTATGGTTCAATAACCCAACTTTCATGTGCAGTGAGAATTATTGTTCAAACACCCCAATTTTTTGTTAGTGAAGAGTATGGTTCAGTAACACTATTGTACTTTGATGAATCCAATACTAATTTGATGAACCCTACACTAATTTTTTATACCCAAATATCATGTACCCTACTTTCTTGTACCCTAATTTCATGTACCTTATGTTCATGTACCATACATTTGTGTACCATACATTCAAGTACCCTAATTGTGTTGTACCCTACGTTGCTACTGCTGCATTGTT
Organism: Viscum album; assembly: GCA_963277665.1. Lineage (NCBI taxonomy): Eukaryota > Viridiplantae > Streptophyta > Magnoliopsida > Santalales > Viscaceae > Viscum > Viscum album. The sequence goes on from OY728131.1 coordinate 1,554,386,717, forward strand.
CTTTTTTGTTGAATATTTTTCAATTGATTATATATATATATTGATTATATTTTTACATTTTTCTAGTAGAAAAATATACATTATATAAATTGATTATGATCAAAAGTATTTTAATGGTTTTAGTGAAAAGTTCAATTATATAAAAAAATTAAAAAATTAAATGTATATTTTCAATAATTTCAGAGGATATATGAATATTTAAATTCAAATATTTGAATTTACTTTCGGGTTGTCCTGCTATTTTTTTGGAAATGTTTTGAAAATGTTTGAACATGTTTGAATGGAATTAAAATAATGTTTTAAATGAATTAAAATATATTTTTATTGTTTAATATATTATTGGATGTTTTATTTATATTATTTGAAATTATTTTAATTAATATATATTCTATATGTATATAGAGGAAAACATGTTATAATTTTTGTGGAGAAATTTATGAAAGCTATAGATTAATTTTTTTATTATCTGGTGGATGCAGATGAGATGAAACTTATGAATATTTTTTATACATGCATATATAAATAGATAAAAATAATATGCATAGGTTAAAATATTCAATACTATGTATTTTAAAGAGAATGTGTTGCGAACATTTTACATGCTGTGAATTTGAAACGTCTTGCACCACTATGTATCATCAACAGTTCATTCACTTAAGTGAAGAATTACATCTACATTGAATATAGTGTCCTAGAAAAGATGAGGTGATCTAATACCCAATAACCAGTACATGTTATTTAATTATTTATCTTTTCATTCATATAGTTCTGAATCTATAAAAGTATTTCCCATATCCCAGATTCACAATATTTTTGTATTTATGAATTTCCAAAAAAGATCATTATTTTTTTTATTTTTCCTCAGGTTATTACTCCTGGATTTTAATGTCTGGATATGTGTGTTGTGACTCCCTATATATAATGTCATGAATATTCAATTTGTAACTCAAATTATCTAATGATAGGTTGTTTGGGTTGTGACTCCCCATACAAAAGATAGTTTTTGGGTTATCCCTCCACCATGAAAAGGATTTTGTAATTGGGTGATGTTTCCATCTAAAAAATATTTTTAGTTCAAATGTATCTCTCACCATGTATAAAGGTATATGTTTAGATTAGGTCCACATTGGATTGAACTACTCAAAAAACTATCCTTGGGTTATTTACTATTTCCAACCAATAATAATCCCTAATAATTAGTATTGCTAATTAATATATTTAATAGATTATTTTGTTTAAATTATTTAATATAGTTTTATCCTCCCATTGATACCGTATATCATTATAATATAAAATCCTATTTTTTAAAAAAGATAACATTCATAAAAATAGTTTAGCACTATCATTATCTTTCTAAATTCGACTCATCGGTATCATTTTTTATTTTTTAGAATAACTCAATCCCTATATAGAGTATAATTTTATATTTAATTGTGCTAACCTATTAATATACTTCAAAATATAAAAAAAATACATTCTAAAACAGTTGAATTTTTCCTGATTTATTATTATATACCTCAGAAACTAGCACACATGGATTTCATTGACTATGTCTTCTAGGGTTCCCAAATAGAGGCATATCTCAAAGAGTATAGCAATATGGAGTAGTCTATCTTGTCAAAATAAGACAAAATTTTTGAATGTCATCTAGACAAACTTACCGAATATGATACAACTATATATGTTTTAAATAACAATTTTTGTTATTTTATATTTTTCTATTAATCTATGTTTTTTCATACATGTTTTTTGTTATAAGATAAATCATAAAATTTAAATGAATATATATGTCACTCACCATTTCATTGGAAAATTCTTCTGAACCAAGTTTTTAATTATTCATGATGAGTACCGATACTTCAAGATGGGTGAATATGAAATAGTAAATATATCTTCCATTAATTAAAAATAATTATGAATGGAAGAAATTAACTTAGATAAGAATAGGAATACCAAAGAATAGTTGAATGAATCATACAATCATTATAAAAGAAATAATATTACAGAATGTATTCCATTGATGAAAATATGAATTTCAAAGAGTACACCCTTGAGTAGTTGATTGGATCTCTAATAAAATATGAACATGACCACAATAATATATTTTATGAGGAGTCCAAAAAAATAGTAGGCATAGAATTTAAATATTTAATTGTCGATTCTATAAAGATTTGTGACTATGATCTATTTGATATTGGATAGGAATTCACTACACAGAATGTAAATTATATATACAATGTAATGGAAAATAAATGACTGAAAACCCACTTTAAAAAAATCCCTCAAGAGGAAAAATATAAGGAAATATGAAAGGTTGTATGAATTATAATTCTTGAGATGTAACCTGTAATTTGTGAATGAATAAGGGTCATATCAAACCTAATTTCGATAAAATAAAGAATAAATAAAAATACAAAATGATGGAAAAAAAGTAATTTAACATTAGCTATAGTTGTATAGATGAATCTGATTCTAGTGAAAATATTGAAATGAAAATGAAATTTCTAACTTTGGTTTTATGGAATTAATGGATATAGTTAATAATTATTGTTTTTTATTGTGAATGTTCTAATTATTAATATTATTCTAATAACTCTAATGTTTTTAAATTATGTAATAAAATTTAAGGACTAATGAAAGATATTTTCAAAGCATTTGATTTATACAAAACTCTTATGAAAAATAATTGGAAACTTATATCTAATAATTATGTAATTTTAATAGAAAATTTAAAATTATGTTACATTATTTATACGTGTCATTCAATATTTTATGAAAATTGGAAAACTATTTAGGATTTGAATGAATCTTAGAAAATAGAACTATAATGAATTTAAAAAAATTTATATGCATTTATTCAAGGCTGGGAAAAGTATCATTAGATGATGTATTTGAATAAAAATTCAAATATAATTATGGTTTTTATAATATAATATTACCAAAAATGTTTAGAATTCATGTTGTTAAAAGTAAAAATAGATATACTTATACTATGAAATGTTTTATATATGGAGTGAAAGGTCACTATGGAAATGATTATTCACATAGATTAAAACAATCATGATAATATACAAATTTTTTTAAAAACATTATTATCTTGACTTAATTACAATAGTTGTGTAAATTCTATATGGGTACCTAAAAATTATATAACATCTCCATTGGACCAAATATAGCTTGGGTACCAAAATATTCATGCAATTTATTTTCGTAGGAAATATTTGTTGGATGTATCAAGTATATCATATGGTTCATGGATAGTATATTCTCTAGGCATATGATCAGAGACCCATAAATGTTTACCACTTGAAACACATGGGAGGGATGCACTATTACATTCAGAGACAATTTCAAAATAAATGTTAATAGTTTTATGTTTTAATGATATAAAAAATGACAACATAAATTGAATATATTCATACATCATGTCAATTTTAGAATGTTACATAATCTCTCACAACATGATAATGTGGTACATCTACCTTCCTTTAAGAAATAACATCTTTATATCCACGATTCATATATGAAAGGGAAAAAAATAAGACCTATCAATCAGATAAGTATAGATAGACCATTATAGTTAGAAAATACTGACATATATAGCCCCAATAATATTTCTAGTGTTTGTGGAATGAAATATACGATAGTGTTTTTTCATGATTATAGTTAATTTACATGGGTATACTTTCATTCTCATAAAAACCATACATTTCCAATATTTCCTATTATTTAAAATTTACCAAAAAATGAAAAAGATATATGATTATTTCTATTTTAAGTTATAAAGGAGGTGAATTTCATAATTTACATATTTAATTTTTTAATATAATTGTTATTTCTAAATTTTTATACTCCAAGAACAACACACAAAAATGATGTTGTAAAACTGAAAACAATAACACTTATTGAAATTTATAGAACTATGTTAAGTGAATATAATTTTACCAGGTATATTTGGGATAATGATTATTTTTCTAAATGTTATATTTGAAATATATTTTTTATTTTACATCTATTAAGGAAAATATTTTCTAAATAATTTAAATATAAAATGTCTAAAGTTGGATACTTTAGAGTTTTTGGTTGTAAATTTTTTATTTTAAATTCATAATGTAATTCGAATTAATTTTATACTAAAAGTGATGATTGTATTTTTCCATTATATTAGATTAATAGTTAAGAATATATATTTTATAAATAATGATATATTATTATTAAATAGTCTATTTATATAATATTTTATAAAAATAAAATATAATAAATAATGATTTAATTATTATTGATTTATCATTTAGTGATATTAATCTTGGTGAAGAAAACACTAAGGATAAGGGCAAATCATTTAAGGGGGATCTCACTCTTTCTCAACCTCTTCTAATATCAATACATATTCACAATTATCAACCTATTGAAAAGGTAATTGGAAATTTTTATCCTGGTTTCAACACTAAAAACAATATTATAAAAGATTGTGACAATTTTTCATTTATTTCTAATTTTTTTCTTATTATTTTAAATGATTTTTAAGAAGATTAAAAAGATAATTTTTATATATATGATTATAAAATTTAGTTTTATTATTATTATTATTTGGCCTTCATTATAGTTTCTTGAGGGAAAAATAGTTACGGAAACTACTTAGATATTTAGAAACAAGATGGATGAATAGGGAAAAATTGTTAAACAAGTCTATCCTTTTTTCTAGAGGATACTCTCAAGAATAATGTATTGTTATTGCAGATTATTTTTCACCTATTTGAATATTAGTATTAATTATATATTTTTTGTTTTTTTCTTTTTTCCAAGGTTTTTAATAATATCAAAATGATGTAAAATGTGATTTCTTAGATGGATATATAACTAAAGATGTCTGTGTTTCTCAACCCCATTGTTTTGATATTGAATGATTTCATAATAATGTATTTAAATTATCTAAATATGTGTATGGTCACAATCAATCACTTCATTATAAGTATTGATGGTTTTATTTTCTTATTAAAAAATGGTTTTGGAAAGTAAAAGTTTACCCTAAACGTTTTTTTAAAATTACATATAATGATATTTTAGTTGTACAAATTTATGATGATGATATAATTTTTGGATCATCTAGTGAAAATATCAATAATAATTTTCTATGTTGATGTATTTTAAATTTTTCATGAGTTTAATGTGTGAATTTAATTTCATTAGTATAAATCATATTTTTCAAATAACGAATGGAATTTCTCTTATTCAAACTATTTATTCCAAATTGTTTCTTAAAAGATTTTTTCATGGTACCTATAAATAAATTTAAACACTTATGGGTAATAAATGAAATTATAGATTGACACATCAGGTAAATATGTTTATTTTAATGTTTATAGAGGTATGATTGGTATCTTTTTATATTTAACTACATCTATACCCAACATCATTTCAGTGTTATATTATATCCTTGATTTCCAGAAGATCATAAATAATGTTATATGGAATCTATAAAAGTTATTATTAGATATGATTAAGGGAATGTTGATTTTGGTATATTTTATACAGAATATAACTATTTTGATTTGACATCTTATTTTGACTCTAAATTTGCATAATATAGAATTGAATGGAAAAACATATAAGTTATTTGTCATTTTCTAGTAAAAAATATTATTTAATGTCGTCTAAATAAAACTATGTATTTATTTATAAAATGAAAAACGTGTGTATATATCTATTATTAGTATTTGTGATCAATGATTATTGATTATAAAATCCTTATGTTATATTGTTTTTTATCTTGATAAAAATCTTATTTATTGTGATAATATTTCTACATTTTCTATTTGTAAAATCTTATAACAACAGTGTAGAAAAAATCATACCAATCATAGTTATCATTTTACTAGGGATCATGTGAAAAAGGGAGATATTTTCCTATAATTTATATCTTCTTAAAACCATCTATCAGATATTAATACAACGAAGTTATAAATTTATTATTTTTTAAAAAATTAAATTTGATCTTTGTGTGTTGGAATTTTAATTTTCTGTTACATCATTTTTCAGGTAATTTTTCATGTGTTCTCTTTTTGATTATTTTTGAAATTTGCAGAAAAAATGGGTTCTAAATGTTTTCAAAATTTATTTTAATTTGTTCAAATATTATTGGATTGTAATAAAATAGAAAGTTTTATATTGTTTGTACCTTTGTTTTTTACTTTTTATTATCACATTTCCTCATTCTTTATATGATATCACATTCCAATATTTTTGGGTTTGTGTTATTCTTATCACTTTGGATATATAAGAGATTTATCTAAAATTCATTATTTTTTGAGGAATTTGGATAATTCATTTCTTGTACTCTAAAAATGCAACAAAGATGCTAATGTGGTTTTCAAAACTGTACATCAAATAGAATTAAAATGCAGATGAATTTATTTTAATCCATGTTATACCAATATCTAATTCCCTCAAAATATTTTTTGAAATAAATGATAAATGATTGTCTTGAGTATATTATTTCACATTAATATTTAAAAAGTAAATTTTGATTGTATTTATAATATTATTTGTTCAGCAATACACATACATAATTTCAGTTTTTCTAGAATGTTGTTACTTCTAATTTTTTATAATAATAGGAGTAGTATATTTCTGAATTATTCATTTCCCTGATCATTGTATAGTTAATAATATTTTATTAATATGTTTTTTCTTTACCGATAGCTAAATCTTTCATTTAGAGACTTTTTTTCTTTTATATTTTTATTAAAGTTTTTTAATTTTTTTCACATACTATTTTTCGGCAGCACTATTTTCATGTGTAGTGCAAAGTGTGGTTCAGAAAACCTACCTTCGTGTATAGTGAAAAATATTTTTTCAAAATACAACTTTCTTGTACAATGAAATGTATTGCTCAAAAAACCTACTTTTATTACTGTGAAAGGTATTGTTCAACAACCATACTTTCATGTATAGTAAAAAGTATGGTTCAACATCCCTACTTTTGTGTATAATTAAAATTCTGGTTCGACATCAATACTATTGTGTAATCAGAAGATTTTGGCTAAGAAACCCTACATTTTTTTGCAGTAAAAAATATGGGTTTTCAACACTTATTTTATATAAAATTAAATGTATGTTTCAACAACATTAATTTCATTTATAGTGAAATGTTTAGTCCGAAATCCCTTATTTTGTGTTAAGTGAAATCTATGGTTCAGAAACCCACACAAATTTGATAAACCCTACACATATTTTATGTACCATATCCTACATTGATGATCCTTATTCTAATTTGATGAAAAATATTCTACTTTGAAAAATAAATATGCAAATTTGATGAACCCTACACTACTTTTATAAACACTACAGAACTTTGTTTTACCCATCATTCATGTATCCTACCTTTGTGTACCCTAATTTAATGTACACTAATTTCATGTACCCAACATTCGTGTATTGTACATTCATGTAACCAATTTTCATGTACCATACTTTCATTCATCCTACATTTTTTACCCTACATTTCTGCAGCTTCTTTCAATTTTTTTCTGAGAATTTTTCTATTGCATATATATGTGGATTATTATATGATGTTTTTTTAATGGATAAAGTCACATTAATTTTCATGATTATAATAATATATACTTTTATGATATTAGATAAATATTAAATTATAATAATTAAAAATTATTTCAACTTTTCTTCCCAATATGTCAAATGATACGTGATTATTAAAATTCATATATTTTAATTTTTTTTTGTTTTTGCTGCTTCTTTTAGAACTGTTTTAAATATTTTTAAATAGGTTGAATGATTTTAATATATAAAATCAAAATCATTAAATGGTATTATTATTATAGATATATTTTAGTAATGGTTATTGAAAATAGTTGATATTCTTTTATTTATGATATATTTTACATGAAATAAGAGGAAAATGTGTTGTGATTTTTGTGGAGATATATATAAATGATCATGACTCAATATATTTTGAACATCTTAAAAATCCATCTTTAATGATTAATGAATATTTATTATACATACATATATATATATATATGTGTGTGTGTATATATTTATATTTATTTATTTGGTAAAATTTAAAAAAAAAATATTTTTGTTACTGATTTTTTTCTGCTGATAACAAACCTTAATAATTAACTTTGATTATCTATTGATTTAATAAATTATTTTGATTAAATTTTTTAATCTTGTATATTCACCCCCTATATCCCATTATTAATTACTATATATCACCTTATATATATATACATGAATTACCAAATCCACAAACAGATATAACCCTTCGACATGTTATTGGAGTTGTTTTTCACATTATTTCTTTTGTACTACTATGTTGAAGGGTTATATCTATTTGTGGATTTATGAATTATCACTTTTCCTTCCATTATTGTATAAGACACATCCTTTTAGGATTATTATTATTATTTTCACTTATTCAGTCTTGATTTTTTATCTATATATGTTTATTATCTTTAGATAATATAACTATTATGTTTCAAATCGAGTACAATTTAATATTATTTTATTCGTTATGTTACAATTAAATCGGGGTATAGTATCCTTGTTGTACTACATATATAATCATATATCTAGTTATAAGCCCCTAGAATATGGTAATGTGTGTTATGGTTCATGTGGCCAGTTTGGCTCTGGGCACGGGTTAAGTGGCATCCGGGTCTATGATGTCACCAACATCATTATTTAAAAAGTCTGTTTTGTTTCATAATTTTTTGTCATTAAAAATGGATCATGGTTTTGATATTCTAAATATTATTAATAATGTCATAAATATCATATTTTATAATTAAATAATATGTTTTATCCATTTATTACTCTTGGTGATGAAAAGAAATTACATCACTTCATGGAGATGATAATTCAAACATATATATGAGTGTTGGTTCAACATTTCTATAGATGGAATGAATGAGAGGTAAATAATAATTCAAAATAATAGAATCATTATAATATCATAAATAACATATTTAATCACTAAATTTTACCATATTACATTCCATGAATTTTTGAAATAAAAAATGTATCACGTTGTTCCGTGGAAGTGGACGTCCTCCTGTACGCATTATTGGTGCTATTGTTCCATAATTGATGGTATGGTTAGAAGGTATATACGATCAGAATATTCTATAAAGATAATTATGTTGTATATAAAATATATAGTAATTTTTTCCATAATAATAACCTACCATGAATTATGGTGATGGAAAATGAATTAAATCGGCACATTGAGGTGGTAGTCGACACGTACACTTGAGCGATATATTTATTTCCATTTGATGGAGAAGAGGATGTAAATTGCTATGAAATCATTATAATAAAAAAATATATATTTATTATTCTTCAATAAACATAATTTAATATATATTAAATTTCTATATAAGGTATAAGAATAAATTAAAATGAAATAGTTTCGTTATGATATTTCCTCTTACTTGAAGGACCTCAGTTGGATTAAAACATTATCATTAAATTACTATTATTTGTAGAAATATAGAAGCAATTAGAATAAAAATTACAAAAATATGACATTTATGGAAATGGTATTGGTTTATATATAATGATAATTTTTTTGTTCATGTGAGGATAATAGGTGGCATTTTATATCTGAAAATTGGGATTCACATTGAATTATTTAAAATACTTCAATGATATAAGGATTATTTCATATAAAAGTGGTTCAAAATATTAGAAAAATAAATATCATTATATAATATGGATGAAATATGATTAAATTATTTATTATAAATTTATATGTCGAATTACTATAATTATCTCTTCGATTAACCTTCGGTAAACCCATTTTAACCTTAATTGTTGTAATTTTTTAATGTTTCTCCAGTTGATTTTCCAAAAAAAAGTTAATCCTATTAAATTATATTATTTGTGATGGTTATAATTTTATAATACAATTTAATTTTTTCAATTCTATTATTTGGAGAAATTCATTTTTATACAAGGGTGAAAACCCCAGCAAAATCATATTTTCATAAAAACCCATTTTATCCATAATAATGCATTTATATCGATTAATTTTATTTCATAATCCAGGAAATGAATGTTAAAACATATTATTCAATATATGATGAGTAAATTTCATGAAAATAATTAATAAAAAGGAAATAATTTTAATTTCCATGGTAAAACCTCTTTTATGCATAACATCTAGTTTTGAAAAAATTGTGTTTTTAATCCAAAATATGATCTTCTTTAAAAATCATTTAAAATATTGATTACTATGTTATTTATTTTATTATTCATAATAAGAAAATAAATATGTTTGTTTTATATAACATTAAATACAAAACATGTCTTTCGAAATTCTTGATTTAATGAAATTAATTAATAGTTTAAAAAGATTCACGATTTTCACAATTAATAGAAACATATATATTATAGAAAATTCCAAAAAAAATCACCTCAATAAAATATTGTGATGATTAATTATTAAATTATTTTATTCCATTAATTAATATCTTTATACATTCTAAAATTAACTATAATTATCATAGAGAAAATTAAATAGAGGCCATTTACAACAAAGTTATATTTTCAAAGCATAATATGACTTTATATAAAAGTTAGTACTTATTTATTATGTATGAAAACTTATATTTTAATTATTTAAAATTTTTGCATTTATTTTTCATAATAGATTTGATGATTTAATCCTTCTATTCTAATAATATGTTTATAATTGTAAATTTTAAATAATTTTTATTATAGTATAATATAATTCACATGAAACTCATTGTAGTTTGTTTGGAAATATATTGATCAAAATATTGTAATGTTATAATTTTTGGGGGTTATTATATAAAGGGTGTTTTATATCTGGAATTATTATAGTTAATAATATGATTTTAATTTCAGTGACTCTATTCCCTTTTCAATTCCATATAATTGGACAGTGTACCCCTCAATTACATTTTTATATTAAATGATAATATATATTATTCGATATTAAATCTTGTGGATTTATAAGTTAAAATACCCGAATATCTAAATTGAGTGGGTGGTATATTAATTTCGTTAAAATTAGCCTAATAGAATCTCCTCACATATCCATGGTATGAATTTATATGGATGGATGGTGGTTTAGAGTTTTAAACACATACTTACCTATTGTCCAATTGGTAGGTCAAACATTTATTAAGAAGATCTGTATCTATTACATCGATTCACTAATCAAAAAAATCACAACACATATCATAAATATAATTTTTGTTAACGTTTTGAATAAAAATCACAATAAAAAACATTTCATATTCTCTTCCTGTCTATATCATTGGACACTAAAAGATCACAAAATAGTACTCTAATATTTTGATGTTTATTATGTAGTTTATATCATTGAATATTGTTTAGATGATCTTCTATGATGGTTATGTTTTAATGGAATCATCTAGAACATTAATATAAATATCACCATGTATTCTTCCTGGTGAACACCATGAATAAAGCCCATGGTATCCATTTTTGAGAGTTTTTTGTTAGAACACCCTCATGGGATCTCTCCATATGATGAAAAGAAGGAAACTACTTATAACATTGTAATTATATCTAACATATATATATTAATTTACTTTCATGTAGTTTACACTTGTTAAATTTCCTCCTATTTTTTATTGTAGAAGATAATGTGGATTATTTTTTAATTATGAGACTTCTTATTTAAATAATAAAAATTCTGTAATTCCATCTTATTTCTTATTTTCTCATCACTTGAAATTAACATCCAATATTACTGGCTCTATAAACATGATATTCATGTAGTGTTAATGGTCTTTATAACTCATTTGAGTGGGGTATTTTTTATTCTAATTAATTTTAAGAAATTTAATTATAGGAATCTATAAAAAAAAGTGAAATAAATTTATATAAATAAATTTTTTTATGTTCAATATTTTTTTCCTTAGTTAGAATTAAACTGAAAAATATTTTTAATCAAAAATAGATTATATTATTGATCATGAATATATTTAAAATGATCATTCTGTTGGACTCTTGGATATAAATATATAGTATTTACCTTGGCTTACATTGACTGATTTATGTATCTAATATTAATGTATAACCTTTTTATAAATTTTTTGGAATATCAATTTAGATCATATATTTGGAATCATTATCATATTCATATGGACCATGAGCCGATCCTATGATTAATTAATTTTCTATTATGAATCATTTTTAGGGAGTCAACGTATATTCATAGAATGGATATGTTTGAATTAAAAATTTGGTTTCATTTTCTATCATATATAATATAGATAGATGATAGTGTGTTTGAATAATTTTTATCCCAACAAATCACTACCATGATTACTATAATCCTCATGAGAAATAGTGATCTTATATCAATATATAAATTTATTAACAAAATAATCATTATTGATGACATTTAGTGGAACTTGACACACCTTGTTTATCGAAACATGGTTCCATTAAAAGGTAAATATTGTAAATGGATCTATCATATCAGTAGTCATACGCCAAATATAGATGGATAATATATAAAGGGGAATATTATAGGAAACAATGTTATTTGATACAATAAGTGGAGAATTTTCATGTTTGTTGTGACTCCTTTTATCATTGGTTCCCCGCACCATTTCATGGAATGAGTGCTTCAACTCATGATTTCACTTTTAATTAGTGGGTTTTATTACCAATAATTATTGATATAAACTTACAATGGTCATGATTTCCCAAAATCGGTAATATTCATCACATTTGTTTACAATTTATATTTTCATGCATTATTATTAACATTATAATTGGTTACCAATTTCTAGACACACACTGAGAGAAGGAAAAAATGTTTTTGGATATCCCATAATTTATTAGATGTTCTTTGGAAGAAATTTTTTTTATTAAAATATAGTCCTTACCCAACAAGTGTATGTGAAAAAATCAAAATGACACATAAGGCGTCTTTGTTAATTATATTTACATTTATTACATTTATTTTAGTTAAAAAATAAATTATGAGTATGATTACAAATTATAATATAACATGGTTCTATTTTATATATATAATGAGTAAAATGGTAGTTTTTTAGGCCCTATTATTTTAATAATCATCTACCACATATGGATTAGATCAAGGATCTTCTGCAACACTCTCACTGGTAATTCTCAATATATTTTCTCTATTTTTTGTTTTCATTATTCATATTTTCTATTAGTATTAAATATTTAATTTTTTATGTATTCCATAGTTTATACTATATTTAATAAAATTACAGTAATCATAAATCTTTATCATTTTTCCTTTTATTTAGACCTTCTTTTATAATAATCATAATGAATCCCATAGGGGTTATGATTATATATGCCCCTATTAATATTATATGGAATACCCCATGTCCTCTTTTCATAGTTATTATGTCATAGTGGAGATCAAAAAAATATGTAACCTAGTATATTAAAAATGGTTCTATTATAGACTAATATATTCGTGTTTTTTAGTGTTTTTTGTTTTCTATATTTATATCTGATATGGAAGATTTATTATTAAAATACCCAAAAAATTAAAATCATGTCATCATAAAACCATAGAAACTATTATAAGTCCGTAAAGTATATCATGAATGCATATGTCAAGTGTCCAACCAGGGGGATGTGGGTTTCTTTTAATAACTGACATAGGGTGTCACCTAAACGAGCCCCAAACCCAATAATCTATAGCCTCGAGGAGAACACACATTCCTCAGTGGCTATTACTAAGTTACATGTAATTTATTTTAACTCGAAAATACTTTTTATATATTAATATTTAAATAAATTTTATATATTTTATAGATGCAATAGACGCCACCCAAATTCTTAATAAATAATAAAATATTATTAAATTATAATGAAGTACTTAAATAGGTGGTTTGAAAAGTAATAACAAAATTTAAAAAATTAATATTAATTTTTATAATTTTTAAAATATTAATTTCATATTTATCTTACATGAAATTTTATAAAAATATGGAAAATGATATATTTTTTATAAATACTGAAAATAGTCAATTATAATTGAAATATGCCTTTACGTTTAAATTATTTATATTGATAAATAATATTTTAAATTGTTTATAATGGAATATAAGTTCTATTATATTTATAGTAATCAAAATCAGGTTAAAATAGTCAATTGGGTTTTTAATTTTCATAAAAAAATAGTTCAATATTTTTAACAATTTTCTTCTTGAAAACACATTATCTCATAACATCTCTAGGATAAATTTTAAATTAAATGTTGAAAAATAGTTGAATTTAATTTTAGAAATTGTATTCCATATTTTGAAACATAATATTTCATATTAAGTAATATTATAAATGTAATTTCTTACTAATGTAAATATTTAAAAGAATAAAATGTATTTCCCATGGTTTACATAAAAATGGGTTTACCTGGGGTTTAAACAAAAATGATAAGTATAAACAATGACCGAATAGTATCCAAAGAATATTTTAATTGCATATTTTTTCAATATAATGTGTAATTTTACAGAATATTCTATTAAGATCTTAATGGTATATGAAAAACTTGGTGACAATATTTTATTTCCAAACAATACTATTGTGCCACATAAATCACTTATAAAATGCCACCCACTTTCCTCTCCTCCTCACACCGTAAAACTAATTTATATCTGCCAGGACCTAACCAAATCACTTCTAATATTACCTAATCCCCTACTAGAAGCATTATTTTGATATAAATACATACATATATGTATTTTTATGAAATCCTAAGGAGGTTACCTGAAGAAGAGGTAACATTTTTCAAAGAGAATATTGTTATTTTATTTCATCCGACAACAACATAAATTACTATTAAAAAATTTAGACATAAAAAATTAAATATATTAAATAAACCACTAGGTTTTATAGTATGTTAATTTCCTATAATCATATCCTCATAAACCAAATTGGTTATAAAATCATCATTTATGTTAATACATGACTACCTCCTCACGAACTGATTCTATTTTATAAATTAAAACATATGTAGTATGTAAATTATTATTTAATTTTTTTATGTATGATATATATTTTATTAATACATTTGTAGATTTATTATATGACAAAACATTCATACATTACTTTCTGTTGGAATATGATAACGTCGCTCGTGTTTTTAGTGGACTACCACATTCAAAAGTAACATGATTCATCCGCACATTATAAATAATTTTCTAAAGATTGTTTTAAATAAAATACTAGACTTATATTAAAAAATGAATCAATAATGAATTTTATCATTTGTCTTTCATTATTTTAATAAATTGAAAAATTCGAAATAACGTTCATGAGTACATATGGATTACTATCTCCATGAATAGTGTATTAAATTTTATAGATTAAAATAAATGTAATTAATGATTAAATATGATATATATATTATTCTTATCAGTTGAAAGATTTTTAACCATGATCAAGGTAACATGAAAAGAAATAACAAATCAAAATATACACAAAATATTTATTTTTGAAAATGTGAAATTAACATGGAATTATTACCTAATAGGTAATAAAAGGTCATTAGTAAATCTGATGTAGTACAAAAAAATATTAATTTTACATATAAAATATATATAATAAATATAAATTTATTATACTATAATTACAAGTTGGTAAAAATCATAAAGTGTCATATAGTGATGGATTTCTTCGTCACATTTTATATCTATGAGACACATTCCATAATTCCCACTGATTACTATTATATGTTATATATACAGAACATGAATTTATTTTATGATTATTATCATTAATTTTATTAGATTGTAAATATCACTTAGAGGATCTCTATTTTTGGGTTTTATAGTTAAAAAGGTACAAAGTGGTAAGAGTGTTTTCTCTAAATTTGGATTATTTTAGAAATATGTTATGTCATGTACCCATGTTATAATATGAGTCCTATATACAACCCATTTGATATTAAATTTCATGAATATATTTATTTTCATGTTATTTAATGAAAAACAATTATTTTTAGAGGGGAATATATTTTAATGTTACTAATGTGGTAAAACCTTTCTGTCAAAAACTCACTATTTATTAGTATAATTTATGATCATTTTTCAAATTATAAAATATTATAATCCATTCCTCCAAAAAATAATGAAATTTTATCTCCCATGGTTATATCATGAGAATAATTTTTTTACTTTATTTATCATCTCTTTATGTACCAAAGATTCGAAATAATTTTTTTATGATTGCTCCCAATATTTATCACTTCGGTTACAAAACCAGTTTTTCACCCAAAAACCAAGCCTTATAAATATAGTATAAAATTCTATTTCAAACATTATAAAAAGGATTTATTAATGATATTTTTACCAATTTTTATCTTTATGAATATTGTTTAATGAAATCATCATATCATTTTCCAAATAATTTGCATTTGGATTTTTCATAATATGTGAGAAAAATATTTATTTTAACATGTATGAAATTATTGAAATGTACCAAAATCATGAAAATTATTTTATTTGAAATTTTTTTAATATTTTTTAATGATTGTTTTAAAATAAAAGTTTTTCCACAATTTTTTTGTATTTAAATTTTTTTTAATAGTAATGGATATTTTCTTCACTAAATGTTTTCAATGTTCTTTTAAAATCATTTTACTTATAATTTTGCATCCATTAATGTTATAAATTATTCAATTGGTATATAAAATAATGATACCAATTTAATCATTTATACTTATAGTTTATTATAATAATATATCTATAAAAAATAATTCACATACAAGGGTTATTCCACGGTAATATTATTATGAATCACACTTATTTTTCAATATGTTATTTTATGATAAAAAGATGAATGTATTATGAACCCTCCCTCTTATTCACATGTAATGAAATAATGAAATGTTTATGAAACAGATTTCTTTTAATGGTTTCTGATGTGACGAATTTTTAATGATCTTATGTCACACACATATATATATATTTCATTATGATTTCATTGGGACTTATATCTTCATTGAAATCATTATGCAAGAAATTTTATCACGTGATATTGATAGAATTGGAATGGGGGCGCAAATGGTTCATTAAGGGGCATTTCCACTATGATGGTACTGGGAGTCCATGACTACTATATAAGTTTGGGAAGTGAACAAATATGACTATGATAGACTTGGTAGTGAAAGATGACCACAATGGAAAATATTTTCTGTTATTATTTGTATTAATCAATTCCATTTCTTATGCTAGTGTTTTTTTCTCATTGATCGTGTTATTTTATATCATTATGATATAGGTCTTATGAACTACTAATATTTAGTCCATGAAACTAAATCCTAATTTTTTATATGAATTATTTGGTTTTCATAAAATATTTCTCTTATTATCATAACCTTATGTTCATTTAATACTTTCTTGTCTAACATTTATACCATCGCTAAGCATCTGATCTCACTATTGTTTTCCTTTCCTAAGGTTATGTAGAATGGTTTTATGTAGAAAATGTTTTTGAATATTACAAAAAAGGATTTTATTTATGGGAGATGATATAGATCCTTAACCATATTAAAATACTGTGTTCATGGTCACTATAGAAAAAAAAACTATTATGGTCACAACACATGTTTTTGTGTATGTTATGTAATATTATTCTAAAATAACATAATATCCATGTAGAAAATGTTTGGACCATATACATACCCTATTTATGAATTTATTTTCATGTGTTATAACAAAAAATATAATAAATTTAAATTATTTATAATTATTTCACATATCAATTAATACATTTTTAAGATAATATTTTATCCACATATATCTTTGTACTACATTTTTTTAAATGAATTTATAATAATGTCTTCATTTATTGATTTATCATTTTGAAAAAATACATTTTTATAAATGTAAAAATAGTTAAATTTTCCTTATTAATCTTTATATTAATCTTGGATAATGTATAATATGTCCTAGTGAATGTTTGAGGGGAGTCCAGGTGTTGATTAGAGCACTTTTGTTTTTAAACAGGTCTTCAGGCAAGGTCACACGGTTAGTGTAAATCATGAGACCTAGGCAACATAGTTTTCTTCTTAAATATTTTGACTATAGATAGGGGAATCTAAAAGTCTTCAATGGTTGTTAGCAATAGTTTGGGCCTAAATTAATCTCCATGACACCAACTAAATATGGGTTATAGAGTTGTAACATATGGTTTGTACACAGTTTTCAAACGGTTTGAAAACGTTGCACCTAACCATGCGATGTATGATTTTGGAGAAAATTTACCATATTCCCCACATGAAAATTAAACATATCACTCCTTATTCATTTTTTATAGTGGCCAATAATATTTCGTTCTTCTTACTTGAGCATTAGAACCCTATAATATTAGACTTTGAGCAGGAGCCTGCATCCAATGTTTGATTATGGATCTATCGAAATCATTGGAATCACAACGGTTGGCTCCCACAGTCTGCCTAATCCTGACAGATATTCTTTTTCCATCTATTTTTGTATATAGATATAGTCTCATTCACCTTATTTTTAGAGAATCGTACTGAAACAAATATCACTTCCAACATGACTCAAATATACAGTCGATATCATGCGAGGCATCATTTACAACACTAAGGTAAGTTGTCATGTACATTTCTATTTGAGATTCGGTCCATTATTTATATTACATAATTCCATTAGATGGAACTTATAGTTCTTATAATATTTTTTTATTCCCTTAATGAATAAATGATACTAGATCCTTGATATATGTTAATTGGATCTTGTTTAGGGAGCGGCATCACTCATACTCTGCATGGGAACCCATAAGTGTGTCACTTTAAAAATGGTATGTTTAGAAAAATCTTCCAAAATTATAGGAACCAAATTTGACTTCTAACATGGATTTTATATGTAATAACCATTATCTCAAGTGTGTCTAAATGTATCCAAGACACCCCATATATGTTCTCCCATTATAGACATGGAATATTCTTCTTGTGAATTTGAGTTAATTTATAAGTCATCCTATATTATAGTAGAACCCCTAAATTAGAAATAGTCATGTATTATGAATTACATTCCTTGGTTCTGGTAAATGTACATGGTTAGGACGGATTAAATTTGATAGTTTCATCTTAAAAATTAAAATGGATTGAAAGTTTTAACTTATGAAGAAATTTTCCTTCTTTATAAAAATTGAATAAGATGACCATTGGATGGATGGATTACCCTATTGGAATGAATTAATTTAAATTATTGAATGGTTAAAGGGTGGTGGTTACATCCTTTATAATGAATTTTTTAAGAATTAATTTTTTCAAGGGATGGAATATCCATTACCTAATTCATTTTTAATCAAAAGGGACCATATGAAATGAAATGTTTAGTTATAAATGAACATGGTTAGTGGATGGTGATCAAATTATTATGTTGATGAATTGGTTATTGATTGATGTTAAATATGATAAAATGAATCAATTGAATATGGATGATGAAAAACTTGATTGTTTTTCCTCATGATTCATTTGTAATAATTGACCATTCCTTGGTTTATTATGGTTGGATTAAGGAAATGACATAATTGGTAGTACCAAATTATTATCTTGTTTAATGTGAACATGTTTATGTATAATAATTATATTCTTGAGAGGTTAAATTATATTGTATTATGTGTACGGTAAATCATTACTCAATGTGGGTTGTGGATCCATGTAACCATGAGATTTCTTAGGGGGTATGGCAGTGTGATCTTACTTACTAGAGTAAGGGGGTAAACTGTTTGAGATCCACTAGTGATGGATGCCTTTGGGAATGTACACGTCCATTTAGTAGTTGGGGCAAGGAGTAGATCATGATAGATACCCTTGTGATGGATGAAAATGGGTACACCCTCTTCCTATCAGTACATTCATTCATAGATATTATGAGGGATGGTGAATTTGGGTTAGGGGATATACCATGAGATCTTCCTCTAGAATTGGATTGTGGTGGTACATCCTGATCCTTCCCAAAATTATATATATATATATATTGGTATACATAACATCACATGATCGTACATCCCATCATTGTGATGTAGAAGGTTGACCCTCTAGGTGTCCTTTTGGAATCTGATTGGGCAGCCGTTTCTTATTCAATATTGTTTTCCTTTAATTTTATTATCTGCACATTTTTTACATGCTGGAACTGACTCGGATTACACATAGACATCCTTTGTAGTTACATGATTTGATATTACCTCACACCCTACCCAAGAAACCCTTGAAACCCAATAATATTATGCTACTATATGTACTGTAACCCTTTTGCATATTTTTAACATCTACTTTCCATCAGAATCTTATGAGAATAGGACCATACTTAGGATCAAGATTTCCGTATATATGTTATTTCCATTTATATATTTGGTACTATTATTTACTATGATTGTATCATTTTTTTTCATTTCTACATTATCAACATTCCAGGATTTACTATATCATTGACTACCTTGGAAGATTATGTTTATTATATTATGTTATTCAGACTTCTAATGTCACCCCTTTATGTTTTCACTATTTACTAAACTTATATATTATATTGCACTTCTGATATTAATTACTATTTCATTTATCCTCTCTGTTACTCTGGAATGGTGGTATAGTATCCTCCATGTACTATCAATACACAAAACTAGTAGTTGGAATCCCCTAGAACATTGGGAGACATGCCAAGGGTCATGTGGACAATTGGAATTAGTTCATGGGTAAAGTTGAATCTATGCCTAAGACATCACAATATGGTATTAGTGGGATTTTATTCCTGAAATACTATTTGAAATCAATATAATGGAGATCAAGAATGATTGGGACTTAGTAACAGGGCATTCATGGGAATTATGAACACATGTATGGGGAAAATTCCAATTTTTTATAAAAGTGATTAATATTGATTCTTCTATTTACTATTGATAAGATTCCACCATTGGTGGACACACATGAATTTTGATTTTTTTGGTTAATGTTTTCATTGTAATTATTATTTATTTACCCTAACCTCGATAAATGTGGGGAATTTTTTATATAATTCATCACTATATTAAAAACATGAATAGACCATGAATTATTTTTAATTTATCATTTAACTTTATATGAGCATTTCTTATTACATTGTCATTGTCCATTATTTTATATATACTCTTGTGGTGAAAAAATTTCTATTATTTGTACCATGCCTTGATATATGTTTTTTGGGTGACACTATTTGATTCATAAGTTTTATGGGCCCTTATTTATTAGAAAATGGAATTACAGTTAGCTCAACCATTTTCAAGTAGTGTAATTTCTAGAATAAGTTTAGTTTGAATGAAAACTAAATCCATGTGAATTCCATATTTTTTATAAAATTGTGTATGGGACATTTAGAAATATAAATTGGAATATTATTGGATAAATATTGTTCAAATATTTCAAATTTATAAAAGATCTCTTTTATGAGGTAATATTACATATAACTTGAGAAAACCCATCTTTCACATGACTAATAAAAAAACCTGACCAGAACCCAACATTTGTAGTGTTTAGAGGGTGTTTTTATATTTTATGTCTTGTTATGGTTAGTTATAAAGTCTACTTCTGGATTTTGAAGTAGTAGATAGTCGTATTCATTCTTGTAGGAAGGATTAAACACCTACCATTGTTTGTAAAACTCAATTGTATAATTTTATTAAATATATTTTAAGAAGTATATTTGAAAATTTATAATTATGTCTCCAATATATCCTCTAGTGATACGCTTTGAAGGAGAATATGTTCATATTCCTATGGTGTGGGACTGTGAGCTGCAATTTGTTCCTCTAATAGAGCCACATGTGGATCCTCTTCATGTTCCATAGGTGGGTGCTGATGTGCTGTTCATAGAGGGGTGTCGATGTATACTACAATAAATTCAAGGTGGAGTGTGATGTTCCCATATTATGCCCGAGTTGACTCATGAGTTTCAGTAGCAACATCCTCACACCTTTTTTAGGGATGAAAGATCACATGCTGCATAGTCTAAGCTTGAGGCGATCCTCTCTATATTGGAGCATATAGAGGCACCTCCAGGGATGATTTTCATTCTAGATTTTTATATTCTATGAGAATCAACTAATTCGAGGTTTTATATTATCCCCATAGATGATAGTCATATAGGGATAGTTGAGGATAATTTTTATACCATCTTATATGACAAATTATTTCCTAGACATTAATGGGTGAAAAAGAAAGTGTATTTATGAACAAACAGTAGGGGACCATGTAAATCATGGATTACTCCTCCTGTTTCATTGAGCTAGAAATTTTCATTCCTTCTTTCGCTTATAATTATTTAATAAATACAAGTAAATTTTATGATGTAATGTGTTACACCATTCAGTCATAGTTCAATATGTTCAAGATGATGATAATTTTTCAGATTATCAACAAGTCACTATTAATAGTAAAAAAATTTAATTATGCTGAAGGTGTAATCCAGATAGGTTAAGAGCCTAGAGGTACTAGTAGAGTTAATCTAAGAGATAGAGTAACATTATGGTTTCTCATGGAGGAAGAAGTAGTCTGACTCCAAGAACTAATGGTTCTCTTACCAATCACTAGTGTGGAATTATGGGACCACGAAGAAAATAGATTACATGTGGGATTCATTTGAGTGAGGTGGGTGTGGAAGGATGATTTATCTTCATCGATTATAATGGAATTTCACTCTAGTGACTAGAATTCTAGGATATGCACTTAATCCTTCTTCTAGAGTTGGGTCAGCAAGATCATGATATTTAGGTAGCAGGAATATGACTGGTCATTCTAGCAAAGGAAGTGGCTGAAGGACAGACAACCAAACATATGATTTTTGCTTCATAAGTGTAGGCCTGCTCAAGGAAGTCAGCTAGTGACACATGTTCGTGGTGAATTCTTGTTACATAATATATATCTTATATCATAAGAGAAGATAACTATACCATCTACTTTAATAAGTTATATACTACTGTACACAAGTATAGTTTCTACTTTTTGTATACATGTGAGTCTCATCCATTTATATCTGAGATAGTCACTGAGAGTTTGATCATTGACATCGAATACATCTATGGGGTTATGATTTTAGATATACCCTTAGGAATCCTTTCACAGGGTGTTATTCATTTTTAGAATTTTACCATTTAGATAGGAGGTTACCTATTCATATGGACACTTTTACAACCTAAAAATTATAGGCTATGATTTAATAATTGAAATGACTGGTTAGTACCCAACTAACCATGAATTGAAAAATATAATTGTAGGGGAGAGATTAAATCACCTTAGGTCATTACACATGTGCATAAGTGATTTCAATATGTTCATTCTTTACAATCAAGACATAAGTAGTAGAGCATGGGAAATATGATAATCAAGGCTGAAATTTTTTATCTTTATGATCTTGGGTTAAAACCCATTGAATTTTCTATTATAGTGGATAAGTATAGATATATCATTCATAGGGACTCTAGTATACATCAGGTGAGAAAGCTAGAGTTTAAAATTGACATCATTCCTGGAGAAGAACCTATGACCATTCAAACATATTTGTTGGAATCTAAATATCTTATAGAGCTCATGTATTAGTTAGAGGATAGTTATTATAAGGGGTTTATATGTCATATCAATATTATTTAATCATTTGATGATATTATTTTATAAGACGTTTTAATGTTACCTTATTCTTTGTATATATTACCATTAATTGAATTAGATTACTAGAAATTATAGATATCCATTTCCGAGAATATATGAAATATTTTATAGGCTCTGATTTGTAGAGGTGTTATAAAAAGTATACATATGCTTGGGGTATCATTTTGTGAAATTCGTGAACTCATACATACCTCACTCCTCTTTCATGTGATTGTATGTTCATTACAAGTATTTGGTTATTCTATTCAAACTCATGAGCTCATATTCCATTTTATTGGATCTTATGAATCGGGTATTCCACCCATATATGGATGCAATTTTGGTTATCTTTATTGAAGATATTTTGGTGTATTCACACTCTATAAATGACCATTAAATCCATATTTTGATCATGTTGAGTACATTGAGTGATCATTAACTTTGGGCTAAGCTCATTACATTTAACTTCTAGATTAATAAATGACACTACCTGGAATATGTCATCTCAAATTTAGTCATTTCAGTTTACCCATATATATGTAGATCGTTGGTTTCATTGTATTATCATTAGAATCTATTTGGTATTTAGTGCTTCTTAGAGCATGTTGGATACTATAGATTCATCATCTAGGATTTATAATGTCTTTCTATACCGCTGATAGGGTTGGAAAATTAGGGTAGGAAATTTGAATGGGTTAAATATTGTGAAGCATTGCATCAAACATTTAAAGGATGACTGATACTAGAGATAATACATACCGTACATAAGACATGGGGGCCATATACCATCTATTTTGACACATCATGTGTTAGACATGAAGCTTTCTGATGCAGGATGACTAATCCATTGAATATAGTTTCTTTCATTTGAGGTCTAATGAGCAGAATTACCCCTCAACCAACCTCACACTCACTATAGTGGTTAATGACTCACATTGTCAGAGACACAATCTTATTGGAATGATTTGTTTATTATACAAACACCAAAGAAGATTCAATTATAAATTCCCTAAACTGGATCTTAATATCAGTAATCATTTGTGGGTTTATAACCTACAAATATTTTATTTTGAGCATTTATATAGTCTGGGGAATGGAAATTCTATAGCCGAGGATCATAGTTTAAAGACTAAAAAATTGGTGATTCATGATTTTGGTGATGATTGTATGTTGATGTCCTTATTCTTAGAGACACATGTTGAGGTTCAAAAGGACCATGGTATGTATATTCAATCAGCCTTAGCGATGACTTCTACTCTTCTCGAATTTGTACGGTATAAAAAATTATATAAACCTTAGGGGCATGTCTTATGGAAATGTACCTTAGAAGATGATACATATTATGGTTAGATAGTCAATAGTGATGATGTAACTTTGTTCAACGGGTGTCTATGGGTCCCAAAAGACAAATGACAGGAGCAAATATGGGTTCCCCACACATTGATATGGGTGGTTCACCTGGATGTCACAAAAATGTTTCTGGACCATTGACACCAATACTATTGGACGAACATGAAATTTGAGATAGCTAGTTTCATATGTTGATGTCAGACCTAGAAGTAGGTGATTCCATAATATCAACATGTTTCATGTTTTATTCAGCCATTTTCCATTCTAGATTAAAAATGGGATAAATTTTTGATGAACTTCATGACCATTTTACCCCAATTAGCTCATGGAAGTGGCATTTTCTGGCTTTTCATTGACCATTAAATGAATGTAAAAATCTTATTACCTGTACGAGAGACCTTCTTGGTAGATGACCAACGATGATGTATTTCATGAAGGCGGTATGTCATCCTGGATCACCTCAATCTATCATTTCATATAGAGATTCTATTTTCACATCATATTTCAAGATGGTGTTATAGAAATATTGGTTAGGTAGTCATTTCTATTCTTTTATTATCACCCATAATCTGACGATAAAATGTAGATTACAATACATGTGCTAATGGTCATTCTCCATTAATTTGTTCTCGACAATGGGGGTTCATGGGTTAAAGACATTACTCTTTCCAAATTTTCATAAAATAACAATTTTTTTGGTACCTTTGAGATTGATCCCTATGAATCCATAAATGATAGGCCATGTCACTAACCAATATGTTGTCTAAATATATGGGAAGTAGCATTTTTAGGAATATTTTTCATGTAGGAGACTATAGAGAAGGTCCAAATGATCATGAAGCATATCCAGACAGATTAGTATAGATAGTAGCCTTATGCCAACAGATGTAATAGACCACTCCAGTTAGAGGTTGGAAATTGGGATTTCATGAATGTGTCACTTAGGATGAGGAACAGATGTATTATGAAGCAAAGTAGTCTATTACTAAGATTCATTGGATCCTTCAAGGATGGGATGAAGATCAAAAAAAGTTTCATAGATGTTTTAACTTCCTTAGAGATAATGGTCTATGCATGATATCTTTCATATATCTTGGCTTCACCAATACAATTTGTACCTACCACACATATATCAGCCTCAATAGGTATATATGGATATTGATTCTTACATAAACACGTATCTATGGAGTATTGTTGATCTTGGATTAAA
Source organism: Viscum album (assembly GCA_963277665.1). NCBI lineage: Eukaryota > Viridiplantae > Streptophyta > Magnoliopsida > Santalales > Viscaceae > Viscum > Viscum album. Next base: position 1,554,412,939 of record OY728131.1, read on the forward strand.
TAAACTCCAAGGATGTTTTTTTCCTCAGACGGACACTATGGAAGCAAAACCTAGTGCAAAATGAGAAATGTCTATATGAAGATGATATATGATCTTAATGTTCTTTTCTATTTCCTTCCATAATTTCTTTAACCATAGAATCGCAACTCGAGGCTGATTTTATTTAAGGAAGTGATTTTGTCACGATATTCCTATTTTATGAATGTACATATCATTAAATTTTCTTTTGAATAATTATTTTAATTTTGATAATGGTATACTGTGGACTAAATAATGTTCAAGGATCGTCTTAGTCTTATTCGGATAGTATTGTTATGGAACAGTGGGATACATGCTAGGCTACACAGTTAGTCAAAACCCTGTGATACATGCCACACAATTAAATTAATGTGTATGACTATAGACATAGGAATGTACAAGTCCTTACGGTTTTTGGAAACTGGGTGTGCCTAGGTACATAGTTGTTTGGAGAGCTCAAGATGAGGACACAGCCTTAATGAATAGTAATAGCATTATTTGAAAAAAGTTCACCAAAACTGTATGAAATATAATATAATAGAAAATTTACCATTTATCACACCAAAACAATAAACCCATATCTTATTCCACTTTTTTCTAACAGGAAAAAATTACATATTCCACATTATTTAGCTCAATAAAACAATAACAGTAGGATTTTATCTAGATCCCATGTCATTTGTCTAATATTTGATCTTTTGGAAGCATTTTAATTATATTTATAGTCTCCCATAGTCTCTCTAATCCTATAAATGTTTTCTTTCCCTCAATTGGGTTATTTAAATGTGGGATCACTCATCCAATTTTTAGGGTGATGGATTGTATCTCATATCTCTTCCAACCGACTTTAAATATGATATCAATAACAAGTGAGGCTTCATCTATGACCCTACGGTTGGGGGTAACCTAGTTTTCAATACTAGTTTTGGTCATTTCATATTTATTCTATCATTATATAAGGCGACCCTTGCTGTTCTTCTAATTTTTTTTGGCTCCTACATTGAATAATAATCATAGTGCCTCGATATTTGTATATTGGATCTTTTTTATAGATTGAAACATCACTTGTACTCCTTAGAGAATCACATTGGTATTCTACGTTCAAAATGGTCATTTTTGGCAAATGGTCCAAATATATATGAACCTAATTTGACTTTTGAGAGGTATTTTTAATGTTATAACCATTGTCTCATGTGTGTTTAACTAAATCCAAGACACTTTGTGGGTGATTGTGCCTTAAAGACATGGAATAGTTCTATTGGTTAGTTGAGTTGTTTCCTAGTTCATCGCCTTTTAATGTAGAACTATTATATAGGAAATAGTTTTGTATCTTGAATTAGATACCTTACTTGTGAAAAATGGACATGGATATGGCGTATTAAATGTGATATATGAATCCTAAAAATTATATTTCCATGAAAATTTTACATTATGATACAATTTACCATATGTTAATAAAAATTATGAGATAGCCCTGGGTGGGATTGATAACCCTATTTTCATGATATTCATTAAATTATATAAACTTTAAATCATGATTGTTACGTCCTTTATAACAAATTTTTTAAAAAAAATCATGGGATAAAATATCATTTCCCTTGTTATTGTTCAGTCAAAAGGAACCCTATGAGACGAATGTTTTTATATAAATGAACGTTATTAGTGTATTGAAAACTCATTTCAATGTTCATGCAGTTTTAATTTATTATGGTTAAATTTGATTTATTTAAAAACATGAATATGGATAATGAAACACCTGTGACGTTTTGAATCATTCTTCAAGTGGTATATTCATTCAATACATGTTTTCTTATGAATGTTTTATAGACAAGACATAATAGGTTATTCCATGTGATTGTCTCGTTTTATGTGAACACTCCTTTGGATAATAATGACATCCATTAGAGGTTAATTGCTAATGTAATATATGTATGATAAATCATTATTCCATACAGGCAGTGGAACCAAGGAAATGTAAGGGTCTTTTGTGGTAAGACTGTGTGAGTTAATTAGATGGAGTAAGGGAATAGACCATTATATATCCCCTAGCGATGGATGCCTTTGGGTATAGACCGGTTCATCTAGTATCATGACCTAGGGGATAGACAATGAGAGCTCCCTTAGTGATGGATGGTAGTTGGTATGTCCCCATCCTTCTAGTATGTGAATTCAATGTTACATTAGGGTATCATTGATTTGGGTTAGGGGAAATAACCTGAGAGCTTCTTAATAAATTACATTGTAGTGGTTTCATGTGATCCTTTCTAATATATTTTTATATATACATATACATAACTTGAAATGATCAGACATACTAGCCTTGGGCAGAAGCAAGTAGACCTTGCTGGTGACCTTTGGAAACATGAGTGGGAGGTTATTTGATTATTTTTATTGTTTTACTATCTTTTTATAATGAAAACAAAATTTACATATGATTTCCTATGTAGATTAAACAAAGACACTACTTGTGGTGTCCTGCTTATATATTATCTCACAACCTATTGGGCTACACATGGCCCTTGAAAATAATATATTCTTGTAGGAATTAGAATCTGAAAATTCCCTTTTATAAGTGGTTAGATTGTACTTTTTTGTTGGTTCTTAGGGGTAGAGGATCTTTCTGAGGCTTGATATTCTCGTGGTGATGATTCCCCTTATTTTTATTTTTTACAACATTGTTTCATGATTATATATGTTATTCCATGCCTCTATTATCACCATTCCATGAATTAATCTAGAAGACTTTTATTTTTAGTATTTTGGTTATTATATTAAGTTATTCAGTCTTATTTGGTTATATTTTAATGCTTCCTCTATTGACTGTAACAACCTGTTGTATTATGCTTCTTCTATAGTTTACTATATTTTATATCCATTGTGTTAATCTAGCATGAGGGTATAGTCTCTACAATTTACATTATACACAAAAAATTGCTATTCGGTAACCCCTAGAATAACTAGTGATGCACTAGGGGTTTTTGGACATCTGTGATCAGTGCCCACATTAAATGGAAGCTGGGTCCTGGATGTCATAAACATAATTATTTCGCTAATATGTTTTTTAGCTATTTTGGTCCTTGTAAATGGATCAAGGTTTCAACATTATCATGATTATAAATAATTTCATAAATAAAATATGGTATACTTATTTAATATTTATTAACAATTCAAATGACTTGGTGATGAAAATGAATTACATCACTACATTGAGATGATAATTTTTACGTAAACATGCGTTTTTTCATCATTTCTATTGATGGAATAATCGAGAGGTATATAATAACTAAACATTATATAATAGTTATAATTTCATTAATATAATATATAATCATAATATGTATCAATATTACTATACATGTAAATTTTAATTGAAAAATGAATCACATTGTTTCATGGAGGTGGTAGTCCAAAAGTAAACACAAGTGGTGATATTGTTCCCTAATGGATGGGATGGTATGGAAGTATATATGATATGATAATTTGAAAATTTTAATGATTCAATATATATTTACAATTTTAATTAAATCAATAATACTAAAAAACCAACAATTCTGTTGATGGAAAATGATTTTTAACAATACACTGTGGTGGTACTCCACACAGACACACGAGTGATGGATTTATTTCTCATTTGATGTCGAAGAGGTTGTAAACTATTGTATAATAATTATAATAACATCTATCTATATTTATTATTACATAGTAATAATCCTATTTTAGGTATAAAATGTTTAGATAATTTATTAAAGGAATATAAAATTAATGAGAATGGTTAAGATTTATATATCTTATTTTAGAGACCTCATTTGGACTATAACTTAAGACATAAAATATTATTCATTGGATAAGTATATATGATATATAAAATAATAAAAAATATGTGATATTTCTAGATATGTAATGGGGGGATATACATTGGTAAATTTGTGTGTGCATGTGAGGATAATTGGGGGCCTTTATACATAAGGGGAAGGATGTACATTGAATTATTTAAAATATTTCAATGATATATGGATTATTTCGTGAGGAACGCTTTCCAAATAGTCCTAAAATAAATTTAATCATATTATAAGGATAAAATATGATGAACAAATTTTTATTATTCATGTGTCTATAATTTTATCTTTCATTAACCCTTGGTATATCAATTTTTACCATAATGAAGGCAGTTCTTTATTATAAAATATATTTTGATAAAATATTTAGTTAAACATTTAAAATTTTATTAATTATGATGATGGAAATTTTAAATCCATTTAAAAAATTTCTATTTCTATTTTTAAATGTATTTAAATTTAAATTAGTGTAAAAAACCCAACAGAAACCCTGTTTTTATAAAGAAGCAATTTATGCATATAAATGAATTTATTTCTATTAATTTCTTTATAAAGACAATGAAATGAATTATAAAATATTCTATTCATTATATTGAAAATAAATTTAATTAAAACACTTAATAAATATGGATTCGTTTTAATTGTTGTGTGTAAAAACATGTCTTATGCCCAAAAATAGATTCTAGAAAAAAGTGTTATTAATAAAACAATTACCTTTAAAAAATCATGTATAATGATGAATAAAATATAATTTATTGGATTATTAATAATTATAATATAAATATGTTATTTTAATATATCACATAATACATAATGGGACATTTTAAATAATTGATCTTTTGAAATGAATTGATAGTTTAAGAAAAATCGTTATTTTTACAATTCACAAGAAAATAAATCATTTTGAAAAATCCAAAAAATCCACCTTAAGAAAGTATTTTGTTGATAAATTAAATAATTATTTTTCTTACATTAATCAAAACCTATATATATTTTATAAATTAATAACAATTTTTATATAATTCTAAATATATTTCAATTTTTTCATATCATTAAGAACATGAGTTGGAGGCTATTTAATTATATTCCCATTAAATTACATTTTATAAATTAATTCCAATTTTCATGTAATTAGGGAAAAAATATTATTTCTCAATAGATCCCTTTTCACCACCTCACATCATATTTAATTGAAGAATCATCTTTAGGATTTTATAAATTAAGAAAACAACTCTCATGTACCTCATTATACAAGTTACATTACATACAACACATTTCCATTATCACTAAAAATTTATATAAGAATAAAAGAAGGTGAGGTATTGTCACACATTAGAAATAATTTCATTTATGTCAAATCATTTATTAATTTAAAAACACTTCATTAAGAAGTCATTCCATTAAAACAATTTAATTTAATAATTTTTAATTCCCTATAATGTAAAATAAAACCACAATTGATAATCTATCCCATAAAATTGTATCCCATTCAATTTACATAAAAAATAAGATTCATTTATAAATAACAATGGGTCCTTTTAAATGGTTCCATTTCCATTTTGTTAATTTCCAACATGGTAAATTCCTAATCAAGGATAACCAATCACCTAATAGGTGCCTTGGGTTCTATGAAAACTGACATGATAAAGATAATTTTATTTAAAATATAATCTGAAATCAAACAATTTATTCTTGGAATTATAATTAATTGTCTATAAAAGGGAATTTAAACTCATAACAACCAAGGGGTGTCTATATATGAAACCAAAATCCTCTAAAACAGTAATCAAGTTTCAACATTGATGATTCGAGGTGAAATGATAAATTTAAAATGATAAACATTATATAAAGAGTATATATAAAAAAATATAAGTTGAGGGATAATTAAATGCCTTTTAATAAATGAAATATTAGGTGAAAATGAACTGACCAACTACCTCAAGGTCATAGATGACTCCTCACTTGATATTCGAATTAGATTTGATATAGGCTGGATGATATTTATGAAACACCCCAATTCCCTGAGAATTGGAAAAAAAATCTTGAAAATAAATATAATGATGTACTAGAAGATAAAAATACATAGAAAGGGGGAATTATATAATTTATCAAGGAAAATCCAATCCATAAGATGGATCATGAATTGAACTTTAGTTCAGAATGTTATCTCAAAGCCTAACCTAATGGATTTGGGAACACACCAGTGAAAAAAGAACACCACCACTATAAGAGTAATGAGAAAATAGAAAATAGGTTAAAAGTGTTATATGTTGGAAAATTTTTATATTACCTTAAAATTTAATGTGGCATGGATTTTCAGTATAGTTTTCAAAACGGTTCACCAACCATGAAACATCCAGTACTATAATGGGGAACACAACACAGTTTAGCATGTTGTTTATCTAACCATACACAAACCATTAAGAAGTATCATTCTCAAAACCCTGTTACAAAAAAATGTAAATTTTCATGGTGTCACATATATTTAGCCAAATTGTGTAGCCCCTCATTCCATAGTATTTACAACTACTCTATTTAAGAGAAATTGTGGGGGTTGGGCACCATAATTTATCTAAAACTATACTGCTCAAATTCTCATCCCATTTCGAGGATAAGGGATCTGAAATAGTCCCCGATGCACATGATGATTCATTAATAATATTATGTAAAATAACTAGGTCAACATAATGGTATTTCAATTAAAAAACAAATTAGATTTACCTTTTTGAAAAGATGGGTCATTAATACCAACCCTCTTTATGGAACTGCATCCCCAGGTTGGCCATCCATGAGTAAACAAGCATCATCTTCCAGGAGTTCAAACCATTGATCTCAAATATTAGATTCCCATTCCTATTTCTTGTTATATACTAGACCGTGCTTCCATAGCACCCATACCGACGTAACTAACCTACCACAGAGTGTCCCTATGCTCTAATAAACAATAATAAATAGATACTCTTTAGGGGAAAATCCAAATACAATTCAACCTCATTAGTCAAAATGACATGTGAAAATTTTGGGTGATATTGGAGAATCCAAGATATGTGAAATACTTCATTCATTGATATATATTTCTGATGAAGATCTCAATGTTTATCCACTGGTCCGATCTATTTCACATCATCAAAGAGTCTAATGAAGGTCAATGAGATTTCAAATTTCATATGAATAATATGATCTATAATTCCATATGGTCTATGGGTGAGAGGCCATGATCAAAAGAAACTGTGTACCCATGGATTTCTACAAAGGCTACCATAACCAAGATAAGAAAAAATAATAATTATTGGAAATGATAGAAATTAAAAATCCAAAAATATGCACATCCCCTAACATATAGTATCCCTAGATCTTATACTGATTGGGTCATTCACACATGAATTAAATTTGATGAATTATTTAAAGGATCAATGAAAACTAACATCACAACATTACCATGTGGTGATCTATGTGGTATAGTCATAGAATCCAACAAAATCGTACCCCATTCAGACATAGGAATGAAAAAAAATCTATAAGATCTCTTCCAAATATTAATGTTCTACTTCCACGGGCTGAATGGTGGAATAATGTGTGATCAATCTTCCTATCATTCATTTCATACCATGAAACCAATACATTCGATGTAAGTCTTGATACATTTTGGTTACATTGGTATGACTTGCCCATACTGAGGCATATAATTCATCATCATCTCCTCTTGGATGTCTTATAGGACCCTAAAATTCCCATTGGATAGTATTTTATCATCCCCATCCATTATCTAAACTAAATATTTATCATCATGTAAGACACTTAACCTTTTGTAAGGGCCCATATGATCCGATAAATTACTCATTCTTACATATTTTATATGAGTATATATCATTATTATATCTATGAGAATTTTCATACCATGGTCCTACAAAACCTCAATATGCATATATACGAACAAGGAATTACACATCCATAAAACACTATATTCATGAATTTCATACATCATAGTCAAATATACTAGATCACAGTTAGTTGAATTACCATAACTATGAATATATAAAATCTAGAAATTAAATGACTATATGTGATCAACCCACCTTCGTTGCCTGATATTTAGATCTCACTATGTAATGATTTACATGATGCTTTTCTAATCACTGAACACCATAAAATGATACAAATGTTGACAATGTATCTAAAAATATAGAGTGTGAACTAAATCAGCTAGCTCGATGGTTTGCATCATGAAATTATTCTCATGAGGTCTTAGGTGATGAGATATATATGCAATGACTCAGTCACCTGCGTTAGAAGAGCTCGTATCCAAATACCATATGTTTCATATTATAAAGTATATATCTTTCATGGATATGTGGGAACCAATATCGGTGATATAGTAAAATGAACCTTGACTCTTAAAAAGATACTTCATAACCATATAACCATATGAATGTCACACCCTTATTTGTAAGGCTTGTAAGATTCCCCACATGATTAGATAAATCCTTGAAGATGCATCGGTAACATCTAGGAATCCTTAATAAACTATTTATGTCAATGATGTTATTGGGATGATACGATGAAACTATATATATCAATTACTCTAGGACTGCTGAAAATATGACTTCAAGATGATGTGACATAAGAAGTGGACTTCGTTGATCCATAAGTGACATTTTATTAGATTAGCATAGAGTAGATTCTCACTCATCTATTCAACAAGATCTCATGACATGTTTTGTGGTCATGTACGGAGAATGAATAAAACAAGATATCATCAATACGGACTACTAAAAATGAAACCATATATGGGTGAAAAAACCAATTCATAGGAGGCATGAAAAATACATTTTCATTCATGTGTCCAAATTAAATGACCAGGTACTCATATAAACCATACATGAAACTGAATGTAGTAAAATGTTTGTATGAAGTCATAAGACAGACACAATCATATCCTGAACATAGATATATATTTGAAAAGAGTTTTTATCCTTGGATATAATCAATGAATTAATCTATTCTCACTATTTTATACAGATTCTTGACTATGAGTTTGATCAGATCATAGTAATCCATTGAAGGCCTGAGGGTACCATATAACTTCATGGAAAAATGACATGTTAACTCTAAGGAGAAGTGCTAAGATATATTAATCCATTACCCTCTAGATCCTCTAACATTTTCATGATCTCCTTGAGTTCCTTAGTTTCCATCATATATGGAGGGATGGTCATTGGTGGTTATATTATTACTAGATCAATAGTAAAATATACCTCTCAGACCAGAGGAAGACCAATGATATCATAAAAAATCATTCCTTTGAAAAAAACCCACCTGAGGAGAAAATAATAGGGGCTCATTACCTCTAACAATATGAGAAAATCCCCATAATCTTAAATTTCACTGGACCCAGCCTCTATTTATTATTTCTATATTGAGTCGTAATGTTTTCTTATTCTGTTTTATTCACATTCCTACAAACCTATAATGATGTTAACATTAACCTATGATGATATCAATCAATGTGGTCTTGATATATAAATAAACAATTTGTCACAATAATTATGTTAATGATTTCCATGTTAGGGATGAAAAATTCCACATGAAAAGGCAGAAGCCTATCAGAAGGGGGAAATACTGAAAATTAAGAACAGTCTACGAATGTATACCTAACATGTTTTATAATGATATAACTATATGAAAGTGTTTGATCTGGTGTTCTATACATACCATTGTATTTCCATATATAAAATTGTGTGATGTTTCTATTTTAAATAAATATGACACTAACGTGGGGGAAACTGGAGTATTACATTGTACATTAGAAGGTAAGCCACTCTTCTCTTATAGCATAAGATGAAATTCATATAACTTTCATATACAACATCCTTGAGTCACTACCTATCTTTTATTGGAAAGACCACTTTTCCTGCACAAAGAATCATAAGTCTGGATACCTCAGACTCGATGGATCCCAAGTTCTGATCACATGGTGGTATTCCAACTGCCTACCTATCAAGATATAATTTTCTCCACTATTGATCATAGAGTAGGTGTAGATCAACACTCACTAATAACTGGATGTGATGTCTTACAGATGCACTCAATATTCCATATCTCAGCATAGCCTCTTCACTCAACTAGATCACACAATCACTAAGGTTATGTGTATCATGTATTCTTGAACTAGTTACATAAGAGAGAACAATAAACAAAATGTTATTGACAACTTCTAACCCAGTTAATATCTTAAAAATTCACCTTATCAAAGACTTTAGAACCCATATTTCTTTATGCTTCAAACTACCCAGACTGAAATCATCAACTTCCCTCATGTTTCACTCTCTTTTAAAAATTGGATGACAACTTCAGAAATGGTATTAAACTTGAACTGGTGGAATTGAAATTGGATGGTGTATACAAGCCCATCCACAAATCTCTTACTAATCATGAGTTCAACACCCAAAATTGTTGGATTGAAACAAAATAACTTTATAAAATTTTAAGAGTATTCCATAACTAACATTATACCATTATGAATATTCATGAACTCTCTAGCATAGTTATCCCTTAGAGTTTAGGGAAATAATTATTCATTGAAGATGATCTAAAAATATTGATAGATCATATAACTATGGTGATTCCGTATAGTGATAACATCACACAACCTCTTGGAAGGATAACATAGAATATACAATTTTAGTTTCACCCTCTTATTTAGAAGCATTTAAAGATGATCGAACAAATATAACACAACTTCTATCCAAGATTGAGTATCATATGGTCTTACATCCCATGATATTATAGGAGGATGCTGCTACTAAATTACTTGGTTAACTCATTCATACTTGGAGAAGGTGGAGTAACTGCTTGCATAGATTGAAGCATATGTGGGAATACTTCTCGAAACAGGGTTTCAATTTCGATATTTAGAACTAGAAGATGTTTTATAGGTGGAATTGGATGAGTAATCACAAGTGGATCAAGGCCTGCCACCATAGAAACAAGGTCATGACCTCCATCATGATTTGCGATCAGATGATAAAAGAGAACCATTATGCAATAGTCCGAAAGAAATACATTAGAAGTGATGTTTTAATATTGTAACAAATCATAGATATGAAATTATTGTTTTTATAAATACATCATATAAATGGATCATTCCACTCTTCCTACTCTATGAGCTAGGTCCTGATGATATAATCATACCCCAATATTCCATCATAACATATAAGGAACATATCTACCAAATACTAAATATGAGTTCTAGTATGAGTCATGGATTCAAGTGTGAAGGATAAAAAATTCATCATTAAGAGTCATAATAATATTTAACATATTGATATACAAATATATATGTCACATTAAGTGGAAAGATTATGTGGATTTCCCTTTCCGATTCACAAGGGTCCATATTCCTTTTGATCCAAAATATGACATCCACATAAACCACCCCATTCCACATTCCATAAAATCAACCAAAGTTTATATGGTTAAATGTTCCATAATTGACTACTTATGATAATTCTGTAAAACTATTTTGAAAAAACATTTAGGTTAAGGTATTCACCAAATGTATCAATTATGTTTTCCATTCTGTGCAACTTGTTTCATCACAAATAAATAAATATTTCAGTGACTATAAATATGTAATAGAAAATTCATTTATAAAATATATATGACATGAAAATATCTAGAGAATATTAGTTTTATTATTATTATTGTTATTTATGATTTAAACACCCTCATTTCATCGAGCCTAGAAAAATAAATAAAATATAAATAATTAAAACCTCAAATCACCATAAAACATGTGTCCCACACAACTGTGAAGTTGTGTCAACGTTAAATCGTCGAATCAATAATATACATCACATGTTCTTGGTAATTTGGTTTTCCCATATATATGGGTTAGCTCTGTATAGGGACTGGGTCATTTAAAAATTTCATCAACACATAGTTTCATATCTAATGACCAAACATTAAGACCAATAAAAATAAATTAATGATACCAATTTTTAACTTCCTAAAATGGGATCCACATAACATGTGTACTGAGCCAATGGGTGTGATGACCTCAAGTGTGCATCCCAATAAACCAAAGCATACCGACTAGAAGCTGGGCAGTAATGGTTGTTCGGTGGGGATGCAATACCCTCTTATCAAATTTAAACACATGACTCCAAATTAACAAACAATAGGATATGAATATATAAACTGAAAGAATATATAAGTTTTTGTAAGACTAAAAAAATGAATACAAGATTAATAAAAAAATACACATGGAAGTATCAATCGTAAAATCATGTCGTGATTATGTACAAAAAATAATGAGGATGTCAAAACCTACAATACATTGTACCTATGGAACATAAACTGCTCCACTAGCATCTCGATCCAAAGCCTAGTTGTTGACACCTATTCCCCAATAATAGTAAGCTTTTCAAAAACCTATGTAAGAGAACATTCACTTATTGAAGCATGTAGACAGATAATATTCTTGGGTAACAAAAGCAATCTGATTTGGGTGTGAGATAAAACAATTATTAGGCCACCACAAATGATAACTACATGGAATCCATGAAGTGATTGATAAAAAACAATATGAAATTATAAGATAACTAGGAAAGAAATGATCAAATAAATTATCATCAAACTCAAGTCCCTATAGGACACCTATAGGGTCTACATGAACTAGGTCATAGATAGATGGTATGTCTAATCAATCACTATATATAGTAATAATATATATATTGTCTAGTTATACATTTAATCCACCCATATGATCCATGTATATATGGATGTAATTTAATATATATCTGGAATGATATTTTATTGATATAAATTAGAGTAACTCTATCGTCCATGACCATTCTAACAATACAATAAGATCAAGAAACATGGTACATGACTTATATCCCATAATGGGTGGGGACTTCATGTTCATCACTCGATATTGTGAGTTTCACATAATCTCAACACACTAAAATGGATATGGTGTTTAATGCCCAATGTACATCTACTGTCAATGGTGTGAGATGTCATTATCAAACACTAATACATGATAGTGTGATACCATAATTATAAATTGATCCCATACCATAATATCAATACCAATATAAAGGATTCGCCATTTTTGTATAATGATTCATGAGGAAAACACATCTCGTGATCCACATTTTCCATGTTCAATTACATACAATGAATTATCATTATCAATGAGCATTATATATAATCATAAAATAAGGTGACATAATATTACCCATAAAAATCATTATATGGAATCCATTTCATTTATTAAAAGAAATAAACCCATCATGCAGTATTCATTCCATTCAATCAATTCCATTTAAATAGTTTTATTCTATTTTTTGTAAAATGAAACCATTATGCATAAGTTATCCCATAATATTACAAACAAATCAATTCTATAAAGTATATGAGTTTCACTTATAAGGCTCAATGGGTCTTTTAGATTACTATAATGGAAATTTTGTGAATTTATTAAGAGAATAATTATATGTCGTGGTTGGACAACACATTAGAGGTTCCTTATGATTTATAATTAAACCATATAATAAATTAAATTTCATGTAATGTATATGTTGAAAGAAAATAAAGAATTCTATAAATTTGGATCAGATATTCCTTATGAAAATTTCAAAATGAAACACCCAATTGGTATTCACATATGATACAAAAAACCTCTTAACCATTAAAAAGGGATCAGCATGTAGGTATCATGGTGAAAGGATCTAGTTGACATGAAAAACATAGAATGAATGTTATTCTAATAAAAAGTAGGTGTGCAACAAAAAAATACAGTTGTGAAGTAATGAAACTAAATAGGAAAATGACATGAAAACAACCTCATTTCCATAAATGACACCTCACTTGCTAGCAGTGTTATATTTGATGTATTTTGGAAGAGGTTTGTGAAATGGTCCACCACCATAAAAATAGTGAAAATGATATTGATCCTTAATTGAAGCACATATGTTCCCATAGACTTCGACAACCACTACGATAATGATGTAAGGATACTAGAATCATTGTTTGAAATGATAGAGCAATGAGTTCCACAAATATGTATGTCCCCCTTGACATACAATTTCCAAAGATATTCTACTGATATGTTTTGTCACACAAGTATGAAATGTGTGGAAATCCTCAAGTAATTAATGAAATCCAATATCACATTGTTCCAATGAGGTTATTTGTGTGGTCCATCATAGAATCCATCAAAAAATTCCATATTCCCACTTAGTAAAGGAAAATAGATTTAAAATCCCTACCAGATTTTGATAAACTACCTCAGCCAGGTGAAAAGTGGAACACCATGTGATGAATCTATCTATCATTGATTTCATACCTAGACACTAATAATTTTGGTGTATATATTGATACATTTTAGTGACACTGGTGGGAACCGACCACACCGAGGTATATAATTCATTTATCATGTCCGGTATGATGGTAGTTGGGACCTAAACAAGGCCATTGAATAGTAATTTATCATCCCCACCCACTATCTAAACATAATATGTATCATCATCAAAGACACTAAATCATTGGGAAAGGCCCATAAGATCAGTTAAATTACTCATTCTTAAATTTCTAGAAGAGTAGATGTCACTACTATGGATAAGATGATTTTCTTACTGTGGTCCACCGAAACCACAACATGCATCTATGAGGATAAGTCTTAAAATTCCACACACCAATAGCTTGTTGATTTTCTATAATTTGAGTCTTCTGTATGAAATATTCATTAATATATTTACTTTTACAGCGCCTATATGAAATAAAGAAATCAAATGACTATAGGTACTCAACCAACCTATGCTGCATGAGATTTAGATCTCATTATATAATGATGTACAAGAGGCATTTTTGACATGTGAACACCATAAAATTATCCAAAAGTATATAATGTCTCTAAAAAAGTAGAGTGTAAACGACATCATCTATCTCGATAGTTTGTGTCTTTTAATTCTTCTCGTGAGGTCTCAACTGATGAGACCCGTACGTGATGACTTGGTCACCCACATTAGAATAGCTTATATTCGAGTACCAAATGTGTCATAGAATAAAATTTATCTCCTTCATGGATATGTGGGAATAAACATCGATGATTTATTAAAATGAAATGTAAACTCCTAAAAAGATACTTCATAATCATATTCCCATATGAATGTCACACCCTTCCTTGTAAGTCTTTTTAGACGCAACACAATGCATGAGAAATTATAGATGAAGCATCTATATCATCAAGGAATCCGTAATAAACTCTCTATTTCAATGATGTTGTTGGGATTATCCAATGAACCTAAATCCCACACTTAGTGTTGGTCTACTAAAAATGTATAATCTGAGATGATCTGACACATGAAGTAGAATTTGTTGATCTAAAGTGGCATTTAATGAGCTCAACATAGACCAGGTCTTCTCTCTATATATTCAACAAGATCTCTTGATGGGTTTCATGGTCACGTATGCTGCATGTATGTACCATGATATTATCAATATAGAGTTATAAAAATGAATCTAGATATGGGTGTAAAACCAAATTTTTAGGATGTATAAAAATTGTTGTCAAATCCACGATTACAAACCACATGACTAGGTAGTCATATAAAACATTCATGCTACTGAGTGTAGTAAATTGGATTTTTGAGGTCTTAAGACTTGCCTAATCATACCCTAAACACATATCTATCATTGTAAATAGTTTACATCCTTAGATCTAATCATACAGGTCAATTATTCATGGTAGTGGATACCAATTCTGAAAAATGAGTTAGATCAAATGAGGGTAATACACTAATGGTATGAGGGTACAATCTACCTTAATAGAAAAAATGCCAAGAGAACTCCAATGTGAAGTTCTAGGTCTAGTTAATCCTTTACCCTCAAGATCCCCTAACTTATTATAGATCTCCAAGAGTTCCTTAATTTCCATCACATAGGGAGGGATGGTCACAGTTTCTTCTTTAATTACTAGATCAATTGTAAAATATAACTCACGCACCAGATGTAGACTCGTGAAATCATTAGAAAAGATTCATTTGAAAACGTCAACTAGAGAAGAATAAATAGTGTGTTTTAGCCTCTTAACATCTAAAAAAATTTCAGTGATCTGAGTTGTCACTATACCCATCCTCTATTACTTAGGTCTAGATTTAGTCGAAATGACATCATATTCTCTTTAATGCGCATTCTTAATGCCCTAAGATGATGTAAACGTATCCCTATGATGATATCAATTATTTTGGGCTTCATGTGGAACTAAATAGTTTATTACAATGATTATGAAAATGCTTCCCATGTTAGGGATGAAAATATTCCACTTGAAATGGTAACAACATATATCAAGGGGGAAATACATAAAATGAAGAACATGTTCAGAACAGATACCTAACATGGTGTCTAATGTTATAAGTCCATTAAAGAGTTTTATAATGAGTTAAAAAATTACAATATTTTTTTCATTTATAAAACCTTTTGATGGAATTTTGTCAAATAAATTATTCACTAATACGGAGTATACAATATAATTACATTGCATAATAGAAGGTATGATTCTCTCATCCTCCAGAATAAGATAGAATTCATGTAACTATCCTATATTGCTTCATTCAGTCACTACCTAATTTCCATGGTAATGACCACATTTCCATCAGAAAGAATCATAATTCTGGATACCTTTGACTCAATGGGCACCTCGTTAGGATTGGATTATGGTATTACAACTTCATACCTATCATTATCCTATTGTCCATACATTTTATCGAAGTGTATGTGCAGATCAAAATTCACTATGAATTGGAACTAATGTCTAACAAAAACATGAGATATTCCCGATCCCAAAATAGCATGGTCACTCAACTTGATTACACATTCACTGAGGTTCCATGTTTCTTGTATTCCTAAATTTGTGACATATGAGATAACTATCTACATGAAGATATTTAAATTTCTACCTCATTGAGTAGCCTAAAAATTTTACCTTCTCATAGAATAAAGAACACATGTTTCCTTAGGTGTCAAACTACCCTGACTCACACCATCATCTTCCCTCATGTTTCTATCTATAATATGGTATTGGATAACAATTTCAGAAATGGTATTCAAATTGAATCGGTGGAATTGAAATTGGATACCGAATATAAGCCCATAATCAAATCTTCTCACAATCATGAGATCATAACCCACTAGTTAATGAGTGAAACACAACAAATTTATAAATTGGATGAGTATTTTATAACTTACATTATCCCCTTATATATATTCATGAAATATCATGATTAGTCAGACATTATATTCTGGGTAATGTAGTAGTCATAAAGGAGGGTGTAAAAATCCTCTTAGACCATATCATGTCACCAATACACTTATGTTCTAACATCCCAAAACCTCTTGGAAGAATCACACATAATATACCATTCTAGTTTCACCCTCCTTTATGGAGTAATTTCCAGATGATCGAACTTATATAAAATAGATTCTGTCCTAGGATGAGTAGTTTATGTTCCTCCATCCAATCAAATGGTGGTAGGATGCTACTTCTGAATTTCATGGTTAGCTCTTTCATACTCAGGGATGGTAGAAAAACATCTTTCATAAAATGAAACATATGTGGTAATCCTTCTAGAAACAAGTTTCCAATAACCATATAATGAAATTAAAGATGTTCCATAGGTGGAACTGTATGAGGGATCACTACTAGTTCAAGGCCCGCCACCTTAAAAACATGGTAATTACCACCTTAATAGTTTTCTATCAGAGGAAATTAAAGAATAGTTATGCTATAATCCCAAAAAAATCCTCAAAAGTATTTTATTATCAATGGAACATATCATAGATAAGATACTAGGGTATGTATAAATAATTCTTATAAAAATGATCATCCCCCTATTCCTTCTCAATGAGACATTTTATGATTATAAAATGATCCTAGAAGAGTCCATTAGACCATATAAGGCTTATTTTTACCAACTTCTAAGTCCGAGTTCTAGTATGAGTCTCAGTTTCGTGTTTATAGGAAAAAAAATTCAACATAGAGAGTCATAATCATTTTAAATTTTTTTCAATATAAAATTAAATAAATCAATTTAAATTGATGGATTATGTGGATGAGAATTTTCGATCCACACGGTCCCATATTCTTCACGAACCAAAATATGGCATCCACAAAACCCACACCAAAATACATTACATTCAACGAACCCATGTATATGTGGTTCAATGTTCTATAATTGACTACTTATGATATCAATGTTAACATATTAAGGAAAACCTTATTAGAAAAATATATAAACCATAAGTATCTATTATGATTTTCATTCCTTGGAAAAAGCTTCATCACAAATAAATATATATTCATGGGTCAATAATTATGAAATATAAAAAATCCTGATTAAAATAAAAATTATATGAATTTTTTTTGTGATTATTAGTTTTATTATGAATACAGTTATTCATGGAATGAAAGACCCTAATTTCATCAATCATAGTTTAAATAAATAAAATATCAATAATAAAAACATCAAACCATCATAAGACATGTGTCCCATAGAATAGTGAAGTCATATATTCTTTAAAAAGGAGAATCAATAATAAAAATTAACCATTCAAGGTACTTTGGGATTCCCCTATACATAGGATTACTATGTCCTGGGACTGGATTATATAAAAATTTCATCAACACAAATTCTCATTTCTAAATCCCAAACATTAAGATAAAAGAAATTATTTCTCGAATACCACTTTTTTACTTCTTATGATGGGATCCACATAACATTTATCCCTAGTTGGTGGGTATGTTGACATAATGTGTGCATCCCTATACACTAGATAATACCGACTATAAGGTAGATATTAATGGTTTCATGGTGGGGAGACTATACCCTATTAACATATTGGAACATAGGATACCAAATAATAATACAATAACATAGGAATATATAAATAGAAATAATAAATATGGTAGTAGAAGACTAAATAACTGATAATGATAATAATAATAAATTCCACATGTAAATATCCATCATGGATGCATATCATGATTATATACAAAAATGAAAAAAGGATGCCATAACCTACTATTCAAAGTACCTAGAAAATTGAAAATGCTCCACTGACATATTTATCCAATTCCAAGTCTTCTTCCCCTATTAGGAAACTATAATAATCATATCAAAAACATTTGGAAGGGAACATTCACTTGTAGATTCCTGTAGATATATAATATTCTTGTGTACTAAAGGTAGCTAGATTAGGGCGTGAGATAAAAAAATTATTATGGAACCACCATTGACGACTATGTGTAATCGAGTAATTGATTGATATTAAACAGTATGACGGTATAAGAAAAAAGGAAGTCAATGCTAAAATAAATTATCACACAGTCATGTTCTTATAGGACATCAAGAGGGTCTACTAGAATTGTGTCATGGATGGATGGGATGAACAATATGTCACTATATATTATAACATTATATATATTGTTTAATGATAATTTTCATCCACCCTAATGAACCAAGTATATATGAATATAATTGACTATATAAATGGAATGCATGTTTCTAGATAGAAAGAAGAATTAATTAATCTTCAATGACCATTATAACAAGCCTATAATCTGTTGGAACATGGTACATGACAAACATCCCATAATTTTTGGGAGACGTCATGTTAATTTCTAGATATGGTGATTGTGACACAATCTCAACACTCTTAAATGTATGTGGTGTGTAATGACCAATGTCCATTTATTGTCAATGTTGTGAGATTTCAAGTTCAATCCCTGATGTATGGGAGTGTGATATCTTCATTTTCAATATATCCCTTACCATCATATCACTAACAATAAAATGGATTCATCACATTTGTAATAGGATACATAAGGAAAATACCTCTCCTGATCCTCATTATCCTTATCTCATTACAAAAAAGGAATTTCCATTCTCAATGACCATTTATATAATAATAATATAAGGTTACATCACACTACCCATTATAAATCATTACAAAGAATCCATTTCTTTTATTAATGTTAAACAACCCATCGTGAATAATTCATTTCAATCAATCAAATTAAATTAAACAATTATATTTCATTTTTGTAAAATCAAACTATCATGTATAAGTTGTCACATAATATTACACACAATTTAATTTTATAATGTATATGGGTATCATTTATAATGATCCATGGGTCTTTTAGAACGTTTTCATTTAAAATTAAGTAATTTCTTACATGAAAAATTACAAGTCAAGGTTGTCCAAGCACCTTGGAGGTGCCTTAGGATTTATAAACAAACCACATATAAAACATTAAATTTTATTTATAGTCTATGATGAAATAAAAAAATGTATTCTTGGAACTTGTATCAATTATTCACTAAAAAATTTTCAACATGAATCTCGCAAGTGGTATTCACATATTATACCAAAAACCTCTAAACAATTAAAATAGAATCTACATGTTTTTATAATATTTAATGGACAAATTTGACATATAGAACATATTATAAAGGTGATTCATAGAAAAGTGATTTCTAAACCAAAAAATATAGCTACAAAATAATTAATCCCAATAAGAGAATGACATGAACAAAACCACATGTTTATAGGTGTCTGCTCTCTCTATATCAATGTCATGTTTGATGTATGTTAGAATAGGCTTGAGAAATGGTCCAACACCATAAAAATAGTTCAAATGAGTTGATTCATAATATAACCATAGATTTTATGACAAAAATATATAATAAGAGAGATGATTATAAAACAAACTAATATATATATAAGGATTCACACTGATTATGATTTAGAATTTAGATCATAGAGTTAACATAGATTCTTACTTTATGGATTTTAGAGATCATGGGTGAAGAAACATAAGACCACCACTGGGTTAATAAAGAGATAAATAGAAAATAAGATAAAAGAGTTTTGTGGGGGAAGAAACAAATTTCACCTTGAAATATAAGGTTTTATGGTTTGGTAGCACAGTTTACAAACTGTTCCCCCAACCATTCTCAATTCACTGATATAGAGTGTAACCACACACAGTTTGGTGGACAATTTATCCTAACCTACACAAAATATGTAAAATAACATGTTCCAAAACCTAGTGGACCCACACAACCATGAAACTAGGGTCTAATGTTAGTTGAAAAACAATGTGTCCCCTAATACCCCACCATCTATAATCGCATAGTTTCAGATAAAATATGTATGATAGGATTCAGTCTTTCCTGTAACCATGTGGTCTAGTATTTTCAACCCATTTCAATGTTATGGGCCTTAGAACATCCCCAGACGCACCCAAGACATACTTTCCAGGATAAGGTACCATAACTATGACTATTTAAATATATTTCAAATGAAAAACATATGTTTTATAACATTGTAAAAAGTTGTGTTTGTACACTATGTACAAATATGAAGATAAAATTAATTCAACTGAAAAAAGTTATTGTAAATTGGTCATTACAAATGACGAAAAATTCACAAGGCTTAAAATATCTACATTTGTTTAATTATGAGTCTAGAAAGATAAATTTATTGATTCTTTGGTAGATAAAATCGATTTATTTTAAATTAATTTTCTATAAGAAGATCCAATAACTAAGAATATGTTTTTCATTGTATAATGAAGGTGGATATATAAATTATATTTTCCCATCAATATTAGGGTTTTGATAAGAAAATAAAAAATTAATTCAATGAAATGTTAAAAAAACATTTAGAAAAGAATATAAAATTACATTAATTATAAATAAGTGTGATGAAAAATGGGGGTAATTGTTTTAATGGAACTGGTAAATTTTTTAAATCTGGATGGAAATCAAATAGTTTTCGAACTTATGGGAAGAAGTTTGTTAAAGATTCAACTAGATAGGTATGTGATCATTATTCACCATTGACAATCTCGTGTCTATACTACATAGAGTTTTTGAAAAGATCGAACCAATGCCCCAATATATGGTCTATTGAATCTAATAATCCACATTAACATTGAAAACAGAAAAGAAAACATAAATCTTATGTAATTAAAATGTAATAAATAAATCAAGTCAGTTTGGGTACATTTTTCACCATCATTATTTGGTAATTATATGAGTGACATCTATGAGAATCATATTTTTCATCCTTTAGTAAAATTTCATTTGATTATATTGAACTACATGAATTATATAAAAATTAATCATGTAAGGATTATTCCCTTATACTTTACCATAAGTATTTGATGAATGGTAATGGTAACCTGGAAATCTGGTTAAGGTGGATTTTCAGTAGAACACATGATCATTGTGATGATAAACCCTAATATGTTCATCATGTTTGGATTGTAATTAGATAGAGTGAATATTGATTATTATATTATAAAAATGATAGTTTCTTTGAACATGGAATTGATTATTATTTTGATGAAAAAGTGTTTTCGGGATTGAGTAAAATGAATTTTTGGATGTATATGATGAGGAAACAATTCATGTTTTTATTATTGTTTATTATAATTTTTTACATTGTTTCAATATTATACATGACAATGAAAATTAAATTTATGGTATGTGACAATTAAGAGATACATAAAATTATTTTGGAACTAAGCATTAGTTGATGTTATAAATTTAGTTACCTTAATTAGAAATCATGGATTTTAATATTTTGGGATTGTTTTATGGTTAACTATTTATGTTGTTTTTTCTGATAAATATTGGATAAGGATTTTGATATTTATGTACTATATAACCATATTATTATTAATGAATATCATGTATCCTATCATAACCATTTATTTAACTATAACATGATATTGAAAGAATTACTTGTCATCCCATTACGGATATTAAGATCAATTAGTTTCTCTGGCTTTATAATTTTAACATCATTACCTTGAGTTAGAAATGAATAAGAACGTGATAATGTCACAACCAAATGGTGAAATCATATTTTTTATATGAAATCATGTATTTATATCTTATTATATTATTATCAATTCAAATTTTGTCCTATTATCAATATCATCTCATATGGAAATAATTAAAATTTCCAGGCAGTTTTTCTATGAATTTGTGGCCATAAATCTTATAATTACCTTGTTCTGTATCATTAACCATCGTAAAATGATTGTTACAATTCTCTATCATTCTATTAGATTCACTTTTTAATAATAATATCAATATCAAAATACTAACTATGTGGATATCTTATCCTTATACATTCTCACTTTTTAAGAGATGTATTATTGAATCTGTTTATTGTATGGGGTTTCAATGAAGGTGCTTTTAAATGTAGAAATTATATTTTTAATTGTAATTTCAAATTTTTAGGAATCATGTTCTTTTTAAATTCTTGATCATAAAAGGATGATATCATATTGATTGGTTCTTCTGCTGAAAATTGTTAAAGTTCATGTTGTGTTCTATGAATTTCTCATTTGGAAGTGAATACACGATCCTTAACATGTACTAAACATTAAGGTATTAAAAATAGATAAATATATTTCATATAAAGAACTATATGTTGATATTTAGAAACATATAGATAATGTTGTATAAATCATACCAGTCACCCTGTAAATGTTTTTAACGGAACCACAATGTAGAGGATGCTAGATAAGAACCTATGAATGTTATGAGGTAGAGGTTTTATAATCAGTATTCATCTGAGTGAGGAATATTTTGGGAAAAATAAATTTTAAGGGTAAATGAATTTGAAACCCAATTTTTTTACACTATGATTATTTTTTGTAAATTAATTTAATCTTATCAATATCTTATGTTGCACAAATAAATTATGCTTAAAGAAACTACATGAAAAAATTAGAAATTTAAAATGACCATTGTAAGGTTGAAATTAAACTATTTTTAATTTATAGTATTAACCAAATTATGAAATATATATTTTCCGAAAATCATTTTATATAATATTTTTTTTCTTTGGATATAATCAATTAATTTCTTAGGAAATTTATTTTTACCATTGAATATATGTTTCTCTTAGAAAATATTTTTGTTACGTTCTATAAGAATGAAAATATTATTTATTTTTGAAATATATATATAATTTATCTAAAAAAACTAATATAATTTTTGGATTCATCATGTAAAAATTATCTTAGGTTTTAATTATTTATAATTTTTTTAAAATTTTAATTTTATTGTGAATAGAAAACATTACCGATGCTTATAGAACCCTCATTAACATTATATTAAATATTCATTTTATGAGATTAAATTTTCCTCCATTTTTTAGTTAATTTTTATATAGATATAATCAAATTACATAATTTTATACTCTATAATATATTTTTATTGATATGAGTACATGTTGTGTATTAAAATCAGATTTTCATTTCATTTTGATGGTTTAATATTAAATCTGATTTTAAAAATTAAATGTTATAAATTTCTAAAAAATAGAATCTATAATTAGAGTCAAGAGTTATTAAAAGTTTTATAAGTTCATTTTTATTTTAAGGATAAAAAATTTGTTGTGGTAAATGAATATATTTATTGATGTATTGGAAAAATAATACAGTAGGTTACTGTTAAAAAATAAAAGGTTAAACAACCTAATAAATACTAAAATAAATTTTTTTCTGAGGCTTTATTCAACACTAAATATACAATAAATCACTAATTATTATCAAAATTCATTGGAATAAGTTTATACCATATTTGGTTGGCTTTAAATATAAAATAATAACAATTTAATCACTTAAAACCACTCATACTTAAGTAGAAATACCACCTCTCACCAGTCCATTTCTCCTCAAAATTAGTAAAAATAATCAAATATATACCTAACCCTAACCTCACCACTCAACTAGAGTCCAGGTTCTTCTCTTCTCACCAAAATTTCAATTCCAAATTCCTTACGCGATCATTCTCGGAAGTGATATGCATGAAAAATCATTCTCAAACAACCTACCTTAATTTATTTAGTTTTTATTCAATTTCATTTCCACCTCATCCATCAAAGAATAATAAATCAAATTTCAGTTATATTATATAAATTTATATTTTCAATGGAATATCATATATAGAACATTTTTCTTATCTATCCTCTATCAAATAAACAAAACCATTTTCTAAAAAATGGCGTTTAACTATCTCCGAGAATAATGATTTTGTTAATATTCCATTTCCTCCTTCATGGATGTCCAAAAAATATTTATTATAGATAAATAAAATTTTATTTGTTATATTTTAATCTATTTCTTGTTATTTATCTAATATGTAGAATTTATATTAAACAGGACAAAAATAATTTTTGATGGTTTGAAAAAAGGATAAATAAACTAAAAAATTACCATTACAATTATATCTAATAGACCATACTAAAGTAAGGAAGAAAAATAAAATATGGAACCATTTAAACAAAAATATACTCATTAGTACCATTTAATTTTACATCTATAGTTCATTTTCAATTTTACATTATAATCCATAATTATACACCAATGAACTTTCCAAGAAAGCGAGGAATGAACGCACCAGATATAATGAAAATAATGAAATAATCGTAATGAACGAGTGGTATGATGTCATAAATGTATCATATATGGTGATATAAATATTAACATTATATTTTTTAAATTAATAAAGCAACTTAAACATCTATACAGGATGTCAAATTAATAAAAATAATGGGAACCTTGAGGTATGGATTTCTTGTATCACTATTACTTATATGAGATAGATTTCTTATTCAATACATCATTATTATGTATGTAGTATATATAACCACGTGACATATAATAAAATCAATATAAATATGTTAATTTCATTAATATTTTCATTTTATAATGATTTATTTTATGGGGCATATGATTTTACTAATTGTATTGTGGTAATGGAATTTTCACCCAATTTTCATTCTTTGGGTTAAACTTATACATCATTGATTATAAAACAAAGATATTATTAGTGGGAAGGAAATTAATTATCTTATGAATTTAAGTAAATATTTTTTATGTTAATTTACTAACACTAAACATATTTAATTAATATAATTAATTCTTACATAAATGATATGATATTTATAAAAGAATTTTTTTTAAATAATTATCTTTTAATATATACCCTTACAACAATGTTTTTATTTATTTCCCTTGTTTTTTGAATTATTCCCAATTCTTTAAAATATTCTATAAGAATTTTATAAATTAATTTTTAATCTTGTTTCATTTTTTAAAAACCGGTTTTAAAGGATTCTTTAGGTCATTTTCTAAATGTGGTTTATTATGACTTTTCCAAAAAGAGGTATTTAATTAATGTTTTTTAGCTTATATGACATGAGATAATTTTCCCCCCATCATTATTCCTTAATGATATGACATATCCTTTACAATATTTAAGGGTTATTTTCAAATAATATGATTCTCTTTCTAGTTTTTTATCTCGCTAAGAAAAATAAAGTTGAAAATTAAAATGTTATTTTTTGAAGAAGTTTCTCAAGTGGCCATTAAAAATTACATTGCATCATAGATAACATTATTTTATATTAGTAATGATTTAATTGATATATTATTCAAGGATACTATAACAGTTAGTTTTTAAAGTTGTAATGTGTTTATAATGAAATGATGTTTATAAATTCATTTTTTTACAAGAGTCGTGTTATGCTGAAATGTTCATGAAACTCATATCATTACATTGGTTATAAAATTATTAACTATTTATGTTATTTTAAAAAAAATAATGGGTATATGATAGTGGTTACATTATAACCAAGTATGATTTTTATTTTCTAACCATTAATGAGTGGGACCTGTATCCCCCATCAATTCATAGGGTAATGATTTATATCTCACAACGTAGTTCAGGCTAGAATGTTGAGTGAACCATGTTTAGTAATATTGGACTAGAAAAAGAGTTTAAATCATTTAAATAATACCATAATGGAAAATTATGTGAAACATGGTTGTTAATAAAATTTATTTTTCAATGATAGTCATTGGATTGAACATTGATGACACCGATGGTTTGGGAAGTGAACTCATTCCACAATGATAGTGTTGAAAAATCACCTTGAATAATATGAAAATTGTATTCTATGTTTATGTGTATTTGGAATTCCATGTATTATTCAAATTTTAGTCAATCATGGATAATCATCTCTAATGATTCATGTCTTATGAACTTCATTGATTTATTACATGGCTCTTGATAATGGTATTTGTTATGAATGGAATAATTATCAAATGTTATAATAAAGTACTTATGCCCTTATTCTTATGATAGTAATAATATCTCCCTTGCAAACACTTAATAAGAATTTGATGAAACACCTTTATTTATTTTAATTTCCCGTTAATATAAATGATGGTTTTTAGTATGACTTTTTTAATTTTTTCTAGTTACAATGGAATAAACAATAGCTTATGTAGATGTTTTATAAACCAGTGGTTTTTTGTTTCCCTGATTATGAATATAATAAACCCATATGATTTGGGCATGGTTTGGTTATGTAATTTAATGAATATTCATAAATTTTGATCAAATATATATGTATGAAATGAATGGATCTTTATAATCATCCTATAATTACTAAGGTTAATGTAATAGATCTTTAAGGGGTGTGATAGTGTATCTTAGAATATAGATTCTAATGTTCTTCCATTGTAATTATTAATAACTTTTTTGAATTATCTAATGGAAGTATATTCTACATGCTTCTGTTTCTGGGTTTCGTAGATGTATAAAATTTTTGTTGTAGTTTATAACATGATATTATCAAGTGTATTAAGGATACAGTTGATTTTAATGATAACTATATAATTTTTCATATTTAAATCATTTATATTTTTTTTCTCTTGTGGATAATGA
Source organism: Viscum album (assembly GCA_963277665.1). Lineage (NCBI taxonomy): Eukaryota > Viridiplantae > Streptophyta > Magnoliopsida > Santalales > Viscaceae > Viscum > Viscum album. The sequence continues at coordinate 1,554,440,621 of OY728131.1, forward strand.
AAAAGTATATAAACCAACTCGTCATTTAGGTGAAGGGTAAATATTTTTGTGTTAGGTATGGAGATAATGTATTACCAGTCTACCAAGATGAGGACATGATCATGGTCTAGAGATATTGAAACCAGACACAAAATACCTATAGAGCCTACCTACCCAGAGTAGTTAGGCTATATATTTAGGCCTTGGTAGTGTAGTATTCATATATATTTTATAAAATTATATAAGGAGAAGAGTATAGATCTATCTAGGGTTGTTATAATATTTTTAGTAGTCTCAACTAGAGTTTATGATTTTTATGATACAAGTGCATCATACTTGTTCATATCTATTTTTATTGTGGGGAGACTTCAGGAGGAGGTTTAATATTTCTAGGGAATAGTGAAATTATATAACCCTTTAATAACATCATTAAAAAGTGTAAACTAGTGGAAACACATTTTCCTTGAGGAATGTGGATATGGTTTCCTTTGGTACATACTCATTCTCATGATTATAATATTTTCAATCATTTATGTTCTGGATATGTTGGTTTATTAAAATGGAAGTATGGATTTTTATCACTATAGGGAGTCCTTTAGATCATCTAACGGGAGGTAGATAAATTTATAAGGGTGAATTGAATTTATTAGCATGTCGATTTAGACCCAATAATTGAGGGTTCAGGGATGACAGCCAAGATTTATTACACTTATATGGATGATCTGGTAATGCTTCAGGGTGATTTCCCTCTTATAGTCGATGATTTTATTCAAATCTACCATGAATATATTTTTGGACTATATCCTCGATGTGAGGTTAAATTTACTATTTTGATAATTCTAGGGGAAAATAGTATATATCTATCCTTTTAAGATGGAAAAAATTATATTTCAAGAGGTCAAGATGAAGATAGATGATTTTGAAGCTAAGGGCTTTATTAGGACTTGTATATCACCATTGTTTTCGACTTCTCTTTTTTACAAGAAAGTGGATAGTACTCTTATGATTTTTAGGTAATATTGTTGGCCTAAATAGTTTATGATCAAGATACAATATCTAATTCATTATATAGAAGACAACTTTTAATACCCATACACAGTGATGGGTTTCTCCAAGACGGATTTTTGGTTTGGATACCATAATGTTTGATTTAGACCGTCTGATATATAAAGTGCACCATTCCAGATTTGATTTTTAATGTAAAAGTTTTTTGTCATTTTGTTAGGTATTTTTTATGTACCATTTATTTTCATGGAATTGATGAATCCAGTTTTCCACCTATATCTAGATTCATTTGTGGTAGTCTTAATCGATAAACTCTACGTGTACTCACATAATCATTAGGATCATGGTCAATATCCTAATATCATTTTAGGAACAATTATAGATAACTATATATTGGATAAGATAATGAAATAAAACTTTTAGATTGATTAGGTTCTATTATATGGTAACATAATGTTATAATCGTGAGTATCTATGTACCATGATATGGTTTATAACCATGTCTTATGAATAGAGTACAACTAACATCATTTTTATAAAAAATTTCATTGTGCTAACTAGACAATACATGATATTTATGATGGATTTATCACATCTCATTGAACCAATCATAGGGTACACCTTTAATGTTTCATGATTACATTGACAAAATAATTGGAGGAGGCCTTTCTAGAGATGATATGAAGATTTTCATTAGCACATATCATGATATTACCTTAACTTGTAAGTGACTTCACAACATATTATGATGGAATACGAATTAGGGAAGGAGTTATTCTGATTGACGTGGACTGTGTCCTAGAATATGGGTATCATAATTTGACACCTTATGAATGTAATTATTTAACACATGATATTGATCATGTTGATATTTTAACTTTTTGTGTTGTTAGAGGAATTACTTGTTCAGATATATTCTTTTGTTTTTTACAGATAAAGAACTCCATAAATACATATTCACATAGTGTTTCATGAACATTGGAATGATAATACGATTGGAATAACTATTTTTCAAGAATTTAGATATTAAAATATATCAGATATAGAAATTAAATTTCTAACAGTTCGAGATAGAAAACCCATACATAAGTTGTCTGGGAGGTTAGTAGTGAATTTTAGTTTATGTCCTTTTCATCAATGCATCTGGTAGTGTTAGATAATTAGGGATATTATATTATAATAATTAATGTTAACCTCATAAATTCTGGATAAAGTGATTAATGGTAGGTTTAATATCCATATGAATTGTTCAAATAAGATAAAATATTATGTTGTCACCTACTACTTATCTTTCTAGTTGATGATGATTAGATAATATACATTCAAGGTGTTTTGTTGGTTTTAGAATAGATAAGAGAGTAGTTGATTCAATAGTATCATGAATCCCCTTAGGATGAATATCACGATATTATCATGATGTATCATGACATATTGTCCTTATAGTGGGGGATGTGGATTAAAAGGGATATTATTATTTTGGTAACTCAGTGTTCCACTTTTCTACTAGTGAATGTGGAATAATAATGATGCATACATATTTTACATCCATTAGCCATTATTTTTTAGAAATGGGATGATTTCACTAGGGTTTTCATGATTTATTAACATAGTTTACTTAGAGATATAAACATTTTAATGGTTATCATTGAAAAAATTACTACGTCGACACACATCATACCTATTAGAGATACCTATGTACTGGATTTGATAGGGATGATTTTTAGGAAAATCATATTCCCCAAAGATATTTGTGTTCTATCATATCTGATAAGGACAGTCGATTCACATTAAGACTCTAGTAGGGGATGTTGGGGGCATTGGGTTCACATATACTAATTTGTGTATCCTATCACAAATATTCTGAGAGGTTGTTTGATCATTCAATACATGTGTTAGAGGAAATTATCTGGGTATTCATCCGTGAATTTTGGATTTTAATGGGAAAAAAACCAAAAACTCAATGGTGTTTCTTATAATAATAGCTTCTATATGACTATAAAATTGATGATTATGAGGTTATATACATTAGGTTATGTTGTTCACCCCTATGACAATTATTAATAGGAGAGGCCTCCCTCTTGGGACATAGACTCATACAAGAGACAAATGAGAAGGTACAACATATTAGGATGGGAATATATATCCATGCATAGGAATATTTATTATTCTAATATCTATATATGACCATGAGAGTTCAATTTCAGGGATAATTTATTTTTTGGGTTTCAATTATATGTCAGAATTGATAGTTTAAATTATAAGGGATGTCACTTTTCTGGTTCATCTGACCCGTTGAGATCTTAGAGTGATTCCATTTTGTAACCTATTAGTTTTAGTCACACTAGTGGTACCAATCCATTCCCAATTTCATCCCCGATTCACAACATCACTATTATCATCTAGACCCATTTAATATCATTAATTATTATAGGTTTGAGTTGGATGTTGACTAATCATTTGAGGATAACAATTTTTTATCGTTGCCCAGGGAATTAATGAAAAATTAGTTATTTCATATCTTTTTGTTATTATTTTTGTTAATATTGATAATTCATAAGATGAAACTATAGAGTGGCAGCCTAGTGCACATTCTATTTGGTTAGAACTATTCACATATGATGACTTGCCCCCACTAGATAAAAACACAGTGACATGTAGTCATAAGGAGGAGTGACCGTATGATCTTGACTCTTCATTTGAGTTATTTATCATATTAATTATTTATAAATCTTCTGATTTACTTAAATTTTAATTTTTATTTGTTTAAGGAAGGTTCTTATAGTGTCCAAGACTAATTGAGAGCCTATAAAATAAAATTATGAAGGGAAAAAAATACCAAATGCCTATTTTTTTGAATAGTTCACCTGAGGCCACACTGTGTTTTTAAAATTATGTGGGGTACATCAGTAAGCTATAGTGTATTTCATAATATTATAAGTGGTTTCAAAAGATGGTGTTCCTGGAGTGACCAATTAGGGACACATAGATAGTGATGCCACATAGTTGGCACATATTTTGTTGAAACCTTGTAGAAAACCAATATACCATTAAAACAATATAAATTTACAATTTTACCATTAATTATTTGATGTTATAGTCCATTATTTCAATCACATTAAACATATCATATTTTCCATCACATTGGGATATTCAATTTTAATCGAAGGATAACATTGAGATACCTCCAACAATAGTTGTCTAATTATCTAACGGTTTTTCACATTGGAAGATCATAAATATGCTCTTGAATCCTCATCTTTGCATCTGTCATTTATCTCACCTCATGGAATGTTAAATACATGGAAGTGATTTTCCAAAATTTTAATATTTTCTATCAATTTCTCTAATTTATCATATTCTAACCTAGATTGGAGGCTAAAATATAGATGATGGGTCTAGTACCCATCTAATGTAAGATGTCACAATATTTTCCATTAATGTATAACTGTATATATATTTTGTCATTGTGTCATGTGTTAGACATTATCAGAAACAACAACTAAATTTAGTTAATTTTTTTATAAATGTAGTGTCTTATGTTTCACGTCCAATAATAATAGATGAGGTTTTTTAAAAATACGTAGAACCACAACTTTCGAATTGTTTATAAACTAGCTTAATAAGTCATGAGTTGTTCAAAATTTTGGCTCACTCTTTGATGTGTGTTCTTTCCCCAAGTAATTTTAAGGATTTAATTAATTAAATGAAATTTATTATTTAAATATAATGGATGAATTGATACATTTATATGAATTATAAGGTTAGGATATGTTTTTTAACAAAATTATATTGTGAGTTTTTTTTTCAATAATTTAAATAAAAATTATAAATTTAATGGATTTTTAAATTATTTAGTTTGATGGTGATCCCAATACCTTTACATCTATTCTGATGAGGGGGTGACATGGGTTCCACAAATAACTACATCCTTAAAATAATCAAGATTTTTGTATTTATATTAATTAATAAAAAGACTATATCATTCCATGGGTCATACATGAATTCTTATATCAATTCCATGGATGGGAGCACCTAGTAGGTGGATTTATGATATTTGATAAGTCTCACTTGGGCTCCCAAAATGGAATTATAGAGATCAGATCAAAGGTATGTCCATATTATTTCACCATGAGATACAAATGGGATTCCCACATGGATCACCATTGATATACTTCTAGTGAAATGAAATTATACCACACCAAGAAAAATACATGGATTTCGTTGAGTTTTTCCATGGTCAGGTCTATAGTTTTATTAGATCATAGTTCATACAAAGATACATGGGTTATTACTATAAAATTCCATAGATGGGTTTCAGTTGATAATTAATTAATTTATGTGTCATATCTTCCTTATCAAAGAACAAACATTGATTCAATCACATCATTACCGTAATGAAAATTTTATGTTACTATTTTGTGGAGATAGAATTTTGGTGGGTTGTGTAAATATATTATACTGATATGTCCTATATGTGATTCCATTGATAACATAATTTTTTGAATTCCCATCTAAAAATTGTTTCATAATTTTAATTTATTTTGAGATATTATGGATTAGGATAAAGTAGTTGGAATCTGATGGGTGTCCTATTGGGAACCCAATATGTCATGTGATTTATTCAATTCATTCACATTTTTCATAATTACCTACACACTTCATATATATATATATATTGGATTTATGTAATTTGAATCCATTTATGGTGCCAAATAAGTTTATCTCAAACAATTTTCATGCCACTGATTGGTACATGAATAGATTTTTTTGATGGAGTATGGGAAAACAAAACTCGCACACTCTAGAAGCATGATATTCTATAATAAGAAGGTGGATAAGGAAATATGAACAATTTTATTTTCATAATACTACTAGAGATATAATTTTACATTTCTTAAATTTTTATTTCTGTGTTTTATATTACTATTTCTCTATATCTCTTGTATTCTATTTTTTATAGCCTTACTTGTTCATAATTTATTATTTAATATTGTATATTTTTTATTTTAGTGTTAAATATATTTTTCTATTATATTATAATTGTTTTTTTACTCTGATCTCAATTATATAGTATCTCCCTATACCTTGATACACCCTCACTTCATATCGGTAACCTACTACATAAAGGAAGGTTCTCATGAGGCCATGTGGCCAACCCGGTTCAATTACCTATGATTGAGAAATATTTGGAATGTTACACTACACCACATTGATTAATAACACATTGAAACACAACTATGATTCCATTAATTTGGTGCACAAAATTTTTTACCTCAATATTCAATCTAATATGGCACCCACATAATTGAAAACCACCTTTTCCCTACACGAGTGAACCAGTTTTCCCAAATCATTCTCATGGGCACCCATCCTTTTGAAAACACATTTGTTTAGGTCATTCAACTAGTTACCCATTTTGGGGTGAAATATATTTATCATGTACATCATGTGGGTTCCAATGCAAGGGTGAAACATCATAAAAACCCTTATTAGAATGGAACCGTTTTACATGGTCTAATACAGAGGCACTGATTCAATAAGGCCTAACACTTGTTCCCCAAACCCAACTAAAAATTAAATGATATGATATTCATGTTTTGTTCTCTATAAAAATAATATTCATATAATCCTCCTTGTATTCTTATACACTATTATTGTGTACACTTCTCTAATTTTCAACAAAAAAAATTATAGTCTGGTCAATTATAGCATCATCCCAAAAATTAATACACCTCACATTAATACTAGGCCACATATCAAATGGTAGTATACATTTGTAATACCAACATATTTACATTGAGTTTATATAATCTTTTCTATTTCATCACCGATGTACCTATCCATATATATCTATCAATTTTTCATTCATTTTATAAATTGTTCTCTAACTTTCTGTAAGAAACAACACTATATATAAATGAATCTCTAGTGCATATTCCTCAATCAATTCCCTATCATGAACTCTAATTATATTTATTTCTATTTTATATTCTCTATTTTTTCTCAAACTAAGAAATACTCCCATGGACTTAGTGTTTTTGTTCATCATTATATTAGGGTAATCATGATGCATCATCGGAACCACATTCATGTACAGGTAACAAGGATCTATAAAACAAAGAGCATATCATTACCACAATATATTTAACTAGATATATATGTTCAATTGACTAAAACTAAATAATACACATTTTAGTGTATGGGAATTGATCATATTTATTAGGATACGGAAGAATCACTTCTATGGTTTAATATGAACATTCCAATAATTTATATTTTCTATCATATTATATAAATAAGATGAATAACTATTTATAAAAACCATGATTTAATTAACTCATTTTCATTTCATCATACACATTAGAATGTGATTTTCCACTTGGTTTATTAATATAAATTTATTAAATATTCTCACATTAGTTTTCAAATATTTCTTGAATCAAGATACACCAATCAGATAACATAAATATGGCTAAAATTTTGGGTAGTTTTGAAAATGAACTGGGTACCTCAATTTTTTGTGAGTATGGGACCTCAATATAATGAAAAATATATAATAAATAATACTTCTCTAGATAAAAAAGGGATTCCTCTAGTGATATTCTGTAGATGATATATAACATCTATTTTTTAGTTTTGAGGAGACATTAAACACCATAAATGGATAATCATGTGTAAGAAACATAATAATAAGTTATTAAAACATTTCACCAAATGTTATTTACTACATGAAAATAATCTAAATATATAGGACATGAACAAAAATCATAAAATAGAAAAATTTCCTTATTATGTTGAATTAAACTATGTGGATTTTATTTCCATTATAGTGATATATTTAGGATGCCCCTCGTAGTTTTGATCAAAATTACACAACTCCTACTACCTCCTTAGATGATTATAAACTCTATATATCCAACATTTTGGATTTAAACAACATATTAATGAAATAATATGATAATTATAGCTAACCTATAATAAAAATATATTTTTATATCTCCAAATTTATTCAACTAAATGATTAGCATGCTGGTACCCAATCCCACACTAGGATTTCTAATGGATTCAAAGAATCCTATTATATCCACAATAGAGTCTTAGAGAATGTATGAATTGCATAATTTGGTAAATAATCATGACCTACCAACATCAATTAAAACATTATTATTATTAATATTTATATAGAAACCACAAGAAACCACCTTCAGTTTAACTATAGGTATATAAATCCATTCATTCAATATTATCACTAACCAAAAAACATAACAAATTATTTTCATGAAAATAAATAATTCTTTTATAACATAAAAATAAAATCATTTTGGTATAGTATAAAACCATATTTTTTTCCAAAATATATTTTTTCAATATTGAAAATAACTTGATTTACATGAATGTATCCATGTGGGAAAACAATTTTAAAAAACACTTCTTTTTTGGATAGAAAATATTGCACTTTTAAGATATATTAATATTCAATACAAATGATGAATTGATATTTTTGACGATAAATGAGTATGTTATTGTAAAATTACATATCTATTTGTTTTAATATATGTTTTATTAAATCAAAGTTCTATAGATTATTATGATGATTATCTATTCCAGTTTTATATATATGTATTTTGTTAAAGTATGTTATATTCTAATGTCCATAAGGAATATTTCAACCTTTTTAAAAATAATTATTGTAGTGAAATTTAAATAAAAAAATAAATGTATAGAAATTATATTTCAATGTTATATTTTTTATAGGGAATTAAAAACTCTCTTTATGTTTTGATTTCACCTATTATGATTATAATTGTATGGATACATTTAAATGTGCATAAGAATGATTTAAATGGTGTATTTGAAATTTGATAATGTATCCTATATGTAATATGCCTATTCAGTTTGCAAAGGTAAGTTTCTAATCACTTTTTGGATGATTTTTTCCGTTAAGAGCATGATTCCATTATTTATGAATAAAAATCATCTTCATCAGCATCGAGAACTAGGAATAATAATCATTTCCATGAAAGTGTCATATTTATAAGCATAAATCTTATAAAATATAAGGATGAAGTGATGTTAGTAAGAATACGTGTTTAAGGATCACCAACATAATCATCATCATTATATAAACATATATATGAAGATCCCATCAGTATATGAATCATATAAATTACCCATAAATTTTATAACCCAGTGATGAGAATCAAATCCATTTTTAGGAATCATTTTTACCTAAGAATCATTCTCAGGGAATGATAACATCCCAAAATAAGAATAATTATCATCATCAATGAATCAACCACATATAAACTATCCAACATTTATAGATATCAGTCTTATAAAAAAAATATATTCAATCTTAGTTTCAATTTTGTATTAATATTTCCATGAATACCATCAATTTAATAGTTTTAAATATATTGATAGTTAACTTTAGATTATGAGTGATTTCAATGATGATTTCACCATAACATCTCTTTATTTAAGAAAATTAAAAATCAACAAACAATGTTGACATAGGAAATTCATGGATGATAATATGTTTGGTTCTATAAGTATGGTGATGAATATTTATGTGATATCATATTGATTCCACCAATTTGTGGTGGAATATTCTTTTATTATGATCAATGTAAGGAGGTAAACTATAGATCTATTGAGAAATCAGATTTAAGAAATTATATGAAAATTTATTGAATTAGTGAGAAATTTAGAGATTATTTAATGAGACATTGGGAAGTAAATAGGCCAGATAAATATAATTGAACGAGGGACATGAATGAATTTAGAGAATACCAATCTAGGAATGTAGAGTACCTCGATAGAGAATACAACTCTAACCCCATTATAATTTTTAATAATATTTAATTCATGTATTTATATTAATAAATAATGATTTAAGATTTAAAATGTAAGGGTAAATTAATTATTTTTAACCACATACGTATTATAGAGACATTATTCATTTAGGAAGTGCTTCTCCATAATCTATGTAAATTTTATCTTCAAATGCAAGAAATTTACTAATTTTTTATGGGTATTTCCTTGGTTGAAATAATTTTTAACACAATATCCATATACAACCAATATTGATCGAATATGTTAGTTAAATATTTTAAAATTTGAAATCACATATTGAGTAAATTAATATAAATTGATTAAAATTCAATTTTACAATAGAAAATTTGAAAATACCATATAACTTAATCATCATATACTACCTATATCTTCAGAATTTCTTTTTTTTCTTCATTATTTTCTCTTAATTCCTATATTTTTCATCATTTAACAACTATTAAATACAAATATAAAAACCAACATTTTTCAATGTTCTAATTCTATTACCTCTTATCATTGATTTTCACATTTTTTTATAAATTTGAACACACATTTCATATATTTTTTTCTATTTTTGTTACTAAATTTTTATTATTGTATAAAATAAGAAATAATTAGGCTTATCTCAATGATCTGATGTTGGTGAAGTTGAGTTTTATATAAAAGGGCATTCCTCTGGAAATCGAAAATGTTGATTTGGAACATATCATATGTTTTGGAATAATAATTCATTTTAAGGATACTATTTTTATTGACCAATTAATTTAAAAATCAATAATATTATACAAATATAAATGGTAGATCATCTTTTTATGCTCAAAAAAAATAATACATATCAAACCAACCCGAATTTTTATAATTTTTTCTCTCTATTTAAATATGAATATGTATAACTAAGTACTATTGATAAAATTAACGAGAAGAAAATAAAAAACTCTCATAATATTTGAGAATATCATGGAATTAATGGATGAATATGGAAATAGAAAATTTTGATGAAACTACCTTGAAATCATAAAACACTATTAGAAGATTGAGTTTTTATAGTTGGTGTTTATAGTATACAATCAGATATATGAATAATTCGAATTATGTCAGACACATAGATGATGAATCCATGCACTTTATATGTTATAGAGAACGAATGACAAAATTAATTTTTAGTACTAAACTATTGGGTAAGATATTGATGAACAATAATATAATTTATGATAATGAGATATATATATATATTTTTTAAGGTTAATTTATTTTGTTTATTCAATTTTGTAAGACAATTTATATTTTAATTTCAAAAATATTAATGCATGGCATGAATTTTAAAATTTAGGAGGAAAATTTGACATCATTATTAGGTTGATAATACTATGAATTATTATCTTCAAAAAGCTGGATGGTTTAACTATTAAATTAATTATATAGAAAAAACAATGTCAATATGAAGTTGAATATATCATCACCACTCAAAAGAGGTATTAAATGTGTATGTGTATACTAAGAATATATAATCACTAATTCAATGTGTTTTAACAATTTCATAAAATTGGGGAATAAATGTATCCCATAATTAGATCCATGTAGGGCATTTTAACAAAAATACATTATCATAAATTAAGAAGTAAATCTTGAAAATAAATGATGTAATGTTTTCATGAATATTCCTAGTCTAATCATTATAGTGCAGAGCCTATAACTGTTTCAATAAGAGGCTCAAAGTAATTATTTAAATTAATTGTCTGAACATTCTTGAACCTGAAAAAAAAAATCTATGGAATTATGGAGCCGAATTTTGATTTTGATGAATATGAATAAATAATTACATATTCAAGATGATATAAAATTATTTCCAATGACGATGATTAAAAAATTGAATTAAAAAAATAAAAAATATATTAACTGATTAAATATATTGCACAATAAACAATTAAAAGGGTTCAGGTTGATACATATAGTATTATTTGAGGCAAATGTACACTAAATAAATTATAAAGGATAATGAGAATTGATTAATCTACACTATTGTATGAAATATATCTTTTTTAATTTAATGAAGAGGAAAATGAATATTATTGGGTGAAATCAATGAATATTGAATTGGATGATATTGATAAATATCATAATTTTGAGATTACTGAAAAAGTCGTACATTATAATATTATTGGGACTAAGGGGGTCTTCTAGAAAATTATAGATAAAAAATCAATATTTCATATGAAAAAATAAATGTTAGTATGTAATGGTTATAAATAATTAAGAGGCATTGATTGTAAAAATCCAATCATTAATAAATAAAATTACTTTTATTATAATTGTTTTATAGATATAAAAGACACATGCACTTAATTGGATTTATTATATCCATTTATAATTAGATAAGCATTACGTATCATTAGAATTGATAAAATTTCCATTGAATAATGATCGCATGGGATGTATAAATATTATGTTTCTTAATAAATCCATTTGAAACGTAAAAAAGATGTGATGGCTTCATCCGGTAGGATATTACCCTATGCGGTACATTTTCAGGTTATTCCATGGGAGATATCATTTTTTTTATTTTACCAAATCCTATCCCAAGATGATATCCACCAACATAAGCATGAGTGAAACTGTTTATAGGTGAAGTTCAAAATCATATAGATCATGGACCAAACTATGTTCACCAAACGTCCCCATGAAAGCCTCACTATCACACACCTTAATATTAGGGCATATGATGTTTTAATAATAGGATATATAACAAGACCATCTAATTATGATAATTTGTATTATTACATTTATATAATAATGAATATACATTCGTTCTATTATTTTTACATTGTAAATGATTTTTAATGAAAAAATAGTATTTTTGGTAAATAATAAAATTTAAATAAAAAATTTATTTTGATGAAATAATGGATTTTGTAAATAAATAATATTTTTAAAAAAATTAATATTAAATTACCTTTATTAAATATAAATTATCAAATGTATTTTTTTGAATGAAAATTGTAATTTTTATTAATGGTTTAAAAATGTTTTTTTCAAAAATAAACAATTTTTAATAAAATTCAGATATTATTTTAAATGTAAAAATAGAAATATTTAGAAAATTATTTATATAAAATGAATATTATTTTTTCAATTATGTTGTGAAAAGTATCCATCTGTGAATTTTCCCTAATTTTTTGAAACAGTCAAATTTTTAGGTAAAAATTACATACTATATAAATATATAATTTATTTTAGGATATCATAATGACCAATAGTTGTGTGATAAAATGATATAAAAAGTATCCCCAGAAAATTATATTATTTCGATTATAATAATTTAATTTTATGTTTATATGATTTATTTTCTGAAGCCTGAGTGAATCCTCCAAGTCATATAATATATTTTTTGATTTTAAAAACAGTTCCTTGAATGTGTTACTCAACTCCACATATGTAAGGAAACTATTTTAATATCCTTATCCATTTTACATTTGAAATAATCTATTCCACTCTCATTTTCTAGAAACATTGAGAAAAACCCATGGGATCATTTGAGGTTTTTAATATTTTAGTTTGTACGGTCCAAAAACAAAAAATACTGAATTCCCCCATCTTTTCTATATAATCCAACCCCCACACCCATTCCTCTTCAATAAATAACATTGAAGATATAACACCATCTTCCCTCTACTCCTTAGAGTCCTCCCAAAGAACCCATAAGCTCCCAACAATCTTCTCGTAGCGGTTTGGGTCACACATCCATGTAAGGGGTCCTCTCCTTCATCTCGTCCTTTCAATTCAACAACCCTATAGGAATTTAGTTTTTAAAATTTAAATTACTTATATTTTAATCCAATTATATTCAATTTCATGCGGTAAAATTTATTTTATTTCAATGAGGAATAATTTATCCTCTAACATTAGACCCCGACCTACATCATTATTATGCTAATATTATGTAAGGGATTTCATATTCCTATTCTCATTTCAAGCACTCTATTTTTTATTTTTATTCATAAATTACATTTCATATGTTGAGATATTATGTTCTATGATTCCCATAATTTCTATTTCATCTTAAAATGATGGGAGACCCCTTTATACTATATCTATCCATTTAATGAATTTCTAGATGACAATGTAATGATGCTGAAATTGCACAATAATTTTCCCAGCCAAAATCATCATGTAGTGAATACCAAACCCATTCCTCTATCATGGGTTTTCTTTATTATACATATATACCAATTTAATTGGTATTTAAATATTAGTATTCAACATTCTTTGATTATGTAATAAATTATGATGTTAAATAAATCCATGTTATATAATCTATGTGGAGTATTTATGCATCATATTGAAATGTTTGTGAAGGGTGCACCTAAGTATAGATCCAATGAATTGGGTAATGTTCAGTATCATGATACATCATGTTGGGATAGGGTATTATCTGATTCATTTTTAGGACTTTTGTGAATCATTTTGTGACATGATTATACCTAATTCCTTTATGTTAATGATGTATTTTTTTAAATTTGTTGTCACATTTCCATGTTATGGTGATCACGATATATCAATCCTTTATGTTCATGCCTCTCTTATGCTCTATTGATTTTCCTATTTTCTAACATGAATTGTATTCATCATGTTATTTATTTTTAATATATTATTTTGCATTATAGATCACCCTTTTTGTATTTATTTCTTCAGCTTATCCCATGGAATGCTATGTGTGATGGAATATTTTGGTCATGTAAAAGATGATTTAAATAAATATGATGTATTTTATGTCTTATGTTTCCATGAAATGTTCCTAATTCCAAAAGTAACAAGACCGCATGATCTTATGGGATGTATAAAATGCATTTTTATGAAATAAGTATTGAATTAATTTGAAATAATGTGCATGGTTGTTGTAGTTGGTATCAGAGGAAAGATTTAGTTATTTTTGGTATTATCATTAGATAACACTAGAGAAAGTCCCATGGATAAGACTATTTTTAAGAAATTAATCCCTAAACATTGGAGAGTATAGATTAAGTGCATTATCATGAAAATATATCCTAGTATGGATACATACAAGTATATGTGACTCTTTCACATATGTATATAGGGTTAAAACTCATGAAACCCACTTTGAGATAGACATAAATGGGAACTGGGGCAAGAAAATGGGCCATGTTTCACTCTTAGTTCGACACTCCCAGGGGGGATGTTTTGGGAAATTTATAATTGTAGTACGAACCATTATTATGGTAACAAAAAACCCCCTAATAATATATGTTATGAAGTATATCATTTATAACATAGATAAAATCTTTTAAATTCATAAGCTAAGGAGGTAAATGTAATTTATATGTTTTTTGTTTATGTCATTGGATTCCCTCTATGTGTTATTTTTTTAGAAACTCACCTATATTATTTTTTTAAATAAATTATAAATAGATTGGAAAAGATAACGGATGGATTATCATACATATTTATACGCATTAGTTTTGATATGATAAATGTTTAGTAGAACAATACAAGAATCACTGCAACGAATGGATGTAGTGGTGTTATTGAAAATGAAAAACATGGAAATTATTGCATCCCATGAATATAACTCCTCCCCTATCACTATTTGCGGATTGAACATCCTAGAAAATGTCATCATACTCCCTTTGGTGGAATATGATTCAAAATTTTACATGGATTGTATTTCCCTATATGGATCCAATATAAATTTCAATGGGAGGGAAATCAGTCTCTATATGGAGAATTGACCCCCCCCCCCCCCCCCCGCAATTCTAAATAAGTGAATGGGGCATAATGAATATCTATAAACACCACGATACCAAGAATGGTTATTAGTACCCTAGGAGAATGTGTATCTTTCTCAGATTATTGTGTATTTGGAAGGAACCATCCCATAGGACACACCTAATGTGTCATGGACCATCCTGGGTCGACCCAGAACTGGTCCCCAGAGCCGATCTGCGACATTTCCCAACAGCGGTTTCCTATCCTCTCGTGTTGGCGATAACCACCAAGGCGTCAATAGAGGTCAATTTGATATGATTATCCCAATGAAAATTAATAATGGAGTGGAAAAAGTAGAATAACACAAAGTAAATAAGCCACATGAAAAAGAAAGAACGATCAACAACAACCAATTAACATGACTAGGACAAAAACTACTAGCGACTCTGAGAGTCTCTTACCAATCTACCACCAACAATCACCAATGGTGAATATGATCAAGCCATAAATTCTACAAAACAAAAAAGAGGTAAAACTATAGGCGTGTGTATTAAAATTCAATAGGCATGACCCAAAATCAATTTCCAATGCACTTACCTTAAATAAAAAAACATACTAATTGTAGGTTTGAAATAAATTATCTAAAATATTTGTTTCCACACACACACATTCATTTCTAAAATAAATAATAGTCCATTTCCCCTTTTAATTTTAAAAAAAGTTTAATGTTTGAAAGAAACTTGTGCATTTTATTTTAGAACATTTTTTCAAACATTTTTTTATTCTAAATATTAGTTGTTTGTCAAAAGGAAAACCACACACAACACACAACGCACACTATGGGTAATGGAAAAATTGGCACACATGGGCCATCAACATAACTAGTCCTCTCAATTTTCTTCAACACACAAATAAACAATAAGGAAAACATGGCTCGAACCTAGGAGCTCGTGAACAATCCAGAACATACTATACATCTAACTCATCCTGAAAGAATCCCCTACTCAATGACGTCATAACGCTCTAAAACCCAGTGTTCCCCAACATGGAATAATCAAAGGGACCAATCCCATAGAACTGATAACAGATCACCTCTCTGCTCTGGGCCTCTATCCAGTTCATAGTCTAAACATGTTCATAAATCATTCTACGAAGATTCACATACCATGTTTGGTTCCTAAGTTAACAGAGGAAATAAAAAGGGGAGACTCATCAATGTCAATAAAGTAACTAATCAAAATGCACAAAAATCACACAGAACTATCACAATTGAGGTACACAATAAGACCACCCCTGAGTCACCCCAATGAGAGTTTTCAAAATATTTCATTTCTTTAATGTTCTCAATAGTCATTAACCAACCACTCAACACCAACCTATTTTTAGAAGTAACAACAAATTCCAAATCATAGCCAAAGATTAAAATGAAGACCACATTCAATCGCAAAACCATTTGAAACCTCATTTAATAAATCCATTTTAGAAAGATAAAAACATTTTCAAGAAAAGTCATTCTTTAATATAAACACAATTTACTTATAAAGTCCTATCAGGCATTTTATCAACACTAATGCTGCACATTGAAATGAAAACACTTTTAAGTAATTAAAAATAAGAGAGAACCTCTATCGTTCACAATGATCATTTATTCTCAAACTAATTATTTAATATTGTTTACCATTTATCTAAAATTCAATTAATTAATAAGAAATTAGTAAAATATAAATATAAAGGCAAGTGCAGTTGCACCTACCTCGACACATTGCTCGAACGCGCTGGAACATCATGTCTTGAATATGCGCATAAGCATGTGAAAGCCGACACATGTAGTACCGTGGAAACACATCAATAACACAGTACAACACCAGAAAAAATAATTAATAACACAAAAATAAGAATTCAAAAAAATCCAATGATGTAACAGCACAAACAACAACTTTGGCGCGAAACTGCACATGACCAACAAGGTCGCTCAAAAGGGTGAATGGTAGGGAATTATGCCATAGTGCACAGGAGAGGCCACCAAAATCATCAACATGGTGTGAAGAACAGTGTGGCTGATGGCGGACCTGGTCGATTCAGCTGGGGTGTTGTGATGAGTTGCACTGTGATCAAGGGATAGAAAAGGGGGTCACATGATAGTCAGAAAGAAGTGATGCGCACCGAAGAGGGTTAGCCAGACAATATTTGCAAAGTGGTGGCACAGAAGAGGGTAAAGATATAAGGTTGGAGTTAGTCGGATAGTGGGAAGGGGAGTCAGGGTTTCGCGCCATTGCTAGTCGGACGATGTATGGGTGTTGCGCCGCTACTGGCTGGCCCAAACAAGAAAAGGGGACGGTGCTAAGGGTCTGCTTGTAGAAAAAATAGAGGGCTGATTGTGGCCAAAGCTGGTCATAGGCATGAGAGGCGCTGCATGAGGACGACTGTGTGGCGTGGGCAAGCTAGAGGGGAGACTTGAAAGGGAGGAGCTATTGTGTGCAAAGGGAGGGCCAGGAGGTGCAATGGTCAGGCACAATGAGCATGCATTTGGATGATGGGTGCACGTGGTTGGCAAGTTGGGTGTAGGGGATGCACGACGGGTGGTCACAAAGTGGAAGGGAACTTGGCTGGTGATGTCGTGTAGTTGGTCAGTGCGCAGGACAGGAGGCGCTATCGCAAGGCAGGGAGGCCAAAGCGATGGCTCGCAGGGTAGTCCAACAAGAGGGGTCTTGGTGGCAGCTCACAGGTCAGGATGGCCAGATGACGCGCCATGTGTGGAGGATTGAGGTGTGCTGGAGCAGCGTCAGAGATCCAGGGGCGTCTGGTGCTTAAAAGCTGAAGCATGAGGAGGGTAGGGGAATAAGGGATTCGGTGCTAGGTGGGTGAAGCAGGAGGGGCACGGGCTGTCATTCTATAAAGGAAAAGAGGGATACGACCCATAGAGGAGGGTGAATAGGCGTGGTAGGGATGGAGTAGTTAAGAGGTTTGCTAGGCATAGTAGGGTGTGGGATGAAGATCAGGCAGATGGGAGGAGTGAGGAAGAAGGAAAGAGAGGGGGGATAGACTTCTGGATAAAAAGAAGAAAATAAAGAGGATGATAAAATATTGAAAGAATGAAAGGAAAAAAAGTTGAAGCAAAATAATAATAATAATAATAATAATCTAATAATAATAATAATAATAATAACCTTAATTAAAAAATAATAAAAATTATTAACGAGAAAATCTTAAAATAATTTTGAAAAAATTATTTATTCAATTTATTTTTTCAGAAGACAGGAAAATTGTGTCATTTCCTAGGGCAAATCCATGCGGGCTCTCTAAAATGCATTCTCCTAGGCGTTCAGTGGTGTCAATGAAAAACATGCGTATTTTGACAAAACTCAAAAATCATTTTCTGTATTCTTCCCAATCCTCGACAAAAAAATTTCAAAACCAAAGAAAATAATAAAATAAAATTAGAAGATTGGTTGGGATGTGACAATTCTCCCCAACATAACGCTTCTCATCCCAGAGAAGCCAAAATGAACCCTTGACCCATGAAAAAAGTCATTAAGTGTCACTCACCAACAATAGTTTAAGAACATCCAGTTCATCGATCCAAACGATCATTGAACTCCCATGAAATGCAACCTATCGTCAAAACATGAAAACATTAAACACCACTAAAATGAAACCCGAAATGATACTCTGATTTTAACATGAGGAGGCCCTTGCAGACTCTCTATAATAGAAATCAATCAAAACAGAATTTTATGAGAACCGCGATGTGTCTCCACACCATAATAACTAACGTGATGAACCGAACATGAAAATATCCCACATGGACAAAAAAACCCCTCCACAAGTTGTAGAAGGGAAGGTCCCAACTGATAGAGCATCGAAACTACCTTCATCGCCATATCAACAACGATGAACCCTTGGAAGAACAAAAACCACACTACACTAAAGTCATAGATTATACCAATATCTTTTTACACCGCTAGGTTTCTCCCCACTACGTTCCCACTTCACTCTGGAATCTATTACTATAGCTCTAATGATGAAGCATCTCCAAACTCGTAGTCATGATTCGAAAATTCCCAAACATAACAAATGAACCAGAATTTTAAAAAACTCACATCCATTATAAAAATGGTTTCAATGTGGTTTGACGAGAACAGTTCATACAACTTAAGGAAATTAAACACCACAAAATGGTACAGGTGACGACTACTACATCCAATAAACACTACAAAGTAAAAACCTCAAACTGATCCCCAAACATCACTCTACTTCTGCTGACGAGATGAGGATTACTTTGATGAGTCGGGTCTAGCTTCTGTGTGCTTCATGTAAACCCCACGGAAAAATTGCTGCAAATGACCCAAACATCCATAGAACTGGTAGGGTTTCAGAGCAATCGGGCACATCGGCCTCTTGTGCCCCCATTTACCGCACTGGTTACAGATCAAGGAATTGTTTGTGAAGAAGATGACTAAGGATCTGAAGGCATCTTGATTCCACTACTTGTACCACCAGAATTAGGCTGCTTCCATTCTTCGTATCACTATCTTCTGCACTGCTTCCCTTGGACAGTGCATGATTCATCACCTCAAGTCCCCCTACCAACTCATCTTCAATGAGGAAAGCTTGACTCACCTTGTGAGGGATGTTGATTACACTAAACTCTTCCACCTTAAACTTCATATCAGGATGTAATACAAGCTCAAAATTTCGAGCTTTCACGGGATAATTTCCAACATTCCACGGTTCAAACAAAGCCATGTGCAGGAAACCAAGAAAGAATTCAAACACAGATCCATCACATTGGTGAATACTACACAACTCCATCTATTCCTCACCTTTATCAACATAGATAAGAATTATTGGATGAACGGTGACTTGAAGAACACCCAATTGAGATCTTCTTCTGGCTTGCATCGAGACACAATCTTTCACCACTTCAAGTTTGGAACTTCAAGCATAATGGTAACCAACTTCACCTTTAATTAATAAGGTGGCGTGAGTTAATAGAATATCCTCTCAATCGTCCATCGCAACACCTCCACCTCTATAAGATCTGCATTCCCATAAAAGAGGGAGGGTTCAGCATCTGAAACACGAGGACATAGTCTATGGTCTAATCAATTGGAGGATTTTCTAAAGATCCACCATCCGAAGTTGCAACTTGGGCATCCATCAAACCATTGTGGGGGTAAACACTAAGGTACAAGAAAAAAAGGATTGAGATAAAATCATGGTCATTTCCATTTCAAAATCATCATTTCACAATTATAATAATAAAACTATATAAAAAATCATTAAATTAATGAAGATGCAAATGATCCACAAAGTGAAACTAGTGTCGATGGGTGACTTAGACCTATGGTTGGCGGCCATACGCCATCCATGCCATAATCCCAAAGATCACTCTAGGGTAATGTCCCCATATCCAGATGTCTTTCCGGACAATATGAGCTCACAGAGGTCACATTCCTGGATCCCATTTCATTTACCAACATAATAAAATTCATAATAATCAAAGTACACTCCATAACCTTATATCCCCTTGTTACCCGAGGTTCAGAATGAACAAGTGTTCATGAGGTCCTTCTTGTATCTATGCCTCAAGTCTCGAAAATTTTACTCCTTCTACCACGATTACCCCAAATAATGATAGGTGCACTAAAATACAATGTCCGCTCAACCATCCTTGTTCAACCCTGACCAGGTCACCCGAGATGCTACGTGACATGGACTGAGAGGTCTACCCGATCCTCTTGGGCTGGTGAAAATGACCAGGTCATCAATAGAGGACAATTTGGAATGATCTACCCCAGTGAGAATAAATCAAGTAGTTGAAAAAGTATAATAACACAATACAAATAAACAACAAAAAAAGAAAGAACAATCAACAACAAGAAACTAACCTGACCACAACCAAAACTCATCACGACTCTGAGAGTTGCTCACCAGTCCACAACCATCTCTCACTCTGATGAGTAAGCTCAAGCCAAACCTACAAAAAAATTGAAAATAAGAAAACACTATAGGCATGAGCATTAAAACTCAGTAGGCTTGGCCAACAAATTATTCCCAATAAACTACCTTTGAATAATTTTCTTTACTAATTCCATGTTTGAACTAAATTATATAAAACATGTTTTTAAACAAACACACATTAATTGATAAAATATATAATAGTCCGGTGAACATTTAATTTAAAAACATGTTTAATGTTTCAATGAAATAGGTACCTTTCATTTTAGAAAATTTTAATGAACAAATTAGAAATACAAATTTTAGTTTCTATAAAAAAGGAAAACCACACACAACACACAACACATCCTAAGGGCAATGTAAAAAGTGGAACCCATGGTCCAGCAACCGAACTAGACCTTTCAATCCTCCACCACATAAAAATAAACACATAGGAAAAAATGGGACAATTCAATGAGATTGTAAACAATCTAGAACAGGAAATACATCCAACTCATCATGAAGTCATTTCCTACCCAATGACGTCATAATGCCATAACACATGGTTTTCCCCTACATGACATAATAAAGGGCCCAATCTCATATCACTGATAACAAAACACCTATCTACTATGTTCCACTAGCTAGTGTGTAGTATAAACTAGTGCAACAATCAGTCTTAAATGATTCCCTTACTATGTTACGTTCCCATGTCAAAACATGAAATAAAAAGGGGTGACTCAGCAATGTCAATTTGGTAACCAATCAAAATACCCAAACATCACACAAAACTCACAAATTCAAGGTACACAATATTACCACCCCTGAGTCACCCGAAAGAGTGTTATCAAAAGAGTTAATTTCTTTAAAGTTTCAAACAGGCCTTAACTAACCACTCAACACCAACCTACTTTCATAAAAACCAACACTCGCCAACTAATTTCCAAATAATCAAAGTAAAACCACTTTCAACCTCAAAATCATTTGAAAACTCATTTAAGAAATCCATTATTGAATTCTGAACACATTTTCAACCCAGTTTGATTTTTAAAATAAACACAATTTACTTATAAAGTCCAAACATGCATTTTATCAATACTAATGATGCACATTTAAAAGAAAAAACTTTTAGGTAATTCAAAACAAGAGATAACCACTATACTTCATAATGAACATTTATTATAAAACTAATTATTTAATATTGTTTACCCTTAATATAAAATTCAATGAAATAACATAAAATTGGAAATTTCTAAATATAAAGGCATGTGTAGTGAGGACATACCTTGACTCATAGCTCAAACACACTGGTGTGTTGCACTATGCATAGGCGCATAACATGTGCAAGAAAACTCCTATAGTACCACATAAAAACCTCTCTAATATGTTCAAACACCCACAAAAATAATTTAAAACACAAAAATATTAATTCACAACAATACAATGAAGATGCAGCACAAAAGGGTTGTAAAAATGGATGAATGGTTAGTTTCGGTGCCATGGTGCATTGGAAAGGTCACCAACATCATCAACAGTGGTGAGAAGATTGGCATGGTAGAGAACAGACATGGTTGAAGCAGCTGGGGGGTTGCGATGCATCACATGATGATTGAGGGACAACAACGGGGTCACACGACAGTTGGAAAGTAGTGACGTTCACCGGTGGGGGATGGTCGGACATCAGGTGTGAAATGGGTGTGAAACAGAGGGTGAAGATGCAGTGGGGGTCGGTCGGACAGCTGGAAGTGGAGTTGGGGAGTCGCGCCACTGCTACCCGGACAACACAGTGGCGTTGTGCCGCTACTGGCTAGTCGAAATAGGGAAACGGGACAGGGCCAGGGGCATTCTCGTATGAAAAAAGGTGACTCCCCTATGGAAGGAGCTGTTCAGATTCACGGGAGGCGCTTCCATACGATGGCTGCATGTCGGGGCATGCCTGAGGGGTGAGTGTACAAGGATGAGTCGTTGTGCATAAAGGGAGGGACAATGGGTGCACCGTTCAGGTGAAATGAATAGGGAGCATGCCGATGGGTGCAGGAGGTGGGTCAACTAGGTGTAGGGGGGTCAGGGTGGGAGGTCGCACAGTAGAAGGGTGCTTGGTCAGTGTTGCAGATTAGTAGGATGGCATGCTAGGAATGAGGCATTGTCGCAAGGCAAGGAGGCCAGAGCGGTGACCCGTAGGGCAGTCCAACAGGAAAGGTCAAGGCAGCGGCTCACAAGGCAGGATGGCTAGAGTTTGTGATGGGTGTGGAGGCTGGAGGCAGGCTGGTGTAGTGTCATCGATTCAGGGTGGTGGTGGCATTGTGTAGTCCTAACAGGTGGAACCTAGGGGCATGGGGGAGCTGGTGCAAGGCAGTCAAAGAAGGCGGGGCGTGGGCTGACGTGCAGAAAGGGAGACAGAGGGAGACAGACCGTGAAGGTGGGAGAAGAGGTGCGACATAGACAGAGTAGGAAGGAGGTTTTCCAGGAGGAGTAGGGGTTCATGATGAAGTGCAGGTAGAGGGGAGGTGCTAGGAAGAACGAATGAGAGAGGGGAAAACAACGTAGAATGGAAGATTAAAAAACAGGATGAATAAATAAGTAATTAAAGAAAGTAAAGAAATGTAAAAACAAAACAAAATAAAAATAAAAATATAGTAATAATAATAATAATAATAATAACAATAGTAATAATCATAATAATGATAATAATAAAAATAATAATAACGTTAATTGCAACAATAATTAAAATTATTAACCATGAGAATAATTAAATAATGAAATTAACATTTATTTATTCATTTTAATTTTTCTGAAGATAGGAGGACTGTTCCATTACCTAGGCCAAGCCGCGTGGGGTCTGCAAAACGCTCTCCACCCAAGTGCTTAGCGATGTCAACTCAAAATCATGCATTTTATGAAAATACTCAAAAATCTGTATTCGGGATTCAATCCAATGATTGAAAAAAATTTAATACTAAAGACTATAATAAAATAAAATTAATAGATATGTCGAGGTGTGTCATATTGTGAAGATATTCACTAATTTTTTTCAAGGGGAATTTTCTAATCTTCCACCTAAAGGTGATATTTAATTATAGATTGATCTTATACGTAGGTTGTTTCCAATTTCTAATACTCCATTGAGAACGGTTGTTATAGAGCTTGATGGGTTAAAGAAACAACAACAGGAGAGTCTGGATAAAGGGTTTATATGACCAATTGCTTCACCATGGGGTGCACAAGTCCTCTTCATCAAGAATAATGGTGATTCAATTCACCATAACATTGATTACCATGATCTCAAAAAAATAAAAAAAATAAAAATAATCATTTGAAATAATTGATGAATTGTTTGATCTGGTTTGGGAGCACAATACTTCTCTAAGGTGGATCTCTGGTCGAGATATTAATATGTTAGGTGGAAGAAGAAGGATATCTCCTTGTATGCATTTCTCACAAGGTACATGCACTATGAATTCATATTAATTTCATTTAGACATAATAATCCTCCAGAAATCTTCCTAGCATTGATGAATAGAGTATTTAGAGGTTGCCTCAATAATATTTTTGAAGTCTTTATATATGATATTCTAATATACTCCAAAATCATAGAGGAGCATTAGAGAAATCTAATAACATGACTAGAGACCTTATAAAGGGAGAAGATCTATGAAAATTAAAAAAGTGTGAGTTCTAGGTGACGGAAGTCTCAATCTAGGTTCATAACATCATTTGAAATGGGATATATATGGATCCCACCAAGACAAATGAAATTGAGTGGGGGTGAGGCCAAAATGTGTTACATATATCCATATCTTCCTTGGGATAGCTGAATATTATAACTGATTTGTGAAAAATTTATCATGATTTTAAAATGCTCTAACCATGATAACTCGAAATGGAGTCATTTTTTCAAGGAATGATGTAGGTGAAGACATATTCAAGGAGTTGGAAAACTGGCTTATCCTTTCTCTTGTGGTCACACTCACAAAAATTAGAGAACATTCTATTGTATTTGATGATGCTTTGAAATAGAGCCTAATCTGTGTGTTGAAGAAAATAATGAAAAATTCATTGCATATACTTCAAAAAGATAAATATTTATAGAGAATAACTATCAAAAAAATGGATCTGTAGTTGGCTGTAGCATTATTTGTTTTGAATATTTGGAAAAATTACCTGGAAGACACTCTACGTATAAAGGATCACAAAGCTATTTTATTGATATGAATTGCGAAGAAGATAATTTTCTTAGACATTATGAGTAAATAAATTTCAATCATAAAGGAAGGAACATCATAAATCCTTTCACAAACAATTGAACAACCATCAATTATAGAGGGGTTAAATAATTCTCAAACATATAATGTGGGAATTTAGAGAAAATTGGAAACTAACTGAAAATTGAAATCTAGGGAGTTCAATTGTAATGAAGAATAAATTGTGAGAATTGGGTGAACACTATGGTTTCCATCAAATCAGTATATAAAGAAAGAACTTTTGGATAATTCACATTGTTAAAATTTCTCCATTCACCTAGGAAATAAAAAGATTAATAAATATATTTGAGGGAATAATTGGTGGGATGACATGAAAACGGAGATCTCCGGATACACCTCAAAGTACCTCGTATGTTAGAATGTAAAGGTTGAGTGCTATAAGTCTGTGGGTAAGATGAAACCATGACCAAATACAATAGGGAAATGGGAGAAAATAACTGTGGACATTGTGATTGGACATCTAAAAACATGCAACGGAAAAAATTCAATCCAGGTTGTTGTGGATTATCATAAAAATACTACACACATAATTTAAAATATAGAGGATTTTTTATTGGATCAACTGGGATGCATATTCATCAGATAAATGGTATGATTATAAGGTGTGACACTTTATATTATATCCTATTAAGATGTATGATTCACCTCTAGTGTGTGGAAGAGTCTTTAACATGCTCTAAATACTACGCTGAAAATCAGTACAAGTTATCATACTCAATATTATGGCCAATCTGAGCGAACTATCCAAACATTAGAGTACATGATGAGAACATGCACAAATAACATTAAAAGAAGGATGTGATCAACATATTCCTATTGATTAGTTATCTTACAACAATAGTTTCAACTCAAGAATCCAAATTTAGATTTATGAATCCCATTATGGTAAGATATGGATAACATCGACATGTTGGGATGATAGTGGGTAATAAAAACCTCTAGTTATGGAAATGGTATATGAAACGATGGAGAAGGTAAGGACCTTACTTCAGCACATCAAAGCTATCCAAATAAAACAAAAGATCTATGTTGACCATCATTGATAATACCTAGAGATTGATGTTGGAGGCATGGTATTCCTCTACATATCACCATAGAAGTGAGTTATGATAATTGGAATGAGGGGAAATCTTGTTCCATGGTACGTCGACCCTTTTGAGATTATGGATCACATGAATGCAGTGGCCTATCAACAAGTACTACCACAAAACATACCTAAAGTAAATGATGTGTTCAATGTTTCACTATTAAATGAGTACATACAAGACCCATCACATGTACTCAATCCAGAGGTGGTACCATTAGATAATGAACATTCCTTTGAATAGTAGCGGGAGGAGATTGTAGATCAAATTTAAAAAGTGATATTAAATAATATGATCCCCCACATCATGGTGTTGTCGAAAAAACACATGATTTAATAAGGAACCTAGAAACCAGGGGAAGTGATGAGGTAGAGTTACTGACATCCGTTTTAGTGTGGGAAAATGAAATTTCAAGGGCGAAGTTTCTTAAGGGGGGTAGTTGTAATAACCCAACAATTCCTGAACAATGTTCCTTTTATTTTAAATGTCTTATGGATATAGAAACCACATGAACTCATATTATTTTATTATATCCTATTTTATTTAAATGACCGTTATGTATCCTTACCATTGATATGATATCCATTGAATGGTGATCAATTGAATAGTATAAATATAGGGTTTTAACAATTCATTTTGACACATTCAAAGGAACAGATGGCCATAAAAATTAAGACCATACCCTATGAATTCAATTAATCATAGATTCTAAGGGAGATTTAATATTTGGGTTTTCTCTAAATGAAGACCAAGATTAGATCCAACAACTTAAGCATGAGAAAAATAGTTTACATGAGAAGTTCAAGTTCATCGAAATCATGGCCCAAACCATGTTCACTAAATGACCCCATGGAATACCCACAATAATACACCCTACTCAAAGGGAATACATTCGCGTAATAAAGGGATATGTAACAAGTCTATATATTATGATTAATTAAATTATTTATTTATAGAATAACAAATATACTTTTATTACATTATAGTTACATTTAAAATGATTTTCAATGACCAAAATTTGTTTTTGGTTAATATTAAAATTTAATAAAAAATATATTTTGAATAATTAATAGAATTTTATATAAAATACCCTTTTTAATATAAAAATTTAATTGATTAATTTATATTAAATATAAATTATCATATTTGTTTTATGGTGTCAATTTTAATTTTTATGAAGATTCGAAATATGTTTTTATCAAAAACCATCAATTTTAATTAAATTATAATTATTATTATTATTATGAAAAGTTACTTTTTTGAATTTTTTATATAAAATGAATATTAATTTTCAGTTTAGGGTATTTATATTATCCATCAGTGAATTTATCATAATTTTTTGTGCCAATCTAATTTTATGGTAAAAATTAAATACTATATAAATATATAATATGTTTTATTACATCAAAATGACCCAGTAGTGTTGTAATAGAATAATATAAAGGGTATATTAGGCCATGCATATTTTTAATTTAAAAATTATATAATTTTTTTTATTTAATTTATTTTGTAAATCCACAGTGAATTATATGAGGAATTTAAAATGTATTATGATATTAAAGTCATTTCCATGAATGTGTTACTAACCTCCTCAAAAGTAAGAGACACCTTTTAATATTATTAGCCATTTTCCATTTAAAATAATTTATACCACTACCCTTATCTAGAAACCATGTGCATAAACCATGGTACATTTGTGGTTTTGAAGATTTTAGTGTGTAGGATCTAAAACCAAAATAAAAAAATTCTCCCACCATTCCTATATAAATCCACCCTAGAAACCATTACCCTACACTCAGACTCTATGAATATCAACCAAACCCTTATAAATACTTACTATAGTCCTCTTAATACACCCATTATATCCCATCAAGACTCTCTATGCTTTTGGGATCACACATCCTAGTGAGGGATCCTTACATTCCTCTCTTCCTTTTAATTCACGAACGTTGTTTGAAATTAGTATTTTTAATTTCAATTGATTATATTTTCATCATTTTATAGTTGATTCCCTAAAATCCAATTGTTGTTATTTTAATAAGGGATAATTTATCATCACCCACTTAGACCCTTACCAACATTGTTACAATGTTGAAATTTTGTAAAGGATCTCTCTCTCCTCATTTCATTTTCAAGCACTCCATTCATATTATGCATCATAAATTCCATTTAATATGTTGGGATATTATGTTAGATGATACTATCACTATCTGTTTTATGTATAAATAATGAGAGACCAATTTCTGTCTCATCCACCCATCTTATGAATTTCTATATGATGCCTTTTTGATTCTGAAACGGCACCACAATTTTCCATGCCAAAAGCATCGTGTAATGAATACCAAACTTGATCCACTATTAAATGAATCCACCATTATACACATATATGTGATGATTGGGGACATAATTGTATTTATTAGATATTATTTTATCAAGTAATAAATGATCATGTTTAATGAATTCATGTTTTATGATCATTATGGAATACTTAAGCATGAGAGTATAATTTTTATGATAGGTGCAGCCTGATAGAACTCCAATTCATTAGGTAATTTATAGTATCAAGATACATAATGTTAGGATAGGGTTTTACTAATTACATTATATGACATTTATACTTCATGTTGGGACATGGTTTTACTAGATTCTTTTTTTAATTATGTCGTGTTTTATGTTTTTTCCACATTACTATGTTATGATGATCATGATATATAATGCATTTAAGTTATTTTTTATCTTATTATACATTGATATAACTACTTCATAACATGTAGTTTATTCATCATGTTATTCATTATTTACTCCCTTACTAGGCCTTACATTTCAGACCTTTCTTATGTATGTCCTCATGTTATCCCATTAAATGATATGTATGAAGGAATGTTGGGGTCACATAAAATAATTTTTAAATTATGATGTTTTGTTTTATGTCATAAGTTCTCATGTAATATTCCTAAACCCCAAATACACAATAATTATCAATAATCGAAGTTATATAAATTACATATTTATTTAATAAATAATGTATAAATATGAAATTAAGAGCCCAGATACTACATTGATGTCGAAAAAACATTCATCCCCTGGAAATATTGAAATTTATTAGACACTTACTTGTAGTGGATGTACGAAGAAGATTTTTATTATTCTAAATGTATATAAGTAAAATATTTTGTAATAAAATATTGATCTACATGTTGTACACAAAGTGAAATATTTAATTTTTATTTTGATATTTTTATTTTGAAGTGTGGAGTTTGAAAAAGTTACTGAGTGGATTAAAAAATCACTATATGGTTCTCATTCATTATTGGAAACATTCATTTGAAAGTGGAGTTCAATATAAGAGGGGTTTATTACAAACTCATTATTAAATTTTTATAATAAATATTTTTTATCAAGATTGTGAATATAATGAAAATAAATTTGTCATTATCAAGAGGAATTACATTGAATGTTTTTATTAATTAATGTATTTATAATTTTAGATTTCATTTATTGGATAATTAAACTACATTTTGTACTATAAATTCATCCAAAGAAAATCATTTCTATGTCATTTAAAGTATACTTGTGAATAATAGAAGAAATGTTGATTCAAATATGGTAAGATCATTTTAACATTGATCTGATTTGAAATTAAACACGCATGACATGAGGAAAGTGAAGAAGGAAACTAAGGGGTTAATTAATAAATATTTGGAGTTTAATGTATATTAATTTTAAGAGGATGTAATAATATTATTCTATATTTTTTGAATCACATTTCCAATTTATCTTCATATAATAAACCCACCATTTAATGAATAAAATAACTCTATATATTTAAGAAACACTTAATTATTGTGTGGCTTTTATGGACTGATAATATATAAAATTTTTATATATAGATGAAGATTAGTATAATGACATTATATATTATGAATCCATATGTGGTGACAATTTTATTTTGGAAGAAACAATTTTTTCTTGATAAGGGAGAAAAATGTGTATCATTGACTATAAAATAGGTATTCTATATTACAATTAACAATTTTTTTAAACTATTAATTAGGATAATTCATTAAATAGTAGACATTATTGAAATAGTGAAATAGAAAATCTTGATTCAATGTGAATATAATATCAATCAATTGATGTAAATAATCTAGTTAAAATTATATGATGAAGAATATATATATCCTTAATAATATCATACATGATATGGTTGATAGAAGTGATGTGATACTGTAATCCATTTGAAAACAAAATCAATTGGAAGGTGGCATTAATTAACTATTACCATCACATGTCTCTCAGACACATTAGTTGAACCTTGGTGTCTAAAAAATTCATTTAAAAGGGTGATGCATAAAATACCCTGTCCCCCTTAAAGTTGACTTTATATTTGGATATTTATTACTTTTTAATTATTATTTTTATTTTTTTAATAATAGAAATAAGTTACTATTCAGGGGGTAAAGAAGTATTTCAATAGAATAGTCTGGTAATCTCTCATCTCAATGTATAAATTTATTTTATTTTTTTGTGCTTCATTCAAAAATTAAATTTTAGTCATGTTATATTAATGTGTATTTAGATTTATCAATTATAGGTTTTGAATTGTTAATTTATGATATTATAATATGTGGATTAGGAAGCCCATTAAAAATTAATATTTAATGAGGAAAATATAACATAGAAAATTTAAGAGTTATGTTAATTTGCAAAAATAGTTTTGGAAATAGAATAACTTCATAAGAAATAATTTATATTGGTGATAATGATATCCTAATTTGGGATCATGGTTAACAATGAAAACATTTTCAAGTTGGAAACACAAAAATAGGGATATTATTATAACGAAAAGATGAAATATTATATTTTTAGTAATTGTATGTTAGTTAAATGTCACAGGTTGTGTATGGATGTTTTTACTGATTTATTGTGAGATTTTCTATAGAAATTATACAGCTCATGGAAATAGTATTTTCATGCCATTGATATTAGTTTCTGAATACAACTAGTGCTGAAATATAAAAAACTGACAATTCCTTAAAATTTTATACGATTAATTTTTATTATAATTTGATTCATTCCGCTAGTGACAAAATATGATATTTCATGAATGATGTTTGATGGAAATTTATTTTTTCTTTTGTTTCATATTACATTTTTTGAATTTGTTTTAATACTATTAATGAGCCTTTGGTTTATTTTTGTTCTTTTTTAGCTCTAATTTTCATGGCTTGGAAGAAATTCAATTAAATGACTTGTTTAGCAACAAAACTCAACTAATGGGATTGTTCTATATCTACCTACTATTAAAAATATATAGGGTCATGATTTTGGAATCATAAATGGTTTACTAAACTATAATATATTATGAATTTTGAATGTTTATTACATTTTATACTCATATATATGTTTTATTATGTTTTAAATAAAATTAACCTATTATGATGTAAAGTAAGATTTCATATATTGATATCTAGAATCGTGATATTTTGAATAAAAAAGATGATGTGCCTATATACTGATGGTGTGGTTATAATTTTAGGAACCAAAAAATATTATTATAATTTCCATAGTTGATATACATTTAGATTTGAAAATAAAATTGAATTTTAATTAATGGGTTTTGAAATTTAATTTCTGTTTGATTTATAATTTTTTAATTCAAAAATTCATGGTATATTATGTATTTATTTTTAATGAATAAGGGTATGAAACACAATATGTAATTGAAATATGTTATGGAATTAATAAATATATAATCAATGTTGAGTATCATTGAATACCTCAAATAATAATATATATTTTGACAAATATGAATTTAATTATAGATCACTATTGAATGATTGAACTACTATGTGTATCATTAATGACATGGAATGGAAGAATAAAGAATAATGTAAAATACCAATAATAGTATTGTGTTGTACCTAAATAGGTAATATAATAACTTTTACATGTATATAATATATATTTCAATATCCTTATTAAAAAAAATTAGTTGGATAGATAAAGAGGTCATTATAACACTCCAAGAACTTTTCAAATAATTTTATTACAAATTAATTTTATTTTTTGATATTTATTAATTTGATGTGAAACTCTAAATAGTTATATATATATATATATTAAAACAAAAATTCAAACATTCCATTCACATGGAACAATGACTTCCCGTATGTTACAAAGAACTTTGATGCTTCTACAAAAAATAATTTTACCATTATAATTATCTAAATGAGATAATTATAATATATACATTAAACATAGTAATTTGAATAGTAATAAATACTTTTATTTTATTTTTTATATTGTTTTTATGTAAATAAAACATATTTATAATGAATGATACTATATTTATGAATTTCTATATCTTTTTAAAAATAATATGAACTACACTTTTTATCCTTTATGAAAAAATATATAATTACCATTTAACACATTGAGAAATTTAATTTGTTAAAATTAACTTAATTTTTTAATTTATAATTCCAAAATTATCTTGGGTTATTTGTTGATATTTTAATGGGAAACCACAATTTTTTATGTATAGTGAAAAATACATCTTTTAGGTTAATAAACAGCATTTTTGTATAAATAATAAAGAACGATAAATTATATTTTAAATTGTTTTAAATTCACACTAGATAAATTATAAATCATTTTATAAAATTAGCGTTCATTATAATATAATTTACTTTCATGTTGAATATAAAAACATAATAATCAATTCAACATCTTTTACATTAACAACCTATAATTTCATCCCATCTGTGGGATAAACATTAATAATAATTTTGCAACTTATGTGAATAAATTTTAAAAAAAAACTAAAAAATTTTAATTCACATAATATTTAGTGTCTCACATGATCCACATTATTTTTTACAAAAAATATTAGTAAAATTGATTAACATTAATCACAACTGTTAATCTCCAAGTATGTGTAATTAATGATTAAGCATAACATTAGGAGACCAAATGACCTATCCATTGGTCCCAAACCCAATTTATGGACATATTTCAGAAATAAACCATCCATTTTTTATTTTTATTAGTTTTTATGTATTGTTTCAGGTAACAACATGTGTAAACCTAAATTTTTTTCAAAAATTCCATGTATGTCCTACTATTTCAATAGAAAAAGACTCCATATCTCCCACATCCCCAATGCTCTAAATCCACTTTGTATTCACCATGCTCTCCCAATTACTCATCCTATAATCAATCACGCACATATATAATTGTTCCCCTATAATGAAATAAATACAAGGAATCCTTTTGGAACAAACCAAAAGGAGTTACCAAATTAAGAGGGAATGTCCACTCTCAAGACATTTATTTTATTTTCCTTCTACATCCCATTAAAATAACTTTATTTTATGATATTATAACAACCCAATTATAAAACATATTCTATTATTTTTTATGTATATTTTTTAACATTAACATGAAAAAATAAATATTATTATTTATTATTATGTGCCTAAATTTTATTCAAAGATAAATATCCAAAAATTAAATATTCTCATGATTTGTTATATTTTTAAATGCATCCATGATATGTTTTGTGCTTAAATTCAACCGTGATATGTCATGCTATATTATTCATCCAAAAAATAATTTTTCTCGTGCTGCATCCAAAAAATAAATATTAAAAAATTAAATTTTATTTCCTTCTACACCACATTAAAATATCTTTGAGACTCATGAATTTCTATGTACCAAAATTGTTTTTGAGGTGTGCATACATACATTCTACTTGATATATCATGAATATCCCATATTTTAATGACATTATAAACTTGATGTCATTTATTTTTCATATATGGAGAGCATGATATCATTTTACTACTGATAAGATATTTTCAAAATAATCTCAATTATTTTCAAACTTATTTAGTTAGATGATTCATTTGATGAAATATTGAAACTAATATATCAAGAAATTAAATATATTTATTTCACTAAGGAAATTAAATATATATTAATTTTTGTAGCCTACTTATACTCTTTTTTATATTACATTTTTATGAATGTGTTTTTTAGAAATCCCAGCATTGCCTTATCTTCATACAGAAATCTATGTTTCCTAAAAAGAGTTCCACGAATATTATATTATACACCTAAAATAAATAAAATACACTTTTACCCTTTTGTATTTTTTTGTTTCTTGAAAATTAATCTTCTTGTCTATTTCCTAACGAGGAATTTTTCAATGGTTATTATAGTGACAAAATGAATGTTCTTTTTACCTCATATGACATGTTTGTATTTACGAAACTCAGAATTCAGCAAAGATTTAATTTCAGGTTTAAATACATAATTCATAATAAACTTTTTTAAATAGGTTTTAATGAAATAGTTTTCAATATGATTGTATACATTTTTAAGGAAAATAGTTTAAAAAAATTATAAATAGTTTTTTAATGTTTTTAAGAAAAATGTTTTTGAAAATAATTTTATGCTTTATTTATAATCCTCAAAGAAATTTTTTTTGTCAAAAGGTATTATGATTTTATCAGACTTTTTAATGAAGAAATAATATTTTCTTGAATAAATTTTTTCACAATATTCTTGCATGATTTTTTCCATCTAACATAACATTCAATGGTGTTACTCACGACCTTTTAAGAAATGATCCAGTGTTTCCGTTCATATTCTTTCTGGAATGGTGTATGTTTTAATGGAATGATTCTTAAGAAAAAAATTTCACTTAAATATGCTTTATTATTCCGAAACCATATTTTTTACATAGCTTATGCTTTCATGAATTTATTATGAGGAATATATCATTTCCTAGGATATGATGTGATGAAATGTTAATGATAACTATTTCATTTATTATGTTATAATTTTTTGTTTCTAAAAGCCATCTCTTGTAATGGGGAATTATGTGATTAATGTTTTACTATGTTGTGTCACATGTGTGAATGATTTTATTATGACATAGGAATGGCCAATATCTCCTTTGGATTCATTGGGTAATTAAATGTTTTGTGTGACCTAAAATGATACACAAGTTGTTTCTCATGACTAAAAACAATAAATTACATGGGTTTTATCCCAATCCTAAAATAAAGTCGTTACACATGTTGAATCTCATTCCAAAAAAAAGAATGCAAATAATTTGTATCTCATGAAAAATGAACGAGGTTACCCAGGTTGTAGTCGGATCCTAAAAATATAGGTTACATGGGTTGTAGGATAAGCCTAAATGATATATGCTACATAGGGTTTATCCCAAACATAGAAACAAGATGGTTAATGGGTTTTGGCCCAAGTCTAAAACAAAGAAGGGACATGTGTTATATCCAAAGGATAACAATAACAAGGAATATGTTTTATATACCAAGCTTAAAATAAAGAGAGTACATGGGTTATAGCACAAGCCCATAAACAATAATGTACATTGGTTGTAGACCAAGACTATAAGTACAAGTATACACAGGTTGGTAGCCCAAGACCGCTGTTGGTACATTGGAACTACCAGAATCCTATCATGTTATAACGGTCATGGTAGGTATCCCTGACATAAAATTTTATATTCGTATGTGTATGAAAGAAATTACATGTCTTATTCCTCAGTGATGTGTTCATATATTATGTTATATAGTTACTTATGATTTATTCCTTCTGAACTACCATGATATATCTCATAAATCATGTTTACAGTATTCAATATGCAGGGTGTGATCTACTAATGTTATGATCACATTTTCATACCTCTATGTTCATTATTTGTCATATATTTCTCCCATTTATAGTATAAAATTCATCTAAGCACTCCATTTTTTATGTTTTCATTCCCTAGGTTATGAATAATGGATCTTGGTAGATGTACAAAAGGATAGATCTTCTATGGATATGTTTAATATCTTTCACCTTGATAGAATATTTTGAATAAATATTTCCATAGACAAAAATCTATTATTTTCTTCTTTCATGTATTTTTGTAATGTACAAAATATTCATCTTAAATGATTTAATGTCTATATATTTTAAGCTCAATTGGATATAGTTGGTGTAAAATCAATGTTTTATTCAACCTTTTGAAAGAAGGATTAGAATACATTTTGAGTTTCCCTGATATATTTCTATGGATATGTCTAGGGTTATATCAATGGTTAAGTTTAAGGATGATTTAACATTTAGAAACTATCATGAAATATTGTTAAATGATAGAGTGAGTGGTTTTCTAGAAATATTCAATGTCTAAATTCTACAAGTGGGTGAGGCTCTAGAACAAATATAACTAGTTGTAACAACATTTAAATGATGTTTCGTTCCTAACTCAGGGTATTCTTTTATATGCAAATTGTTTTACGACACACATTGTTTTACACAACTAAGGTATATGATTTAGGAATTCAAAAACACATCTGAAACCATCATAAATGATTTAGATATATTTGGATACGAATAACCTATAATAAACCTAATTATTCATAAATTACATAATGTGGAATAATTTAGAATCCTTTAAGTGAATTATCATGAGTATCTTGTACCTCTCTTTGATAATTGTTTCTTACTCTATATTTTGTGGATTCAGTTAATGGATGGAACCCCATTGAAAAAC
Source organism: Viscum album (assembly GCA_963277665.1). Classification (NCBI taxonomy): domain Eukaryota; kingdom Viridiplantae; phylum Streptophyta; class Magnoliopsida; order Santalales; family Viscaceae; genus Viscum; species Viscum album. Next base: position 1,554,478,024 of record OY728131.1, read on the forward strand.
ATTAATGATGATTTTGAGGGGCAATGTAACAATTTATCTCTTGATGGTCCAAAAGCATTGGGATTTTGAATGAAAAACATTTTTGTTATTCTCACAGAACTTTCTCATACTATGAATCATGAGGAACATCCAAATGATCAATTGATGGAACACCTTTCTATTGTGTTCTTCATTTGGAAACATCCACCTTCCTTCAACGGTCTTCTAATCCACCTGTTTTTTACACTTTATTTATAAAAATAAAAAAATATTTTCTATTCTCTAGTGTTTGGATCATGATAAAGTCATATTGGTTGTTTATCAGTTAGAATTTTGGGCAGACTAGTGATGGACTCCGATCGAGAATACAAGGATTAATGATGAAATTGAATTCATTTATTGGGATGAGGTCATGAACATATTATTCAAATAAGTACATTTTCCAAATTCTTTGTATGAAAATGGAAATGGAGTACCGTGAGTTGAATAAAAATGAGTATGAATCTATCAGTTCCTAAGAAGAAAATTTCACAAGACATGAGAGGTACACTTCTAGTATTATCATCTAACTAGATTGTATGCTTGATAAGTTCTTTATTTTATTAAATCCTAGTTGTATATGGGATTTGGACATAATTTATTTTGGTAGCTATAAATAGATTGTGTGTTGCGAAATCAATGATGAAAAATAAGTTGGAGTAATGTATCAATATCATGGGTTTAACAAGAAAAAAAATATGGAGTTTAAAGGAAAATTAAAAATCCATAGAGATAAAAATAAGGGCCTTCATTTATTCTCTAAGCGTGGAACGATGCATGGAGGGAATTGTCTTAATGGGACCAATAATTTTTTTAACCTTGTAAATTAAGGAAATCATTTTATTAAAAGACGGAGTGATTGGAAAAAGTTAAAAAAATGATGATAATAATGAGAAAACTCCCCAGGATTTAACTTATACATTTTAGTGATTCAATTGTATGGATTTTAGTCATCCCAACAAAAGTGGTCCAAAATCCAATGGTTAATAATGATTATTAGTGAAAAAAACCTCTATTTAAAATAGATAATGGGACAAAATATGATATCATAATTGATGAATTGAACCATGTTAATTAAGAATTACATATCCTTAAATATTTTGTTAGGAATTTTATTTTTGACTTTCTTTGAATAGTCTTAATGAAAGTGTTATTGTTCATTATTTTATGAGGTTTCATGTGAATACATTTACATACATGGATTATGGAAAAATTATATCACATTTTATATTCTATTAGTACATATATGGACATAAGTTTATAATAATTATTTCATTAATATGATAACTTATTTAAAGAATACTTTTTGAATCATATTTTTCTTGGGGTATGAGGATAAAAAGTTAGGGAACATTCATGTTAAAATTTAAATGATGTCAGTATGATTTTAGTTTTATCCTTACATATAGGGATTTATGCATATTTTATAGTCTAATCAAACTACATTTTATAGAAGGTAAATAATAAAAATGGGATGGCCTATCATAGGACTCAAGATATTTTAGTACTTATGAATAAAAAAGTGATATTCCTCTCAGAGAAAGAACTGAATTTGATCATGGAACAAAAAATGGCAAAGGTCTTCTGAAATAATGAAATTATATCTTTTCATGTAAATTATTTAACATTTTTAGAAATTATCTTGAAAAAAAACATATTACTAGTTCATTATTTTTGAATGATTCAGAATGTCCCTTAGTTCTTTGATGATTTATGGCTTTATGATTCTTAAATTTATCATGACTGCATTCCCAATCACACTACATCATAACATGAGGGTAATATTTCTCTCCCATATACATTTTTTCACTTCCAAAAATTGTTTTACTATAAGGAAACCTAGTTGTATGCTAATATGGGCAATCTGTATGGCTCCAACATCCATTTTTAAATGATGCTTTTGTTTTTAATTATATTATGTGAATTTATTTTAAATTTCCTTTAATGTGTTCAAACATTAATAAAACATATTAATTTTGATGAAAAAATTTCATTGTGGGGGGGGGCGTTGAATGTCACATACAGAAATTTTGTGATTTTTCTTCAAATTAATTTATATTTTTTTATTTTAAATTTATGTCAAGATTGAAATATTGATATATATATATATATATATTAAAACATTATGTCAAAAATCCATTTCACATGGAACATCGATATGATCTATATTACACGTAACTCCAATTCTTATAAGAAAAATCATTTTACTGGTAAAATTATTAATATTAGATAATTATATCATAGAAGTTATACATAGTAGTATGAATAGTAATAATTAATTTTACAATATTTATTATAGTGTATTTATATAAAAAATGATATTGAAAAATAAGGATATAATTTTTTTCATGTCTTTATATTTTAAAAAATATTACGAACATCACATCATGCCCTTCAATGAAAAAAAATAAATTTCTAAAAATTTAGAAATTCAATCTGATAATATTAAACTCATTTTTAATAAATAATTCCATAAATGTATTTTAGGGACTTGTTGGTATTTTTTGTTTAACATCATTTTTTGATTTGTAGTAAAAAAATATATATTTATGTTAAAAATTGTCATTTTGTAAAATGATTTATTAATGTTAAATTATATTTCAAATATATTTTATGGTCAAATTAGTTCAATAATAAATATATTAATACAATTTCGGTTACTGTAATCATTTTAAATTTTAAATTAAATATAAAAAAGTAATAACCTTTTGAAAATCTATCTACTTTAACGACCCATAATTTTATGACATTTGAAAGATTATCAATAATATTAATTTTTACTTGTATGTGATATTTCGTTTTATAGACTAACATAAATCCTTATAATAAGTATATTATTTATAGTCTAATAATATGAACTTCTTTTATTTGAAAAAAATGAATAATAAAAGTGAATAAAATTAATGATAGCCATAAAGGTCAAATTAATCATAATAAGGGACTAAACCTTAATATTTCCCTCCAAAATTACCTATATAGTTTTAAAATACACAATAGATAGAAATATTTCATCCATAAAACATCAATTAAATTTTTGGTTGTTTTGGTATTACTTTTGATCAGTAATAACCTCATTATACTATACTTGTTTTGAAAAATTTCTAGTGTATCCTTTTCATTCCCTATAAAAGGCCACCACATCTCCCACACCCTCACACGAATAGAACTACATAAGATTATCAATTATATTACAATTATATTTTTCAAAATATATACATTACTCATAGAATCCATCCCTTTGGCGGAATACAATCTAAGGAATCCTTTTTCCCCAAACCAAAAGGTGTTATCTGATTAAGAGGTAATGTATTCTCTCAAGTCATTTTCATTTATTTTATTTCACCAACCCATACAAAATTAATTATTCTAGGATTATATAAAAAAAATTCCTAAATATAATTTTATTTTTTATTTAAATGGCTCAAAAAAAATTATCCACACCACCATCTAATGGTTAGGAAACATACCTCTTTTGTGTACAACGAACTAGTACCTCACAAAACGTTGTTTTTTCATTTTCACATTACCACCTTTCATGGTGACTGTTATGATAGAAAATATATTTTTATATGATATATATTATATTTTTTTATTTATGTATTTATTATTCTTAATTTTTTATTTTGAACACAACATTATTCAATCTATCTTATGTATATATGATAATTTCATTTGCGGATATGTGGACTAAATGTACCTTAAATTGATATGATTCGTTCAAACAGTAAAAGTATTGTATTAAGGATGGTTTTAGTGAATATATATATGATATATATGATATAATAAATTTAATTAAATAATTATATACATATATCCATATATTTCTCTTAATTTTTTTCTTTTTAACATTGTAATTAAAGGGGAATAACCTTCAGGCACATGCACGATCTACCATCTCCATAAATCATTTATTCAATTTCATACAGGTATAATAAATAGATTGTTATAATATAAAAATATTGTATATAAATTATATTTATATCATGGTTTTCATTCTATAAATCATGATATTGGTTTAAGGACTTGAGATATAATAACTCAAGACACATGATTCGAATAAAGTAAATATTACCCAAAGAGAAACATTGACATCATACAGTTAAAAATGGGTAATATGCGGCCATATGAAAACAAAAAGTAGTATTATATATAATAATATGGTAATGTAAAATATTTATAATAAATTTATATTTATTATAATGTTTTTTTGAATGAGTATGATTAGAATAAATTCACAAGGAAAGGGGATTTCATCTCACTTTTTATTTCCATGAGATACGAGGTTTTCCCCACCCATTAATTTTATGTGACGTGTATAATACAAATTTATGTAAAAAATGATTAATATTTTTAATGTTATATGTATTTAATTATTCATTATATTTCCATTATTTCATGGAGAGTATGTTTCAAATGTTACCAATTGATAAAATAGTTCTGTCTCGGTTTTACTACTTTGTGACCCATGTTTTATTATATACCTAAATTTGTTAAGAATTTTGTATAATTCCATTTTACAAGATCTATCATCAATATTACATATTTTCATGATATTATAAGCTTCATATAATTCCATTTTCTTATATAGATATCATGATCCAATGTTAATAGTGATAAGAGATTATCAAAATAGTCTCATCTTTTTGTAATATTGTTTTTGTTTACACTTCCTTTGATGAAATATTACAACCAATATATCAATAATTCAATTAAATTTCTTACTATAGAGATATTTATACTATATTCATTTATCGATATAGTATTTATACACTTTGGAACAAAAGATATTAAAGAATGTGTTTTAAAGAAAGCCCAAATTTACACTCCCTTCGGCCAGAAATATATGTTTTCTCACACGAGAACCATTGATATTCTTATATTATCCTAGAATACATAAATGATATTTTTAAATTTTTTTTCATTTATGACTTCGTTCATTGGAATCATTATGTATCTTTTGGAATGAGGTATTTTTGGAATGTTTTTACTATTTAAAAGTAATGTTCTTTTTACCTCCTACAACATGTATAGATTTACCCACTATCAATTCATCAAATATTTATTTTCATGTTTTAATGTTTAATATTTATGAAAACTCATTTAAAAAATATTTTCAATGATATGGTTTTCAAATGAAATTCTAGATATTTTCTATTTTTTAAAGAAAAATTGTATAATAATATATTTAAATATTATTTTATAAATAGTCATGGAAAATTATTTAGAGAAGATTTAGGAGAATATATAATATGTTTTTAAGGAATATAGTTCTCAATATGATTTCATTATTATTTTATATGTTTTGAAGGAAAATATTTTTCAATTGGGTTATGTTCTAAAGAGGGGTTTTCAAAGAAAAAAGGATATTTACCTATATAATTATTTTCAAAATTCCAATGATAATTATTTTCCATATAGGATTACATTCATTGGTGTTACTAATACCCATCTACCAAATTACAAATGGTTCCATTAATATTATATCATGATTGTAAAACCTATATCTTTTCATAGGTGATGATGTGATGAAATTTTAATGATACCCACTACATTTTATGGGTTATGATTTGAATTTTATAAAACGTCTCTACTTTTATGGGTCATGATATGATGAATGTTTTCTTGTTATCTAGAAAATATGTGAATGATTTTATTATGATATGGGTTATACCTATATCTCACTCCAATATAGTGGGTAATTATAAGTTGTATATGATCTTAAAGGGTACATGTGTTGTAGATGATGCCCATAAAAAATAAGTTACATGGGTTATAAAACACACCTAAAATAAAGAGGGTATATGGTATGTAGCCCAAGACCCAAAATAAGAAGGTACATAGGTTGTAGAGTATGCCTATTAGAATGAGGTTACATGGATTATAGACCAAAACAAACAAAAAATACGGCATAGGGATTATACCCCATGCATTAAAAAAATAGGGTACACATGTTTTATCCCTAGCTTGAAGAAGAAGGTTCATAGGTTATAGGCCAAGCCAACTAGAAGGAAGGTAAACGGGTTTTATTTCACACTCTTAAATAGTAATTTATATGGGTTGTATCCAAATCCTAAGAGAAATAGGATATATGGGTTGTAGTTTTTTCTTGAAAATGAGAAGGTACCTGGGATATATCACAATAATAAATATAAGTGGGAAAATAGGTTCATAACCTAATAAAACTATAGGGACATGGGTTCTATCCCATTCCTAACATTTTATAAAGGTATTGGTAGGTATCCTTGACATAAAATTTAATATTCTTTTGTGTATACAAATAAGAAATGCCTTCTTCCTCCTTCATTATTTCATGGATTATGTTCTTTATTTCATTATGATTCACCTATTATGAACATCCAAGATATATCCCATAACTCATGTTAATGATCATTGATATGTAGGGAATTATATTCTAATAGTACGATCAAATTATCATACCCAAATGTTTTTATTTTTACCAAAATTTCTCTATTGTTTACCCTTAATGATCATATGATCAATCCCCTTTTTTATGTTTCCTTTCCCGAGGTTATGAAGAATAGTTTTAGGTAAAATTTCTAAAGGTGGAGATATTTATGGGAGATTTTGAAGTTCTTTTACCAGGATAAGTGATTTTGTTTACAGTATTCCAATGACATTAAAATATTAAGTTCCTTAGGCAATTATATTATTAATTTATCAAATATATATATAAAATGATGTAATATCCAAATATGTTTATCATGTTTCACTATATTCATGGACTTGGATTTTTATTGAGATTGTCCAAAACAAATTCTCATATTTTATGGATGTAGTTGTTTATTTTCACATGTCAACATATTTCATATTTTATCCTATAATGTATCAAATTTTTTTTGAAAAAAAATGCCTATGATCTTATAGTTTTAATTTTTTTGTTGATGTGTTTTTAAACATCATAAAAATTTATTCTATCATTTTTAATGTGAATAAAATACAAATTATTATTTTATGATAATGAAAATTTTCAGTGACCATACATTTTTCACCACCATCTTCAGGTGTTTACTGGAACCTTAGAGTATAATAGGAAAGTTTCAAATTAACATTTAAAACATGACTGTATTTTTATGTTTTTTATTTTATTGGGATGTAAACCAAAAGATTTATAAGAAATAATTTATTATTTAAAAATAGTCTATTCATATTCATAATATCAATGTCATTCCCAATATGTCTTATGTTAGATTGATAATTGAGGTTCAATTCTTGTCTTGATTGAATACTGTAATCTTTTATAATTTTTAGTAATATTAATTATTTTGATAATGTAATTTCTATTTGAATGTTATCTCCCATGATGATATTTTTTTGAAAGATTTGATGTTGTTGTAAATCCCTTTATAAGAGTATATAATTTCTGTTGAAAATTTTTCATCTAGTGTATTAATGCATGTGTGTTTTAAAGTGGTTCTTCAAATTTATTGGTTCATATATGGGTGGAGGTAAGATATTGGATTCTTCAGATGATGGGGTTCTTTTTCAAGAGGTATAACCCACATGGGTTTGGGTAAATTATCACTAACTATATTCTTCAGATGTATTTTTTATCATTTTAATGTTAGAGAGTCATTTCAGTGGAAACTAATATTATAAAATATACCCTCTCAGGACATCACATTTGATGACTATGGTATCAATGGTTCTAAGAGATGCGTAGTGGGAGGAAGGTGGAGTGGGGGTTTAATTTTATGATGGATGGGCATGTCGTAGGATTAGGTTAGGGTTTAACCAATGGGATGTGGTCTTGAAGAATATGTAGATTTAATGTTTTGTGTTTTGGTATATGAAAAAGATATTATATAAAATTTAATGTTTAATCATAATTATTTATAAATCTATATATATTATTTTTTATTTAAAATTACATTTATATATTTTACATTTATCAAATTGTATTCCCTTATATATAAATATATAACCTATTAATATATAATAATTATTTTTGTTAGGTCATGCATATTCGAATTAATAAAAATAATTATATTACATTTGATAATATATATAACATATCAAAGGAAGTATATTTCATTGTTTTTATTTTATTAATAGAAATATTAATACATTTAAAATTATCCTAGATATAAAAGTTCTACATATTGGAGTTATATTTTCCATGAAATCGATTATATTATGTGTTGAATGATCACATTGTGACATTTACATGTAAACCAAAAAAACACAATGAAACACACACAGACACACACTTATTTGAGTAACTCCATTGTCTCAATGTCTACAAATCTATAGGTAATGTGTAATAGGATCCGAGTATCCATTATTAATTAGAGAAAATACATTATAAGTGAGTATCCATATAAATATATAATTGTTAAGAGTCACAAAATTACTATTACATGTCATAGTTAACCATATGGATCACTCTATAGAATATTTTGTAATGGTAAATTCCGGTATCACTAACATGTGTATGAGTTCATACATGACCAAAATATTAATCTATCAAAATCGTAATTAAAATATATAACATTAAAAATATTATAAGTAAGATTTCTCCATCTCCCATTGTACTCTCTCAATAATCCTAATATAAAAATGATGTTACATGTAATGAATCTTGATGTATTTGAAAAAAGCTGTATTGACATTTTTTTTCAGTTACTAAAGGATTGGTGCTATAAAATGTATGTTTGATTTTTGGGTAGAGGTTTCATGATGCGTACCGACTTTGGGGTGTAGAACATGAGAGTTTGATGAATTCTTATTTTGAGGATAAATTCTAGTTTTGGTATGAATAGATATAGTTAAATAATTGAATCCAAAAAATTCATAGGGGTATTTTGGTTATTATGACTATGAGAAAGAAGAAAATATAAGAGAGAAAAATATGTGATTTCTAGAGATTTTATCAAAAAATTATGATGTTGGAATAAACATTTCCTACCACTCAATTATTTCCCAAATTTCAATTTTCCATATAAATTTATAATCCAATTTGAAATATTCATGAATCCCTTTCTATTAAAAAACATACTATGAATTGAGGTATGAATAATTAGGCTTATGAGTGCCATTTTCTTTCTTTTGGACTATAAATTCTGTATATGAATCAATTTTGGCTGAAAATGATTTTATTATATCTAATAAATAGTTCTATATAGGTATTTATTTTTGTAAATATGTTGTGAATGTAAATGTAATATATTTATGCATTAATATGAAATGTAATTTATGGGTTATGGTTTATTACATTCCACCCAATTTATCTTATTTTATTTTGGCAAACATGATTCAGATTTTTTCTAATATAGTTCTTGTTGAATGTTCGGTTGAGATAAGGTAGTTGAGTATTCACCTTCATTATTTTGGGGAATATTATTAGTGTTTGATTCCTTTAAATTTGATGGGTCTATTAAAAGGATTATATTAATAAATATAATAAATTTTACAATAGGGAATTTAATTAGAGGTTGGATTTTAATCAGTTATATTTTATTTATTGACATTTCATGTGATTAATGAATGATTTATCTTTATATGTAGAATGTGGGTTGTTTTTGTGACATATGTGTTAATGATCTGATAATTATTTTTCAATCAACTCTCATAAAATATCAATAATTTAAATTTTGTAATGAATATATTGCTTCAAAATATACAATCATTATAATGGTGTGAATGTTGGAATATAAAATCCATGTGAGAGGAATGAATTATGTATTGATTTTTCTTAATTTAAGTCTAATTTTATGTTTATTGATTTTTATTTTTTTGATTATTAATATAAAAAACTGATTGATTTATTATATTTTTATAACATTGAATAATAATTTTTACCATCCAAAAACAATATAATTAAATAGTAATCTTTTTATTTGTAAGGAAAAATGGTATAATGTTAATATATAATTTATTAAATGGATCATTATATAAGAAAGAAAGAAATAATATGAAATATTAATTATTTGGGGTAAAGATTAATTTCTTATTATTGACCTAACTATGTTTGGATTTTATAAACATTTTTTTATTCCTTGAATATTTATTTTTAGATTAATGGTATAGAATAATTAATATGATAGAGGTGGAAGAATATTTTGTGCGAAAATGAAAGTGGTTCTGTGGTTTCTTGGGTTTTATAGTATTATATGTCAAGAGGATGTTACATTGAATAATTTTTTGACACAGATTCATATATATCCACGCAATTTTCAGGAATTTGGGTAATATAAATAAGATTTATTACCATATGTGGAAGATAATTTAATAATAAATGGATTATTGATGAAAAATTAATTATTGGAATGAATGATTAAAGATTGAGATAAATGTGGGTGGTGCATAATGAAGTGATTAACATTAAATATAGATAAATGAATAGAATAACGAATTTTATATTTTAATGAAAATAAAATTTTTCTAAATAGATATATTTCAATATTTAATAATAAATATAGTGTTTTATTTTATCATATTTTCATGGCGTGTTCTTCCATATTTTTGCATAGTGTTTGGTTGAATTTGATAATAATTATAAATGTTATTTAGTAGGCATGATGTTTATAATTACTGTAGTTTGTTATAATATGTTGTGATGGTACTATGAGTGGATATTATATATATTATATTTTTTTTGGATTTCTTATATACCCCACCCGCTTCTAATAAATATATCAAAAACAAAAAATTTTGGGTTCTTGATGACTTTCCCAAAATTCTTGTTGTTGATGGAACATATGGGTAAATAATCCATCTTTCATTCTCTCATATCAAGAAAAATTATTTTATATAACGTATCATGTTAGACATATATATGTGGATTGTGATAGATAATGGTTAGAGGGTATTTAATCTAGTTGGTATACTCTATGATCACAATACATGATAGTGGTATTAAACTGTTGTAGGAGGATAATAGGTTATTATATTTAATTTTCATGATACTCTATTATGAATATAATTTGGTTGTAAAATATTTATATTGGGGGGATCTTGTTTGAATGTAAGGGGTAATGATATATATGTTCTTTATCCTCACTATAAGTTACTATTATGTGAATATCGATATATTAATGATATAGTTATTAGGTAAGCTGGTTTTTCAAAATAAAAGGGATTTTAAAAAAGAATTCATGTTGATAGTGTGTGAGTGAATAAAATACAGTTATGTGTTTATATAGTACATTACTTCTACCATTTTCTTATACTATTTTATGATTTATGGTATCAATATTGGTGGATTGAGACATTGTGAGTTTGGTTTATAATTTTCTTGACATCCATACAAAATGATTATACTATTTTTTACCACAAGTATTAGAATACTTTTTAGACATTTCAATTAGATTTTATTAAGAGTGAAATACATGGTATACGTTTATGGTCACACACAAAACACACATAAACAGACATACATATATCTCTCTATGGTTGTTTATAAGTTTTCTGGAGGGGGTTAGTGACCAAGATATGTATTTGATAATGAAGGTATTAAAATGTTATCATAATTCATTCCATAAAGGATTCATTTGGTTTTATTTTGAATAATTTAATTATTTTAAAAAATACATGAATAATGAGATATTATTTTTTATTCAATACTATAGTTATTACAAAAAAAATTCATATTTGATCCTAATACTATGAGGGAAACACATATCATACCAGCATCATTATATCATTGATTTTAGTCACTGAATAGTTTAAGGGATACTATAACAATACCTGCAGGATAAGAAGGTTTTTCCACTTTGGTTAGGTCATAAATGTCTGGTATCATTGTTATGGATTAGTGATATGATATAGTATTTTGTCAGGTGCTATAGATAATTACATGGGAATTGTATAAAAATACTACATATAAAACATAGTATGGTGTGTCGTAACGGTTACTTACTAGGATACAAGGCTTCATGGACCCATATGAATTTTATGCCACTAACAGATGGTTATTAAACCTTATAGGTGATATAATACACCCTATGGGATATAAACCTAGGTATGGTACAAGCATCATGATATTTTTAAGTATGCATTAAGTGGTGTGATTTTTGAGAAATTGAAATAAATATAAATATATTATATTATGTAATCATTTATATTATTTCAATATATACACTAATTTTGAATCCCCAAAATTTCAAACAAACAAAATTTTATTTTATAGTGTATGCAACACACAACACTAATCATAAACAACTCCTTAAATACATTTATTTAAATTTATTCTTTTCAATAGCTTACAAAACAAGAAACCCTAAATTTAAATGAACCACAATATAGATTAAAATTATAACCTGCCATTATTTTTATGTGTATATATATCAATAAATATATTATGAAATTTATTGTTTTCTATTTATTATACATAAAATAATAACTATTTAATACAAAAAAATATGTTTTCTAAAAAAAATGTATTTTTTTAATGATGATTTATTCAAACATTTTACATATAATTATAATTAATTTCTTACAAAATTATAGCATTAATCATAGAAAATAAAATATATTTTTGAAATATTCATATTAAATTTATCTATTGGTAAATATTTGTAATTATTAAAAATTATTTCCCTTTTCAAATAATTGTAAAAAAAACTAAAGTTAATTTAAATGATTCCATATAATTTAAATTATTTATGATGTCAATTCATATTTTAAATTGGATTTGTTTTATATTTAATTAAATAATAGTTAATATAATATTATTAAGTTATTGTAATCATTTTCATTTTTATATTTTATATAAAAACATTGTAACAATTTCAACATTTTCACATTGAAAATCAGCTTCTACATCATGTTTGTAGGATTAATTTAAAATTATAATTTTACAACTATGTTAATGGAATTTATAAAAATTTAATCATTATTTTGAAAGATGATATTTTACATTTTATAATATATTAAAATTACCTTTTTACCCTAATTACTAGAAAAAGAATACCTTGGTTATGGTAAAAATTAATTTAACAGGGATTAAACAATGAAGACCGTTGAAAAAATGACCTAAAGATTTTTTAAATTTTATAATATAGAAATATCTAGACTCTATTAATTATATATATCTATATTTATCCATTTTTTAACCTTTTTTATTGGGAAAACACTGGGTACATAATTTGGTTTTAAGAAATTACAAGAGTCTACTCACCTCACTTACAATAGTTCACCGCTATTATATCCTATATTCTAATTCATAACCAATATATTTAGAAAATACCTACCAAAATATATTTAATAACGTCCATAACCACATCCTAGAATAATTTTAATTTAAATAATGACATCCTATGAATTATTATTGTGAAAACATATCGAGGTCACCCGAAGGAGAGGTAACGTTCTTCAATTCAACTTTTTATTATACTTATTCCTCCACCAACATGAATTATTTTCACAAAATTATTATATAATAAACAAAGTATATTAAATAAAAGTATATTTTATCTGTTAAATACAATCACTAAAAATATATCCACTAGAATCTAATGGGTTACAAAAATATCATTCACGTTTACGGTACACTATTGCCCTGCGAACCGATGTCATTCTATTATACATTATTCAATGTCATGGTTGAGTAAAATGATTTATAATATATATATATATATATATTATTGATATCTTAGTAAAACAATTTTTGTAATTATATCATATATACCATTATATATTTAATTACATAGGGGATATAATATCATCACTCATGAGTATGTCTTATAACTGTCTCATGAAGAAATGTGATTATTAATTCACTTATTGTTTAACTGGAATGTGATTCTGATATATTTATTTACTATATATGATACAGATTAAATTATTATGATATTAAAAAATATTTATCTTTCATTAAATATAACATACACTCTTATTTCATTAACTGAGAATGTATTACATGGTTTGTGTACGTATGAGAAACTACCTTCACGAAGCGACGTGACATGGTTCATTTTTCCTTACCATATCAAATGGTATGATTAAAAAGAATAATTTATTCCAAAATATTTTTATTCTGTCCGGTTTATCATTAAATAGATTATAGGACTATAAAATATTCACAAGAACCACATCTTTCATGATGAAACACGCATCATGGAATAAGGTTGTAAACACTCGAAATAACTAAAGTAAAGAAAAATAATTAAATAAATGATTATAATATGATATAATACTATATTATATTATATTAAAAATATTAAGACTTTTCTTTTATATGTTAATAAATTTAAAAAACCAGCATATATAATGTTAAACAATGTTTATCCAAAAGGAAGTGTGGTGTAAGGGATTTCTTCTCAATTCTCTTCATTGAGACATATTATAATTTAATGAACCTAATTTCTTTTAGAAGGTGTATATACTTACCCATTAACATTTAATTCCATGATTCAATAATAATTCATCATATTTTATGTTTATGTTTTTATTATTTAACCTATGGTGATATTCCAAATAACTTTCTAAATGCTAATGAATTATTTAACTCAATTTCTATTCATTGGGTTTTATTACATCATCAATATATTTGATATTATCTGATTATGTGTGTAAATAATATTTATTATATTATGATTTATTTCCATTCATATTATTTTTTATTTCATTTGTTACACTTAATTGATTAATTAATTAATTATCACTTTACCTTTATGATATTTTTAAGGTATTGTGTATTAATTACATTTTAATCGTGATTATTTATAGTTCAATTTATATTAAAAGAAATTAAATGACCACTATTTAGCATTAGAATTCATTTAATAATCTGTTTGTTTTTGATGAATTTCTCAAGGGAAAGTTTCAATTATCCCTCAATGGTTTATAAAATAATTGAAAAAATGTTTTTAAAAAATATGACATCATTTCTCCATTCGGTTGGAAATTCATTTTCCTCCAAAACCATATTCAATAAATAAATTTTAAAAACATTTTTAACATTAATAAAATGATTAATTAAATTAAAATTTACACATTATTTATTTTTAATTTTTTTATAGGTACCTACATGTCATTTTCAAAACAATTACCATTTTCCATTTAACAAAAAATGGAAAGTAATCTTTGATTCAAAATATATCACATGAACGTAATTACCACCGTCATTGACACTAATAATTTTTAAAAAATTCATTATGTGAATTAATGATTACTTTAAAAAACATTGCCAAAAAACATTATGAACATTTAGTTATCAAATTATATATTCATAATATAAAGTAAATAATTTTCATGAATGGTTTTAAATATTTTTTTATTTTATATTTCATTATCAGAGACAAAAACCATGTAATATTACTACAATGAATATATGATTTTTTGATACAATACATATCATTAATATTCTTGTATTATGGTCCTTTTGACCAAGTATGGTTTTGAAAATCACATTCTTGATTTTTATTATTCATTTACATTCCCTTGAATATACACTATCCGATGATCATTGGACATTACATTTTAAATAAATATCCAATTGTATTTTTTGAAGAGATGTTTTACTCTTGAAAAAAATATCATATAATCTTATATTATTCTACATTTAAATTATTTATTATCTAGAAATCTTGAGATAAATCCATATTTCTGAATTCAGTATATATATTTGATTTTGTGACACATTATTGTTGAATTAAATCGGTTTTTCGATATACGGCACATTATATGGGAATGAAGACATTATCTGGGGCTCATGATGCATAAATATGTCTTATGAGATGAATTAGATTGATAAATTTCGTAAAATATGATTCCACATATATGTTTTAAACAATATTTTTGATAGATACTGATTTTAGTGGTATCAATATATAGTGACATTATTCTAATTAATTATAAATTTGCATCATTTTTGTGTAGTTAATATTCTCCATGTTTATTGAACAATGATATTATATTTATATGAAATTCATTCTAGGTTTATTATTTAATTTAATGTGTTTTCAGTTATATACCATGCTATATTGAATATTCCTTATATTATCAAGATAGTCACATTGCATAAATGTAATGTGTTCTCTTTTATTTACCATTAAATTTTTATAATTATTATTATTATTGACTCATGACTGATTCTGTTTTACTCCACCCTTGCTAATCATATACATCCAACCATATTGGATTTCATTTTTTCAAAACCCGTGTTGTGTACTGTGGTTTAAAAGTAATAATGTGATATAGGTTATAATGTTAATCTTCAAAAAATAAACAACTTTGTTTATTTTTTAAATGTTATATTTGATTCATGCATATATCCATTTTCTCATTACTACATAAATATTTGGTATATTATGATAAGATTTATTTTCTATCCTTCCAATGTTATAAGTTAAGATATTAAATATGAGTTTCAAGGGTTATGGTGGTTATAGTTGTTACGAGATGTATTTTGGTAGAAACAATGGGGTAGATATTTAAGAAAACATAGATTAGTGAACATAACCCTATTATGGAACCTGATAATAATTATATAAGAACAGCCAAATGCCTTGGTATGGTATAGGATATCCGGGGTTTCTCTGTAATACATCCATTTATGGATTCAACATGTGGGAGTGTTTCTTGAATACATGTAATTAGGGGTAATAACATAAAAAAGTGTGTATTGGTATTAACCTAATATCACTTTGTGCACAACAATAATTCTTACATCCCAACTGATTTCACAGACCTAGAGGATATTATTTAGATATATAATTTTTTGTTTACAAAAAATGATGACAGATATGAATTGTGGATTAAAATGATTTAAATAGTTAAACATAATGCGTAATATATTTAAATTATAGTTTCTCAAATAAATGGGAAAATGGATTATTTATTAGAAGAAATGGAATAAGGAAAAAAAATACGAGAAAAAAATTAAGTTCATGATGTAAGGAAATAAATTTCATTTTCGGAATCCATTTATAGTTTTTTATTAAATATTGGTAATAAGTATATTTTTAGAGTCAATTACCTATTATAAAAATTCATTCGTTAGACATTTATGCAATTATATAGAAATAAAATCAATGAAATATTTATATTTTTTGTATTTGGGATTAATATTTTTATGTGTATTTTAATAATGGTATTTTGGTGATACAAATAATGAAATATATAAGGATTGTGTCAAATTTTAGAAGAATCTATTTCTTTAATCTAATAATAGTTATTTATAACCTTACTATTTTATTAGTATAATGTTTATGATAGGATCCATGTATTAAAAAACCATTATGATTTTTTTTTGTGGAGTAAATTTTACATCATTTTTTTTGGAAAAAAATAATTTTAACATATTCCATTGGTCTAGAATATGTATATTTATTTTACTGAATAACTTCTTGAAAAAAATTTGGAATAAAGATGATTGATATTGAATTTTTTTTATTTTTTATCTTGTCATTGATGATATAATAATTATGGTTCGCCAAAATTTGGGAAAAATTATGAATTATATTAATATGATTTTATAAAAAGGAAAACACGCTTGTTGGGTGGCAACCCATCATGTATGGAAACAGTAATGGGGTTAAACACATGACCAAAGGGTGAAATGGTTTTAATTACTACTACTATATTATGTAATTTCATAGTTAATATTTGACTATTTTTAGTTAATGGATTTTGAAAATAAATATTAATGATGAATCAGTGGTGTTACTTTTATGATTTATAAAATAATTTATGATATTGGATAAGTTGTGTTAACCATATTTTTATTGGGAATAGTTTGAGATATATGGAATGACTCTGATATATTTTATTGATTTTAAGATAAATTAAATTTTAATTTTTAAGGATCCATTCATAAGAAAAATAATTTTTTTCATTTCTTGTAGTGGGTGATCAATTGGATATTTATTAAAACTAACCAATGAATGAAATTGTTCATATGAAATATAAATGTGTCGAGTAAATATAATTAATTTTGTTCATTAGATGTTACTTAATTCAT
Organism: Viscum album; assembly: GCA_963277665.1. NCBI lineage: Eukaryota > Viridiplantae > Streptophyta > Magnoliopsida > Santalales > Viscaceae > Viscum > Viscum album. Next base: position 1,554,495,965 of record OY728131.1, read on the forward strand.
ACTAATTTTTTGAAGGATTTTAAAGAAAATATATTAACCAATTTCATTCATATCCAATGAATGAAATTGTATTTTAAATCATCAATTATTTATGGTTTTATAGACCATAACATTACAATGATCATTCACTCTATATAATAAAAGATATTAATCATTGACAATAATTATTTATGCTTTTAGTGCATGTATATGTAATAAAATTTCACCTGTGTTATCATACCAGGAAATAAAGTTATGTGGTATTCCATAAGTGATTTCTAAATACCTTTCTCTCTTATTAAGAGAATGTTTTACTCACACTTTTAACAATGTGATATTAAAAATACTAATTATCTAATATCAAAACTGTGATTACCAAGATCATGATTAAATTGAGGTGAAATTATTTTTATAATATGGGGATAATTTTAACAAAAAATATTCAATAATTATTAAATTTCATTCTATATCTTACGTGACACATGAAAAAAATTTAATAAACCAATGAGATAATTTTCATTAAATTTAATCTTTTTGATAGCTTTCATAACATGCATCCTCAAGACGAAATGAAGAAAAATGTAGAATTCCATTATAACCATACTATTAAATTTTAGGGTATCAATTCATCATTATAAATTAATAAAATAATGGAAATATATTTATTTCAAATTTAATGGAAATCATTTAAATGACAATGAAATGTTTTATGAAAAGCTCTATTTTTATAAATTTTTGTTTAGTCACACATTTCTCACATCATTTAATATTAACTTTAACCAATTTTAGTTAACATAATTCACTACATAAAATTATTATTTCAAATCCACATATAAAAATTATCGTGGGGTTAATTTTTTAATTAATTGAAAACATTTTATTTTTCAATGAAGTGAGAAAAATACGATATTTTTATTTAAAACATGATTTTCTATTATATTATATATTTTTTAATTTTATTGAGATTATAATTAGATTAAAATTAATAAAATTATATATTAATGAATCGAATCCCTTTGATTCTGTACATATTTGGTTTTGATATAACAAATAATAATAATTTAAACATTTATCATTTTAAAACATGCACCCCCATAGCCATTGGGGAATGAATTTTATATTAAATTACAACACTTATATGAATGGAATTTGAAAATTTTTATTTCATTTTTGGTATTATAAAAATTTATAATTTCTAATAAGTCTAACATGATTATTTACTATAATGAATAGAATAAATAGTAAAAATTATTTATTATGGTTAAGGTAAAACTTAATTCACCATGAGGGTTACAATAAATAAATATTTATTAAAATGGCCTAAAACATTTTTAAAATATAATTTAGTGTATTTTTTTGACACTATTATGTAACATGATGTTTAATAATAAATTATAAATCTTAGTGGCATGTGAAAACTGTGGTTACAACTTTTTCTTCTCAATAATTAAAAGTGTTCCACTCACCACTCTTATAAATGTACACCCACTATCCTCTCATATTATCACCTTCAAACCATATTGGTTGATACAAGACATGACAAAAATAAATTCCCAACACTCATTCATTGATCATATAATTCTGGTCCTAAATAAAAAATAAATGTCTTTCAGTGAAAATATAATGACTATACCTGGATGAGAGATAAAATTATTCAACAAGAGTACTTTTTTTATTTATTACACAAAATCCATTTATTCATATTAGAAAATTTTGATATAACACACACATACTATTTAAAAAAATACATTTTTTCGTGGAATTAACTTCTACCTTCATCAATACCATCAAATGAGCATCGAAATTATCATTCATGTGTATGGATAACTTCCTCCTCCTGAACCGGTGTTTTTTGATTTCGCATTATCACTGCTCAAGGTTGGGTTTGATGATGTATATAATTTATATATATATATATATATGATATTTATATTAAAATTGTACATATTGATACATTAAATAATATATATTGTTAAGTTACATTTTGTAGGGGATATCATAATTTTTCTCTTGTGCATGGGGGAATATCACCTTGCATGTGAGGCAATTCATCATTCACTATTGATTCAAAATTATTGTTAAAAGGGTATATTTATTTATTATATGTGTGATACATGACCTAATAATTTTATTAATGTAATATTAATCATTATATAAAGATAATATTTAATTTTATTTTTTATAGTGAAAATGATAACATCATTTGAGTATGTGTGGACTATCTCCTTCGAAAAGTGTTGTAACTCTATATTATTAATAAAACCCATTGATTATTGATAAAATTTTACGGTATCTTTAAAATTATGATAATTTTGGTATGATATATTTTCAATTAAAATATATACATATTGATCATTGTAAAAGGGAAAAGTTACTCATGTTTACATACTGCTTATTATCTCCATGATTGTAAAGTGGTTCATTTCTCGTAACAATCTCTCAATGTTGGGTATTAATGTATAATTTATGTATATATATGATAATTATATCCTTAATATAAATATTAAGATGATTTATCTATATTACATAGGAAATAATTATATCCTTCAAGAGAAAGCACTGATGAAATAACACGACAATTAACTAAAAAAAATAAAAAAATAAAATTTAATTAACAAATATGTGAGAAGATGTTATAAAATGGTCATAATATATTAAATATTAGTTCGATACTATTATAAGATAATAACATTTTTAGAACACAATACATAAGGATAAATCATCTTTAACCAACAAAATGTGTGTGGTAAGGGAATTCATCTCAACTTCCCCTCATTAAGGCATATTAATTATCACATCTACATTTTGGTATTTTGAAGGGAATATTTCATAATATAATTTTATTCGTGATTTTTCTAAATTTAATTTTCATTTTAAAAAATATATTTACATTTTTTAAAAAATTATTTCATTTTATTCTCCTATATTTATTCAGTATGTTTTCAATATGAACTTGCATATTTTTACTCTATGGTAAATAATTTTTTTTGAAAATATTATTAATAAAATTCATATTCGAATTTTTCTTTAGTCAAAAATATGTTTTCTTCCAATATCATGGTTTATAAAAAATATTCCAAAATATATTTAAATTTTATATATAATTAAATAAAGAAAAGTTTAATTTTTTCAGTTATTACAGAAATATTTAAATGAATATTTATTTCGTTTTCAAAACATTTTAAATTTGTATTTTTCAAATTATTTAAAAGGATTCATTATTTTATCTCGTAGAAATTAAATGAAATTTATAGACTTCATGACCACCCAACTATATGGAATAGTATCTTATATATTTCTGATGATAGTTTTTAAAGAAATTATACTAATATGGTTTGTGACTTATTTATTTTAAACATTTATTTTCAAAATTATTATGATATTTTCCTCAAAAAATTATATATATATAGATTTTTGTTATTTAATAAATGAAAAATATATTAATCTTACTTCATTATGTGTGTTTTTTAATGAAACCATCCATGTTTTTTTGGATGCTTTATTATCAATTTTAATAAGGAATGTGTTGATATTGAATTTCATGAATCATTTACCATTAAATATTTAGTTACATGGGACCACTGGAAATTGAATTTATTCTAAATTAATATATTATTTATCATCGATATGATTATTTCATAAACTTTATATCATTTCTCCATATGGGATTATAAATTTAATGTTAATTTTTTATCTAGGAAAGTATTTAAAAATTTGTATTCCTTAGTCAGTAAGGGTATTGGATTATAAGGAAAATTATGTATCAATTATATCTATTAGTCAATATATGTGGATTGATTTGGAAATGTATATATGTATGGGTCCAAATTATAAATATCCTCTTAAGGGATCAATATGCCTCATTAGATGAATCGGTTAGATTTCCTTAGTTAATTCGTTTTCTACCCATCATTTTTTTATCATTTTTGAGGGTAAATCATAACATTTGAGGTATCATGTGTCTAAGATATTTCATCCAATAATTAATTAATTAAGATTTTTTTATATTCATTGTGATTTATATAATGATATTATTTATAGATACATTTTTTTTATTAGATGGAATTTTATTTATTTATTTTGAATATTGATTAATATTCTTTTCAATGATATATAAGTGAAAAAATTGAATGTGGATTTAGTTATTTACAATTATATTTTGATTTTTATTATTGATCCATGATTTCTTTGAGTTTTGATAACCCTTACTAAAAATATTATCTTAGACATAGATTTCCATTTCTCATGAGTAAATAAATTTTACCATGTATCATATGCAAGGACATGTTACAATGAATTGAGGTATATTAAATTGAAAAAAAATTAATTGTAACATGTACTTTAAAAAATAATACTTTAATCTCACATTTATCTAGATTATGAAAAATACTAATCGATTTGTTCTTTTAGGATGTGATTCTTTATATCACATTTCAAGTTAATAAAGTAAGACTCTAACTCTAGGACAATGGGGACGTGGTCATTACAAACGTTGTAACACCAATGCCTTAATTAAAGTATGTGAACATTTTAATTTATTAAAACTATAATACAATTCATATAGTAATTCTTAATTTAATAAAATATAATTTTATAGGATTAATTTAAAATTTTTACTATCTATGTCAAAACAAACCTATAATGAGTATTTGAATTTTTCAAAAAAAAATAATCCATCATGAATGATTCAAAATATAGATTTTTATATTAACACATTTATTTATAATAATTTCATATAATATGTATAAGTAACATGGTCATAATTATAAATATTATATAAATAATGATATGATCACATGGAGGGGAATTGTTTTTCATAATATGGTTTTTAAATGTGCTCTACTTCCAATTAAAATAATTAAAATAAAATTTATTATGTATTTAATTAAATTAAATTAATAATAATATATATATATATAAGTTATTTTAAATTTATATTATTTTTATTACTAGTGATATATTTATGGAAATATTATATTATGATTGGAAAATTCTTTTTTTGAAAAACACATTTTTGATAACGTTTTTTAGGTTAATTTTTCAATTAATTATAATACCATTAGGAATTAAAATTGATAAAATTGATTTCATATTACTTATTTCATTAATTAAATTTTTTTAATATTACCAAATTAATTTATTTTAATAATTAATAGTCTATAAATTGAAAATGGATTATGATGGTGAAGGTAAAAATTTTGTTTCCAACATTTAATTTAAATGATAAGTCTAACTATGAAATTAATAAATTCTTAAACCTAATATTTTTGTTTTATTATGAACTTATCTAGTTTAAATAATTATATTATTCACATTGATACATTTTCCCAAGAAATAATCCTAATAAATTTTAGACACCTTGAAAAATAACAAGTGTGCCATCACCTTAGTTATAAAAGGGAACCTCCACCCCTAAATTATTTACACCTCTTAAAAAATTTAACATGACCAAGAAAAACAATATCTTCCCAAACAATAATTATGCACGTTTTAAATGTTTTTTTATTCCAAAAATACCATCCTAAGGTTCTTTTGGAAGAGATCTGATGAATGTTTTTTCTACGGAAATAAAATCGTAGTAACTAATATCATTATTTTTTTCATCTTGTTTTACAACCATCAATAATATTCTAAAAATTATAATATTTTCACAATATTGTCTCCCATTTATTGATATTTTATTATATTTATGACTTAATATACATATATATCATTTTCAATAAAATTGGAAATAATAAAATCACTTTTTTATATTGTGGTCTATTGTCTCAGGAATCAATGTAATTATCTAAAATCACCCCTCACATATCTAGTTATAAGGATGGAACAAATAAATATATATGGTCATTATTAAAAATTATTCATTATATAAATTTAATATATAATCTAATTTCCTATCCTTTCAATGATTTAAAAATTACAACAACACTCATCCGTATGTATACCTTTCCCTCTCCATGAAGTGATGCGATTTTTTAAAGATAAATATTACAATAAGGATTATAGAATGTATCTATTAAATAAATATAATCATTATTAAATAAATTTAAATATACATATGATGATAATAATTTATTTATACCTGAACTAGATCATTCGTGGTGAAATATACGAGGGAAAAAATCATTAAACACAAATATAAATAATATTAATTAATGATTGTCTACAAATAGTAGATAATTGTTATAATTGAATAATATATGATACCAGAAATATGAATATTTTTTTTAATAAATTAATAAGAAGTTTAAATTCATTATATTTGTGATTACAAATATTTCAACAAATTGGAAGCCTGATGCAATTTATTTCATATCAATTTACAATCCATTGATATATATTTTATACTATACAACTATTTATTTCAAATATATTACCTATACATCCCATTTTATGTATTCGAAAATAATATATTATTATTTATGATGATTATTGTTCTAATTAGAGTTTATAATTTCAATGGGCTACAATTCAAAATTTACCAATGTGGTTGGAATTTATTTTACAATATTATTTTCTTTGATTTCATATAGTTGTCAATGAAGGAATATTATAATCTATTATTCATATATGCCATATTTTCTTATTCTCTATATATTTAATTATTTTCCATTTTCATCCAACATTTATTCTATTTTTAACATTAATCTATAAAATAATTTTTTTTAAATATACCAATTCATTGTCTCTTTTTGATTAGGCTTGTCATTTTTTCATGTACATAATTTTTACATTGGATTAAAAAATAACTTTAAAATTAATAAAATGATTTATTATGTAAATTTAATGTCTTAATTTAATTTTTGAAATGTTATAATGTAATATTTCATTAGTTATTAAATGGATCATTGTTTCGGATCAGATTCAAAATGCCCAACGGTTCCTTATCTGATGATGCATGGACCCCCTTTCCAAAGGCAGGTCTTCGCAGGCCAGTTTGGCCAACGAAACTTGAGGACTCACATTGGTCAAGAGGATGGGAAGTTGGGCTCATCGTACCCTTTTGGGGGGAAATTATTGAATTTTTCAGGACTCTCTTATAGATTTAAGACATATTCATATGTTCGCGGATCTTTGGTTTATACCCAAGAATATTATCTACAGATTACTCTTTGTTGGAAATGGTGAGTTGGACGCAGGGGTTCAGAATCATTTAGGCTTGAGGTTTACCATCCCTCATTGGATTAATGACTCCGATGAATTTGTACTCATTGAGACGGTGATGGTTTAAAGCCTCATGATTGGGTGCTCTGATGTTTATTGTCATTCAGGGGGGATGGATAACGACTCGAGCATCTGGATCGAACCCGTGATATTGGTTTCCTACATATCCTCATGAGATGAATCAGAATCAACGTAGTTTGGTTTGTTATGGGGATTATGCTTCAGGCTGCATAGGGTTGGTGCAACGAACCTATGTGAAGATAGTCGGATCAACTGTTTGTTGGGCTTGAACATCGAAGAGGCTTCTGATGTACCCTACCTATGAGAGAGGGATCAATCTCCACGTAGTTCGAATTAGCTTGGGTCTTACACTCTGAGGAGGCCTATGGCGTGAATTGGGGCTTACACTCTGAGGAGACCCATTGTGTGGATTGGGGCTTACACTCTAAGGAGGCCCAAGGTGTGGATTGGGGATTACACTCTAAGGAGGCCCATGGTGTGTATTGGGGCTTACACTCGGAGGAGGCCCATAATAGGGTGTCATGGTAGATGCCAACTCTAAGCCCATGTGAGTCATGCTCGGTGTGAGAATCAAGAGGCAACAGGGACCAGACGCTCACGTCATGAAAGGTGCGTCTGTGGGAAGTGGAGTGGGGCTAACGCATAGAGGTGGCCCAAAAAGTCAGGGCTTACTCCAAAATGGATGCCCATAGAGACAAAGCGCAATGGGAGAGGGACTTGACCCGAAAGAATGATGGAGCAGCATCCTTCCCCATCACGCCCTTCCATGGTCGTAGCCATGGGAATGTACGGAGGTGCAATGGGGATTCCTTCTTATGGGTATTCCACCACACCCCGGGTAAGGGAGAAGTGACCCCGTCCTGACATGTAGAGGGGCAGAAAGGGGACATCTCGGCTTATACTCCGCATTACCAAGGGAATATGAACCCAAGAATGGTTCGGGAATCCGCTCAAGGGCCGGAGAAACCCCTTCACCCTTGAATACCATGGGTATGTAAACACTAAATGGTGTGCTGATGCACCTGGGCGTTACACCACATGGGACATTTGGCTCTATTGAAGGCCTCGGCTCGAGGCTGATGAATAGGACACTGAGGGGGTTGTGAAGGATTTGGTCATATTGGATGGATTTTATCTGTCATGGGGAATGGGAAGTCCAAAGGATCTAGTGGGCCACACAGGTGTATGAGTGGTGGCGCCCTTCGCGTAGGGAGGTGCTATGTGGCTGGAAAACCCATCTGTGAACCAGGGTGGTCCACGGACTGATAGGCATTCTGTGAACCAGGGTGGTTCGCGACATGGAAGGGATCTCACGAACTAGGGTGGTTTGCTACTTTGGGTTCATCCCGCGTACCAGGTTGGTACGCGAAGGGATCCATGCGAGCAGTAGTGGCTAGGGGTGGCACCGGTTGGGGGTTCGTCAGTCAGGGCATTGACCACGTAGGATGGTGCTACGCGACGTGACAGATCAGAAAAGGGGCATAAACTCCCCAGTCCAAGGGGAGTTCATCCGCAGAGGGGCCAAGGTTCGCGGTATTCTTTTCTTTGTTATTTTAGGTTCGCGGTTCACCAAGTTATTATGCGCTTTCGGTTCCTTATTAATTCGCTTCCATCATTATACATGTTCTGGTTCGCGGACTAGAAGTTCACGGTCTGCGAAATGCAATGCTCCTTCCTTCGAAATCCTTCCACCTTAATCTGGTTGATCTCCCCAAAATTGAATCTTCCGTATCTTCCCCCTCAATCTCATTTTATAGAGTGGGGAAAGAGATATATCTGTGGTCATTCGGCACCTTTTGCGGAGGCCCATGATCGGGGACCAGGTTCACAGATGACTTGGTTAATCCGTGATTCATGGGTGCATTAAACGCATCCCCCGCCCCTCGCGAACCAAACTAGCTCGGGGAGTGCTTCGCCACCGCGCAGGGTTCCGCCTCCATTCCGCGAATGATAGTGGATGTGGCATGGGCCGGTCAACGCAGTCCGCGACTAGGGAAGTTCGTGATGGTGGAATGGATTGGCGCCCGTCCATTATCATTCCTGCGGAGGATCTCCTCCTCCATTCCGCGAATAACAACGGTCCGCGGTGGGGGTGTTTCACGGAATTGTCCATGTGGAGTTTTTATTGGACTGGTCGGTGGACAGGTTTGTCATGTGCCTTCATTTTAGTATTCTCCACACTTATCCCTAATTATTTTGGGGGAAAATTGTGTAGAATCTCCCTTTTGTTGTAGGGGATTCTCATTCTTCCTTTGTGGATTTTTCAGGACCCTAAAAATGCCCCCTTCAGAATGGGGTCCTATCAGAATGAAGAGGAGGACATTCTGATGCTGAGTGGTCCTGAATCTTTGATAGTTTGTGGGAGAGGGGTGTACCTGGTAGGGGACCACACCTACAAATACGGTGGCCCTTCCTTTTTCTTTTACTGGATTTTTCATGAAATCAGATCCCTCTCGCTTCTGCGTGCTCATTCCTTTGCGAAACGCCTTGTCCGCAAACTAGCTGACACATTCTGCAAACCATTCCTCATTCGCGGTTACCTTCATTCACAGACCAATCTTCCAACCATGAACCAACAATTTTAATTAATTAAAAATTAAGTCACAACAGGCCATGGAGGAACTCACTTCGCTGTTTTAATGGTACGAAGAATGAAATCTTCCAAATTCTGAAAATTTCTTACATCATCTGAATCTAAATATTTAAAATCGTGATTAAGATTCTGTGGAGGAACTTGGTTCGTGGTTTTCTGGCCAATGCTCCGTGGTCCAGTGTATCGCTGACTACTTCTGCACAGGGTTGGTTCGCAGAATGCATTCATCACGAATCAGATTTTGAGGCCTGCTCGGGGACCTTGTTATGAAGGCTCCTTGGATGAATCCTTAGCCATATATTTGGTATTTTTTTCTGAATTTTATTATTATGGACTAACCATTTTCCTAGCTTTTATAATGCTAGGATAAAACATGGTTCCCTCTTATCCTGCACCCAGGCCAACTTCCGAGACCCTCCCAATTTTCGATCAACGCCTAAAGAATGTATCCAGCTCTGATAAGGATAGAATCCTCCACTCCCCATTGTGCACATTTTTTTCTGATCGACTCCTTGAGTCACAATGGGAGTACCCCATTTCCAATAGCCTTCCTGCATATGGGTTCGGTTTACTTTCTGATACGCCGATTCCGGAACCATCTCGTGATAACAATCCTGCAGAATGTGTATTTACTAGCACCATCCCTCGATATATGATATCAGCCAGAGGGTGGCCTTCCGTAAAGAATACATCTCCCAGATCTGTGCTGAATCACCTTCCTGCGTCCCCCACAGTGGAACAACATCAACTAGATAGTACAATTCATTGTTACCGGAGCATTTCCCGTAATGTGATGGTAGACAACCAGCATAGCTGGTCAGAGGATCGACACCTAATGCCCGGAGGGGAATTTAAGTCATTGTATTGGGGGTGGCCCTTCTTACCGACATTGATACAAATGAATGTATATCCTTAGTGCTCTTTTTGTCTTCTCCTGTAATAGAAATCATTTGGCAAGATTTCTACATATATCAATTCACTAAACATAGAATAGCCAGAGTTCGGGACCATTGATAAAAATGAGCTCTAACATTCATCTGGACCATGGTATCCAGTGAGAATAGTTTGACTATTGATAGGGTTTTATAGAAAACCCCACAAACCATTTGTCCTTTTTCTTTTTTAATTCCCTAATTCTGTCTGCACCAATCTAGTGTGGACCCAGCTAGTATGGCACGACTTTTTCTTAGGTTGTCCTTTTTGGGTTTTCGGTCTAGCATGTTTAGTGCTTCTTTTTGTGGGAGGTTTAAAGTCCCGCTGACAATACTATCATTACTGATGTTTGAGTTTGAACAAATTTGACCATGTCTGGTGGGGTGGGGGCCCCAATGAGGTTTTATTGATTAAAAGATGTCTAAATATCATCCAAAAGCATGTGGGTGGAACACATTTAGACTTGAGCGACATGCAGGGAATGTCTCAAGGCATGGGAGTCGTATCGGAGTACAATGGTAGGAAGAGCATCATGTAAGGCAATCTTGACATTAGAAGATGGGCCACGAGATATAAATATGCAGACCCGCTGAGGGAATTATATTCATAGTCGTGAAAAGGTGTCCTTAATTAAATGACTCCATTTCAGATGGCCTGAGGACCTCATGGAAGTCTGGCATATGGAAACCACCATGGGTGGCAGGGAGAGGGTATGTGACGTCTGAAAAGTGTTTGAGGACATCTGTATTAATAAAGTGTGTAGACTCAAGGTTCATGTCCAATGCATTTGTCTAGAGTGAAGGATGGTTGGAGCTTGGCGCAATTTAATGTCATGCAGTTGGGACATTCTTCAAATTGGAATGGATCCTCCTGGTTCTTTGTAATCATTCCAGAGACATTCCACTATATTCAGGCAGGGTCGTGAAAGACGCTGGTAAACTGTAGCTTAGAGGGTTTCTGAATCCCATGATAGAAATGGGGGCTCAAAGTCCAAGAGACGTATGGGGAGAAGCATTTCATAAATAAATCATTCCTTTGTTAGACGAGACATGGGTGATCAATATGCAGAGCCGCTGAGGGCATGGTATGCATTGTCATGAAAAGGTGTCCTTGGGTCAATGATTGCATTCTCCCAATAGCTGAGAAACTTCAGGGAAGTTGAGATTCGGGACCACCAGGGGTGGCTTATGAGAGTTCGACTTTTTATGACTACAGAGTATCATTTATAAGGGAAGGGTTCCTGGATACGGGAGAAACATCTCGGCTAAATGTACCGAGAATAGGTGAAGTAATCCCTTATCACGCTAGTGTGAGAGGGTGGTTTGTGCAGGTCTAACCCATGCACTGAGGGATAGAGAAGATCCTCTATTCCTTACTGAACCCATGACATGTTTGGATATGCAGTTTAATATCATGTGGTAAAGACGAAGAAAATAATTAAAGGATGTTGTGTAGTCTAAAATCATGCAACGATTATGGGGGGGCATTTTTAAATTCTGTGCAGTTTAACGTCATGCAGTGAGGATGGGGAACATTTTTTAACATGTTCTACAGTTTAACATCATTCAGCGAGGACGTTGAAGCATTTTTAAACTAGTGAAAATGCTTGTAGTTGGGGGCATCCCCTGGATGTTTAATGCCTGGTCTTTGCAGCTTTACACCAAGCGAACAAGATGTTCCGTGCAGTTTATTGTCATGCTGTAAGGACATAGTTGCAATGTCAGCTCTTGATCATAATGTAACTGGGATTGAATATTCCGGCATGCCTCAGATGTGGAAAAGGGGTTGATTGGTGTATATTGTGGTTCCAGGGCTTCTTGGATTAGGAGAAATGTAATGGGGGCTTTGAGGCCAGTAAGCGTACGGAGCTAGGAAGAGTATCGCCTGAGAAAATATTAACTTTGGTAGACGGGCCAGGGGCTATCAATATGAAGATAAACATGGGGTATTTTATTCATATTCATGAAAAGTTGTCCATGGGTTACTAACTTTCCACTTACGATGGCCATGAATGGTTATGAGGATCCGCAATTGTACGGGCCATGATGTTTGTCATTTGGTAGGAAAGTATCTGGACATGTCATGCATATTCTGCCCGGGTTGCTCTTAATTCTTAGAGAGCTCCCTTTATTGATTTATATTGAACGCAGGGGTATACCTACACTCCATTTTAACGTCATGAGTCAAAGACGAAGTTCTCCTAGTTTAGCGATCATAGAGCTCAGACCATTGGGTGGCTATTTCTATAGCCACTCAAAGGATAATTGAGTTACCACGCTCCGGTATACTCTGAATATGGTGGGGGATGAAGGTTGTAAACTGCATCTCGGAGGTTTCTCAGATAAAGAGATGTGGTGGGGGGCTCTGAGGCCGGTAAGCGTACAGAGTTAGGATGAGTACCGCCCAAGGAAATCCTTCCATTTGTAGACGAGCCAGGGGATATCAATATGTAGAGCCGTTGAGGGCATGGTATGAATAGTCATGAAAATGTGTCCCCATGTCGATGAATTTCCACTTCCGATGGCCATGAATTATTATGAAAACCTGAGATCTCTCACTGTATAGAGTTCGGCATGTGGGGATAATAGTTTCCGAGCATACAAGAAATATCTTCACTGCAATTGTCTGTTGAGTCAAAGTAGCCTAGACCTGGATGGATGTTTGTAGATTCAGGTCATCATGTGAACAACAAGAAGATACATAGGCTAATCGGGTAGGGATACACTATCAACGTTTGGATGTAAAAAAGGGGAAAACATGTAAACCACTATGCCATAAACTTCTGGATCATGAGATATGATATGGGGGCTCTATGGCTGGTAAGAGTATGAAGCTAGGAAGTGTACCGCCTGAGAGAATCTTTCCTTCGGTTGATGGACCAGGGGCTATCAATATTCAGAGACGTTGAGAGAATGGTATGCATAGTCATGCAAAGCTGTCCACGGGTCGATAAAATTACACTTCCAATGGCCATGAATGGTTATGAAGATCCATAATTATCCGGGTCGTGGAGTCTGATGTATGGAGAAGATGTATCCAAATGTTCAATGAGTAATCTTATCATGTTTCTCCATATATCATGTGTGGTTCACAAAGAAGTCCTTGCAGTTTAAAATATTTTGGTGAGGAAAAAGTCTGTACAGTTTAACGTCATGTGATGAGGATGCAATATACACCCCGTGCAAGTCTGGTCCGTACACGGGGGGAGAGGCCTTTTTTTAATGGATGGATGGGCTAGGATGGGGAACCCTGGCGTCATTATGTATCCTTCAAGGGTAGGAATCAAGCCTCATGTAGTTATCTGAAGTCCGTGTAGTCTAACATCGTGTGGTGAGGACGAAGAATACACCCCTTGGAGGTCTGGTCCGTACACGAGGGGAGAGAGCATTTTTTTCGGTGGCTAGGCCAGGATGGGGAACCCTGGCATCACTACGTATCCTGCGAGGGTTGAAATCAAGCCTCACGTAGATCTCTTAATAACAATACACCACGTACAGGTTTAGTACATTCACATGGGAGAAGGGGACCCCTTTTTATCCTTATCCGTACAGTTTAACGTCGTGCGGTAAGGACGAGGAATACACCCCATGCAGGGCAGGTCCGTACACAGGGGAAGGGGATTTTTTTTTTTAATTTTGTACTATTTGGGAGTGGCTGGGCCAAGATAGGGGATACTGACATCGATATGTATCCTACGAGGGAAGGAATCAAGTCGTACATAGTTTTTGGAAAGGAGTACACCACGTCCGGGGCTGGTCTATACACGGGGGAAATGGGAATTTTTAAATCTTTTTATCTGTGCAATTTAACGTCGTTCGGTAAAGACGAGGGATACACCACGTGCAGGAATTTTCCGTAGACTGGGGAAAACATTATTAACCTCTTATCCTTACAGTTTAACATCATGCGGTGAGGGCGAAGAGTACACTCCATGCAGGTCTGGTCCGTACATGGGGGAAAGTGCATTTTTATCATTCGTTTGGGCATGGGTATACCAGGTTGGAAGGACCCTAGTGTCACTATGTATCCTGTGAGGGTAGGAATCAAGCCCTACATAGTTCTCTGCGGAATACTCCCTCTGCAGGTCCGGTCCTATCACTGGGGGAAGGGGCAATTTTAAAAATTTATTTGAGGGGGTTTTGGGCTAGGGTAGGGGATCCTTGCTTTGCTACGTATCTCACGAAGGCAGGAATCAATCCGTACAAAGTTCTTTGATAGGAGTACACCCCGTGCAGGTCTGGTCCATACACAGGGGAAGAGGGAATTTTTAAAACTATTTTATCCATGCATTTTAACGTCATGTGGTAAGGACGAGGAATGCACCCCGTGCAGGATCGTTCCATACACAGGGGAAAAGGGCATTTTTAAATCTATTTTGTGGATGGCTGGGCAAAGATTTGGGACCCAGGCATTGTTACATATCCTGTACAGGGCAAGAATCAAGCCACATGTAGTTCTCTGAGATCCGTTTTGTTTAACATCATGTCGTAAGGAAATGATACTCTTAGTTTAGGGTCATATAGTTTGGACCATTGGGTTCTTAGAAGCTTAACATCTTACAGCTCAGACGAGGGGCATTTTAGTTATGCATGTGTGGATGAAATACACTTAGTTTATGGTCATAGATTTTGGACCGTTGGGTGATTGGCAGTTTAACATCTTTTAACTCGGACGAGGGGAATTTTAGTTATGTCGATATGGACAAAATAATCTTAGTTTAGGGTCATAGAGTTTGGACCGTTGTGGGCTTGGCAGTTTAACGTCTTGCAGCTCAGACGACAACTGCTTTTAGTTATACCGGTGCGGACGAAATACACTTAGTTTAGGGTCATAGAGTTTGGACCATTGGGTGCTTGCCAGTTTAACGTCTTTCTGCTCGGATGAGGGGAATTTTAGTTATACCGGTTGAGGACGAACTAATCTTAGTTTAGAGTCATAGAGTTTTGTCCATTGGGTTCTTGTAAGTTTAACATCCTGCAGCTCGGACGACAAATGATTTTAGTTATTCATTCGAAATACTTCATTAGGAATCTCGCATTTTTAGGAGCGTTGCTGAACTGCCCCTCCATTGATATCACGGAATATTATTTGTTGGATTAGACCTTGTGTATAACATATGGTCCCTCCCACATGGAATTAGCTTTGGAGGCTTCTTTCCAGGTATCATTGGGGTCCGGAGGACCAACACCAACTCTCCTTCCAAGAAATATGGAAGACGAACCTTTTTATTGAAGTCTCATGAAATCATGTTCTATTATACTTCCAGATGGTGGAAAGTGTGGAACTACTTCTCATCTAGCTGTTCCAATTAACCTATCCACTTTTTCGATTGCTCATCGTCTGATAACTGTTCGCAAATGGAAACACGGATCGAGGTAAATTGGAGCTCATTGGGTAGGAACGCTATTGTTCTGTATACTAATGAGTACGAAGTTTCCCGAGTAGCAGTGCAGACTGTGGTTCTGTAATCCCACAATTCATGGAGGAGGTTATCCGGAATTGTCTTCTTGTCTTTGTCCACAATTCTCTAGAGAATGTTGGACATGGTCTTGTTGAATGCCTCTATCTATCTGTTGGCCGCTACATGGTAGAGGGATGAGTGGATAGCCCTGATATCTTATTCTTGGTATTGTTTCTCCAATTCATCAGAGAAGGAGTTGGTGCCGTTATCCATCAGTATGGTATGAGGAACACTAAATCTGTTGATGATATTTGTTTTCACAAAGCTGACAATGCTTCTTGCCCCGACTTCCTTAAGGGGTACAGCTTATGCCCATTTGGAAAAGAAGTTGGTTTCCATGGGGATATACTTCATCTGTTTGGATGTGGCGGGATGATATGGTCCCATGTAATCGATTCCCAAGAAGTAAAATGGCCAGGAGTAT
Source organism: Viscum album (assembly GCA_963277665.1). NCBI lineage: Eukaryota > Viridiplantae > Streptophyta > Magnoliopsida > Santalales > Viscaceae > Viscum > Viscum album. The sequence goes on from OY728131.1 coordinate 1,554,512,540, forward strand.
TTGGGCTGATGGAGTGACTCTGGGGGTTGGTGTATGAAGTTGGCATGAATTTGGCATGAGTAGTATTTTGTGGTGAAGCACTCGTAATCTCGTGCCATTGTGGGCCAATATTACCCAAGCCTTCGAACATGATGGTAAAGCTTGGACCCTGGCTAATGTGCTCTACATTCTCCAGAATGTACTTCAGTCATTAAGGAAGTGGTTTCTTCTCCATCAATGCATCTGAGGAGGATTTCATCGAGGCCTCGTTTGTAGATGATCTCTTGCTGACCCGTGCCACCGTATAGGACAACATTGGTTGCCCTTATCTATATTCTCTCTCATTTAGCCATGTCTAATTGATGTTCTCCCCATTGAAGGTAGTTTGCAATGGGGGTCATCCAGCCGGTGGTGGGAGAATATGGCTCAGACAGGACTGACGTCGTTGATTTCATTCGTCTTGGCCTGAACAAACGAAAGGACCAACCAACGATGAGAGATGCTGATAACTGTTTCATTCTGATCTGTGTCGGCCAGGGCTGTGGCCACATTGGCTAACGCATCAGCCTGGGCATTCTGAGACCAGGGAATATTGTTCAATGTTGTTTCTATGGAGAATTCCGCCATTAATCTTCAGGTATGGTTAAATAGGGGAATCAAATCCTTCTTTTTAAGAGCATAGTCACCATTGACATGCTTGATGACCAATTTTGAGACACCTTTTACCATAAGGTTTTGTACTTGTGCTTGGAGTGCGAGCTCTATCCATGCAATTAGGTCTTGATATTCCGCATCATTGGTTGTACGTCTTTCTGACAGGAGGAAGAAATATGGAAAGACTACCTTTTCCGGAGACTTGAGTATTTTCCCCAAACCAACCTTGTTAAATTTGGGGTCCTCCATCCTTTTCCCGGTTGGGCTTCAGGATGCGTCGTCGAAGTACATTTCCCATGTTGGGAACTCCTCTTGAACTGAGAATATGTCTTCATCAGTTAGCTCAATGTCCGGTGTGGCGGTCCCTACTGAAGGGTGCTCTGCCATAAAATCATCTAACATCTGGCCTTTTAGGGCCTTATGAAGCACAAACTGAATATCAAACTGTTGCAGGATTACTACCCATCGGGATAGGCGTCCGGTCAGCATCAGGCGGCTGAGGATGTACCTAAGTGGGTTATTATGCGAGACCAAATGGACTTCATGATGTTGCATATAATGTCACAACTTTTGAACTGTGAATACCAAGGCCAAACAACTCTTCTCGATGTTTGAGTATCAAGTCTCATCATTGATCATGGATCGGTTGAGGTAATAGATATTGTTTTCACTACTGGCATCATTTTTCTGTGCGAGGAAGGCTCCCAGTGACCGCTCTAAGGTCGTCACGTAGAGGATGAGAGGTCATACATCAACTAGGGGCATGACCACTGGCGGGCTTAAGAGGTACCTCATTCGGCTGTCAAATGCCTCCTGGAAATCCTTTGTTCATTGGTAGGTAACCCCTTTCTTTATTAACCTAGTAAACGGAAAACATTTGCCTTCCAGGTTGGCTATGAATCTCCTGATGTAGGCTAGGTGTCCTTGGAGTCCCCTCAACTCGGTGAGATTGCAGGGAAGTGGTAGGTCAAGGATAGCCTTCAACTTTTTAGGGTCAACTTCGATGTCACGATGGCATACGATGAAGCCAAGGAATTTCCTTGAGGTAACCTCGAAGGTGTACTTTAAGGGGTTCATCTTCATACTATACTGCCGCAGTTTGATTATAACAGTCTCAAGGTCCGACAGGTGATCTGAGCAATGTATGGACATAACCACCAAGTCATCTACATAACATTATATGAATATCCCCAAGAATAATTAAATAATATGATGCATGGCGCGTTGATATGTGGATCCAACGTTCTTGAGACAAAAGGGAATAAACCTATAACAAAAAATTCCATGAGGGGCCCTAAAGGTAGTGTCTTCTTCGTCTTCTCAGGCCGTCCAGATCTGATTGTACCCATAATAACCATCCAAGAAGGATAGGGCCTCATACTCAGCTATCTCATCGATTAACAACTCGATGATCGAGACCGAGAAATCATCTTTCGGGCAATGCTGATTCAGATCTCTGAAATCAATGCAGACACGGATTTGTCCGTTATTTTTCATTACGAGGATGATATTGGAAAATAATATGGGGTATTGGACCCCCCAAATGAAACCTTCTTTAATCAGATTATCGACTTCAGTCTCTATTTTGGCAGCATGTGGTGGGTGTGTTCTTCTGAAGTCCTGTTTGTAGCCCCAATGTACTTCTGGCAGACCTAGGTGGTGCGTCGTCACTTTGAGATCGACTCCCGGAATTTCTGTGTAATTCAAGGAAAGGAAATCCAAATGTTGTCTCAAGAAGGAGGTATATACCTCATGCTCCTCAGAAGACATGGATGCACTAATGAGAGTGGTCCTCAGGTCTTCCTCAGTACTCAGGTTTATTTCCCTGAGTTCGTCCACAGTGGTGGAGATACCTTCCTAAAATACGGGGGGTGCATTCCTAAGATCTTCCTCTACTTCTACTCCCAAATCCTCATTTTCTTGATCAAGAGAGGGGAGATTCCATGACTCAGGCTCCTGGGAGTCTGGAGGCATGGCATTGTGGGTGTCCTCACTCAAGTATTCGTCCCCTGATTGAGGGTTGGTTGACGTTCCCATATTTTCACGTTCAGGCATCATGGATGAAGTCATGAGGACAGCTGAGTGTGTGTCCAATAATGAACCCCTGCTCTCAATATGGTTGATGGGAAGTACATAGTCTCTACCAAGCTTCCAGAGGGGGTCATCAGTTACCATTTCTAGACCATTTAGAGAAGGGATCTAGTCAATACCATCGAGGGAAGGCTTCTTTTTCTTTTTCTCATAGAATCCGGCATCAATGTAATGTGACTCGGAGAGCTAGAAAGTGGCCTTGTCGGCGTGCAATGTCCCACTTTGTCCATTGACGCAATATTTAGTACAATGGTGGTAGGATGAAGGAATGGCCATGTGCTTATGGAGCCACGACCGTCCCAGGAGGGAATTGAATTCTGTGTTCTACCGAACCACCAAGAATTCCGAATAGACCACAAGGTCACGAAAATGGGTATTTAGATTAATTTACCGCATTAGTTTCTCTTTACTTTTGTCATAACTCAAAATGGTTGTGGATGAGGGGATTAGGTCATCCTCACAATATCCCAACTTGTGGAGTGTCTGTAGGGGAAGAAGGTTAACTCCAAAGCCTTTTTCAATAAAGACTTAGCAGATCTCAACATCATTTAGTGTGCCGGAAACAAATAGTGGTTCGATCTGTCCCTGTATGATGGCATGATCATCCTGATCGGTTAAAGAAGCCACTGTATCACATTCGGTCAGGCCAGTCTCCATCCGGTAAATCTCATCAGTAGATACCTCTGCCTGAAACTCTTGGGGGATGAGAAAAACTTATATAAGCACCTCCCTTGGGTCTGCTGCCAAACTGAAGGCATCCAGGATTGACAGTTTGGCTGGTACCGATGCCAGCTGCTTAAGGATGTCATATTTCTGTTCCAATGGCTGACGCTTCTCCATTGGTGGGGAAGTCTTAATGGGAATCTAGGGAGTTGGAATACGTGATGAGGAGGGACCAGTTGCGGGGTCAGATGTCGATGATGTCCCCATGTTCTAGGGACTCGGACCGACCGGTATGTTTGTGTGCACTAGGTGGATGGGCGCTTGTTCGTCTTCTGATGAGTACCACAGAATGATAGGGGAAGAGTGGCTACTTGTGGAGGTGGAGGGATATTCTTCTCCCTGCTGAGTCCGTTGAAGGGCTCCCCCACGGGTTTCCGCCATAATGATGGTTTGAGCCGAGGTCCAACTTTATAGTTGACTTCGGCCTCGACTGTGCCTCCCTTTATATCCCCTACATCTGTGATTCCCCCTCCCAAACCTTTGCATCGAGAACTCAGGTTCATAAACATACCCTTTGTTAGGGAACGATTCCATAAGTTGTATGACGTTGATGGAACAAAAAATTGACTCATCATCCTCTGACAAGTCAACCCAGTCGGTTGTCCTTGATGGTGTCGTTTTGTGGGTCGGTGCCTGTGGCGCCAAATTTGAGGGCATGAAATCTTACAGCGTCGGGGCTAACATTGGCCACTTCGTGGACTGCCCCTCTTGCACTTGACTCCTTTATTTTTTATTGCGCCTAGATGACCATCTCGTTGAGGGTGGTGAGGCCAATATTTTTGGCTGGGTGGCATCCGGGGATATTGACGGAAACGCTGGCTACTGTAGTTGAGCTCGGAGTATGCTTTGGGATTTATTAATAGTCTTCCGAGTCATCCAATTAACAAATTTCTGCCCATTCATGGGGTGACTTCCTGCCACCCCTCCCCCATGTCATTGTCGGTGGTAGAAATATATGTCACATGTGTTGTGGGTGGTCACATCTTGAACTGACCAAAGTGTACCATCCTTTGCAAAAGGTCTTTAAAGATGAATCATTTTCAAATATTGTGCCCCATCATTCGATGGTAGGGACATCAATCTGGCATGTCATCGCGGCCAACTTCTTTAGGTTTCCTTGGCTCCGAGATGTGGAGAATGTTTCAATTCATGGTGGTGATAACGTATCTACGGACTAGGTCCTCTCGGAATGATTATACTTTATGTCTTCATTCCTCAAAATTTTTTATTCACCCCATTATGATCATCTATCCTAGGTGGAGGTGGCCGCTGATATACAGGGGGCCCTTGATGATTTTATGGAGGCTTGAGCGGTGGAACAGGCACATGGGCTGGCTTGATCTTGACAGAGGATGCTTCACCTCTTACTGCTCTCTTTTTGGGAGCATAAGAGGCTATTCGGGACTTGAAATTGGTCCTCTACAGGGAGTCCTCAATTCTCTGGACAATGGCCGAGAGATGGCAGAATCTAGTGGTGCACTCCACTGGTATGAGCAGTGATCGTAGCTCATCTCGAAGATTATCAACGCATATGGTGAGAAACTCATCATGAGGCATTGGCCTGTTCAGAGAGTAGGTCATACCTTTCTATATGGTGATGAAATCTAAGACCCTCTCGTTCTCCCTCTGCTTGTAGTTCATGAGGTCGATGACCATTGTTTTAGGAAATGTTAAGCTTAAGTGGAAGAGGAACTGCTGCCAAATGTATTCCCAGCTTTTTATTTACTGGCCTGGAAGAATCATATACCAGACGAAGGCAGATCCTTGCAAGGTCCGTACAAAGCATCTTAGTTTCCCTGCTTCTTGTTGTTATGGAGTTCCTATCATATGGTCACAATAAGAAATGTATTACATCAAATGTTGTTCCAGATAACCTAATACATTGATGTTATGGAATACAAGGATCCCAAAATTGGGTGGAGGTGATGTGTGGCTTACCCAATCCGGGTAAGGTTTCCTCTATGGCTGTATCCGAGCGCGCCGACCTTCCATTGCTTCTAATCGAGCTGTTAGTGCCTCGATGTTGTTGGTGAGACCCTGGTTTACATCCTATTGGGACATGTCCTGGGCAGCTGTAGTCCGATGCATTGCTTGAGAATCCTGCTCGGATGGAGCCAGGGGTGCATGTGCTGTTTGTGACACCTTCGGAGGGTTCATACGTAGTCGATTTGATTTCTTCCTGAGTGTAGGGAAGTCTTGGTATTCATCTAGATCAACATTTAGGTAGTTGGATGGGCTGGGCACCTCGTTGGGCGGGAACCCTGACCGTGATTCGTTTTTCGAGGCAATCCTTGGTCATTGAGGTGCACTTACTGGGAGTGCATGATGTGTCTCCTCCTGAGACACACATTCAATAAGGCAGTTTTTGTAGTGTTTCTCAACGTTAAGCTACCTCAGTTCTTTCTTGTCCACTTCATGTCGAGTGAATCTCTTTTCGAGCGTAAGTGGCTCGTTTTTATCGACAGAAAGAGGCGGGTTAAGGGTAACTGGTCCTTTGTTCATATCATTATTTGAGGCTCGCAGGGTGAGAAGAGGAAGGTTAGGTGAAGGGGAGGCCATGTTTATAGAGTCCCTCTGGTTTTGGGTGTGCACACCTAGTGGTTCATTGTAGGTTGCAGCCTGACCAGAACCATCATCTCCCGAACCATCTGGATTTGCATCATCTTCGGTGTTACCCATGGGGTAGCCTCTATGACATTGATGGATGCATATCGCGGAGCAGAGAAGATGTCATTTTCTAAATATGAAGAGGATCTCCCACGTATTTTATTGGTCTACCCTCTTTCTGTCCCGGGATTGCTTTCGGGCTTCTGGGAAAAGGGTGACACGGAGAGTTCATTGTTGAGACCTTACAGTATGCCTCCCTCTTGAAGGGGATGATGATTCGAACGATGGGATATGGCAGGAACCTCCTCTTCTGTCTGTCCTCCCTAGATGACAGAATACTGATTCTCGTGGGGGAGGTTTTTGTTGAGGTGGTAAAAATTCCTTCAACCAAGAGGGTCGGGGTTGACTCTGTTCCTTGGATGTTGAGTATCTTCCGATTTCTGTTGGTCTTACGGGGGAATTTGTTGTTAAAAATTCCCCCAACCCTGCAAGATGTGGTGGAACCTTGATCGCGGTAGTGGCTACTGATATCGCTACCTACCTGATCTGGTGTGCCCCCATTCTGGGGTGAACTGGGTTTGGTGTTGAGTACTTCTGTGAATCAACCCATTGTGAGGAGGTAGGTAATGTCCACTGACTTCCCTCTCTTAGGAGAGAGGCCTGTTGTATTCTATTGGTGGCCTGATTCAGGAGTTCTTGGATGACTTGTTCCCTTCATGCCTGACACTTCTGGGATTTAATCAAGGCCTGAATCTGTTGGGTCTGTTGTCTCTCCTGAGTAGGGACCCCACTCGATTGCCGTATTGAAGTGATGGCGTTTCAAGATTCCATGCCTAACGGGTTCTTCTGGGAAGGGAGTGGAGTGAAATGCAGGGCTCCTTGTTCACCTGATCCACTGATAATGACTCACGTCGGGGCGTCACCAATGAGGTGGCACAACTGCTGTAGCTCATGGAGTCAGGATATCTCCATGTTTCCTTTAAGCCTCTGGGGTCTCTGTTTCCGTGCCGAAGTAAGAGCTTCCACGTCAATGTGACATAGGAGGTCTCTTATTGTCTTGAAATGGTCTACATACCCATATTATGTCAGGAACATTGATTTTAGCTGGCGGAGGGTTGTCCATATATTGTAGCGGATTCTGTGCACACATTCTTCCGACAACACTCTGGGTGTGTCTAATTGAGAGGTGGTCGTGGGCCAAAACATAACTGGTATATCATCCCTAGCCAGTCGTTTCCTCTGGTGCAACATGTCGTCATACTCCTCCGCTAGAGATTCCTCTACCTGGTCGGCCCAACTGAGATGCTCACTGATAGTGTGGTCAGAGGAAGTGGGGCCGATAGGTATCGAATTATCATGTGGGTGATTCTGAAGCAGTTCAGAAGATGAGCATGGCCCCTGACCATCTCTTGATTGAAGAAGAGTTTCGTTGGTGACTAGCTAGTAATATGACGTTGTTGATCCCGTCTTTCTGAGTTCCTCAGCATACAAGGGCATTTCTGTGCTTGATTTGGCAGGGGAGGACCTTCCTGTCGATATGATATGTCATTGAGGGGACAACCTTCGCAATGGTGGTCGTAATGGTGAGGACTACCATTACTTCTTGACGCCTTAATGAATAGAGGACTTTTGAAGTGCATACCCTGGCGAGGACCTCCAAGGCATGTCGCAATAAGGGGAGGACCTTCTGGCTGTGTATCATTGATGCGGGGAAGCCCTTCTCAACAACATCCATCGTGGTGAGGATGACCATTATGGTTTGACGTTCGATGTGAATCCTGGGGAGGACTTTCAAGATACACTGCAACAAGGGGAGGACCTTCTTGTTGATTGGGGCCACTGTAGGGAGGACCTTTGCAATGGTGGACGTGGTGGTGAGGACTACCATCACAGCTGCTGCAATGGAGAGGACTACTATTACAGCTGCTGCAGCGAGAATATCTATGTGGTACACCGTGGGGAGGACCTTTAGCATGTACTGCAACGAGGGAGGGCCTTCTTGTTGCCTGATGTCTCTACGGGGAGGACCTACGTTATCAGGGTGGAAAGGACTACCACTGTGATCTGATGCCCAGTTGCGCGGAGTGTCGTTGCAACATAACCTGTAGGGAGGACCTTCAGGGTAGGCTACGACAAGGGGAGGAACTTCTTGTTGTGATGAGACGTTACTTTGGGGAGGGCCTCCATAGTAGAGACTATGACAGTGAGGACTACCATCATAATCTGTGGTCCCACTGCATGGAGAGTGTGTGTAGCTTATACCCCGAGGAGGACCCTCATGGTGGACTTTAGTAAGTGGAGGACCATCTTGCTGCTCGATCTTCTGGTCAAGTGGAGGGTTTCTGCGACTCGCATCAAAAGAGGATATCTCTTGATCAATCCTTATATGCCCACGGGGGTGGGCCCCGTGGTTCTCTGGGGAGGTCCTTCAGAGCAGCTGGTAGTGACATTGCGGTTAGGACCTTCGCAACTGATAATGACACTCCCATAATATGGTAATGTTTTGGAAGGGTTTTGAGGCTTCGAAATGTTTTTTGCGGCGTTGGGAACCCCAGCTTCCAGCAGAGAGGAGTCATGAACCCGCTCTTTATTTTCCTGCTACCTACGACACGTTTGGGGCACTTTTTTTTTTGGGCAGCAGGGACCGTTGTCTTTTGACAACGACCATCACCTCTAGGTCCCTGTCTAATTGTGTCTCGTGATGCTGAAGGAATGTGACGACAAGCATCTTTACTTTTAGCAGGGATATATGCCTACTCTAGAGAATCCACCATGATGGATGGGTGTCCCCCAGTTGTAAGGAGTGAAGCTGGTCAATACAGTTTCTCTTGTGTCATGGAATATTGGCGGCGAACCTCCGAGGCTGAAGTAGGGATGGAGATCTACTCCGAGGCGACCCTCTCGTCTCTTAGATGAGTCACCCCAATTTGGGAGGCAAGCTCACGGGCTCGAGTCCTTACAGTTTCCGCTGATGCAATTACATTTTTTCAAGTCTGCAAGATATGATCTGGGATCGATACCTACTCCTCCATCATTTCCAGGATATAAAGAGAGACATCATTTGACGGAACGGGTATGAAGGCCCATTCCGGTATCAGAGTAGGAATATCCTGCTCTGGTCCTCCGGTGGTCAGTGGGTAGTGACAATTCTCATGTGTCGGGGTAGGTGAATGAATCTGCCCATGGGCCGGGATATGCTGGTTTATCTCTCCATTTTCTGCCACATCGGGATGACATACTTTACTTGCATCTATAGGGAGCTGGCCCTGAATATATTGGTTTCCAACCATATCAAGTCGGTGTCCTTTGTTGGCAGGTAGATGTGACCACCTATTAGTTGCCGCAACATCTAGATGGTCGAATTTGTTGATCACCACCACATCGGGATGGTAGGCTTCAGAAGCATTTGCTAGGAGCTGGTCCTGCAGGTGCTAGGTCGCCAAGTTGTCTGGTTGGTGGGATTCATGACCCTGGGAAAGGAGAGGTGCCTACTAGGTAGGTGTCGTCCTGTGTGAGTGAAGAGCTTGATGGAGCTCGGCAGGGATGCGCGCCTGCTCGTATGCCGCCGCCATGTTGGGATGGCGGGTTATGAAGGGGCGAAGAGGTGTTTGTGCCTGTTCATGATACTTCTCCATGACTGGCCAATGAATCTCCTCCTTAGGTACAAGGGTGTTGACCGTTCCCTAGATGAACTTTTTTCTCCCTCATCGGGCGGTCCGAGGGGCCGGAGCTCAGGGAGCGTGGGCCTGGATCCTCGGGGTGACATCCTCCTTAGTGAGAGGATGTTGAGTCGCAGTGTAACCACGATGACGTCTGCCGGCTGGGGCCATGGGGAGGAATCCCAATTCAGCAGGGATGAAGTCTTCAGCATCGACCTCATCCACCTCTCTAAGATATGCGAGGTACGTGATGTCCCGTTCTAGGGATAGACTCCTGAGACGGTTAGAGGCAGCAACATGGGCCATCTGGATTTGCCTTTGCAGCTGCTGCTGGGCGGGCAACCGGCGGGTATTGGCGGATTGGAGGGCATGTATGGTCGCCTCCACCATCAGGAGAGTACCGTTCACATGGTACTCTCAGATCAATGCATCTGAGCCCCAGTGTTGAAGATTCAAGGTAGGTGACAGGGTCCTCCATTGGTGAGGAAGTCTGGTTATTTCATTGTTGGAATCACGCCCCTGTGAGTTCCTTCGGGACTCTATTAGATCAAAGGAAGTTTTGTGTATTACCTGTAAAACATTTTAACAAATACAAACAATAAACCCGTCAAAGCAGCATCTCATGAACCCATTAATAATTAATGACCCACCTTGGTCCTCCTTGTGAGTATAATGGGGGCATAGAGTGGGATTAGGTTAAATTCATCATGCTTGGTTAACTATTCACATCGAGTTCCACATTTTTTTCGTATAGGTTTCGAAATTTCCAACGGTTCCGTATCCGACGATGCGTGGACCTACTTTCCAAAAGCAGGTGTTCACCAAGCAGTCTGGCCAGCGACACTAAAGTACTCACACTGGTCGAGAGGAAGGGAAGTTGAGCTCACCACACCCTTTTTGGTGGAAATTATTTTGTGTTCCGGGACTCTCTTATATATTTAATACGTATTCATTTGTTTGCGAAACATTGTTTTATACCCAAGCATAGTATCCATGAATTACACCTGGTTGGAAATACTCAGTTGGACGCAGGGGTTTCGTATCATTTATTCTTGAAGTTTACCATCTGGATGGAACACATGATACGGGTTTCCTACGTATCCTAAAGAGAAGAATCTGAATCCACGTAGTTCGGTTTGGTATGGGGCTTATGGTCTAGGCTGCTCAGGGTTGGTGCAGCGAACCGACGTGAAGATAGTCAGATCAACCGGTTGTTGGGCTTGATCCTCAGGGAGGCTTCCTACGTACCCTTCCTAGGAGGCAGGGATCAATGTACTTGTAGTTTGAATCATCTTGGGGCTTACACTATGAGGAGACCCATGGTGTGAATTGGGGATCACACTCTGAGGAGGAACATGGTGTCGATTGGGGCTTACACTCTCATGAGGCCCATGGTGTGGATTGGGTCCTACAATCTAAGGAGACCCATGGTTTCGACTGGGATTACACTATGAGGAGGCCCATAAGAGGGTGTCATGTCCGATTCCTACTCTAAGCCCACTTGAGTCATGCTCGGTGTGAGAAACAAGAGTTACCAGGGACAAGACGATCATGTCGTGAAAGGTCCATCTGTGGGATGTGGAGTGGGGCTTACACATAGAGGCAACCCAAAAAGTCAGGGCTTACATTGAAATGGATTCCCATGGAGACAATGCACAACAGGAGAGGGACTTGACCAAAAGAAGGACAGATCATCATCCTTCCCCACCACGCCCTTCCTTGGCCGTAGCCGTGGGAATGTACGGAGGTGCATAGGGGCTTCCTTCTGATGGGTATTCCACCACACCCCGGGGAAGGGAGAAGTTCCCCTATCCTAACAAGTGGTGGGGTAGAAATGGTAATTCCCTACTTGGACTCTGCATTACCTTGGGAAGGTGAACCCAGGAATGTTTCGGGAATCCGCTCAAGGGCCGGAGCAACCCATTCACCAAAGCATACCGTCAGTATGTGAACTCAAAATGGCGTGATAATGAGCCTAATGGTTACACCACACAGGTCCGGTGGCTCTGGTGGCAGCCTTGTCTCAGGGCCGATGAATGGGCCAATGAGGGGGTTGCATAGGATAAGGTCATATTGGGCGGATTTTAGCTGGCTCAGGGAATAGGAACTCCGAAGGATCTAGCAGGCCACACAGGTGTATGAGTGGTGGAACCCTTCACGTAGGGAGGTTCTACGCAGCTGGAGAACTCGTTTGCGAACCAGGAGGGTCTGCAGACTGATTGGCATTCCGCGAACCAGGGCGGTTCGATGCTTGGCATGGATCCCGCGAACCAGGGTGGATCGCGGCATTGATTTTGGCCCATGTACTAGGTTGGTACTTGGTGGGACACATGGGAGCAGTGGTAGCCAAGGGTGGCGTCGATTGGGGGTTCATCGGTCGGGGATTCGCCCGTGTAGGAGGGTTATATGCGGTGCGACAGTTCAGAAAAGGGTCATAAACTCCCTGGTCCGTGGGGAGTGCATCTGCAAAGGGGCCATGGTTTGCGATCTTCATTTCATTGTTATTTTAAGATTGCGGGTCACCATGTTATTATGCATTTTCAGTTCCTTATTAATTCGATTCTATATTTATACCTATTCTGGTTTGCAGATGGGAACTTCACGGTTTGAGAAATCCTAAGCTCCTTCATTCGAAATCCTTCCACCCGAATCTGGTCGATCTCCCCAAAATTTCTTCTTCCAGATCTTCCCCCTCAATCTTCTTTATAGAGTGGGGAAAGATATATATCTCTGGTCATTCAGAACCTTTTGCGGAGGCCCATGATTGGGGACCCAGTTCACGAATGACATGGTCAATCTGTGATTCATAGGTGCATTAAAAACACCCCCCGCAAAACAAACTTTCTTGGGGAGTGCTTAGTGGCCGCACAGGGTTCCGCCTCCATTCCGCGAATGACAGCAGATGCGGACTAGCCCAGTCGACGTGGTCCATGGCTGGGGTGGTTCATGACGGTGGACCAGATTGGCGCCCGTCCTAATTCATGCCAGCGAAGGATCTCTGCCTCCATTTCGAGAACGACAATAGTCCGCAGAGGGGGTGCTTCGTGGAATAGGCCGCATGGCGTTTTCATTGGACCGGTCCTTGGACCGGTTTGGCTTGTGCCTTAATTTGAGTATTCTCTACACTTTTACTTGATTCATTTGGGGGGAAATTGGGTAGAATCTCCCTTATGTTGGAAAGGATTCTCCTTCTTCCTTTGTGGATTTTTTAGGACCCTACAATCATTTTGACAATTCTTTAAAAAGTCAAATGCAAGATTTTATTTTTAATGTATATGGTGTTAGAAGACTTGGAGATTCCATAATTATTTTAGAATATTGTATTATTTTAAATTTTCTTCTTGGTTAAAAAAAATATTTATTGCAAAATTATATTAATATTTATCTTTCATTAAATTTTATTCTACAAAATTCATAATTTTTTAATAAAAAAATATCTCTAATTAATTTATACATTATAATTTTTGAATTCATTAAATTTAACTTTAAAAAATCCTTGTCATCTATTAATCATACCAATTTTTGAAGAACCATACCCCATGTCACGTGCCGTGATGACCCTAAGCCCACCTTCTATAGACTAGGGGCTGGGGACTAGCCCCGAAGGCCTATTCCCTAAAATAGGGAAGGCATTGCCTTTATGACCTGTAAATCATGAAACAAAGCACACAACATGATACGAACACATGTAAAATGAAGAGATCTTTTGAACACCCTCCAAGGATCATCCCTGAAGGGTAGGTAAAGCTCTCGAATGCTCATCTCTGTGGTACACATCCTCTATGGTCCACATCTGAGCTACCTCATTTCCTCATACCCTCTTCCTTAATTAGTGTTGTCTGGCATCTACACCAAACAAAACAATGTGTGGTCATAGCCTATGCAGGGGTGACTATAATGATAATAAGTAGGGACCTAGAGACCCCCTAATGGTCTCTCAAAATCCACAATGGATAAACCACAAAGCATGAAAACAACTATCATCCCAACTTATGTGTATACCCATACATATATCTATGTTATCATGTATACCCATCTCATTCATGAAGAAACACAAGGCTCAAATCCATATCCCATGGTTCCACTATTCTACAACAGAATGAATACCACAAAGGTAACACCCCAAAGTTAAGTACCACAACGGTTTCACCACGATGGAAAGTTCCACCCAGGTACGCCACATAGAAGAATACCACAATGTTATCACCACAAAGATATGTACCACACACGTACGCTACACAGAAGAATACCAATGAGGTATAAAAAAGAAGGTAAGTACCACACAGGTATGCTACATAGAAGAATACCACAATGGAATCACCACAAAGGTAAGTACCACACAGGTACGCCACATAGAAGAATACCACAAAGGTATTTACACAAAGTAAAGTACCTCATATGTATTCCACACAGAGGAACACCACAGAGGTATCACCACGAAGGTAAGTACCAAATAGGTACACCACAGAGAAGAGTATCACCAATATATCGCCACGATGGAATGTACAGCACAAGTACGCCACATAGAAAAATAACAAAAAGGTATCACCATGAAGGTATTGACTGAGCTCACACCAGGTATAACTTAGGTACAGTAATAGTGATGATTAGATGTATCTACAAAATCATCTTACTCTTTTCAGAGTCAGAACCATGTGGGATCCTAAATCATCAGACCCACACAGAATCCTGGTACATTATCAAACCCATAAATGATAATAGTACAGATGACCCAAAAAACATCCTAGAGTAGTCCGATATGGATTAATAGAGTGGATACAATTGAGACTTTCAAACACAGACCCATAATGGATCCCTAGCACAAACCCAAAAAGGGTCATTTTCTCATGTTACATCTAAATACAGGGTTCCCTCAATAATCTCCCTTCATTCTGGGAGGATCCACTCCTCAAGACATAGGTCAATACCCTAAATTCCATGAAGTCCCATGAAGATGTATCCCAAAGTACCACCATGTAAAAGGGGACTCAATGCAACAGATTGTGCTTCAATCAAACGGTCGGTCTGTATATTATTGGCTTTTTAGTCCTACGGGCGTTGTTGGATTCATGATCTATCCAACCCGATATATCAAAATATTACCCAAAACACATTTGGGGTATACTAAATTTTCCACCTTTCTCCATGGATTCTTGCGCCACTGACGGTTCATCAAACTGACGCCCGTAACTCAAGATATGGCCAAAAGAGCGAAAATGGTTCAAAGTAGGTCCAGGTCTGGTCTGATCCTGTCAGACCGAGCTGGCCTAACTCGAACTGGTTTTGGTCGACCTAGCTCATTGGGTCCGGTCCTGCCCATCCTGCGGTGTGGTGTCCCACGGCGCGTCAGCCCGCTGCAGTTGGCCGAACGGCCTGCTGCCTTCCCTGCTCGGCGCGTTGTGTGACACACCTTCACCAGCGGCCAGCTCGACCGACCACCCTCCATTGACCGATGCAGCACAAAGCTATGACTCTCACTCACCGGGTGGTGTGGACACTCGCCGTGGTCCCCTTCATGTGGTCGGCCTCCACCAGCTGCAGCCATTGCTCTGTCGTGGCCGACGGGCCATGGGGGTCCGTGCCGTGACTACCCGAAGACTACCTTCTACATGCTAGGGTCTAACGACTAGCACCAAAAGGAATATCACCTAAAACAAGGAATACATTGCTTTTATATACTATAAACACTCTCAACTAAGTACACAAAAAGATACGAACACAAGTAAACTGTATAGAAAAACGAGTGTTGAATGTAATGGGGGCCGAGATATTATCCCAACAGTAAAGGTACAAGTAAAACTGAAAATACAATACAACTGAAGAAAGTGAAAGAAAACTACTGGGTCATCCTCTGTGTTTCATACCCGAGGGGTAGTTATAGATCACTTCCTCATCACTATACATCTTCCTGTCTCTTCTGCATATCAACCTGTCATGTGGTCCCCCTATGGGAACCGTCTAGTCCTGGAACCCATAGCCCCAATCAGTATTATCCATTTTCTGCACCAAACACAACAAGGTGCGGGTGAATCCCATGCAGGGGTGAGTATAACAATACTCAGTAGGGACCTCGAGAACCTACAGGTCCCACAAAATCCACAAATGATAAACAAAAAATCATGTAAACCAAGGAAAACCCTACTTAGGTATATTCCCTTACATATACCTATGTTATCAAATATTACCCAGCTCATTCAGGAGGAAACACAAGGCACTACACCTTATCCAATGTACAACTATTCCAAAATGAGAATATGTCCATGAATGTAAGTACCACACAAGCACGCTACACAGAAGAATACCACAAAGGTATCACCTCAACAGTAAGTACCACACAAGTACACTACACAAAAGAATACCACAAAGGTATTACCATAATGGTAAGTTCTACACAGGTACACCACATAGAAGAATTACACAAAGGTAAAGAGTCATCTCAAACCAGGTACAACTTAGGTATAGTAGTAGAGATGGTTAGATGTAACTACCGAATCATCTTACTCTGTTAAGAGGAAGACCCACGTAGGATCCTAAATCATCATACCCACACAGGATCCTAGTACATCATGAGACCCACACGAGATCATAGTACAATAGAACCATACAAGATCCAAGTAAATCATTAGTCCCACACATGATCCTTGTTGATCATACCTACAGAAGATCCTAGAGTAATACCATATTGATTCCTAGAGCCTATCCATGTCAGATCCCCACGCACAGACCCATGAAAGATCCATTTCTCATGTTACAACCAACTATTGGGTTTCCGCACTATGCTTGCAAGATTTCGAGATGATCCGCTCCTCAATCCACAGGTCGATAATCCAACTATCACGAAGTCCCACAAGAAGTATCTGAAAGTACTTCCACGTAAAAGGTGTTTTAGCACAACAAAAGGTGCGTCAATCGAATGACTGGTCTGTAAGATATTAGCCTTTTAGTCCCAAGGGCTCGGTTGGATTCATGTTCGATCCAACCCAGTCGTACACCAAATTTAACCAAAACTAATGTGGGGTAAAACAAAATGACTGTCTTGCTCATTGGTTTCCAGCACCATAGACGGTTTATCAAACAGATGCATGTCGCTAAATATATGGCCTAAAAAGCGAAAAGAGTCGAAGTTGGTCTGGATCTGGTTCGACCTAGTAGGACCGAACTGGGTATGGCCTTGTGTCAGACTCGGCCCGACCCTCTAGGCTTGTGGTGTGGCACGACCTGTTCCTTGACTACCACAATCCCGCCTTCCATAGGCCATGGGCTGGCGACCAGCACTGAAAGGCGAATTCCCAAAAAATCGGGAAGGCATTGCCTTTATATCCTATAAACAAACACGACCAGGAACACAATAAGATACAATCACAAGTAAACTAAATAGTAAAAAGGTTGTGTACAATATGTAAAATAGGCCAAAAAACAAGCCCAACTGCAAAGTTCAGGAAAACTAGAAAGTACAAGTTAACTGAAATAGATCATGTGAACACCCGCCAAGGATCCTACCCGAAGGGTTTGTATAGCTCTTGGATGGTCATCTCTACGGTACGACACGTCTAAGGTCTACCTCTGAGCTTCCTATAGTCCCGATACTCTCTTCCTCAGTCATCACTGTCTGCCCTCTGCACCTATCACAACAAGGTGAGGGTACAACCCATGTAGGGGTGAGTATAACAATACTCAGTAAGGATCCCGAGACCCTCAAAACTCTCACAAAACCACAAAAGGATAAACCAAAAAGCATGGAAACATCTAACAACCATACTTAGGTATATGCCCATACATATACCTATGTTATTAAGTATATATATCTCATTCATGTGGAAACACAAGGCCCAACTCATTTGCTCAAATCTCAACTATCCTACGAAGGAAAGAATACCACGAAGGTAACACCACGAAGTTACGTACCATAAAGGTAACACCACACAGATGAATACCACAAAGGTATTACCATGAAGAAAAGTACCACACAGTTATGCCACATAGAATAATACCACCAAGGTATCACCATGAAGGAATGTACCACAGATGTACGCCACATAGAAGAATACCACTATGGAATCACAATGAAGGAATGTAAAACACAAGTATTCCACACATAAGAATACCATAAAGGAATCACCACGAATAAAATTACCACAATGTTATTCCTTATAGAAGAATACCACAAATGAATCACCATGAAGGAAAGTACAACATAGGTAGTCCACACAAAAGAATACCACAAAGGCATCACCACAATGGAAAGTACCACACATGTACGCCACATAAAAGAATACCAAAAGGGTAACAACCTGATGTTATGCACTACACGGGTAAGCCACATATAAGAATACCACCAATGTATCACCATGAAGGAATGTACTACACAGGTTTTCCACATTGAAAAATACCACAAAGGTATCACCACAAAGGTAAGGACTCAACTCACACCAAGTATAACATATGTACAGAAGTACAGATGATTAGTCAAAGGCTATATCGTCTTATTCTATTATGTATCACTACTTTTAATTGACACATGATCGATAGGTATCTAACCCCCGCTAACCCACAAAGAATCTGACCCACACATGATTGATATGTGCTGACCCACACTGGATCGCAGAGTGCTATCCCACACAAGATATGAACCACAAAAGAACGAAATGTGCTGACCCACACAGGATCACTGAGCACAGAACCCCATAGGATCTAACCCACAATGGATCGGTATGTTTTGACTGACACAGGATCAATGTTCTTTCTTCACGTACAACTAGCCACAAGGTTCCCCCATTATGCTCTCTTGATTATTGGAGGGTCTGCTCATCATTCCACATGTCGATACTACAGCATCCAAAAAGTCCCTCTAATATGAATTGAAATGGTCCATCTTTTCAAAAGGGACCTAACGTAACTGGTTGTTTTTCAATAGGATGCTCGATCTGTATTTGTTAGCATTTCTGCTCCGAGGGTCCGGTTGGATTTGAAGTTCGATCCAACTAGGCCACGCTCAAATTTTACCCCAAACTCATGTTGATTATACAAAATAGACCTTATCAATCTAATGTTTCTAGCACCATAGATAGTTCGTCAAATGGATGTGCGTAACTCAAGATATGGCCGAAAGAGCAAAATTGGTCGAAGTGGGTCAGGCTCCGGTCCGACCCAGTCGGACCGACCCGACCCGGCCTGGGCCTACTCGATTTGGTTCGGGTCGAACCTGCCCTACCAGGGATCCTTCCCTGGGTCGTACACGGCCCGCGGGATCAGATCTGGCACACTGGTACTTTCCAGGCCCATAGGGTAAGGCTGGGCCCATGGCGAGGTGGTCCACTACAGCTAGCCAGACGGCCAGCTGCCTTCCTCGCATGGCGCTTCGGGCGTCGTGCCTTCGCCGGAGGCCAACTCGGCCAGTCACCCTCCCTTCGCCATCACTACAAAATGTCATGGCTCTCCCTCATCGAGAGGTGCAGATGCGCGCCACTGCCCCCTTTGTGCGGTCCGCCTCCGCCAACCGCCGCCCTTGCTCCACCGTGGCCGATGGGCCGCTGCCCTACATCGGCGGCAGAGTCGCACATCCACCTTCTTCACGGCCCGCCATGGTGTAGGATTCTATTTTCGAGCCCCACCCATGTCTGTCTCTATCTTCCTCCATCATGAAGAACACATAAAATATCACAAAGAATTGTGGAGAGGTTTTTCCATGTTTGTTTGGCCCACACCCTTCGTGTTAGGGTGGTAACTAGTAGCTCAATAATTCTTGAATCAAGAAGAACGTCAAGAATGGGTAAGGGGGTATAAATCAACAACAAAACCTACAAGAGATCTTGCTAAAACTTCCCACAAAGTCAGAAGAATCGCGAGACAACTCATCAGTCGATTGGCCAACGTTCTTCGTATAAATTCAAGAGTGGGGAAAAGGAAATAAAAAAAGATCAAAAGAAATAACCCACTGTTGTGAACATCAGAGAATATTCCACACTTTCCTATGGAAAATTTTCATATTTCTTGTGACCGGTTACCAATGACCCCACTCGCACATCACCCATTGGTGGTTCTATATTGTATATCCCCTCCCGCTGGGTCGGCTTCATCTTCTATGTGTTGGGTGTCACTGCACTCTACCAGAGCTTCGTCGCATAGTGAAGTCATTCCAAATCCTCCCTACCAAGATTGATATAAATTGGATAGGGGGAGGGTGTGTATCAATTGGGGAATTTATGAAGGATAATTTAATAGAAACCTTCATAAATTCAACAATGCTATTATTTCATATTTGAATGTCAATCAATTTTATATACATTGGTCCAATTAAATGGGTGGTTTCTGACAAGGCATCCACATATTAAAGAGGGGTTTGGTTGGTCCCCACCACCATGAATTCACAAATGGGTGCTTTCTAGCTCAGGTGGTCCCCACCTCCTAGAATTCAATTGGGAGGTTAAAAATAAAATAAAAAGTTGTTCTTTATTTTATTTTTATTTCCATGAAAATCACGAAAACTAACTTTCACCCATGACCAACTGTAGTCGAGGTGAAAGCCTCCTTATGCGAATAGCAACACTATGAGTTCAATGATGTCCTCAGGTTTAAATTTCGAGTACTGTTTGAAGATTTTAAAAATTCCGCATGTGAGTTTATATAACGAACTCGAAAAAAAGTTCGGAAACATATTAACAGTCACCCTCAATCCGCGCTAGTTGAGGTTAGGGTCTGCCCAAGTGAAAAACTCTCCAAGGAACCCAACCGTACTCTCCGATTTTTAGTCAGAGTAACCATTTAAATGTTATATGTTTTATAATAAAATAATTGTCACTTAATTATTTTATTTACGACCAAAAAATAACTCTCACTCATGGCCTCTGCCAGCCAAATTTAGTATCTTTATATATATAGAATTCCCCCACATCTTCAGTGAAGGTCTAGGATTTGGAATCCGAGCTACCGTTTGTGAGTTATATGCATATGAAAAAATAAATAATTTATTTAATTATTTGATTTACGATTATGACATTTTTGGGCTTTCTCATAGAAGGCCCATGCCGACTAAACCTAAGTCGCTCCTAGGGTAAACCCGCCATTCTGAGTGAAACAGTGCCATCAGATTTCTGATCTGTGTAAAAATTTAAGATTTATTTTATCTTGTAGGAAAACTTCTTACGTGCGCCAATTAAAGCAAAACAAATCTTCGATGCATCATTCCTGGCACTCTGAACCTCGGAATCATGCGCCGTAAGATTTTACAGTCTTGAAAATTGCTAATATAAAAAAAATAATTACATGCAGATTCTGGGTATTTTCATTCTCCTCATCTCAAGGATTTATGTCCCCAAAAGCCACATTGAAAAAACTAGGAAAACAATTGGGGGTACTGAGCATGAATCTGAGCCTCCCTATACCTTATGATATCCTGGAGGTTCCCATGATGCCAATGCACAAGAACCAAATGTATCAATTTCCCATGAAGGAATCTCTCCTATCGATCCTAAATATCCACTAGGACCTCCTAAAACATCTCCCCATCCTCGATGTATACCTCACCATGTTAGATTATGTGAGATGGGTCATACGCATATATCCTCGAGTGGAATATGTGGAAGACATCGTGCACCCGGTACAACTGAGGGGAATGTAATAGGCGTTAAGACACCTCACCAACTCTGTTGAGGACCTAGATGTGTCCAATGAACCTCAGAGATAACATGTCTCCCTGGACAAATCTCTGCAAACCTCATCGAGATGAGACCCATAGAAAGATGTGGTCACCATCCTCGAACTCCCAAGGTCTCCATCTCTTGTCAGCATAATACTTCTTCTGTATCTGAGAAGTTTTCACTTTCTAACAAGTGAGGCATAATGACACAAAATATGCCACTACTTTCTTCATCCCTATCCACCAGTACTGATTCTAATGGTCTTGGTACCATGGTACGTCCTCTGAAGAGGACGACAATCTCCCCAACTTTAGACAATCTATCAGGTGCCTACCCAAAAGATAACTGAACAAGTTGAGCCTCGCAGTTAGTGTGCCCACACTACGCCTCCCTAACTCACTGAAGATGTGTGGGTTTGACTATAAGAGACTGACGAAAAACTACTCCATCTCGGTCCACAATGGATATCCCTAATGTAGAAAGATTCTTGGTTGCCTCACCTAGCAGTTGTATACCAGATCTCTTATTGGGTGCATATGCTACAACGTTCACCTTCCCAATAGTATAGAATATCTCATAGTAATTTTCCTTACATAACTCAATCCAACATCATTGTCTCTAGTTCAGGTTATACTGAGAGAAGATATATCCGAGACTCTTATGGTCCGAGTAGACTGTAAAACATTTTCACATCATGTAAAGCCACCATACCATTAGCGCAAAGACAAGTGCTGCTAACTCTAGGTCATGGGTAGTGTAGTTCTACTTGTTAGTATCTATCTCAGATCCTGAAATCTCTACAAAAACTTCTATGTCTAAAGGAATGGCTCCTCCTTTTCGTCAAAGATAATAATGGTGCTGCTACCATGGGGATGTTGGGTACAAATCTCTGGTAGTACCTAGCCAAAGCAGACTTCCTTCTCCCTTTTTGCAGGTAATTCTGTAAACATATATTGAAAAGATGTCCACATACACTGCCACTATTGTTTGTAATGTAAAACTCAGAACACCTACTGCCACACGTGCTAGTTTGGCCAACTCATGAGTGAAAAATTGCACCCTCCTATGCATGATTTCATCCTTTGCGGCCTCAGTTTCCATTCCACTGACCATGGAAAACCCCTATGCAATGTTTTAGTGAAACCACAACCTTTTTGAATAATATAGTCAATCTATGTTTGAACTTGGGATGCCTAGTTCATTCCCAAACTAACATCGTAAGGCCTCAACACTTCCACCAAGAGGTTCCAACAGAAACTCTCACCTCAAGGATCAGATCACACCATCTTTGTAAGTGCTATCATCGAGTCTCCTCCCAATGATATCTCGAGACATGAGGGTCACATCCACGATTTAATAGAAAACTCTAGGTCTTAGACAAGATTAACTGAAGGATGGAATGATTGGTACCTATTTCTATTGATAAAATAACTAGTAGTATACCCAAACTATAACTCTATTCATTTCTGGAGTCCTTGGGGGCACACTCCTTGACCCAATGTAGCTACTCCCTTCCCCTTCCCTATAGCTCCCTGAGCCTGGTAGGGACCACAAAGGGGGGGGGGGGTTGTAATATGTCGAAATGTACACCACCTCATGATGCTCCCCTAGCTCTGCCTCTACGTCTGCAGCCCTAGAGATTCATCTATCTCTAAAACATATCCTTCCCGAAACGTTTATAAAAACCCAAGTCTCTGAGACTTGCACCAGTTTCCTGTTTTCCCACTACCATCATTCACTAGTAGTATCCACTAAGCCAAAAAAAATCAACCACAAAGGTACTCCCTATCACCCCAACCTAAGTGGGAATGCAAAGAGGAATAGTGCGCAATCAGGCATCCTTAAACATGATGTGCTCGATAGTTCGAGCCTCGATGCACTGATCGTATCATATTCATCGAGTACCTGGAATGATTGGTATGACTCGATGAATACTCAGCTACCGACATGTCATCCAACCGAGCTATAGAATCTCTAGAGAACTCTCAGCAGCCTCTTCAAGATAGTCCTCAGCTACTTGTGGGTCAGGCTCACCTCATAACATGAGGGATATCTGATAATGAATTATGCGTTAGGAACCAAGCCTATATGTGTCCTTTACTGGTACTACCGGTTGTAAATACATCCCAACAGGCAGTGACATAGCTCACACACTACCTGAAGGTACTATCTTGGGTAATGGTCCATGTACCAAATCCTCATCACTAAGACAACAATCCTCATGGTCACTCACTGAAAAAATAGTATCTAAGATCAGTATCATCTATACTGGTGTCTCAACTAGGCGTAAAACTCTAGGAACCGCCTCTAGTCACTTCTCAGTTGCGTGGGAAATTGTCTTGCCTGGAAACCTCAGAGGCCTATGCTATTTCAACTCATGCAACACACTATGTCGGCATGCACTGTCTGCTAGTGCGGTTGGTGGTATCTACTACCCAGTGGGTGGTGGTGCTGTTGGTACCCCACACAAAGGTGCCAACATAGTAAGAGGACCCTGCACCGGAGCCTTGTCGCTCGGTGGGTCATCATCGAGTACACTCTCTAGAATCCAAGATGACTATCTATGCAGCAAAATCCTGATAAAGAACAGGTGCTCCAATGTCATTTATTTATACCTGGTGAGCTAACTCAAGGGAAAAAAGAAACTTTTTCAAAACACACACACAATCAATTTTTTCATGCACTGAGTCAGAAATCAGATGTTAGGGTCCATGTGTATAGATACATTAGTAGCCGCACCAACACTGGATTCCCTAAATTGATAACAACACTCACTAAACATAACATTATTACTGTTAAAAATATTTTATTCCAATGTTCTAGGTTAAAACCGAATCCTTTGATATCAATTTGTCATGACCCGTCTCCTGGGTCCCGTGTCGTGACTACCCCAAGCCCGCCTTCTATAGGACATGGGTTGGCGACTAGCACGAAAAGGTGAATTCCGCAAAACTCGGGAAGGAATTGCCTTTATATCCAGTAAACACACATGAACATGCACATGAAAAGATATGAACACAAGTAAATTGAATTGTAAAAAGAGTGTGTACAGTAAGTAAAGTGTCCAGAATACAAGCCCAACTGAAAAGTAAAAGAAAACTAGAAAGTACAAGTAAACTGAAATAGCTCTTTTGAACACCCACGATGGATCCAACCTGAAGGGAAGTTATATCTTTCGAACTGTCATCTCTGTGGTATGCCTTGTCAATGGTCCACCACCGAGTTACCTCCAGTACTGGTACTCTTGGCCTCAATCATCGTTGTCCGTTGTCTGCACCAAACACCACAAGGTGTGGGCTTAGCCCATGCAGGGGTGTGCATAACGTTACTCAGTAGGGACCCGGATTCCCTCGAAGGTCTCACCAAAACCACAAAGGATAAACCCAAAATCAAGGAAACATCTAACAACACAATTAAGGTATATTCCCATCCATATACCTAAGTTATCATGTATATCAATCTCTTTCAGGAGAAAACACAAGTCCCAACTCATTATCTCAAAGCTGAAATGTCCCATGAAGGAAAGAATACCATGAAGGTAACACCATGAAGGTAATTACCACAAAGGTAACACCACACACAAAAAATACCACAAATGTATCACCACGAAAGAAATTAACACACAGGTATTCCACAAAAAAGAATACCACCAAGGTATCACCATGAATGAATGTACCACGCAGGTAAGCGATAGAGAAAAATACCACTAGGGTATCACCACAAAGGAAAGTACCACATTGTTATGCCATATAGAAAAATATCACAAGGTCATCAACAAAAAATAAAGTACCACACAGGTATGCCACATAGAGGAATACCAAAAAGGTATCACCATCAAGAAAAGTACCACACAGGTACGCCACAGAGAAGAATATCACAAAGGCATCAACACAAATGTAAGTACCACACAGGTACGCCACAAAGAATAATACCATAAAGGTATCACTATTAATGTAAGTACCACACATGTATGCCACACAGAAGAATAACAAAAAGGAATAACCACAAATTTATGTACCACACAGGTACGCCACATAGATGAATACCACCAAGGTATCACCATGACGAAATATACCACACATAAACGCCACAGAGAAGAATACCACAAAAGTATCACCATGAAGGGAAGGACTCATCTCATACTAGGAATAACTTATGTATAGTAGTATAGATGATTTGTTGAAGGCTTGATCATAATATTTTGTTAAGTATCACTGCTTCTTACGCACACAAGATTGATAGGAAACTAACCCCCTATGACCCACACATGATCTGACCCACAGAGGATTGATATACGCTTACCCACACAAGATCGCTGAGGGATGAAGCCCATAAGATCAAACCCACACATGATCGATATGCACGTACCCACGTAGGATCTGGCCCACACATGATAGGTATGCGCTGACCCACACAGGATCGATGTTCTTTCTTCACGTACAGCCACCCACAGGGTTCCCGCACTATGCTCGCTTGATTTCAGGAGGGTCTGATCCTAAAGCCACATAGTGTTACTCCAACTACCATTAAGTCCAATGAAGAAGTATTCCAGATGTACATCACATCAAAAGTGACCCAAATCTACTAATGGTCCCTCAATCAGATGCCTGGTCTTTATGTTATTATCATTTATGCTCCGAGGACCCAGTTGGATTCAATTTTCGATCCAACCCATCCATACTCCAACTTTATCCAAAATTCATTTGGAGTATACCAAAGGGTCCATCTTGATCCAAGGTTTTTGGCCCTATAGACGGTACATAAAATGGACTCCCATAGCTTCAGATATGACTGAATGAGAAAAAAGGCTTAAAGTTGGTCCGAGTCTGGTCTGACCCAGTCGAACTGGCCCAGCCCGACCTGGCATGGGCTGACCTGATGTAGTTTGAGTTCTCCCAGCCCACCCATGGTCCGATCATGGGTCAGAATCAGCCCACGGGATCCGACCAGGCCCACTTGGTCTGGCCCAGCCCGCAACGTGGCTGGCAGTGGTGCAGAGGGGCCTGCGGTGAAGCGCCCCACCGTGGCTCGTCGGACTAATAGCCGCCATCCCCACACGGTGCATTGTGCACCGCGCCATCTCCAGCGGGCAACTCGGTCAGCCACCCTACATTTGATTTCGCAGCACGAAGATATATCTCTCCCTCACTGGGTGACACGGACGAGCACCGCCATCCCCTTTGTGGGGTTGGCCTCTGCCAACCGCCGCAATTACTCCATCGTGGCCGACGGGCTAGGGCCCTAATCTAGCAACGCGGTCACACCGCTACATTCATCACAGATAGCTTTGGTGCTAGCCTCCATTCATGAGCCCCACCGGTGTCGGTCATCATCCTCTTCCATCGCGAAGAACACATCAAGAATCACAATGAATTGTGGAGAGGTGGAGCCATGTTCATTTGGCCCGCACTCTCCATGTTAGGGCGGTAACAAGAAACTAAAGAAATCATGAATAAATAAGATCATCATGAATGGATTAGGGGGTATAAATCAACAAAAAGCCCTATAAGATACCCTGAAAACAACCTCATGCAATGATGAAAGATTCACCGGACAACCTATTAGTCGGTTAACACACGTTCATTGTATAAATTCATTAACAGGGAAGAAGAAATGAAAAATGATCAAATGAAATAACTCATTACCTTGAACATCAGAGAATCATTCGCACATGTTAATGGACCTTGTTCTTAGTTCCCACAACCGGCTCCCAATGATTCCCTCACACATCGCCCATTGGTGGTTTGATGTCGTCTGTCACATCTCGATCAGTGGTCATCGTGTTCTACGTGTCGTGCGTCGCTTATCATTACAAGAGCTTTGTCACATGGTGAAGTCATTCCAAATCCTCCCCCCAACTCCATATAAATAAGAGAGAGGGAGGGTAAGTAACGATCGAGGAATTTATAAAGTTTCATTTAATAAGAGCCTTCCCAAATTCCAATGGTGCTGTTACTTAGTATTTGATAGTCATGCCAATTAATATACATTGGCAAAATTAAATGGGAGGTTTTCCAAGGGACTTCCCAGTATTAATGAGGGGTTTGGGTGGTCCCCACCACCAAAAATTTACAAATGGGAGTTTTCTAGATCGGGCGCCCCCCACCACCATGCATTCAATTGGGAGGTTAAAAAAATAAAAAGTTTTTCTTTATTTTATTTTTATTTCTACAAAAAACATGACAACTATGTTTCACCCTCGAACAACAGAGGTCAAGGTAAAACTATCCATAAGAGAATATCATTGCTGCCTGTTCAACGGTTTCCTCATATTTCAATTCTGAGCACTGGTTCAAATGTTACAAAATGACTCTTGCGTGTTTACTGAATGTACCCAAAAATGTTTGTTAAATTATTAACAATAACCATCGACCCACACCAGTCAAGGATAGGCTCTACCCAAGTAAAATATTCCCCAAAGAACCCAAATATACTCTTAGATTTGCATTCTGAGATGCCGTTTAAACGATATGGATTTTAAAATAAAATATTTGTCCCTTAATTATTTTATTCACAGCCAAAAACTAACTCTCACTATTGGCCCACGCCGACCAATGTTTGTATCTGCATTAATAAAGAATGCACTCACGAGTTCAGCGGTGGTATCATATATTTAATCTGATTTACCATTTGTGAGTTTGATGAATTTGAAAAATTAAAAAATTTATGAGATTATTTTAGTTACGGATATTCAATTTTTGGGTTTTCCCACAGGAGGCTCATGCCGACTAAAATTAAGTTGCGCCTAGGGTAAAACCACCATCCTGAGCACAATGGTAAACTCATATTTCTTATCTGAGTATCCATTTAATATTTATTCCACTTTTTTATTAAAACTACTTACTCATGCTAATTAAATCATACGAAAACAGTAACAGATCACATTTGTAAATACGGGCCTTGGAATCGCACGCCATCAAATTTTGCAGTCTCAAAAAATTCCCATATAATTAAAAAAATTTATTTGAATTTCTGGATCATGAAATACTAATTCTACACATTGTGTTTAAATATGAATATGATTTTATTTTCTAGAGTGATCATTATATTCAATATAATTAACTAAATGATGACAGTTTTTTTTGGAAAGGAATGCCAATTGCAAATTAAATATAAATTAAATTATATGTGGAGTGCATTAGAAATTGAGTGATTGTAGGGCCTTGAAAATTATATCCCCTTAAATAATCAACATGTCTCCTAAAAAAAACTAGTTAGAAAAATTTAGTAAATACAGTTTTTTTGTATATGAATCGAATATGTAAATTCTCTTGGAACAAGGACACTGTAAAAAATATAACAGGATGCCCGAGACATTGAGATCTAAAATTATCCATTTCCACCATTTATAATTTAGTTGTTATTATCTCTGATATTATTTCATTTCTATTATCCATGGATATATTTCATATTCACATTGTAAATTTAATTATATTAACTTTATATTATTTTTTGGAATATACTAATGATACAATAGTTACTATAGATAGTTTCCAAAGAAAATAACCCTTAATGAGAAATTTAATTCTCCCTTTTTTGTTTACATTCCACATCAGATGAAAAATAATTATTGTAATGAATTTACTAATATAGAATATTTATTTCCACTATGTTTTCTTATTTTATTCCCAATATATGTTGTATGGTATGATTGACTATTGGTTTTCATGTCACACCCAAATTTTCTAATGTTTTCCATTTTATAGTTTGTGGGGAACTATAGTCTTTATTCCCAGGTTTTGGGTGTAGAAGGTGTTGAGTTTTTGAGTGTTACATTGTCTACCATATATCCCTGGCCTAGTCATAGTATATTTTGGATTTTTTTGGAAGAAAACAAGGATGTTTTTCCTTTGCAGACCCTAACACATGGTTACTGCACCGTTAGAGACAAATGGATAGAAAGTCATGGAAACTGTACAACAATTTACAGAACCTACCACATAGTTTTGAAAATTATGTGGTCAATTAAATGGTAATCGTGACACTATTTCATCCTTGGGTAGTGGTTATTACTTGATTTCCATATGGTTTGTAAAACTGTGCGGTCTAACCGTGTGACTTGCCCAATATTTAATTTTTAGTGTTTTCCATTTATACCCATTTGTGTATTAATCCGAAAATATTAATTTCTCTCCCACACAGTTTTTTCTATCCATGTGGACCTCTACTCAATTCCCCAATCCTCCTACATCCAATGAGGATTAATACATGGGGAAATATTTAAGGGTTTGGTTGAATAACACAAGGTAAACCCCTCTTCTCATGTCCCTATTCATCCTCTTCTCTTTTGTTCTTGGTTTCCTATTGTCTAATAGTCATCGTATCCTAGGATTATATTTTTTCTTCAAATATGTAAGGTTTTTTGTTCATTGAGGGGTTCTATTTATAGATAGAGGTTTTTAGAACCCTCGTGGAGTGGTTTCAGTGGTTCTTTCTATTCCTCTATGGACTAAGTGCTCGATTAAATTCCCTTTTGGATTTTAGGAGTAATTTGTGATGTAATAAGTGTGTTATGGCATTGTGAGTTTATTGGTATTTGAATAAATTATGTATTTTCTTCCCTATTTCGGTTTCCCAAGTGTTTTTTATATTTCATATGGAAACGAAGAATAAATGATAGGGTTTTCGCCATGTGTTTCTAAAAAAATCGAATGATCAAAACTTTTATAGGAAGTGGTTTTCCATAAAAGTGTATTGTAAATGTTTCATGTGGATATTTTAACTAATTTTGAAATGTAATGTGTGGTGTTCACCCCCGTTATGTTATAAGGATTTTTAATCATTTATAACTATTGCCTTTGTGAAATAATTAATGGCCAGTGGGGAACATTGTGAAATTGATATAAAAATTTTATTATGAACATATCCATAGGGTGTACTCATGAATTGCATACGTATAACAGATGATATTACCTCACTGGGTAATACTCATGATCCATTATCAGTTTTACTTATTTAGGACTCTATGTGTTCTATAAAATCTGTGGCATGATTTTTTTCCTTGGTATTACTCGGGGTGTGGATGTTGTGAATTATTATAATATATATTCTGTGATTTGATGCCCAACTAACAGTAGTTGTCTCACCCCCATTAGTTACACAAGACATGATAACCAAAAATATTCATAGAATGTTTTGAGAAGGATTTCCACTCTAGTTGTTCAAGTAATTACCAAAGTCCTATAATAGGGATATATATATTGGGTTTATTACTATGTGATTGGGCCCCTTGATTTGTCCTAAGTTTGGTAGGATGTGTTTTTGGGGTTTTTTGATTTCATCATGTGTGGTATACTATTGGTGATGGGGTCTCATTTATTTGTATGTTCAGGATTTTTCTTTTTCTCTTGGGTTCACCTATGTTTATTGGCTATTAGTTTATTCTGGTGATGAATGTGATACATGTATGATTATTTACATTGACCATGTTGTGTGATTACAATAATACCTTCTTGTGTAAGTTTTTCATTTATTGTGATATTTTTGTTTTAATATTGTGTACGAAAATAATTTTAAGAGAAAATAGTGTTTCATAACCTTTGGTGAAAGTTGAAAATATAATCATTATAGTCCCCTTGAAATTTTTTTGGTATCACTAATGAAATAAAACTAGTCTTGGTACAGGACATTAAGAATATCCTCAAAAATAATAACTGCTTGCAGTAAAAGATGTGCCATCCATCTGATCTGGGAAAGGTCAAACAACAAGATACATCTGCTCCAAACGTTGTAGGATCGTTGAATTCCCTCTAAACTACATCCTCTATTGATTGTTCTCAATTTATAGGCAATGATGACTGTTCTAAGCAGCCATGAATTTTTATTTCTAACCATATTAAAAATTATATACTATTGTATCCTATGAACTCTACATAACCAACAATTAATGCTCTAAAAATGAACCTTCTATGAAAAACCCTGTAATCTCTGAAAATTAATAGGAACATATCATTAATATTACTCAAGAGGTTATAAGGACTTCTAGAAATAAAGGTTATAAAAAAAGAAAAAATGGAGTTCTAACTCAAAATTTATTTCTATTTAAAGATTGTTTTTGGAATTATCAGGGTATTGCATGCTCTGACATGTTCATTGTTTTAAAAATAATGGCCAGCATTCATCATCAAATTATATTTTCTATTAATGTTCCAAAAATTAACATTTCTTCTAATTATTATCATTTATTCGAACAAAATTAGGTGTTTACTATGGCAATAAATAATACCTTAAATTGTAAATTATTATGTTTTTTTAACTATTTTTTACATAGTGTTTGTGTTTTCAATATCTATGTGTGGACATAAACTTTTAACATTACATTTTATGGAACAAAAATTTTTAGCTCTTTTTTATGATAGGAATTTATACCATGAAAGAAGAAATCAATGGAATGACCTTTTATATCAAGTCCCTATGATTAATGAACCTGGTTTATTATTGGATACATTAATTCCATTCTCAACTCATGTGAGAAAATTTGACATTATCATAGTTCCATTTCCACAAGAGGATTTAATGTTTCATTTGATGATATGGATCTCTTTGAAATTAACATCACTGTAGATAAATACACCTGGTATATAAGACATTACAATAAATTGGATTCCTTCAACATGGATATAGCATTCACAAAAGACCATGATTTAGATAAATATGACACTATTTCTAGAGTCACTCTACACAGGATGGACCCTGAACATCATCCCATCCTGGTCATTGTCTCCACCAATGACATGAACCCATGTTACCTTTCAGATTTAAAAATGTATGATTCTATGATGAAAAGTGAACTCATATCATCCAAATATAATGGACTTAAATGTTACATAACAATTATTCCTTTTCCTATAATGTAAAATTAAAACATATCCAATTGACATTGAAAACATGGTGCATCTCTAACGCCAAAAAAACTATTAATGACATCATGCTTCATGAGGAAGAACATAATAATGTACAAGACAAACACACCTTCTCTAACCTCAACACCAATCCAACTCAAGAATTTTTTTTTGCTAAATCATATTTAATTTCTCATGTTTGAATAAAATATGTGAAAACAAGATTTTAATGTTATATGGTTTTTATACAGTGAAAAAAATACTAAATTATATAACTCTATTAAATTAATCTAGAAGGCATGTATGACATTATCCTTTCCATAGGATTCAGAAAATCTTCTTGACAATGAATTTGAAATTTCTCATCATATCTTATCCTACAATGAATCCATATTCAGTGGTCCTGATATCAATAAATACCTCCTTCCAAAGGCCATTATCATAGTGATAATTTATGGGTATAACACATTCTTTCTCAACAATCCATTGGATCATAAAATCAATGAAACAGTATTTAGTCTAAATCCTAATAGTGCTTTAGGTCTAGATATCTTCAATATTGTTTTCTTCCAACACTATTGGGAAGTATTATATGCCATGTTTTGTAATATTTTAAAATACATTATTTCAAAGGGGTTCTCCCTCATGCTCTTAATTTCTAGTTTCTCTCCCTCATACATAATGTGGATAATGCCTATGAGATTCACCTTGTTAGACGCACTTCCCTTATCAATACTATTTATAAAATAATAACCAAAATCCTTGTTAACATACTTTCAGTTATCATATAAAAAATTTGTCTCATAAACCCATTTGTGTTTCTAAAGGGTAGTTCCATTCAAGGATGCATCTTTCTTTCACATGAGTCGGATAATAACATAAATAAAGAAAATATAGAATGTAACATAGCTATTAAACATGACTTAAAAAAATATTTTCATTCCATGGACGCAAGATTTATATTTAATCTTCTGCAATGATTTGGTTTTAGTGATTCTTTTATCACTACAATCAGAACACTTTTCAACCCGGCAACTATATCTATTTTGATTAATGGTTCTCACAAGGGATATTTTATATCACTAAAGGTGTCTATAAAGGTGACCCCCTCTCTGCCATTTTGTTCTCAATTGTAGAAGACTACCACCATCATCTTCTCACCATTCTTGTGGACTAGAATATGGTAAAACCCATCTATGTCTCTATGAATGTGAATGCTCTTACCCACCTTTTTTATGATGATGACATCTTATTTTTCCATCATGGTGATAAAAAAAATTCATATCCTCAAAATTGCACTCTCTCACAATGAAGAGGAATATTTTAAAGCATTAGTTGGAACAAATCCTCCATCCTTTTCAGGAAGAACTTCAGTCCTATCAGAAAATGTGAAATTATCGATGACATAGGTCAGAAAGAAGATACACTACCATTTACTTATGTTGGTCATCCCATATTTTGGGGTAGGCCCATGTATTTTCATTTTGCGACTACTATTGACTTGTTCTAAAATAGCTATCTTTATTGGAAGTAAATAACTTTTTATGGTAGGTAGGACTTTCTTGGTAAATTCCACAATGATTTCCAAGCTGATTTACTCCATCATGGTCTAAAAATTTCATATTTGTCTTATATACAAAATGAACACTATAATGAATAATTTCATATGGAATTGTAAATTATTTGAAAGAAAAATCATGATTGTACCCTATTAAACTAGTTACAATCCCATTAAGAAGGGTGTTATTGGTATTATAAATATAATGTTCTTTAATGATTCCTTTCATGAAAGACTCACTTAGAGCCTTTTTCATAGTTCTTATGAAGCTATTACAATTCAAAAAAAATTTATTTATTGACAAACTTAAAATAGGCAATTTGAATTTTATTAATTCTTCAATATGACTATCAATCAAGCACCCCTTCACCAAAATTATGATTTATTCTGGATGGATGGTTTCCAAAGAATCCTCTATGAATTTTTGGGTGGATAATTGGATTGGAAAGCGTTTAATTTCTTTGATAGCTCCCAATAAAACCCATAAATGTACCAACAGATCTATCTTATAAATTAAAAATATATATAAACATGATCGACTCCATTAAAATGTTTTAAATTTCATTTATAACTAATATGTCACTCACAATATCAATTTCTTAATTTGGTATCCTTCTCACAATGGTATACTTAACTCAAAAAATTTATACAATAATTACTTCCTTAACTCTGAAATCCATTATATTTTGATAAATCATTTCAAAATACTTGGATTAGACCTTATAGATTCAATATAATATAGAATATTTCTCAAAAAAGGATTCCCAAAAAGAAATATCTACAATATTTTGGAATCCATCTCTTCACTGATTGGATAATCGATAATCAAAACTGAGAAGATGATAACAACCACTTCCATTCATGTGCTACTTCTTCTACAGATTGGAACTATATTTTTGACATTTTTTTATTGAATATGGTTTATTATCAACTCTATCAAATATAAATTAATGAAATGTGCATAAATGGAAGTCTCTCAGCAAATAGAGATCATTTTCCTCTCTGTAGTTGATGATCTCCACAATGTGATCTAGTGTGTTCGGAATTCTATTTACATAAAAATTACTCACTCGATAAAAATGTAAGTCAAATGCGACTCAGCATTTCCATACATAATGAATCATTAATGCAAAAGGGAGATTTCCACAACACTATACATGACTTTAGAATCCTAATATGTCTATCGATTAAAGGAAATTTTAGTCAACCAAATCTCTCTTGGGAGGTGTTCGGCAGAGCACCTATCCATGGATAGATCAAAATCAATACTGATGGTGCCTTAAATTGAAATCATGGACCTGTAGGATGTGGTTATTTCTTCAAGAATCACCTCTATCTGATCCTTTTTTTCTTCATGGGTTTATGTGGCATTTCCACCTCCCTTGAAGCTGAGATGTGGAGTTTGTACATGGTGTTCCCTTTTCGTTGGTCATTAGATAAAACAACCTCTTGATTAAATGTGAATCTATGACCATCATTCATGAGATTTTGAAAGGCATAACACATCTCACTTGGTTGATCACTACAAGTTGAATGGAATGCACCCATTCACTTATCTATCTAAACTATATCATCACACATGTTTTTCGAGAGGAAAACAAGGTTACAGATGGATTGGACAACATGGGAGTAAATCAAGACATCACTTAGTTCTAAGAACTCCCAACCTATAATATTTCCTTTCATGAAAATGACTTTTATAGGATCCCATATTTTAGACTCAGGTAATCATTCTTTTAATAATAATTAGTCCTTCTTCGTTTTGGAGAAATTCATCAACTACTTAAAAAATTGTACAAAATAATATTATTATATATTGTAGTTCATACTAGAAAAGTATTTTTTATATTATTTGTTGGAATTGATTTTTAGGCGATCCTACTGAGTTTTAATACTCCCACATATATTTATATATAGTTTTAGACCTAGTTATTAATTCAACGTGAGTTCAGTCGACATGGGCTATGATAGATCTTCTGTTGTAGAGTGACCAACAGGGTCACATGAATATGAGGTGGATTTATTATCTGGTTTGTTTTGTTTTTCAATTTAGTCAGATATTCACATTCCTCTATAACATATGTCTAGTTACGTATCATTTATATATTGGTCTTCTTGTTCATCTTCTAATGTTCAGTTAAATTAATTAATTATTTGGATAAATAATTCCATTATTGTACATTATTGATGCCTGGCACAATTTCCAAACCCATGGGGATCTTGAATGTCCTTATGGTCATGCCATTGATTTTCATGGGTGACTGGTTCAGTGTTTTCCAGGATTGGTTCCTGAAAAAATGTTATCAAAGAATGTCATATATAAGTGGAACATGATTTTTATGTCCCTCTTAGTTACATGGTGATCTTAAGGTATATAGATTATGATTATAGGGACTCAAGGGTAGGTGTAGGAAGGGAATCCTGAACTTTGTCTCATTCTGATCCTTATGATTCCATGTGATATTCATTTTTTTAGATTCTTGGTTCTATAGTAATTTGTGGTGATTGTGATACCAAAGGGGAGTCAGGCCTGTGTTATTTGTGATTTTTCAGTTCTAGGTACGCCATGTGAAGCTAAGTGAATGGTCTTAGAAGGCTCTCTGTGTTGCTGGTGTGTTGGGAATAAGTCTGAAAACGATATCGAAAAGTCCCCCCAGTTACACTAGTTCCCTCTTACGGACATCCTTGAAACATATGGGTTTAAAGAAAATGTATTTAAAATACTTTTATGAGATTTTTCAAGATGTTTTTCATGTAATGGGTGGAGTTTGAAATGTATATTATTTAATTTATAAATTTTAATTAATAATTGTTTTTGAATGATCAGATTTTGTACAAAAATTATTTCAAAGGAAGACTCTAAAAAGATGCTTTGGTGAATTTTTTGAAATTGAAAATGGTTTATTAAAGGGGGTGTTTGATTTGAATATTTTCTTAAATTACAAGGGAATGGTATGTGAAGAAATGATTTTGATGAAATATAATTTGTTTTTTTTTGGAAAATGTTTCAAATGAAATGAAACATATTTTTGATAGAAATATATGAGAAATAATTTTCATGCATTATATAATGGTTTGTTTTCTGGAATCAAAAAATAAATTTTAACATGGTAGGTAGTGATTCTTTGGAAGGTCCATGCTTTCTGAAATGGGTTAATGAATTCTTTTGTATGATGTTATTTTCTTTTGAATATTGTGTTCTCATGGGAACTCAATTGTATATTGGTTTGGGAAAATGTGGAAGATTCTTGGTAAGTTAGGGTGGATAGATTCATCGGGTGATGGATAAATATTCACATGAGTAACACTTGATGGAACACCATTGGGGAGTGGGAAAAACATCCACTAACTTTTTTTATTTTCCAATAGTGATTAATGATGTAAATTATCATGTTTTTTTAATCTAAAAGTTATTTTTCATGTTTATCTGTGTCTTAGATGTATTTTATCTTCGGTATGATTCCCCATGATCTAAAAGTGATACCCAAATTGTGTTTTGGGATGGAATAAAGTTGATGGATCTGTTTTTGAGATGTGATTAGTGGGTTTTCTATAAATGTTTTGGAGATCATTGATACTATTTTTCTCTAAGATGTGGGTTTTTCCACGTGGATTTGGGATCATGATATGGGGTTTGATAAAGCTCAGGATTTTTTGGTTTCCTTGACATTATGTGTTCTTCCCCCTTGGGGTTAGGATTAATGTTGCAATATGGCTATGGATGGTTTTCCATTAGAAATCATTCTAATGGATCAGCCTATGCATTTAATTTTTGGGATTCCAAATTTAATTAATTTTCATTGAAGGATGACCTAGACCATATGTTAGAATAGAGGGATTTTTTCACTCAATCTAAAATGAGTTTGTTTATGGTAATACTATCTATTATTGAATTTTCTCCCAATGATGTTTGGTGGATTTCATTGTTTTTTCATTCCATTCCACTCCTCATTCGGTGTGATAGATATTTGCGTGGCATATCTCTATGTTCTTATTTGGTTGAAGGATTTATTTTTTAATGATGTTAGTTTCATGGGGTGTATATTCCTTTGTTTCTTCATATGAGTGTTATGTAGCTTCCTATGACACTAATAGAATGAATTTTGGTTAAGGAATTATTTTCTCATGATTGTGTGGTAGTAGATTCTTCTAATAAGAGAGCACCATCCATAGGTCCCTATGTGAATCTGCTGTGTATTATAAAATATTTTATGTTTAAGGATTGGGTTTTATTTTTTTCTTCCACCATTGTGGTGAAGAAGTTATAAAATTTCTATGAGGAGTTATCTATCATGAATAATTTTCGTGTGTCTTAAGGAGTTTGGTGTACAAACTCATCAAGATATTTTTATGGATATTGCGTGTAGTATGTAAGTTATTTATCAAGGTCCTCATGTGAACCACCCTTGCAAATCAGGTGTATATTTTGCTCTTATTCAATTGTGAGGGTTGAGTTTTGGGGGATGATGATTTTAGATTAAAGGTCCATTCATGGGGTCCCTTCTCTCCTAGCCGATATGGTGATTGTTTTTTGTCTATATGTGTGAGTTAGCTCAGTCCTTGAACATTCTTTTTGGGTGTGGGTATCCTATGTGCCCCTATTTTTTTACTCTAATATTTGATTGGTAGAATAATTTAACGGTTTATAATTGTCTTGTGAGAGAGAGGCATGTTTCTATATAATTTTGAAATTCTGTTTGGGCATTACTAGTTGATTTATAATGGTGGGAAGTTTTCAAGGCCTCACCTCTACTAGTGTTCTATTTTAGAGTTGGATTCAGTTTATTTGTTTGACATAGATTATTTAAAATTGTTGCTTTATTAGATTCCTTTTCGGTTTGGGTGAGCGGTGGGATTCTTAAGAGTAGTAGAAGGACAAATGGCCATGTTTTTGGATTAGGTTTCGATATTGTGGTATGATCCTCTTCATTGTTTATGGTATGTGGTTTTTTGTTCTATTTTCAAATCATAAAATGCGGTTTATAACCAATGGAGGTTGGTATAAGGTCCTCAAATTATATGGTTAGAGCATGTTGATGTGGATTCCATAGGCGTTGATCAATTGAATGTAACGTGTTGTTGATTTTTGGGGGAAGAAAGAATTAATGGTGGGGGGAATTTTCACACCCAGCTTTTCTAGTGATGGATTATCATCCTATTTTGTGGAACTCCGATTGTTTTACAGGATTTTGGGAGTAATGGGAATTGATTATTGGAGAGTTTGTTTTTCCACTTTTGTTCTGATGATTGGTCCTAGGTTTGATTGGATAAATTTTTTTATGAAAAAATGGATGTTTGGCCTTGGAAGACCCTGGCCCATAGTTTGAACACGGTTTAAGCCAACCATACAACCAGTTTAGGAATCTGTGTGGTAGGTTACAGAACCTACCGCAAGGATACCACATGGTTTGGGAAACCATTTGGCCGATTCATAAGTAAACATTTAAAAATTTCACCATTGGTCATTGGCTATCTAAAGTTACCCCTATGGTTTGTTAAACCATAATTCCTAACTATGTGACTTCCCCATTTATTAAAATTTGGGGTTTTGCAATTATTCCCTTCTCTATATTTTAATCTAAACACCTATCTTTATCTACCACTAATTTCATTCAACCCTTGGGGAGAAATCCCCTTTTCTTCAAGCATCCCACCCCCATATATGGTGATTCATAGTGTACATATTTAAGGTATTGGGTGGATCCCTCAAGGTAAACCCATACACTCATCCCTCTATTCCTTATCTTATCAATTGTTCTTGGTGTCTTCATTTCCTACGTTCGTGGTAAACAGGCAAATTTTTTCCTTCGATTATAGAGGGGTTTTTTCTCATTAAGTGTTTATCTTAGTATATCTATGGTCTTAGAACCCATGTGGGGTGGTTTTAGTGGTTTGATGTGGTTGCCCCATGGATACGAGGTAGTTTTT
This sequence comes from Viscum album, assembly GCA_963277665.1. Taxonomy (NCBI): domain Eukaryota; kingdom Viridiplantae; phylum Streptophyta; class Magnoliopsida; order Santalales; family Viscaceae; genus Viscum; species Viscum album. Next base: position 1,554,552,216 of record OY728131.1, read on the forward strand.
CCCATGCAATTGCCTTTTTAATTTACGATCCCTTAGTTTTATACTTTTCTCACCTTATTTGATTTATAAATATAGAAGATTTATCCATGGTTTAATTGTTTCGTGTGATAAGTGGTGTTTTATTCAATGGAATATGGTAAATGGAATCTTGGTGTTATATATTGCACACCAAGTGCTCAATTAGAATCCCGGTTGGCTTTTCTGAGTAATTTTTAATTTAAGAAGAATGTTTGGGTTTAGTGAATATATTTTTATTGTTTAATATTATTTCTTGGGTTACATATAAGGGTTTATTATGTGTGATTTGGTTTTATAAATAAATAAGGAATGGATTTTAGGGTGTTTTGGCATGTGTTTCCCATGAATGGCCAGTTTAGATCTATTTTATGAAATGGGATTCATTTAAAGTGTAGTGTGAATGTTTCAAGAGTATTTAGAAATTAATTTTGAAATAGAATGTGGTGTGTTCATAAACCTTTATTAAAAATTAATTTTGTTTCATTGATAGCTGTTTGATTCAAAAAATGATAAAATGACCATTTTTCCCCTTTGTGAAATTGATAAAAAAAGGTGATTATGAATAACACCATTGGATGTTATGGTGATTTATTATATATATTGGATGTAATTACCTTGTTTTGTATTCCTCATTATCAATTATCAGAGTTCCTCAGTTTAGAGTCTTTGTGAACTAAATAATCTATGTCATGAGATTAGTCATTAGGTTGACTGAGGGTATTTCATGTTGTGAATTATTTTTATATATACAGTGATTGGATGCATGGATGAGTTCAAGTGGCTCATATCTCTTATATACATGGGACATGAGAACCTACCATGTTGTGAGAACTTTATGAGAATAATTTATCGACTGGTAGTTCATACACCAACTACTGTCCTATAGTAGATAGATGAATATGGGGTTATTACTATGGGATTGGGGCCTTAGTATGTCATGAGTTTTGTTGGCATGGTATTTTCATGTTTTTAACATCTTCATTTGTGGAATTCTACCTGTTATGGGGCCTCAAATAATAGTATTTTATAATTTTTTTTGATTTATTATGTTCACCTTGGCCTATTAGGTATTAGTTAATTACAATGATGAATGTAATACTTTTATGATTATTTTGATTTCCCTTGTTGTGTGATTACAATAGTCCCTTCTTGGGTAGTGTTTATAATAGAATGTTTTATGATGGTTTCAAAATGATTTATGAAAATTATTTTAAAATAAAATAGTGTTTAAACCTCTTTTATGCATGTTTAAAACATAAACATTTCTTTACCCTTGAAGAGGTTTATGTATCACTACTTTCATGAACATAGTATTTCATAATTATTAAGAGAAATGAGTTGAACATTGTTTTTGATAAAATATGTTGAATAATATACATTTATATGTTTTAGTTCAAACATGAAAATTATTGTTTATTTTATTTTAATTTAATTGAATTGTGAATAGATAATCATGTTATCCATCTGAGTTGTAATACTCACGCATATATTTCCTTTCTATATTTATCCCTTGGGTAGTTTTTAGCATAAATTCGGTCATCATGGGTGACAACTGATCTTATGTTGAAGAGTATCCCATGGGGTCACATGGATATGGTGTAGTATTCTTATCCAGTTATTTGTTTTATGTCGTTCAGTAGTATTTTCATATTCATGTGTAAATGTTGTACAGTTATGTTTCATTTATATATTGGGATTTTTGGGTATCTTCTGAATTCAAATTCCTTTATTTATTTTTGTGTCAAATTGTTCCCTTATTTTACATTGTTGATGCCCGATACTAGTTTCTAGCTTGGGGGGATTGGGAACTCCCTTCGGGCCATGGCATAGATTGGATGTGGTGTCCGGTTCGAGTTCGACCTAGTTCGGTTCATGACATATACAGACTAATAACTAGGTAAAAACTGGGTGATGTGATCCATTTTATTTTAAAAAAAACTAAAAATATTAACACTGAAAATGGGTTACAAAATTTGGGGTTGATAGAGTTTCTATTAGACGAATTTAATTTGAAACATTTGGAACTAGATTTTGGAAACAAATTGTTTTGTAAAATAACCCTATAATAGACATTAATGATATGTATAATTGTTTATGAATGTAAGTAATGTTTTGGTAGGGTAGGGATTATTTGGATGGGAAAGAAGTAAATCTATTCTTGGATAATGAAATTGGATGTGGTTTTGTAAATGACACATCTATGATTATTTTCTATGAATATAGTTGGTCGAGTATAACTTATCAATAAATATATCACAGGATGAATATGAACATACAATGAACTTGATTTTACATTCTTGAGTGACATTATTGGGTCAATTAATATTTTATTCAACAAGAATGTTGTATTATTTATTTTTATTTTTAAGATTTAAAGATATTACTAAGGAAATAATGTTTGTGAGTCTAGGTTTAGAAATGTTTTTTTTTCAATTTATTTTTTACATTACAACAAAATAATAATTAATAATTATTATTTGAAATTCATAATTTTTTGAGATAATATAAAATATATAATTTTTTATAATTTTTGTCTGATAGAATGAATGATATATATACTTGAAGAAAATTTGATTTTTCCCCACATACAAAATCAATACAACTACTCTTTGTGGCATGATGATAGTGGCCATATTTGGAAATCTATCTGAGGTTATAAATAATAAACGTTATCATATGGTCAAACATTATTTTATGTGGAATGATGACACTATAATGGATCATTTCATGTGTTAGAAGAGAAAAACATATTGTGGAACTACTAATCCAGTGGTAACTAAACAAGGTATTATATCCAATGAAAATACATATCTAGCATTAGGATGCAATGAAAAAGATACATTTATGATTTCAGTTTACTGACTTAAATGTGATAATGATACATAGTTATCTTAATTCAATTATACACTAGTGAAATATGAAATATAAAATATTGAATATATATGTTTTAATGTAATATTTTATGAAAAATATTTCTGTCATGGGTAATAAACTAAAATGGAGATAGAGTTTCTTAGAGAAAAAAACGAAGAAGAAAATTTTGATGAATATGACGCTACCTTAACTAGAATTGATAGGAATTTTATTTATTATAATTGTATTTTGGAATAAAATTTTTATAGTTTATTTTCTTTTTTCAAATCAAGCATTTTTAGGGTACTAGTTTGTAAAAAAATTAATATGGGAAAAGTGATTTTTCTTCCTTCAAAATTGATATAGAGTTTTATATACGGTATATATTAAAGGTAAATCACCTGAAGAAGAGGGATGATGAGAACCATTAGATAGGTAAGAAATCAATAAGGAAGAATGTAACTATGTTATTTTTACTGCAAAAAATGTGGATCAAATCATCATAAAAAATTCGTAAATTATATTAGATTTTATCAAAATTTCGTAGATAAGAGTTATCTAGAATAAGGTAAATGGTAAGAAAGAAGGAAAAATATCCAGTGATTTAACAATAAACAAATATGAAATTATTCACATGAATGACCCTTGTAACGCATTGATCCTATAATAGTGCCGGTTAGGGGGGAAAGCCATGATTATAAAATCACTATAGATAAAGATAATGTTTCAAATGATTTGTTGGCATGTACATTAATCCTAGACACAAATTTAGATAATTAATTATTTGATTTATAATATTCCCATAATTTTATATCATTATTATTTTCTAGTAAAATATGTTATTTTCAATGCACCATAAGAAAGATGTTTCAATTAAAAACTTTTAGTTTAAATACCACTACAACTTAGATGTCCCAATAATTTCACAAAATGAAACATAGTCATTAGATATTTGTATTCATTGTTATTATATATATAGTTTTCATTTATATACATATTGGTATGAAATTTCTTTAAAATTTAATAATTCTTTTTATAAAGAGATGGAATATTTGATTAATGATTATTATTTTTAAAACCTAAACAATAGAGGGGAGAATTAATCTTGTTAGTCAATTATAGATCAACACCTAGTAGATAATTTGAATGATATTCATTATGAATACTTGTAGGAATAAATATAAAAATAGAAGTTGGAATGATCAAATTGGGGACTTTCCAATTATAGAGGAATACATTATGGTATTACACACTGAATTACCTAGACATCGACTAGTTTGTGTACATTAGTTTTTTAATTATTTAATCATTTATGCAATACCTATTTCAATGAATCAATTTATAATATCCCCATAATAATTAGTCGGGTTAATTAACAAACATGGGGAATGATATGATAATTGATTTATATACACTAATGTTTCAACATAGGGATCCCCTATTCTTTTTGTTGATAAAAAATATTAATCTATATAGATATATTTTGATTGTAGAGAAATAAATGCAGTTATAATAAAAAATAATTTTCCTTAATTCCACGATGATGGATTTTTCAAAAATCATCATAAAGAATGATATTTAAAAAAAATGATCTCTATTATGTTTATCATGAATTACGTGAAAAATTGGAATATATTTTGGAGAAGTCATTTTATAAGAGTTGAAAACAAAAATACTCTGATGTAAATTCAATATAATTGATTAATTTACCATATTTTTATATAAATAGTAAACATGTCGTATAATAAGTACATTGAATAATTTTTAATGTTTTTATTATACCATGGTATAGAATTAATCAATGAGGACCATGAGAATCAAGGGAAAATAATTATTTATACACACAATGGAAAACATTTATATGGGAAAGGTAGAAATTATTAATTTTGGAATATGAATTATTATTTTCTTGTAAATAATTACTCTATGTATTGAATCATAATAAATCATGTGATTAAAAATGCAATCAAAGGATGAACAATACGAAATATTATCCATGGTATGTGAAAACATTTGTATATAGGATTAAAATTATTAATCTTTTAAATATATTACCTTTTTATCCAACTCGTTAACCATGTATACACGTAATAAGATTATGTCAACATAGAAGATTGAATGTGAATAATGTTAGGAATAAATAATTATGATATTTTTTAATGATCTAATTTTGACTATACAATTAAGAAATTTTGGATTACAAATATCTAGTGACACATTAATGAAGATACTTGGTTATGTCCTTATACAAAATTATAATGTAATTTACTATGTGTCAAGGTAGTTAATGACTAATTAAAAAAATATCCAATTTAAGATCCAGAGTTATTAGTCATAATCATTTCATTGTAGATATAGATATATCCACTATATAAAAAATATGTGATGTAAACAAAAATTATAAGACTCCAAAATGATATATAAAAAAATGTTCTCAATATAAGGAAATCATGATGGATCAAGATACTCAAGTGGTATTATTTCACAATACAGTACCACACAAGGATTAAAAATGAGGTTCAATATGGATTATAAATGATTGATCATGGAGTTATGTCAAAAATTTGGATTTATATGAAATTTTTATCTTAATGGTATTAATAAATATTGATATTTAGATTTATTATAGATCGTGAAACATTAGTTATTTGTAATTCTTTATAAAAAATAATTATCTGAGATGAAAAAAATTATTTCAACCTGATGATGAGGATTTTAAATATAAAATTAATTATATATATGATTGGAAATTGGTGAAATTTATATATTAAAATGGAATTCTAAAACATAGAAAGAGGCTATGTCTTCCATCTATACCTGATTTGGAAATGGAATGATTTAATTATTCTAATAGCTATAATTTCTCGATACACACTAGTAGCACTAGGATGCATTGGGATTTGAGAAAACATTTTTGTGAGATAATATTAAAAATTAAATTGATGATTAAATATCATGATGTTATGTTTTTTAATAGGTTAATGATGAGAAACATTATCCTAGAGGATTCAAGAATGCTCAAAATATTTCTGTCTTGATTTGGGGTAACATTATAAATAATCTTCCACTATATTAAAAGATAATCATATATATAATGATGATATTTGGATTATTTATTATTATCATACAAAAATATTCTTAATTCCTTACTTTAAGTGAATATTAATTACATGATAACCATTAAAACCACTATATTATTGTTAATTTAAAACTATAAGGAACAAATTTTTAATTTTTTTGACCATGATCCCTAATTAAAATCAACATTTTAGAAATCTCTTAAAGGTCCCTTATAATAGAGCTTCGTTTGAGCATTACTATCATTCTCAACCCATTGGAAAATCTGAAAGGGCTAGTGAAACATTATATGAAAAGTTGAGTTAAGGATCCCATAAATTTTTAGGAATGTGAGATTCGTATTATCTACTAAAACAATTTTATTATAATAATATCTCTTTATAAAATATTTATATAGTTCCATATGATCCCATATTTTGAAAGAAATGTTTTACTATGACATGTAGGCATGATATTTCTGAAACTTATATTATATGCTTATAAATATTTGAGGACAAAAAACCCAGGTAAATACAATTAAAAAAATCAAATTATTGCATTTTAATGAATGTAATAGTGTTGTACCAATGGATTATTGAAATATTAGGAATATGAAAATGAAGAACAAGTTTTCTTCATTGTATATCTTTGGAATGTTATTATATGGATTGGTTTTATAGAAATATTGACGCCTAGTTAAACTATTTTAAAAATACATTTTTTAATGATATTTTTTCATTCTCTTGGGATTTTCAACAAATCTTATCTAAGGTACATGATGTGTTTCATATCACATTGTTAAGAATTTATGTGAAAAAAAATTATTGTTCCCACAATTGATGAATTAGAACATGACCTATCATAATTTTAAGATCTTATCCAGATTCATAAAAATAAATATAAAGTATTTTTGAATAAAAAAACATGACTGAAAAAGGAACACTGAAAACATCATAAAATGTATGATATAATGAGTGAACCTTATTCTGTTATGAATAAGTACCATCCTCAATTATTGTGAAATTAATATCCATGATAATATTGAATATGATTTTTTTCAATGAAGGTAAAATTTGAATCCCATACATAAATTAACTTTATTGAACATTTAATATCAAAAAAACTGTAATATATATTTTATTTTCAACGTAAAGAATTATTATTTTTTATGATGGATATATATTTTTGAGTTTCAATCTCATTAAAATACTAGAATGGGTTTTATAAAATCTCTTTTAAAAATAATAAAGTCTAAATAAATTATAATGTAATATTAATATGTTGATAATTTTTTTATAATATTTTGTTATATTATGTATAATTCAATATCTATTTATTATATTATTTTTTAAATATAAAGATAATATAATTTGGAGGAAAAATAATAATTTTCAAAAATCGAATTTTAAATGCATAATTTTTATGCATTTTTATTAATTAAAAGAATTTTTACTAATGAATTATTTTAATTATTTATATAGATTACGTACCTAAATATAGAAATTTAAATATATATGATTATAAATACTAGTTATATAGGAAATTTAGGATCATTATACAATTTAAAATGCCTTTCATGAAAAAAAAGTATTTCTCAAAAAATATATGTTTTATTTTAATTTTAAATATTCCTTTATAAAAAATTGAAATTGTTTTAAAAAAATTATTATTTAAAATAAAAATATATATATTAGGTATTACGGTAATCATAGTTTTTCATAATGAAAATTAGAAACTATAAAAAATCATTACTACAATTTTGATCAAAAGGAGTTTACCGAGTGATAATATAAAATTACATATGATTAATGACTTAAAAACATGATGATTCCAAATTTTTTGGTTGGATTTATACCTTAACATTATCATCATATAATATGAGTTATTTTTGGGCTAATTTTCAATGAAATAAACATAATAATACTAGTATACATTTAAAATATTTAGTTATGCCCCTTAACTCAAAAATAAAGTGAAGCTCCTCCCTTAACATATTCACACATAATGAACCAAATTACTCAACAAATTCCTAACAAAAATTTCTCCCAATGTCACGACCCACCATCACCAAGATGAGAGAAGGGATAACAGATTTCCAGACCCTTCCTTCTTCAGGTTGAAAGAGAGATAATGACCCCCAAGACCCTCCAGCAATAGGTCCTGGAGTAGCGACAATCACCAACCGTATAGAATCACACAAAAGAAAGAAGACATTACCCTTTTTATTTAATAGGATCAGGAGATAAGATAGTAAATCCCAACAACACCAAAACTAAGGGGGAAATGTAAATACAAAGAAAACAATTCCCATATGCATGTTACAAATGTAAAGGCCACAATGTACAAGGAGACTACAAAGGTAAAGTACCAAAAGAAAAGAAAAACAGCAAATGCAACTGCCCAACGCCAGAGCTAGTACAACCCCACATGATCCCTGGAGTCCTCCTGGAAACATGAAAGTAGTTTATATGCGTAATGTGATCATACATGTATACTCAGTAGGAAAAACCAAAGGCTCTCGTGCACAAGTGGGATGGCATTCTAATACCCTATGAGAAAAGAGGTAACCAAGCTACCTAGCAAGGAAAACTATCCACCCAAGCCTCACCAAGGCACACTCTCCAAATAACGCAACTCAAGTAATATATTGTAATAGAACATCAATATTTGGGTACCCCACGAGACTTCCCCACTGGTTATTGAAGACATCCTACGCATCGAACCTCTCCTGTTATTCTCACTGCAGTCCCACTTCCACACCCCCCCCACACACCTGGGCCACAACCACGCATCATGCCCGAAAACACCTGGGCCACAACCACCATCCTCCCCTGCAAACACCTAGGCCAAACCACCATGCATACCACACCCACAAACACCTGGGCCAGAACAACTCCTTCCACGCCCGAAGACACTGGGCATCATCTCAATGACCCTTGGGAAACAACCTGTCGACGCACACATGGGCCAACCACCACAACTACCATGCCCGAAGAATCATGGGCTATAATGGAACTTATTCCATCACAGCCTACCCGATGAGTCCTGGGATATTCGAGAAAGGGAGCAAAAAAGAGCTAATTACCAGCCACTCATAATAGTGATGGGAAAAACACCCACCCCCATGAAATATGGGTGATAAGAACTACGTACTCAACTTGGGTGGGGGTGAATAAGAAACATAAGAACTAAAATTATTTATATAGGTAACAAGCACTCATCCCAACCTAGGGCTTCTAAACCTACCTAGTCACACACTCCCCCATTACTATTCATTTATAAAAGAAAATCTCAGCACTCATGACCATGTCACAACTCATTCCCAAAACCAATTCCCCATTTAAACCATTTCTACTTTCATGTTCTAGTGATACCATTTTGGTGAATTATACACTACTTTGAAACTAATAGTCATAACCCCAATCCATAGAAATAGAAACAGCCAAACAACAATTTTAGAATTCACACCCAGTTCTCTTGATAATTCACAACAACAAAGGGATCAATGAGACCCCTCAAAGTACTGGAACCAAACCAAGCCTCGAGATACAACCCCACATTTCTTCAAATTCGCATCCAGCAACCATGACACAAGAGAGGATCCCATCCTCTTCCACATCACCCCATTAGTATCAAACAGAAAAACACACCTTCTACCAAAATAGAGCAGGGAAAATTCCAGGTTCAGGAACATCATTCATTTGGTTCTTATTTCTATTGGTTAACCGGGCTGAGAACCCACGGATTGATGTTCTCTAGGTATCCATTTAACTAATTGAGTTTAGGTTATTAACCAATTTCTATGTTAAAGTAATTTAATCATCACAGAAGACAATGGTTCATTAGTATACAAGGAAAGACGACCAACAACAATGATTTTCTTTAAGCATAAGCCCGTGTAGTTCCCAACATATTGAAATTATAAAATTGTACATTAAGAATGTCAAACGCACCCCATATTTCATTAACAGTCTGTTTATTATATTGGTTAAGGGTTGGTTCCATCCATTCCCACAGAAATAGTAGCATACCCACCCCGCATGATATATAGTATTAGAGACGAAGGAAAAAATCTCTACATGGTTGATCAAGGATCAATTTTCTTCTCCACGCGCCACGAACTAAGGATTCACGACTTGTAGGGGAGGAATGTCGGTGACTCCAGGGTTGAGCAGAAAGGCTTCGGCACAGGCGCACCACTTTCCTCCAGATGGGGAACTCCAAACACACAAAGAAGAAAAGGAGACTAGACAAGAGGAAGAAGAATAAGGAATTCCCATGAGATATAAGGATGATATCCCGTTGTTACGGGATATATAATTTTGAATGGCTATAAAGTCGAATCGTGGATTCACCATGTGGTTGGGTAGTTACGCATGATGGAATTAATTTTCATTTAACCATTCTCTTCAGTAGAGGGGTCATCATAATAGCTATATGTTAAACAGTTTTCTATAACCATAAGGAAACACATAACAGGGGCGGAACTTGAAGGTACGGGGAAGGGAGGGACATCGAGGAAAACCACAAGTTTTAGTAAGACAAAGGTTTCCCGACCCTTGGGGGATTTTAGATATTTTTTATGAGCTTTAAATGGCCTTGAATGGGGGAATTATATCATCTGTACATAAAAATATATGATACAGGAGTGAAATAGTCCAGAACTAGAAAAACACTTGGTGAGGACATGGTTCCACCATGTCCAGTGTGCGATAATCACGATGACACCGCAACCGGTGGCCCCATGACAGGTGACACCATTTCGGTGGAGTCGTGTGTTGGAAATGTAATGGACCCAGTGGGTCTACGTCCTTACATCAGATAACTCTCACATTATTCTCACCCTCGAGAATCAAAACAGAACCCAAAGAAAGAGGGGTTCCGAAAAACCACCTGAAAGTTACCTCTAAATAGGAAACCTCATCGAAATATAGTAACACCTCTCTCTCATTTAACTAGGAAACATTCTAAGGTCAAACTGTCCAGTCATATTTGTTAGGGAGTTTCTTTCTCCATGTCACGATACTATTCGCTTTGGGTGGCACTGACTCGCCCACACGGGTTTAATCACATCCACCTTAATGTGTATTGATTATGGATCATGTCCTCCCCTACCCATAGTAAGGACTCATTACACATATCCACAGAATAAGGAAAACATCACGTTCCATAGTTAACAACGTAAATAATTCCATCATAATCAAGTAGAAACAAAACAGAACAATACTCAAAACATCTTTGGGTACTGGGCGCACATATGCATCTCCTGCTGCCAGGTATTTTCATTGAGCCTGACTTGCCTCCACAACACACAAACCAATGGAATGGTCCATCCACAGAGAACCTTCTCCTCAAGATCCTCTATCCTTACTGGTCTTTCCACAAAAGTCATGTTGTCCTCGATATCTAGCTTTCCACAGTCGAGGACATGTGAATTGTCATGTAGATATCATCGTAGAAGAGACACATGAAAGACATCGTGTTGTCTTAGTAGCGGCGGTGGTAGAACCAACTGATATTCCACTTCCCCGACCCACCGTAGCACATAGAACGGTCCAATGAACCTAGGTGAAATCTTACTCCCCTTGTTAAACCTCTGTTTCCCACGCTGATGAGAGACCTTCAAGAACACATGGTGCCTGACCTCGAACTCCAAGGGTCACCTCCTATTGTCGGCACATGATTTCTGTCTGTCCCGAGAGGCCTTCATCCTCTCCCGTATAAGCTGAACCTTCTTCATCATGCTCTGCACCACTACAGAGCGAAGACCACTTTCTTCCCCAACCTCGGTCCAGCACACGGGTGAGCGACATGACCTTCCATCCAAAGCTTCGAACAGAGCCAAGCCAATGGAAGAGTGTTATCTATTATTGCTGGCTAACTCTACCAGAGGAAAATTTCATTCCCACAATCCCATAGAGTCTAGAATAAATTCTCATAGCATATCACCCAATGTCTGGATGGTGCGCTCTCTCTGTCCATCTTTCTGGGGGTGGAACGTAGTGCTAAGATGTAGGTGGGTTCCAAAAGCATGTTGTAATCCTCTCTAGACCCATGAGGTAAACCAGATATCCATATCCGAGGATATGGACCTTAGAACTTCATTCAATCGTAGAACAACATCTATGTACCTCCATGCCAAGGCATCCACAACACCCAACTCCTTGATCGCCATAAAGTGAGCCGATTTCGTCAACCGGTTCAACACTACCCAGATAGAGTTGCAGCCTCCTTTAACCTTGGGTAGCCCTGTGACGAAATCCATCGTGATGTCATCACAATTACACTTGGGGACATCTAAAGGTTGTAACAGACAACTTGGAACATGGTGCTTAGCCTTCACCTGCTGACAAACAAGGCACCTGGCCACAAACTCTTCCACCGCTCGCTTTACCCTGGGCCACCAAAACTAACTCCTCAAACACTGGTACATCTTGGAAACACTTGGGTGCACTGCTAGGGTTGAGTTGTGGAACTCACTAAGAACCTCTTGTGCATCGCTTCTCAAACAAACAACATCCCTTGGAAAAGCATCAGATTTTGACCATCCTTCGTCCACCCATCTGGGGCATCGCCTTAGTTTACCCGGTTACGCATCACTTCACTTATTGAGTCTCCCCATTGACACTCCTCCACCTACCGCAACATAGAAAAATGCACTGTAATCTGATACAGGAAACCTCTACCACCATCCATCCTTGCAACCAGGTGTAGGGAAGCCAACTCCCCCATCGCCTTCCAAGCATCTGCTGACTCTCAACCCACATCCTACTTGGACATCCTGATCAAGGCATCAACCAACACATTCCCTTTTCTTGAGGTGTAAGAAAACATGAAGACATAGTCTTGAAGAAACTCCATCCACCTTCGTTGTCGTATGTTTAGGTTCCACTGGGAGAAGATATACTTCTAGATTTTGTGATCCGTGAAGACCACGAAGTGCTCCCCAATGATGTTATGTCGCTACAACTTTAGTGCGAACATGACCGCCACATGCTCTAGATCGTGGGTGGCATAATTACAATCATGGGGCCATAACTGTCTAGACCCATGAGATATCACCCCTTACCATTGCATCAGCACATTCCTGAGGCATTGTCCTGAAGAATCACAGAACACATCATACGCTACCCCTTCTTCTGGGAATCTCAGCACTAGGGAACATACCAACTTCTCCTTCAGATAGCTAAATGCTTTGTTGCAATGCCCATCCCATACGAAAGCCTGGTCCTTCTTGGTCAAAGATATCAAAGGTGTTGTAACTCGGGATAAGTTGAGTACGAACCTCCAGTAGTAACCTGCCAGTCCATGGAAACTACGAACCTATTCCACGCTCTTGGGTGCTTCCAAAAAACAACTGCCTCGACCTTCGATGTGTGAAAAACTATTCCATGTTCACACACCACATGCCAATGGAAGTAAACTTCTCACATCCATAACATGAACTTGGACAACTTCCCATAATGTTTGTGCTATCAGAGGACCTCTAAAATCGTTCTCATGTGCTCAGTGTGATCTTCCTCTGACCTTGTGTAGATTAGGATGTCATCAATAAACACGACTACGAACCGATCCAGGTATTCCTGAAAGATAGAGTTCATGAGTCCCATGAAGACAGATGGTGAATTCATAACTCCGAACGAAATGACTAAAAACTCAAAGTAACCATATCTGCCCCTGAATGTAGTCTTCGAGATCTCAACCTCCTTCACCCTTAATTGGTGATATCCAGACCACAGATCTATCTTAGAGAACCAACATGATCCCCTCAGTTGGTCAAAGAGATCTTCTATCCTTGGAAGAGGGTAGTGATTCTTGAACGTCACCTCATTTAGTCTCCTGTAGTCTATGCACGACCTGGCACCACAATCTTCCTTATTTTTGAACAAGAATGGAGCACCCCATTGGGACGCACTTGGTTGAACAAAACCCTTCTTCATCAGATCGTTAATCTGAATCTGAAACTCCTGTAACACAGAAGGTTCCATCTGGTAGGGAGCCATTGAAATCAGATGGGCACCTAGTTTCAATTATATTCCAAACTCAACATCACTTCAAGGGGTAGATTTTCCACCTCTTCAGGGAAGCCACCCATAAAATCACTGACGACCCATGGAACTTCCACCATTTCTACATCCATCGACTCCACTGATAGCTCAGCTAACATGGAACAGAAGGGCTCATCTCAACTTCTAATTTTCTAGCCACCCCACTCATTGATGAAAGTTACACATTGGCTGCCCAAATCTGAAAACACGAACCTTACTCGGAATCAGTCTATGATAGAACATACAGGGAACATCCAGTCAATGCCTAGGATGACATCGTATGGTTGTATCTTCAATAGTACAAGATCCCTGATAGACTGAGGTGTCCCTCTCATCAGTCTACACCCACAGAAAAAAATAAAACAAGTCGTTTTGACCTCCGATTAGTGTGCTCAACACCAGGGGCATGGGAATTCTCTTAGTGCCTAAACCCAGAGCACGGGCCAGACTCGGTGCAACGAATGAGTGTGAAGTTCCTGTATCGAACAAGGCATAGTCAAGGGTACTAAACATGTTCATCGTCCCTCGAATGACTTCTAGCCCTGCTGGAAATGCTGCATATGTGGCGTGAAACTTCCCACGACCAGCTCCCTTGCTCCTCGACTATTGGTCGTCTCCCTAACCGTGCCCTGGTCGAGGTCCCTTAGGAGCGCCCTAAGGTTGGCCTCCCCCTGCAACGCCTGCCCTCAAAAAAGAGGTAGCTTGCGACCCCTGCTTCTTCTACTGAAAGGGCCTAGTTGGAAACTGCTGCAGCTGGGGTGGGTGCTGCACTGGCCCACCCACATTGTACTGCACTTTTTCTGGGCACTGATTCCGAAGGTGACCATGGCTTCCACAGATAAAGCATCTAGGACCTGGGCCCGAAAGAAGAGGGTGTGATATGGGAGATTTGAACTGGAATTGCTGAGACCTGCTCCCTACTGGTCGAAACCTAGAGGGTCCTGATTCAGGTGGCCTACTGCTGAAGGCCTTCCCCTTCGACGAACCCAACTAGATTCCCTCTCAAGATACACCTCCCAGCATGTGCATCCTTTCCACCACTTCAGTCTTCTTATGGACCTCCAAGTATGTCAGTAACGTGAAGGGAGTAATAGATTATTGGATAGAAGGTTGAAGTGCCTCCTCTAAATGTCTGGCCCGAGACACCTCATCCGGAAAGAGGTCAGGGGAAAATCGAAGGAGATCCTTGATTTTGATCCCCAAACTCTCATTGACATACTGCCCTGCTATAGGGAGAGTAGTTCCTACCTCTTCTCATCCTTCATCATGGAAGAGAGTAATTATGCCCAGAAATCCTTCTCAATGTAAGCCCACATCACGTTAGCCTCTCACTTATCCCCATGATAAAGCGTCCACCACTGACGCGCTGCTCCACGCATCTCGCATACAGTCAGAGGAACCCAGTACTCCGTCGAATCCTGCATCAAGATGAAATCTATCACCAACTCCTCTAGCCAGATTTCTGTCTCCATGTATGAAGTTCATCCCTCGTACTTCCCAAGGGTCTGTCGTGGAAAGGCACGAAGCATCCTCTTCTAATGATCGTCCTCCTCCTCTCGGTCAGTCCTCTGCTGATCATTCATGTTAGCCTCCTGGGTCTCGACCTCCCACACTACTCGTGGTGTTCTCCCAGGTTCCATAGCTACAAGGTATACAAGTAATTCCTAATCCTATGTAGTGTCAAATATTGTTCATGAATTCCCTTATACTTCTTATTCATTTTAAATCCCCAAACTCCCATGAAGCAAAAGAACATAAGTCATTATGATAAATGTACCTTTCCAAGGGTCTCTACCCTGCAATCAATGTAGTCTTACATGGTCATTCATTAACCTCAGAGTTCTTGCATCGGATCACAGGGGGCCCTAAAATCCCATGTCCTAGACGTTCTTCCCTGGACTATTTCACACACCAAGATCACCCAACATTATTCCCCTACCATACCATGCAATCCTCACTGTGCCTAACCCCAGACTCCATCCTATCTCTCAACCTCCGCTCTAATAACTTTCTATCACGACCCGCCTTCACCAAGATGGGAGAAGGTAAAGAAGATTTCCAGACCCTTCCTTCTTCATGTTGAAGGAGAGATAATGACGCATGAGACCTGTCTTCAATAGGTCCTGGAGTGGCGACTAACATGAAGGGTATAGAATCACACACAAGTTGGAAGGCATTACCCTTTTTCTTTAATAGGATATGGAGAAGAAATAGTAAATCCCAACAACACCAAACCTAGGGGGTAAAAGTTAAAAAATATAAAACATTCTCATATGAATGTTACAAAAGTAAATGCCACAATTTACAAGAAGAATAAAAAGGTAATATTCCAAAAGAAAATAAAAACAGCAACTTGAACTACCCCGACGCCAGAGTTAGTACGACCTTGCATGATCCATGAAGTCCTCCTAGAAACCTGAAAGTAGTTTATATACGTAGGGTGAGAAAACAATTATACTAAGTAGGGAAAACCAAAGGCTCTCATGCACAAGTGGGAAGGCATTATAATGCCCGGTGAGATAATGGGTAACCAAAGCACCTAGAAAGGAAAACTATCCACCTAAGCCTCACCAAGTAACACTCCCCAAATAACGCAAGTCAAGTAATATATTGTAATATCACATCAATATTTGGGAACCCTGCGCCACTTACCCACTGGTTATTGAAGATTCATACGCATCTAACCTCGCCTTCCATTCTCACCGCAGTCGCACTGCCACACCCCGCCTGCACACACATGGGCCACAACCATGCATCCCATCCGCAAACACCTAGTCCAGAACAACCATCATGCCTGCAAACACCTGGGCCACAACCACCACATGTACAACACCCACAAATACCTGGGCTAGAACAACTACTACCACGCCCGAAGACACTTTGGCCTCATCCCGAAGACTGTTGGGAAACAACCTTCCCGCACACACCTGGGCCAACCACCACAACTACCCTGCCCGAAGAATCTTGGGCTATAATGGACCTCAGGCTATCACAGCCGGCCCGAAGAGTCTTGGGATATTCGAGAAATGGAGCATAAAAGGAGCTAATAACCAGCCACTCATAAGAGTGTTGGAAAAAACAACCCCCCCCCCCAAGAAATGGGGGTGTTCAGCACTAAGGGCTCAACTTGGGTTGGGCGCGAATAAAAAACGTAAAAAATACAATTATATATATAGGTAACAAGCACTCATACAATCCTAGGGCTTCCAAACCATCTTATGAACAAACACCCCAGTTACTATTCATTGATAAAAGGAAAGCACATCACTCATGACCAAGTCAAAACTCAATCCCAAAACCAATTCCCCATTAAAACAATTTCTACTTTCATGTTCAAGTGATCCCTTTTAAGTGAATTCTGCTCTACTGGGAAACTAACAGGCATAACCACAATCCAGAGAAAGAGAAACAGCCAAAAAACAATTTAAGTATTCACACCCGGTTCTCTTGTAAAGTCACAACAACAAAGGGATCAGTGAGATCCCTCAAAGTACTCTAACCAAACAAAGCCTTGAGATATATCCCCACACAGCTTCAGATTCACAACCAACAACTGTGCCACAACAGAGGATCCCATCCTCATCCACATCACCACATAATAATCAAACAGATCAATACACATACTACCAAAATAGAGTAGGGAAACTTCTAGGTTCAAGCACATCATTCATTTGGTTCTTCTTTCAGTAGGTTATCCGGGGTGACCACACACTGATTGACATTAACTGGGTATCCATTTAACAAACTGAGTTTAGGTGATTAACCAATTTCCTTGTTACAGTTATTTAATCATCACAGAAGACAAGGGTTCCTTAGTGTGCAAAGAAAGACCACCAACGACACTTATTTTTAGTAAGTATAAGCCCATGTAGTTCGAAACATATAGTAATTATAAAAGAGTACAGTAGAAATGTCAAACACAACCCATTATTCTTTAAGATTTTTTTTATTATCTTTTTTAAGGATGTGTTTCATCCATTCCCTCAGAAACAGTAGCATACCCACCCTGAATGATACACACTAAGGAGAGATGAAGGAAAAATCCCTACATGGTTGATCAAGGATCGAAGTTCTTCTCCAAATGCCAAGAACTGGGGATGCGTGACTTGCAGGGGAGGAACTTCAGGGACTCCAGGGGTGTGCAGAAAGGCATCGTTTCAGGCGCACCACTTGCCTCGGGATGGGGAACTCCAAACTAACAATGAAGAAAAGGAGACTAGCCAAGAGGAAGAAGAAGAAGGAATTCCCATGCGATATAAGGATGAGATAACATTGTTACGTGATATGGAATTCTGAATGGCTATAAAGTCGGATCGAGGTTTCACCACACGGTTGGGAAGTTACGCACGATGGAATTAATTGTCATTTAACAATTCTTCTCATGGGGGGGGGGGGTCAAAACGGCTATACCTTACACAGTTTCATTAACCATAAGGAAACACGTAATAGGGGCGGAACTGGAAGGTACGGGGAAGGGCATGGCGCATACGAAAACCACACGTTTTGGTAAGTTAATGGTTTCTCGACCATTGTGGGATTTTAGAAATTGTTTATGGGATTTAAATGGATTTTAAAGGGGTTGTTAAATCATATTTACATCAAAATATATGTTGTAGGAGCAGAAAAGTAGGGAACTAGAAAAGAACGCAGTGAGGACATGGGGCCACTGTCACATTGTCACCCTAATGGTACCAACGTCACTGGTACCACCGTGACTGGTGTGCGACCGCCACAGTGCCACCACAACTGGTGTCCCTGTGACCAGGGCCACCATTTTGGTGGATTCGTGTTTGGGAAAAAGTAATGGACCTGATGGGTCCGCGTCATTACACTCAAACCAATTTATATAAAAAATAATCATTTATATATATCAAATATACCACAATAGTATCCTTGTGAAGATATAAAAAGGATTTTTTTAAATATTATTTAATCATATTATTGGAGATCATTACCAGAAAAACTCATTCAAAGTGAAACCATTGACAATTTATTAATATAAAAG
Source organism: Viscum album (assembly GCA_963277665.1). Taxonomy (NCBI): domain Eukaryota; kingdom Viridiplantae; phylum Streptophyta; class Magnoliopsida; order Santalales; family Viscaceae; genus Viscum; species Viscum album. The sequence continues at coordinate 1,554,571,197 of OY728131.1, forward strand.
AAATGTTCAGAAAAAAAGTACAACAAGGCCAAAACAACAACTAAATATCATCAAAACCATACATGTCACCGAAATCCATGTTAAAATTCTACCTCTATTGTAACGGATTCCCACTCTAATGCTTCATATCTTTGGCATACATCCTTCTAAAATTCAACAACTCTTTATTTTATAATTTTTTTTGGACGTTAAATTACGTCCAAAAAAGGAAAAAATAATTGCACTAGTGACTCACTTATAAGATGTTGTTATTATGTATATAGAATTATATTAATCAATATCATTCATTATAAAATGGCAAACAATACCATCACTCATGTGTATGGTGGAAAACAACCGATCAAATCAAAGAAATTCTTTTACTTTTCCACCTAATGTGGAAAGTAATCATTATGGATGTATAAAATATATATGACACATATATTAATATAAATATATAAATTTAATGATAGAAGTGTCATATATATTTTTGTTAGGAATAATACCAAAAAAATAATTAAATCATTATTTTACGTATAGATATGTATTTAAGGATGATGAATAATCGTATATATCTATTGTAAAATTTTTTATAGGGAATCGATTAGATATTTATTATAGGTTGTATTAACAAATGTAATCATAGTATTATTTTTAATAAGGGTAAATATTTAATTAAAATATATGATATTTTTTGAGTAGATAATATAATTCCCTCATGTTTCTGAAATACTTGAAATCTTCAAAACTGTGTTTTTAAGGATATTATATATATCAGAAATTATTATCATAAGTGTTTTATCCAACAATTGACAAATGATTTTGATGAAATTGCATAAAATAATGTATTCCAAAATTATTTAAATGATTAAAATACCTTTCAAGACAATAATAATGAGATTATATAAATAAACAATTCTAGTGGAAATGTTTTCATTAATACGATATGATGATAATCGATTATACAAAGCTCATAGAAAATGATTCTATAATTATAGTTTTTATTATTTTTAAATATATGTTTAAAAATATTTTATATTTTCAAAACATGTAGATTAATCACTAAAAATTATATATTTAATGTACTGTTATCATCTATTTGAAATAAAAAGATACTTTTTTATTTCTTAATGATACTAATATTTAGATTAATTTTTGTCTTTTTAAAGAGAAATTTTTTATACTTTTTCTATTCCCACTTCTAGAATATAAATTATAGTTACAAGTGTCTAATAAATTGTAACTATAGTTATATTTTCATCAAAAATATTTTTGATTACATATTTAGTTGTTGTAATAATAATAATTTCTTGATCTTACACTAATGGAAAATATTTATTTCACTAATTTTTTTTAATTTTTTTAGGGATGGTCATTTTTCAAATTTCTTCACCCGATTCACTATCTCTTATTTTATGATGAAATTTTGATAATAATGGAATATTATCACAATCATTACACAATGAAAATTTATTTTATACTAGATGATCATAACAACAAATAATATTTATACTTGGATATATCTATTAAAATTCACCATTTTTTAAAATATGATGGGTTGTTCTATATCTAATATATTAATATCTTCTGAAAAATTAAATTAAATTTATGAGAAATATATTTTATGTGGATAAAATATGACTTCCAATTTGTAATTGAATATTTTAATATCTTCTGAATCACATTCATAATTTAATCAATTAATTTACAAATTATAAATTTATAAATTTCATGAATCCTAATATGAATTATTTCAAAAATTATAAGTTACCAATTTTGTAAAAAATATATAAAGAACATCTGGTGAAGTATCTATCAAAAAATAAATTAACAATATTTAGATTTAGTTTATTAATATTCACTATGGTATTTATAATAAATACATTACATCTCAAAATGTTGATTTGTTTTCTATTATCCCATGATTATATACTTTTAATACAGACAATAAAAATAATATTTTTATATTGTATTGGAATATTCTTATAAATACACTCAATAAATATGTTGTGACATCATATTCTTATTATAAAAATATTTTTTGTAGATTTTTTATCCTTATTGTATAACCCAATTTTTTTGAGTACATGATTCAAAAATGTAATATGAAGTATCTTACGTAATATAAAAATTTGAAATCTCAGGATTCATTTTATTTATAATAACTATATTTACCATTCATAAACTAGTTTTTCATTTTTATCTATATTGTAATATAATATTTAAAACATGATTTCTTAGGATTTAATAACAAAAAATAATACTTAAAAATATATAATTTTTATTCATCAACTCACATATACATATAGTTTTTTTCTATAATACATTCATTTTTTTTGTTTGAGAGGATCCATGTGCACTAAATCACTTCAAAAATATATTGATGAATAATTTTTTATGTTGATATTTCTTTAATTTAACTATTAAAAAGTATCCAAATATTATGAATAATTTCACATTTGTTTCCAGAACGCAGAAAAAAATGATATCATGTGAAGAATAAATGATTTTCAAACAGTAAATTTTCATAATCATTTGTGATAATTATAACCAATTATGTTTTTCTTAAATTAACATTGTCAAAATAATTTTAATTTCAATGATTTATTGAGTTACACAGAACATCACGTTTTAATGAAACAAAATATTATATTAATATTATCATATAATCTTTTTTGTTATAATCTTGAAAATTAATTTTGTAGTCTGAATAGATATAAATATCTTCAAAATTTTGGAAAAATATTTTACATAATGAAAATATATTTATATATATGAGCTTATTCTTGTGTAAATTATTCATATCAATTGAAAATAATTTTTTTTGGAAAAATTATTTGTGTATAATATTTTGAAAAAATTCGGAAATTAAAAAGTTCAAAATTTAGAATTTTTTTTAAAAAACATTTATGAATAATTTTTAAAATTAATATTTACAAGTTATGATTGAATTATTTTTTGGCATTTTTTTAATAGGTATTATTTTTTTGATGCAGATTGATAAATACAATTATTTCATTGAAAATTTACTTCTTTTAAAGAATGTATAAGGTTATATTTTTTTAATAAAATAGTTTTTGAAGTAATATAATTTTAATAATGATATTATTAAAAATATTTATATCTTATAAATAATATTGATTTTAAAATCATGATATTTAATTACTTTATAAGGATATAAATATTTATGACAAAAAACAGCTTTTTCATGACATATATGTTTTATTTGAAAATTCAATTATCCATTTCTATGAATAAAAATTCAAAAAATGTAATACATATTTTTTTAAAAAGTAAATAATATTATATAATAATACATAATAATATTTTATAGTTGAACTAAATATTAACATACTATAAAATAATTTTGACGGTTAATGTTAACATGATATTATAGTGGTTAACCATAGAAGGTAACGGGTTATATTTCCTAATGTCTTGTCTGTATCCAATTTTATTGAAATATTTCAAACGAATATCAAATAAGTTTTAATAATGACACATTTTGAGGGCATTTTTGTTTTTTAAAACATGTGAACACTTCTTTATTTGAAAATTATATGTTCATCTCCTCCATAACATATTAATGGAAACATGCTTTCCAACCATATTCATACTTCAAAACACTTATATTAATCCATGCACTTACCAAATAATTTCTTTAGTTCCATATACACAACCTATAGTCACTTTCTATCACTAATCCAACAATGGAATTAATTTGGGGTAAACATAATGTGTTTAGTTAATCTATGTTTATCATTATCAATAAGGCATTTATATTTTATTTCATATTAAAAAATAATAAAATATTTATAGATTATGATGAAATAATAACAAAATTACACCACATATTTTTGTACATTGTTATGATAATTATATAATCTCTATAACCCTCCACTTCTATCAAATGGGAAATGAAATCATTAATCATTTTAGAGTGGAAAACCACCTCATGAAACTATGTAATTCGTTTTTCAACACCAACTCACACAAATGATTATTATGAATGATAGAAATATGTATATTATACTTAGGAAGTATTTTTACTCTTATAATTTTGATATCATATTTACTTACTTGTTAATCATCCAATGGAAATATGATAATGTTTCTGAGTTTATTTTGAACTAGTTCCCCAAAAAGTGTCACATCCATGACTTATTTCAAATATATTTTTCATTTAATTTATATTATTTCTTTGCGGCAAGGATTTACAAGCATTTTTGGGGGAAATGTTGGGTTTTACTGATTTGGGTCCATCTGTGAGCACATTTCAAGATTTAAAAACAAATTTGTTCTATTTTATAATTCCTTCATTTATCAACATTATTCATCAATTAAAATTCCAACTTGGCATTCTGTGACCTATTAATACCACAATTTCAATTTTAACCCCATAGGAAATCATTGCCAATTTTAATTTGGGTGATCTAGTTAGGTGTTGGGCCAACCTGTGAGACTATTTCATACTTTAAAAAATTTAATTCTTTAATATATCATTCATTTATTATTGATTGTTGGAGATTCTATCTCTTAAATGATGACAAAAGTCATATTCATGCCCCCATGATTCTGTCACCATCTTTGGGGAACATTTTCCTCGCTGATTGTGGAGGAATTTCTTAGGGTGTCCCAAATCGTCTAGATTTGAGATGGCAATTTATTTCAACCATAAACAAATCAATTTTCCTTCATTTTCCCAAATTTCAGTCCCCAAATGACATTTAAAGCCTCATTTGATCCTCTCTACCATTTTTTTGTTTCTTGTATATTCAAAATTTGTTGGATTAATGTCAATTTCTTCACGATCTCTTGATTAAGTTGTTTTCATTCCTTCCACCTCCCAATTTCATAGGGTTTCTTCCATTTTCATATGGTTTCTTCTATTATTATTTAGGTTTATAATTTAAATCATATAGGTATTTGTACCTAGGTTTTCCTATTTGGTTTCATTGTCGAATAATTTTGTTTTAGGTTCCTTTTCACTCCCTTTTGGGGGAGATGGTGGTGCAGTTGATGTTCCACAACAGTATTTGAGGGTTTTTTGAAATATATTATAGGTGAATACATGTGTAATAATTGTAGAATGAGTTATATTTCCTGATTTATCTTTATTTTAGTTACCTATTTCATTTTTTAGTGGAAAAATAGTTTTTGGTAGAATTTCTTAAGTGAATGAATTTTAAGTAATAATTTATTTGTAAAAATGGGTTTTTTTTTGTGAATTTCATGTTGTAGCAATTGGTGTTATTTTATAATTCGTGGAATGTATTTATAAAAATATTTTAGTGCTGATAATTATAGTTTGGTTTAATATTGGTATTCATTTGAGTTAAAAGAGGGATTTTAAATTGATTTTAGGCGCAATGTATTTTTATAACATGTGTAATTGTTTTATGGAAATTCTAATCATCTGTTTGAGTTATAAAAATAGTAAAAAGCATGTTTAGTTACTGTTTTTAGAATGTATTACCAGAACTGGTTTTGATATGTGTTAATGGAACATGGTATAATTCAACACATGTTTGAGCACAAAGAGGGATGCCCATGTATCTAGGTGGGTGGGCATGTACTAGCATGCTAGTTAGCTGGAGTGGTTTTGTATCCATTCCACTTAGCTATTTTGAAAATCACAACACTAAATAACCAATGATGATAATGATATTGGGGGGAAATAGGTTGTGGGTGATTCCGCTACTAGTGGCTCGTGCGCGAGAATATATATTTATATGGTTACTTTCAAACCGATATGCGACACAACTGGGGATCAAAACTAAGTTGAGTCTAGGGGTTTTCCCATGTGGTGTTCTCATTGACTATTTGGAATTTATATTTGTATTATGGTGTCTTTGGATGGAAAATTAAGTATCATACATGTTTTATTCAAATGTACGATTTATTTAATGTTACACTCTTTTAAAACTAATATCATTTTAATGATTCAAGTTTAGATGTTATTGATACCATTCATTGTTTATATAAAATGCAAGCTCTTGGACTATAATTCTTGTTACATGTAATATTTTGGGTGGTGTCATATTGGTATTAGGATCAGACCCTAATTACACAATTAGGTTTATGTATACATGGTTATTTTGGACACACATAAGGGAAAGGCTTTTGGAGATGGTCGTTCAGGTTGATAATGGTTTCCGTGTAACACTGTTGTGGAGACGGCTTGTGGGTGATGATCCCTTGTCATGTAGTGGTAATTGGATTTTTGTTTCTGATGATTTTTTATTTTGAGATCACTTTCTTAATGTTAAAAACCTAGTATCCAGTTCGGAATTTTTATGTAAGGATTTTTTGGAATAAATTTTAAGATACATTTTATTGATTGTTTTTTCTTTTCCTTATTTATTATATTTCTATAAAATCATTCTCAAACCATTATTTGTGATATTTGGGAACTTTTTCCAAACTGTGGAGATATGGAATGCCATTCAGGCCTTTCATTGGGCTGGGTTTGGTGTCGGTAATGATGGAGACCCGATTTCGTTCATGATAAAATTGTATCAGAGGTATGTTTAATTTTTTTATTTATATTATAATTTTGGGATGATTCATGATAGAAAAGTGTTAGGATTATCGGAGCTCAATGTTTTGGTCAAGATTAGGGTGCATGGAATGTACCTCTCATGATAGACCTCGATTTACCTTGTGACATTAGAATTGTTTATTTTTCTTCAATTCTAGGTGAGACGTGTGGGATATAGACTTCTTGTGGACATCAGTTGGGGGTGAAACATGTTTTTATTTTATTATTGTAATGTATTTGGATTATTTATTATTTATTTTATTGATTATATTTTCAGAAATTTTTTACTGATTTTTGTTATTGTGATTGTTGTCTTTTGTAACTGTAACGCCCCGACCCTAGTTACCCAAAGTTGGTGCATTATTACATAACATTGGCATGATCACGGGAATGATCATGTCTCAAAAGACCGATTAGTTTAGTAGCCTTGGAATAACTAGATACATCCATAAATTTTTACATTACATCATAAAAAAACATCTTGTCTTCATATCCCCTCATACTATCCCTGTAGGTCATTCATAAATTACTTCTTCATAATCCTGGGAAAAATAAAACATTGAAAGGGGTGAGCTCGGATTCTCAGTAAGGATAACAATATAGCAGAAGCTTTCACAAATAATCATAAACACTTAAGGCAATTTATAACTAAAACAAAAGCCTTTTAAACCTGAACTTCAGCATAAAATGGAAAAGATAAAATGAAATAATGCCATTTACTTACTCACATGGATATTATACTAGTCGAATGATCACATGCAATATCAATAACCACTTTTATAATTATGGAGTGCATAATGCCAGACTATCATAACCACATAGCCAACGCCTCGTGCCAAGACTACAAATAAGATTTTGCCAAGGCCTTGTGCCAAGACACTAGTTTGTCTCATGAGACCTACCGATGCATCGAGGAACTATAGCAGGCTCCACCCGTCACTTATTAAGTCCAATGCATTCCTCATATGAATAGGTTTAAGCATAAAATAAACATTCGTATTAAAACTAGCATACGAAATGTCAATACTTTAACCACAAACCATGAATGGTATAAAAATAGAACATCCACAGTCAAACATAACTCATTTGATACAATAGGGAAGATTGTATGGTATCACATTAACCTCAATCATGAATAATGAAGGATGTTGACACAGATAAAAATAATCATCATAACTATTTGAGAGAAATATCCTCGTTTTCTTGAAAACTTTTAAAAGTCACACTATTTGTCAAGAAGACATTCAAAAATAGATTTTTGAATCAAAGTGTCCCACAACACTTTGAAACTTTTAAAAGGATTTTTAATTTTAAAGCTTTAATGACCATATAAATAAATCCTTAAAACCATTTTTAAAATATGGACATTAATGAGCATGATTTAGAAGAATAATTCTTTAAAACATTTTAAATTGGTATTTTGGTTAGAGTTTCTAACCAAAAGAGAGACACTTGAATACAAATAATTGAGTTAATCAAAACATTGTAATATCAGGAGAATAAAGGAATTCATGATATACTATGTCAAAGTACATTATATACACCACATAAAAGTGATTTGGTGTATATCATCAAAGAAGTCTCAATGGAATGTAAATTGAGATGAAATCTCTCATAAAGGTTGTATCCTTAGGTTAAGGATAAATCAACGACATAATTATGTGTGACAAATATAAATACACTAAATATGATTGGATATTCAGTGTAAATCAATCAAAGGATATTCTCACATATTCTTGTAAAAACAATACCAACGAATTGGATGTTTAACTCAACAAATGGAGAATGAGTTAAAATTACTCTTATCAAATTCAGATCAATGAAATGAGAATTATCAATGGAGTGATTATGTGTATCAAACTTATATCCATAGGAAGGGGAGTGGAATTTATGACATAATCAAATGAATAGTGATTCCACACATAATCTTGGGGTAATATAATCAATAAAATATGCGTAAAGCCAAATTAGTGGAAATTGAAATCTCAAATTACCTTATTGATTAGGTAACTTAAGAAACATACACCCATGAAAGAAGTATCATACCATGATGATGTAAATACCCATAAATAAAAGTATATAACACAATGAATACAATCATGGGAAGTACACATACACCACATGCAATAATTAAGTGGTGATCAAAGGATTTCTCACGGAATTAAAAGTGAGATAAGAAAATCCCTTACTTTGTACTTTTTCCTTGGTCGATGGTAGGTTTAACTCCTGTATAATGGTGAAATAATTGTTATTGAATAATACAAGAATCATTTATTTTAAAATGATATCATATATGATCTTTTAACATTGATTTTTTAATAATATCTTAGAATTATCGTCATTTCGGGTGTTAACGTGTTCATTTTACTTTATATTCTTTGTTATGTGAGCCATATTCGTTATTAATGGGATGTATATTATTCATATCTATAATTATATCAAGTCCTTAGATACTATTTTTAAATCATCAAATTATAATTATACTTGAATGTATATGATGGATAATGAATCTCATCGCGTTCGTGGAGACGGTAGTCCGTACATACGCACAAGCGACAATATTATTCTTTTGATATTAAAATAATATATAATTGGATGTTATATCATATATACAGAATCATTATCATGTTATATTTATTATTTACATGAGTTACACATCATTATTATACCCATCCAAATAATAATATATTGAATAACAATTACACCACGACGTGGAGACGGTAAGCCGTACGTACGCACGTATGGTGACATGTTATTCAAAGGATGGATAGAATACTAAATATGGTTGTACCATATTTATAATAACATCACAGTATATATATGATACTGGAGTTATTATTTTATAATGGTAATAACAAATAAAGAGGAAGTGGAAGAAGAAAGGAACTTGAAAAGGGTTGGTGAAAACATTACCTCTTCTTCGGGTTCTTCCTTTTGATTTGATCAAAAGGGATCCTTAGTTTGACTTTCTGATCAAACTAAGGCCTCTAGTTTGTAGTGAGGGAAGTTGGGAGTGTATTTGAGCAGAGTTTGGACGAATCAAAAGGATTTGATGGTGTGATGAAATGAGAAGGAGGAGTGCCTTTTTATAAGAGGGGTGAGGGGCACCTTTGGAAAAGCTAGAAATATTAATTTATAATAAATTCATATTCGGTTTCTAATGGCTCCAAAGTTGAATATTAAAAGGTTAAGGTGGGGATGGGTCGAAAACAACTCAACCAATAGAATTTAGACAGGTTTGGGTACTTATATTAACCTTATCTTTAAGTATTAACTCTAAGTTAATTAGTTTCACTTTTACAATGTCTCTTTGTATTTTTATAAAATATGGTTAATAAAATTACTACATACATCCAAGAGACCCCCAAGTGGTCTATTAATGATGAAAATATCATTATATAAGTCTCTTGGCCGAACCTTAGATTTTTAGTAATTTAATATCAATTAATAATATAAAATTTGTTTTATGAACTCTTTTATGTCAATTTTGACACTATTCAATAGTTGATTTTTGTGAAACTCATAACAGATTTATTACTTCGAACAAAGTCAATTAAATCAATACTAATATATCATATTATCCTATAAAATTAGTTTAATTCATTAAAAGTTTCATATTATATTTATTTGGGTATTTATAATATCAATTAGTTTAATTTTTCACTATTATAGTAATTACTGCATCATCATTGTGTCATAAATAAAATAAATTATTTATTTTCTAAAAATTATAAATAAAATATCATTATGTAGTATATCGTTTTATCTTTCTAATGAATATTTATAATCTAAAATCCAATTTATATAACCCTATTTAACAATTGTTTTTCTAAAAGATATATGCTTGTGTCATTTTTGTATTCATTTTAACTTAATTAAAATAAAGTGTCATTATCACTTACAAGTGGATCCATGGGGTCCCAAAATCTCCCCAGAGATGCCCATGGTCGACCATGTATCAACCAATAGGGTTAAGACACGTTTTAGGGTAATTTAGTATTATTATAATATAAATTTTTAACCCTTATTTACCGGATTTACCCTTAACCATGGTAAATAAAATATTTACCGCAGTAATTATTCAAAATGTCTAAAAATAAAAGTTAACTATTTACACAATTTGAACATCCTGATTCCAAATATGGAATCCATTTTTCTAAATTCAAAACACAGAAGTGGCAGAAATTAATTTAAAATTAATTCCCACTGTCAAAACAAAAAGCGTGTTTTTAAGAGATAATAACTATCAAAAGATTGACAGTTGTTTATGTTCGGTTTAATTGTAAAATTATGTCCAATGACCAACATTATATTAAATGGAAAAAATATATTCTAAATATACTTTAAAACCACTCAAATTCACAATTTATCACTATTAATTATTTTGATTAAAAAAGATGTTTTTAATTAAAATTTAGTAATTTTCACTATTCATGAAAATATGAAAGTTATCCGAAAAGTACCAAAATTTCACCTTAGGCTAAATTCGATATTCCGAATCCAAAAATGAAGTCCATTTTAAAATATAAAATATATATAATTTCAAAAAGTAGGTATTACTATTCATAACGGCTAGTTTGATTTGTTACGGTGTGTGTTAAAACTCGAAGTTGCGTACAACACACGCTACTGTTTTATTCAAAGGAAAGCATACCGTGGAAGCTTGGGATGTTTTCATTTTAAATTTTTTTGATGTCTCCATTTATTCAAAAAGTTTAAAATATTGTATTTAACAAGGTTTCACTATTAAAAGTTGAGAAAAGTGTAATACTGAAAATGAATCTGTTCTTGCATTATGACTAAGAAACTCATAATATGGATTCAAAAATTATAAGGATTATATAATCTTTAAAAGTTAGTTAATACTATTCATGACCTCTTTTAATGGATTTTTTTTTGTAAGTCAAGGTGTGATTGAACTCGGTGTTGCGTGTAGTTCAAGTTATTGAATTATTTCGAAGAAATAACACACTATGAAATCTTGGGGTGTTACATTCTCCCCTCCTTCAATAAATTGTGTCCTCGCAATTTGAAATTGTTCTTCGAAAATAAAAGGTTGAAAATAGAAAATATATTTGTGGGAAAACCCACATCAGAAATTGGATTACTAAAATTCAGTCTTAATATGAGGAAAAGAGAAATGAAAGGGTCACCATCAAATTATGATCTCGATTAGGAGAACATTGGTGGTAATTAGAGAGATATAATTGGAGGAAAAACGTAAATATTTATAGGTAGTGATTGAGGTCATCAATCACAAACAAGTATAAAATTGAGGTCCTTAAACTCATCAATATATGATGATTTGAAATACCATCGGTCCAACAAAACATAGGGTATTGGGATAACACATTTTTGACGTTTCAAAATATCTTAGTTGAAATCCCACATCGAAAAATGAATTAATGAGGCCTCTATTTAAAATAAAGAGTGTAAAGTATGAATATTACCGAAATTAACACATACTAGGGTTCCATGTAGGAAAATATGGATATGGAAGAGAAATCGAACAATCAATTATCTGATGGAGAGTGGTAGAGAACATGGCTATGAAAAGGCCAACAATCCCAAAGCCATAAATTAGTGATGATTTAACGTACCATCTACGACAACATTTTTTTTAAAGTTACATTACTTAAGGAAGAGGAATTCATTTATGATATTGACTAAGAACATTATGAGATATACTTAAATTTTAAGTAGATTTTCATTCTTTAATAAATTTCCACCACTAACTCAATTTTTTTTAAACGATGAGTATTCAAGAAGACTTGGTCACACTGGAAGAGCTAGAATAAACTTCTATAGAATCACATGATCCATGCAGGATAAACCATATATTTACATTGTCTTTGAAGATTAATCAAAACCAAAATGGTTAGTGAATGATCTAATGATCCCCCAAAAGGATATTCATTGAGATAAATATGCACTAATCTTAATTTCTAAAATTAAACCAACAATAGCCCAATGTTAAATAGATACCATTCAATAACCAATTTCCCTTAAAATCCTTTAATATAATCCAAACTAATATTGAAACCCAAAACATAGAAGAATTTGATTATGCAGTCTCCCATGTTACATTGTATCTCCAAATGACATCAAATACTCTTAAAGTCACATACTTAAAAGTAATTAACATCAGCACATATTCTCTGTTATAGGTTAATCATTTCCATAAATAACCCAAATCACTATAAATCAACAATAAAAACGTAGATAAAAATCCACCATTACTCTACAAATGAAACCTCATTGTATTCTATTTTCCTTGGGCATATAATGTTCCTAACAAAATGAACATCTTCCAAAATAACATTTATCACTTAATCACCAGATCATTTTCCTATACCAAGGGTATTCATTTGATAAGACATAAGAACCCAAACCATCTTATTATTGATCAATAAAATCATTTAAAAAAATAGTCACACTAACCAGGGACTTCAAGTAGTCCAGTGGTAGGTGATAAATCCCAATCGCACTTTGGTTGTGGGTTCGATTCCCACAGCTTTGTCCGACGCGACGGGTTGTCACACGGTCTACGTGTTGTCCTTTTTCAAAAACTATATTTTATAATATTACCAAATTTAGATAAATTCCTCAAAATAACATAATTTAACCACAAATGTTATATCATACCTTGCATTTTCATCCCAAATTATAATAACTTATAATTTTCTCAAACCCCAATGATCATATAAAACCAAATGGTTATTTATACCTATATTCCCAAGAGAAGAGACAATTATTCCTCAAATATCATTCTCACATGGCAAAATGCGGGGTTACATATACAAGAGAAAATTATTCCAAAGTAAACCCATCAACAAGGAGTGCTAATACTTTTTAAATTTTTCTCCAACCATTTATTTCCACATAGCTTCTTCTTTGACCAAGAAAATATCCTATAGAATAGGACATTCACTCGGGAAATGGCCAGGTCCCCTATATTTACAGAAAATGACTGTAAATGGACTATTGGGACCATTTTTATCTTCTTCCATAGTACTCTTCATTTTTCTTCAGCAATTCTTCACTTTATGTCCTTCCTTCCCGCACGTAAAACATTTCGTTGTCCCATTGAGACACTTTCCTGGGTGTCTCTTTCCACATTTTCTGCATGATGAAAATTGAGGTTTCTTTTCTCCATGGTCTCCATTGCTGGAGATCTTATCATTTATTACCTTTATCTTCCTTGTTGAGTCTGGGAGTTGGTTAATATATATGTTGTTGATCATATTTTTGGAAAACTGATTTGGCATAAAGAAGATATCTTTTATGCCTATCAGCATTCCATTTTGTTTCTCATTTCCACCACCATTCCCACCTTTTACATCATCCTCAAAGTCACTATGACTTCCTTGGAATCCAGCCATTGACTAAAACCAGAAATCATTGTGTGAGTAATAGTAGTCGTAAAATCATTTAGAGATTAAAATGTCACCATATTCTCAATTTGAAACATATTAGGATTAACCAAGGTCATTTACTCTCATCTTATGTATATATTACTTAAATCGGTTTGTAAAGAAAATGTAAATTATCCTAAGCATATCCCCCGGGAGTGTCATAACCAAGAGTGTGCAAGGCCCGTTGTCGTGCACCAGTTCCCGTTCGAGTCTAGCTCAAAGCGGTGTTTTCGGGTTTTACCCCTAGGTACATCTGTGCCAGAGCCGCCTCTACCTGCTCGTATCCAGACAGGGATGTATTGCTCGGAAAACTCACAAAATCTCTACAATACCAAAATTCTAGGAAGTTCTTTTATACTAATCCTCAAAGTTCATCTTAGGTCTACGTGCTCTAATCAGAGTTTATCTAAATCTAGCTACCAAGGTTTGTACTAAACTTCCTCTGATACCAACTGTAACGCCCCGACCCTAGTTACCCAAAGTCGGTGCATTATTACATAACATTGGCATGATCACAAGAAAGATCAAGTCTCTAAAGACTGATTAGTTTAGTAGCCTTGGAATAACTAGATACATCCATAAATTTTTACATTACATCATAAAAAAAACATCTTGTCTTCATATGCCCTCATACTATCCCTGCAGGTCATTCATAAATTACTTCCTCATAATCCTGGGAAAAATAAAACATTGAAAGGGGTGAGCTCGGATGCTAAGTAAGGATAACAATATAGCAGAAACATTCATAAATTAGCATAAACACTTAAGGCAATTTATAACTAAAACAAAAGCCTTTTTAACTTGAACTTCAGCATAAAATGGCAAAGGTAAAATGAAATAATGCCATTTTCTTACTCACATGGATATTCTACTAGTCGAATGATCACATGAAATATCAATATCCACTTTCATAATGATGGAGTGCATAATGCCAGACTATCATAACCACATAGCCAAGGCCTCGTGCCAAGACTACAAATAAGATTTTGCCAAGGCCTTGTGCCAAAACACTAGTTTGTCTCATGAGACATACCGATGCATCGAGGAGCTATAGCGGGCTCCACCCGTCACTTATTAAGTCCAATGCATTCCTCATATGAATAGGTTTAAGCATAAAATAAACATTCGTATTAAAACTAGCATACGAAATGTCAATACTTTAACCACAAACCATGAATGGTATAAAAATAGAACATCCACAGTCAAACATAACTCATTTGATACAATATGGAAGATTTTATGGTATCACATTAACCTCAATCATGAATAATGAAGGATGTTGACATAGATTAAAATAATCATCATAACTATTTGAGAGAAATATCCCCGTTTTCTTGAAAACTTTTAAAAGTCACACTATTTGTCAAGAAGACATTCAAAAACAGATTTTTGAATCAAAGTGTCCCATAACACTTTGAAACTTTTAAAAGGATTTTTAATTTTAAAACATTAATGTCCATATAAATAAATCCTCAAAACCATTTTTAAAATAAGGACATTAATGAGCATGATTTAGAAGAATAATTCTTTAAAACATTTTAAATTGGTATTTTGGTTAGAGTTTCTAACCAAAAGAGAGACACTTGAATACAAATAATTGAGTTAATCAAAAAATTGTAATATTATTAGAATAAATGAATTCATGATATACTATGTCAAAGTACATTATATACACCACATAAAAGTGATTTGGTGTATATCATCAAAGAAGTCTCAATGGAATGTAAATTGAGATGAAATCTCTCATAAAGGTTGTATCCTTAGGTTAAGGATAAATCAACGACATAATTATGTGTGACAAATATAAATACACTAAATATGATTGCATATTCAGTGTAAATAAATCAATGGATATTCACAAATATTCTTGTAAAAACAATACCAACGAATTGGATGTTTAACTCAACAAATGGAGAATGAGTTAAAATTACTCTTATCAAATTCATATCAATGACTTGAGAATTATCAATCGAGTGATTATGTGTATCAAACTTATATCCACAGGAAGGGGAGTGGAAATTATGACATAATCAAATGAATAGTGATTCCACACTAAATCTTTGGGTAATATAATCAATGAAATATGCGTAAAGCCAAATGAGTGGAAATTGAAATCTCAAATTATCTTATTGATTAGATAACTTAAGAAACATACACCCATGAATGAAGTATCATACCATGATGATTTAAATACCCATAAATAAAAGTATATAACACAATGAATACAATCATGGGCAGTACACATACACCACATGCAATAATTAAGTGGTGATCAAAGGAATTCTCACGGAATTAAAAGTGAGATAAGAAAATCCCTTACTTTGTACTTTTTCCTTGGACGATAGTAGGATTACCTCCTGTATAATGGTGAAATAATTGTTATTTAATAATACAAGAATCATTTACTTTAATATGATATCATATATGATCTTTTAACATTGATTTGTTAATAATATCTTAGAATTATCGTCATTTCGGGTGTTAACGGGTTCATTGTTTTTATATTCTTTGTTATGTGAGCCATATTCGTTATTAATGGGATGTATATTATTCTTATATAGAATGATATCAAGTCCTTATATACTATTTTTAAATAATCAAATTATAATTATACTTGAATGGATATGATGGATAATGAATCTCATCGCGTTCGTGGAGACGGTAGTCCGTACATACGAACGAGCGACAATATCATTCTTTTGATATTAAAATAATATATAATTGGATGTTATATCATATATACAGTAACATTATCATGTTATATTTATTATTTACATTAGTTACACATCATTATTATACCCATCAAAATAATAATATATTGAATAACAATTACACCACGACGTGGAGACGGTAAGCCGTACGTACGCACGTATGGTGACATGTTATTCAAAGGATGGATAGAATACTGAATATGGTTGTACCGTTTTTATAATAACATCACAGTATATATATGATACTGGAGTTATTATTTTATAATGGTAATAACAAAGAAAGAGGAAGTGGAAGAAGAAAGGAACTTGAAAAGGGTTGGTGAAAACATTACCTCTTCTTCGGGTTCTTCCTTTTGATTTGATCAAAAGGGATCCTTAAGTTGGCTTTATGATCAAACTAATTCCTCTAGCTTGTAGTGAGGGAAGTTGGGAGAGTATTTGGGCAGAGTTTGGCCGAATCAAAAGGATTTGAAGGTGTGAAGAAATGAGAAGGAGGAGTGCCTTTTTATAAGAGGGGTGAGGGGCACCTTTGGAAAAGCTAGAAATATTAATTTATAATAAATTCATATTCGGTTTCTAATGGTTCCAAAGTTGACTATTCAATGGTTAAGGTGGGGATGGGTCGAAAAAAACTCAACCAATAGAATTTAGACAGGTTTGGGTACTTATATTAACCTTATCTTTAAGTATTAACTCTAAGTTAATTAGTTTCACTTTTACAATGTCTCTTTGTATTTTTATATAATATGGTTAATAAAATTACTACATACATCCAAGAGACCCACAAGTGGTCCATTAATGATGAGCATATCATGATATAAGTCTCTTGGCCGAACCTTAGATTTTTAGGAATTTAATATCAATTAATAATATAAAATTTGTTTTAAGAACTCTTTTATGTCAATTTTGACACTATTCAATAGTTTATTTTTGTGAAACTCATAACAGATTGATTACTTCGAACAAAGTTAATTAGATCAATCCTAATATATCATATTATCCTATAAAATTAGTTTAATTCATTAAAAGTTTCATATTATATTTATTTGGGTATTTATAATATCAATTATTTTAATTTTTCACTATTATAGTAATTACTGCATCATCATTGTGTCATAAATAAAATAAATTATTTAATGTCTAAAAATTATAAATAAAATATAATTATCTATTAAATTTTTTTATCTTTCTAATGAATATTTATAATCTAAAATCCAATTTATATAACCCTATTTAACAATTGTTTTTCTAAAAGATATATGCTTGTGTCATTATTGTATTCATTTTAACTTAATTAAAATAAAGTGTCATTATCACTTACAAGTGGATCCATGGGGTCCCAAAATCGTCCCAAAGATGCCCATGGTCGACCATGTATCAACCAATAGGGTTAAGACACGTTTTAGGGTAATTTAGTATAATTATTATATTATTTTTTAACCCTTATTTACCGGATTTACCCTTAACCATGGTAAATAAAATATTTACCGCAGTAATTATTCAAAATGTCTAAAAATAAAATTTACCTATTTACAAAATTTGAACATCCTGATTCCAAATATGGAATCCATTTTTCTAAATTCAGAACACAGAAGTGGCAGAAATTAATTTAAAATTAATTCCCGCTGTCAAAACAAAAAGCGTGTATTTAAGAGATAATAACTATCAAAAGATTGACACTTGTTTATGTTCGGTTTAATTGTTAAATTATGTCCAATGACCAACATTATATTTAATGGTAAAAATATATTCTAAATATACTTTTAAACCACTCAAATACACAATTTATCACTATTAATTATTTTGATTAAAAAAGTTTTTTTTAATTAAAATTTAGTAATTTTCACTATTCATGAAAATATGAAAGTTATCCGAAAAGTACCAAAATTTCACCTTAGGCTAAATTCGATATTACGAATCCAAAAATGAAGTCCATTTTAAAATATAAAATATATATAATTTAAAAAATTAGGTATTACTATTCATAAAGGCTAGTTTGATTTGTTACGGTGTGTGTTAAAACTCAAAGTTGCGTACAACACACACTACTGTTTTATTCAAAGGAAAGCATACCGTGGAAGCTTGAGATGTTTTCATTTTAAATTTTTTTGATTTCTCCATTTAGTCAAAAAGTTTCAAATATTGTATTTAAAAAGGTTTCACTATTAAAAGTTGATAAAAGTGTAATACTAAAAATGAATCTGTTCTTGCATTATGACTAAGAAACTCATAATATGAATTCTAAAATTATAAGGATTATATAAAGTTTAAAATTTAGTTAATACTATTCATGACCTCTTTTAATAGCTTTTTTTTATTTGTAAGTCAAGGTGTGATTGAACTCGGTGTTGCGTGTAGTGCATGTTATTGAATTATTTCGAAGAAATAACACACTATGAAATCTTGGGGTGTTATAGTAACAACATGCCTCCTTAGAAACCTCCCATGAACCCACAGGGGGAAGCTGAAGAAAGTTATCCCCCACCTATTGATCAGAGTTTAGTAGTGGCTATGTTTCGGGATTTCCATACTCTGGGGAAGAAACAGAATCATGTTACTGCTCTAGTTAAGAAATATGAGACCAGTTCATGGAAGGAAAAATCTCAAGAGTCTCTGAAAAACATGCCTCTTAATTTATAAGGTAGCACAAAACCCTATGAAGCAGTGGAGTGGAATGAAAAGATCGAGTGCATATTTGAGTTATTAAGAACAACAAAAGAGTTCATGGGGAAGTTTGAAACATTACTATTAGAGGGTCACAACCCCAGGTGAAGGGGATATATTCTTCAAACAAGGAAGCACGAGTAGATGTGCTGGAAGGAATTCAAGGTTATCATCAACAACTATTATTGACATTCAGTATTAAAGTATTCTTGATCTTGAGAGTTTATGGAGATTATCCATATTTAAAATTTTATGATTGACTATACCAACCATTTTTCTGACTTGGTATGATATGCTATGAAAATGGTATTCAATGAGAAAATAAAGGCCTGAAAGTTTTAGAGGGTTCTGCATCAAGAGATATATTCCTAGGTCATCCTGTTTAATCTAAAAACCTATATAGTGGTGGTAGACCAAGCGTTTATGGTGGATATTGAATTCAAGGGGAGGGATGGTTTTTCTAGGATGATATCAGGTATGTGAAGTGGCATCACTTATGAGAAGAAATGGAAGAAGGAGGAGTAGATAAAAAAGGGTGTGGAAGCTCCGAAAAACCATGCATGCAATTTTCTTCAGTGCCTTTTGATGATAGGTTTGTAGGGTGCTAGTAGTGTGGGAGGACATGACACATCTGACCACATGAACCTTTCCCCTAAATCCTTGTTATCAGTGTGGTGGTATGTGACCCTCGTAGCACTTTTTCAGGATAAAATGTCAAATCCATTATGGTGGAGGATCATAGGATTCAATAATAGTGCCTGCTTAGTCAGAGCCATCAAGGAAAATGGGATCTCAGTTTCGTGGCTGTGGCGGAAGGGCCATATCCTCTTCTAGGAAGAGCCAGTTTAGGGTTGAGCCATAGGCGGTCATCCATTCTCATGCAGAGACCATGCATCTTAATATAGTGGACTACACACCTGTGGGCTCAAATATGGGACCATTGACTATTCAAGGTACTATTAAGATTACCTATTCTATTGATACTACTATTTTTTATACAAGTTCTTATGTTTCATTCATCTCCACTCGTACTGTGAACACGATAAAATTTTCAACAAATCTATTTTCATTTGTGATGGAGTTGACCACACCACTAAGAATGAGTGAGTGTAGTCTTAGGTTCCCATCGTGCGTTATTTCAATGTTAGGGTTTGAGATAGAGTAAGACATATATGAATTAGAAATGGATTTATTTGATGTGATACATGTCGTTGATTGGTTGGTAAACATTTAGGCCCACATCGATTTCTATAAGTAGTGGGTGAGTTTCAAGGAACCTGATGTTTGTTTGTAGGGTTTTCACGGGGAATGGAATATTTTGTCGGGTCCCATCGGACGACCACTCCTAGTGATGGTGACTCATATCTTCCTGTTATTGTCGCTCACACTAGAAGTTGACTATCGTGATCTTTAGGGTGGATTACCTTTTGTAGTGGATGAGATACGAATGATATTCCATGTGTATTTTTCTGGCTTAGCCCCAGAGCAGGATGTAAATTTCTCTATTAATTTGTCTTTGGGAAAATAATATATATCCCTTCTTCCATATCATATGGCCCCCACCGAAATGTGGGAATTAATGACCCATATACATAATTTATAATCCATTGGATTTATTCACTCGATCGTCTCTCCTTGGGCTAATCTTATTCCCTTTGAGATAATGGTCGATGGGTCCGTCCAGTTGTCTATTGAAATTCAGATGATGAGCGAGGTCACTGTCAATAAAAAATATCCTTTTCCATGAATATATGACTTGTTTGATCAGTTTAATTGGGAAATGTTTTTTTTTTCTAAAATAGATTTCTATTTGGGATACCATTAACTAAGGGTGAAAGGGTCAAATATCTCGAAGACAGCCTAACGAAGCAGGTACGTCCACATTTAGTACTTGGCCATGCCCTTTAGATTGACCAATGCTCTAGAGGTCTTTATAGAACTCATGATTAGGGTGTTCAACCAGTATCTAGACTCTTTTATTGTGGTATTTGTGGATGACATCCATGTTTAAATTGGATCTGAGGAATAGCATGGGCATCATTTGTGGATCGTGTTTGGCACTTTGTGAGATCATGCATTTATGCAAAGCTATCCAAGTGCACCTTCTTGATCAAGGAGGTGATGTTTATAGGGATTTTGATCATGGAGAATGGTGTTTTAGGGGACCTTCATAAGATGATTGTGGTTATTTCTTGGGATCAACTAAAGAAATTGTTCATAACCAGAAGTTTCCTTTTCCTAGATGGTTATTACATGCAGTTTGTTTGTGATTTCCATTGGTGTGATTCAACCTAGACCACACTCACATAGAAAGGGATGAAGTTTGTTTGGTGCCCAGAATTTCAATAATAAGTCGAGGATATTATAAATAGGTTTACTACTAATCCCCATGTTGATCGTTCCAGAATTTGGAAAGGGCTATGTGGTGTGAAATGACACTTCAGTTATAGGTATTGGGTGTGTGCTTATGCAGGAAGATCATGTGGTGGCATATGGATCCCTCTAACTCCAACCACAAGAAAATAATTACCCAACCCATGAATTAGAGATAGTAGCTGTGATTCTTGATTTGAACACATGGTGCCACTACCTATTGGGGGAGAAGTTCATTGGTCTATTCTGATCACAAATTCTTGACCTAAATCTTCTTCTAGAAGGATATAAGTTTGAGGCACCACCACTGGATCGAGTACATATAGGGGTTCACCATTGACAGTGTCTATACACCGAGAAAGTGAAATGTGGTGGAGGATTCATGGAGTATAAATGTAGTAGTGCATTCCCTATGGAAGTCCAATGATGAGTGGGATTTAATGGGTCTGTTTTCTCAGATGCATGTAGAGACCAATGAGCATAGTGGAGGGGTGTTCATGACGAGAATTCAGTTGACTCCTTATCTCATGGATTTTATTTAGAGAGAACAGCACAGTAATGTGCTTTCACAGTGGCTGTTGCTATTTATTCATGCTGGGGAGATGAATTCTGGATGGAAAACATTTCTTAAGGGAGTATTGTGATTCAATGGCCGTTCAGTAGTGCCTTCATCTATGTGGAAGGTGGTGATGCAGGATAGACACCGGTCATAGTGGTATGTCCATTCAGATTCCAACAAGATGTATTATGATTTGTGATGATATTTTTGTTGTCCATGTATGTTTAAGGACATATATGACTTCATGTCAAGATGCTACACATGTCACCAAGTGAAAACAAGGCACCGAATGCCCTCTAGTCTGCATCATCCATGACCCATTCATACATGGATGTGGGATCAGGTCACCATTGACATCAGTTTTGGCATAACTAATTCCCCTTGGGGTAATAATTCTATTTCGGTAGTGATTGATTATATGACCAAATCATCCCAGTTCATTCTTTCAAAGATACAACTACATTGGATGATTTGGGATGATTGTATCTTCAAGAAGTGGTATGGCTTCATGGTGTTCCATAAGAAGATGTCTCAGATAGAGGCCCTCGTTTCACTTCTTGATTTTGGGAAGGCCTTCATAAGGACTTAGGGTCTCATATTAAAATGATCACAACATTCCATTCTTAAACAATTTTTCTGAGAGACCGGTCAAATCAGAATTTGGAGGACATGCTCCACCAATGTGTTTTGGACATTAGAGGATCATGGGATAGCCCTTTTCGATTGGCTGATTTCCCTTATAATAAAATTTACCAATACTCAATCTGAATGAATCCCTTTGAGGAACTCTATAATTGGCCTTGTCTCTTCCCACTATGTTGGGATGAGGTTGGCGGGGCCTCACTATTGGGGAAGAGTCATTTGTAGGAGACTTTTTAGAAGATAACATTGATAGGGAAGTGTTTATTGACAGCTCAATGTCCCCCAAAATCATATGCATATAGAAGGCATAGAGACCAAGAGTTTCGAGTGGGTGATTAGGTGTTTTCTAAACTCACCCCTCGGCTGGGTCTTTGCCATTTCAGAAAGTAGGGAAACCTAACACCAAGGAGTGTTGGACCTTTTACGTTACTGAGAGGATTGTAAAGGTGTCATATTGGTTATCATTTCCTTGTCAGTTGACATATATCAATGAATATTTCCATGTCTCACAACTGAATATTTGCAACCTGAATCTATCTCATATAATGAACTGCGAGGAGTTTGATATAGAGCTCGATATGTCTGTTGTTGAGCGACCGTTGCATATTTTGGACTTCCATGAACAAGTGATAAAATGTATGACTAGTCATCTAGTTTGAGTGCTATGTAATCAAGTAACTACAGATCATGAGACATGGGAGTGAATGTCTTGGGTCAAGGAGCAGTTTCCATTTATCTTATATGATTAGGCTTTAAGATGACTTAATGAGCGCGAAAAGTATTTATGGTCGAGATAATTGCCACCTAAATTACTTATTATTAATATATTTTCCATGTAATTTATATTATTGACTTTTTAGGGGGTTTCCCATGTTTTTTTGGAGGAAATGGTGGGTTTGCATGATTTGGGCCCAATAGTAAGCCCATCTCTATATTTAAAAACAAATTTTTATTATTTTATAAATACTGCAATTTTCATCATTCTCAATCCATTAAAATTACGAACTTTCCCTACTTGACCTATTCAAATCACCATATCCATTTATACCCCTTAGAAACTCATTATCATTTTGTGTTTGGGTGATTTAGATAGGCATTTTGGCAACCCATGCGCCCATTTCCTTCATTAAAAAAACTAATTCTTTAATATCTCTTTCATTATTTAATTCATTTAAGTTATTCAACCTCCCAATAGAATCCAACAAACCTAGGTGCCCCCTTATATCTGTGTCTCCCTCTTTGGAGATCATTTGCCTCATAGATTATGGAGAAATTTCTCAAGGTGTCTCAAATTGTTCAGATTTGAGATTGTATTTTGTTTCATCCTTATATAATTCAAATTTAACATATTTATAGAATTTAAATTCCCACATTACATTATGTGCCCCATTAGAGACTCCCAATCTGTTAACTTTTCTTGGAGATTCAACCTTTAGCGGATTTGGGTCGATTTTATCATGATCACTCAATTAAGTGCGTTTCCTTCCTTGCTACTCTAATTTTCTAAGGGATTCTTCTATTTTCATTGGGTTTCATCAATTATACTTAAATTTTATAATGTAAAATTTTCATGGATTTATAAAATGTGTCTTATTATAATTTTCATGGTACAATCTTGTTGTTTTATGTTTGTTTTCACTCCCATGTGGTGTGATGGTGGTGCAGTTGATGTTCCACACGAGGATTTGAGGGGTTTGAAATATATGGTAGGTTATTCAATATTTAAGAAGATTATAATGAGTAATAATTATGGATTTATATTTATTTTATATTCCCTTATCATTTTTTTTAGTTGGAAAACTTTTTTTGCTATCATTGGTAAAGAATTTGATTTTTAATTCCCAATGTTGTGTGAAAATGTGTGATTTAACATAAACATTCCATGTTGAACTGATTGGTTTTATTTTATAATCAATGGAATTTATTTATATAAATGTTCATGTGGAGAAATTTACAATTTGGTAAATATTGGTATGAATTTTGTGTTATAAAATTCATTTTAAATCAATTTTATGTTCATAATTTTGTTATAACTTGTGTAATTATTTTATGGAAATTCTAAGAATTCATTTAAGTTATACAAATTTTGAAAAACAATTTAGCTAATATTAGTATTTTTTATGACGTGAAATAGTATTATTATATATAAATGGAATTTTTTAGCATTTGGAACATGTTTGAGAACAATTAAGGAAACCTAGGTATCTTACTGTGTGGGCGTATACTAGCATGCTAGTAATCCAAAGTGGATGGGTCCCTATTTCACCTAGAATGTATGACATTGAAAAAAATAAAAAAACAATGAGGATGATGATGTTGGGGACCACTAGGTTATGGGAGATTCCCCCACTAGTGGATCCCACATGAGAATAGATATTCTTATGGTTACTTTCACACCGAGATGTGAGATACATGGGGATCAAAACTATCTAGTTCCTAAAGGTATTACTATGTTGAGTGCTCATTGTCTATTTTTAATTTTTCATAGTATTATGGTGTGTTTGGATGGAAAATTTAGTAGCTTAGCTATGTTATTTAAATGTAAATATTATTTAATGTTACCTTCTTTGAAAACTATTTTCATTTAAAAGATATACATTTTGATATTATTGCTACCATTTGTAGTTTATAACACAGAAAATCTATTTATCATATAATGACTGTGACCTGGTATACCATGGTGATATTCTATTGAGATTATGATAACACCCTATTTACAACTTTGGGTATAAGTTAACAATGTTATGTTTGACACAAGAAAGGTCATAGATTTTGGAGACGATAGTTTGGGTAGCTAGTTGTTTCAATTTTGTGGTGTTGTGGAGATGGCTCCTGGGTGATGACCCATTTTCATATGGATGTATTTTGGTTGTATATTCTGAAATTCTTGTAGTTTTTGACCCCTTATGTAATGTTTAAAACCTTGTATTTAGTTTCGAATTTTTAATTAAGGTTTGTCTAGCATGAATTCTCATATTCATTTTATTGATTATTTTTGTGGACCTATGTATTATTTTTTGAGAATATCTTTCCCAGACCAATATTTATGATACCTGGGAACTTGTCCAAACCCATAGAGATAATAAAATTCCCTTAAAACTGTTCCATGGATTGGTTTTGGGGCTAAAAAGAATGGATTCTGGATTTGGTTCCATGCACAAAGTGATGTGATTATTTTTCACTTATAAATTATATCAAAGATGATATTGACAATTTAATTAATATATGTGTTATATATGAAGAATAATTACTATATAATATTTATAGGTTATTTTCATCATTATATTCAGTCAATTAATAAAATGGATACAACGTTCTTTCATATATACAGCCAACCATCTATATGAAAGGTGTACTTTATTTCCTATAGATAATTATAATGGTTTAGATTACATGAATATGTAATTAATATATAAAATAATTATATCCTAATTAATATTTTTGAGGTGATATATCCATGATAAGTGTAATTTATTTATTTGAAAAAACAAAAACATATGTGGAAAATCAATCAATTATTACGTTAAACATGATTTTAACATGAAATTGATAATAAATGGGTAATAATGGATTATAGGAACATAAAATATTGTATTATAATCATCATATAAAATTAATAATAGATTTATAAATATCTTATAATTATTATATATACGGGATTAATATTTATGATGAATGTTGAGACATATGGTAAGAGGTCTTCTTCTCCTATATATTTTTATTGGACACCTTCCTTATACACGACTTGTTTCTATTATATGGCGTATATAAATCCCATGATTTTATTTCATGATCCTCATAATCAGAATTATTGAATATAAATAATAATATATTTTTATTTCATTTAGGGGAATGGTTACTCAATCAATACCAAATTATTAAGAGTTTTAAGTGAAAAAAATCTTTTTATTAAGATTATTATTGATTTTTATTTTGATGTAGAGTTATTTTTAAATATATATCTTCAAACTAATTTATTCACAATTCTTATAGTTATTTAATTAGAATACATGTTTTACTGTCCTTTTTATTCCATTATATACTCATGAGTCAAAATAACATATTTAATAGAAATAAACATCCATTATCTCTTCAGTTGAAAATAATTTTACCTCAATGATGATGTTTCCAAAATATTGTTTACATTTATATTATCCAATGATTTATAATGTAATTTTTAGATATATTTGAAATTATATAAAATTACTTAAATGGAATATTTTATCATATTATAAACTGGTAACAATTAATTTAAAAAAAATGAATGGAATAATTATTTTAATATATATTACTTGAATGGAATTTTCTACCCAAATGAAATGTCAATATTATTAAACATTCATTATAAGATGAAATATTGTTTTAAATGTAATCAATTTCCAAAATTTTATGAGAAATATATATTTTTAAAAAATATATTTCAAAATGATTTGTTTCATTTTTCATTCACTATATTTTTAAATTATAACGAATGGGTTTAAAAGTGAACATGTTATTTACCTCGGGAAATGTTCCATGTGATTATTTATAGTCAAATTACATGTAATAAGACATCCAATAATTTTACAATTGTTTTACATGGTGTCTTTTCCAATTATACAATTTTTATTAATTCACTCGATGGTTTAGGATTCTGATAATTTTTTTATGAAAATAATTCCTATTATATGTGTTAGGATTTTATTAAATGATGAATTGTTTAGGAATTTTTGGGTTTGTATGATTTTTCCATGATTAAATTTTTATGAAACCCACATTATTCTTTTGTTCTGATATGATTAATGTTTTATGTTCTTGTGGAAGAAGTATATATGATTTTTATTATGTGACATATGGGACCTATATCTCCCTATAATGCACTAATTAAATAATGACAACTCATAAGATAAACAAGAATGGAATGCTGTAGATACATTATTATTGTTGTTGTAGGAATTTTAGTTATTTCAACATATATTTTTGGAATTAGGGGATGATATGGTTTGAAATTTTGATGCTCTATGTTCTTGAATATAATTTTAAAATAATATAAAAAAAATTATATTACACACTTGAAGTTCCCTAATGAAAATGGGACATCTCAAAATTGAAATATTGGATAAAACATTCAGGTCGATGGTTGAGTATATAATGTGATATCTACACTAATAGTGACCTAAAATAGGTCGACATGGGGTGTTTAGATAAAAGAGTTCAGGTGTGGGTCTTTTTAGTAAAATTAATAAATTAATATCATAAATTATATAATTAACCTAATTCTCTTTTCAACTAGAAGTAATATGTTAGGGATAAATTTATAGTTTAATCCTGATAATTATAGGGAAAATTTGAAGATAGTTTTCCTCTCCTAAATATTTGAATCAAATGAAGATGATGATGGATTTCTAAATCTGAGAAGATCAATGTGCATTTAGTACAATGACTAACTTAAATCACAACCATCTATGTTCATAGACGATGAATGATTCAATCTCCAGATCAGACACATAAATTTGGGTATAATACCCTTATTGATTAAATTGATTTAAAATATCTTCTTATTACATTCATATGCACCAATTTTAGACTTTTCACACACCTGCATACAAATTTAATTTTATTATTCGATTATTTACCACATTAGATTATCCTAGTTTTATTCATTAGATAATAAATAATGGTAAATATTTTATTTTCATCAAACTTATGTGCGTATATCCCTATTTTATCCATGTTAATCATCAATAGGCTATGGGGTAACAATTCGACATTGTTGGGAATGATCGAACCTGATCGGACCATAAAATATGGGACAAATTCAGTTTTGACAAATGAAATGAATGATTAGGGATGAATTTTGTATGGGTATAAGATTTCATGTGATCAATTTGATGATCAGAATCATAAAATGAGATAGTGGACCATGATATACGTGTGTGGTGCTTTGGGATTTGAGTAGGCCAATAGAAAACCATCATCCATCCACTAGATGGATACAAAAGACCAATATTACTAAGATCATTCAATTATGGGATGCTTTTTGGTGGGATTCAATGGAATAATAGCTGGATATAGACGGGTAGGCATAGATCTTCATTTTCATAAAAATATTAATGAATAAATAAGTATTATAGTGAACACAGGACATGTAGGGGGTTAACTATGATAGTTGGGGTTTCACCTTATGATAAATAATACCGAAATAATTTCTATCATACACATGATGTATTCTTATTTAAGAAGAAAATATGTATGGAAGATCATTTTCATAATAACCCATGTGGTAAGTTACATACTAGCACCTGGCATCTCCTGATGTATGCAGACACCAAAAGACCCACACGAACAAGGGTAGGGAGTATGGAAAAGCCATTGAGTGGATAAAAAATGGTATGTATACCCTCTACAATAATTTTATACCAACATTATTAGTTGTCTAGGTTCTTTTGGGGAAAAATCATGGTTATGGGGATGGATTATAAACTGTTCAGATCTATTAGCATACAATGTACCCTAAATTTATTTCTAAGAAAAATTAATCAACTCATATCAACATCGTTTCAAATAAAAAATTTTCCTGTGAGTATCATATCATGAGATTTTTCTCAAACATTGACAGTTATTGTGGCCACTATATTGTTGTTAGATATATTATGATAGGTGTTCTAATTCTGTCTTTTCTTTATGTGATGATCGATGAAGATATAGATCATATAAGATATTTATAGTGGTACCCCATAATATACAAGGGAATGATTCCACTATCTATTTATAGAGTGATACTCCCCTCTTAGGGTGGATGTGTTTCATTGTTACAATATGTGGCACCCTTGGGGAATTAATGATCATTTACTCTATCTATCAACTGATTGGTACCCCATGATGGACTGTGATGAAGGACCTCTAATTATAGAGTATTACACCATATCGAGTAGGGTGTGACTCCACCGTACTCTTCGTGTTAATACTAAATGGAATTAGGGAATAGTTTCTCAATCTATATAATGAGTGGTACCCCCTAACAGATTACGTCGTAGGTCTTCTATTTTCGAAGTATTACTCCATATTATGTATGTTTTGAGTCCCCATTACCCTAAATGTTTCCCCATATGGTGTCACTTTGAAGGTCCTCTATCTATATACTATGGTGTACCCTCAAATGGGTCATGGTGAGGTTTCTATAATAATGTAGTAATACCCCACCTCACCATCAGGTAGGGGTGAGTCCTCCTTACAATATATATTACCCACATAACAGATCTATGTTTCGGTCCTCTAACTACTATGAAACAAAAACTATGTAATGTTGGTGTCTTTGTCCTATATACTTAGTTGTACCCTGTCATATGGAATTAGGGTTCGATCCCTATGTCAGTAGAGTGTTATCCCCCATAAGATATAGAATATGTTCTCCTCGCATAGACTATTACCCCATCGAAGCACCAGGGTGTGGGTCCTTTTCATGAATATTGTGCCCCCTTCAACTATGCCACATAAGGGAGAAGCATGATATATCCACATGGTTAATCTTAAAGATTAAAATATTATATACTTCGCATTGAGGATGGTATTTTGAACTATTAGCTCTCATTCATAGGTGTAGAAATGAGATGGGGATAACTTTCTCTCTAGAAATTGGGGTTCCTCATTTTCATGAAATATATATATATATCCTTATCGATGTCACTATATTTATCTACTCTATTTCTTAGGGTTGAGTTTTATATAATATATTTGTTCATATCATGTCTCTTATTACCCCATTTCATATTTTTGATCTTCACAAATAGATTGAATATTCTCCCCCTATATTGGAATTTCACAAATGTATAGTATTCTATCCTGACGAATGATTATTTGTATTTGACTAAAATTGAACATTACCATAACTAGATAATTAGATATTGTACAGTGGTAAAATTTGGTAGATCAAGAGATAAGATCTCTTATTATATTTATTTTCTTTTAGTTGGGATGGAATATTTTTCTGGTTTGGCATGATTTTGGCTACATTTCATTCTATTGTCACTATGATAATCTTTTACACCATATATGTTATCCTTTTAATGGTCATATATGCGATATTAAATCATTTGATCATTAATCCTCTACACAACTTCATTGAGAGGTTCTGGTTTGTTCGTACTATAACATTATCTCAAGGCCTCCATTTTATGTTAATTCATTTGTCGTTTGTAGCCATACATTTGAATATGGAGTTGGGATTCATGTGGTTTCTTCTCGTCTACTATTTGGTTTGGTAATGATGGTTTGGTATCAGAGAAGTAAATTCCATCGTATGGTGTTTGGTTTAGTCCCCAAATTGTAATTTTTTTGGGATATAGGGAAATAGTGTCAATGTCTCTTGATTGTGGTATTCAAACTAATAAATCCACTATTAGAGTGGAGGATAATGTATCATTTCATGATGAATTTGTATTACTACTTGTAGACTTGGAATACGAAGGCATTTTATTTAGTGATAAATGGTACATTCATATTATAGGATAGATTCTATAAATGTCCTACATTATTCAGATCCACATAATATATATATATATTCTAATCAGATCGTGGTATGTATTGATTACATTTTAAGGATTCCCACAAAACAAAATGGAGATTGGTTAATAGTTCTCGATCATGATAATGATCTGATGAGTGGTGAGGCCTTAGTTCGTGGTCCATCCCTTAACATCATTAATCCAGGTGGATAGTTAGTAGAATCCCCATAAGACAATAATTTTTTCAAACCAGTAGGAAATTCAATCTATGCACATATGTTTCCTGCTGTCAAATAGTTCTAGTGCAATATGTTGCACATTTTGAATATAAATTTAGAAACCTAGGTAATGTTGAATTTCTATTGTTTGTAGTTCATGTCTTCAGGCTTATCCAGACATTGATGAAAGAGGTGGTTTCATATAAATATAACTTTTTCCATGTAGTATTTATGATCTAGTGTAGTCTTGTTAACTAGATGATTGAGGAGTTGAAACTCTCATTTCTCTATATCCATTATTTGTTCTATAAACCCTTAAACATGTGCTTCTAGATTTAGTGCATAAAAGTTCCAGGAATTTATTTTGGTAAAAGGCATCTAAAAATCCACAAAACATTTTACAGTCCAAAAATATTTCTGATATATGTTTTGGATAATAATATATATTCATAACAAATTAGTAAAATGAAAAAAAATAAAATATAATAACCCGTACACATAACTTGAGATATGTCCTTATGAAAATTTAATTCCTTTATAAAACTATACAAAACCTATAGTTCCTTCAGATTTAGTTGTGTATACTTATTTATGCCTTTATATGTGATTATTGTCATTGGGATGGGTTGGGAAGGTGATGGGAGAGTTTGAAAGGGGTTTGAATAATTTTGGAGGCTTTTCTAGGTGTGCTTGGTTGGAGAATGGTTAGGGGAAACCATACAGGTTCTCTAGGAAAACGTTCTAGGGAGACAATGGGTTTTACACAGCCTGCACATGGTTTCCCCTACCCATTCTTGAACCGTGTGCCCCTAGAAAATATTACAAACTTCTTAAAAACCGTTCCAAACTCTTCTAAAATATTCCCAAATCATCCCAAAAAATTAAAAATTACAAATAAATTGTATTTTTTATATTATTTGGGATAATGATGTGACAATCTTATTGAAAATCCAGTTGGTAATGATTTTGGGGATTTTGGGGAAAATAGGTTATTGTTGCAAAAATGGGATTTATTATCTGATTTTAAAATTTTAATTTAAGAATCATTAGAGGATGATTATAATTTTTTTCTAAAACTTGTTTTTTAATAATGATATTGTTTATTGAAATGTGGTTGGGAATGGAAAGGTAGTTAATGGATTTTTTCAATAAATGGGTGGTCTAATGAAGTGAATTGGAATGTGTTGGAAGTGGTTTTGTGATTATTGTTCAGCATTGGTTCTTTTTGATTGTTGGTTGATTTACTATAATGGATTATGATGGTTGTGTGGAAGTGGGTAGGAAGTTTCACAATAAAAGTTGATGGAGAGTAGTTGGAAGAATGACCATTATGGAATTGGGTGGGATGTATCACTATAAAATGTTATGGACAAATTCCAGAAGAACAACCATGATAGGTAGTGGTTGGGAAGTACCGATCATTGGAAACGAGGTGAACAGAATCAGGGTAAGTCCAATGTAATTATGGTTTTCAAGTGTGTCACATTCAAAGATGGAATTTTTCTGATCATGTAGAATGGTGAATTGTATTATGGAATGGTTGATTGGATTTACCATGGGTTTCATGATTTGGGTAAAAGTGGCTTGGTATGGGTGTGTTTGGATGATTGGTAATTGTTGAAATATTAAATGTTTTATATAACCTGTTTTATATAAATGTGCTAAGGATTTTATCCTAGTGGCGTGTGTATGGAATTCATTTGGAAAAAACCTACTGAGTATTATTACTCACCCTTTATTTAGAAGTTTGGTGCCTTTGTAGATTTTGTGTTCTGAGACACAGGTAAGAGTAAAGAATCTCATTTTACTAGTAGTTTGAAAAGATGCTTTGGTATTGTTCTGGTGATTGGATCATGGAGCATGGTGTGGAGCTATGGATGGTGTCCTATTTCTGTTGGAGTCTTCTCAGAGTCTTCGACATGGTAAACTGATATGGTTTAGTGTACTTGGTTGTATTGGTTCTTGGGAAATATTGTCTAATTTTTGGTAGTATTATGTTAATGTAGGGGGTGTTTTGTTTTTTTTTTTGTAATTTTTCATATTGTTTCTTGTTAGTGGAATTTTTGTTTTGTTTGTTGTATATCATTGAAAAATTTGTCTCCAATTTATTCTCGAAGCCCTCGACATTTATTTCATCATTTTTTACCTTTGGAATATCTCTTAAGGACATTTGGAATTCCATTTCCCTCTAAAGCCAATGAGATGTGGTGGGATGTTACAAAACCAATGGAAAATAAATATAAAAAATAGGTAGAGTATTAGTGTTCATAATAAGGGGTTTAAAACAAATTTCATTAATAAACTCTTTCCAAAATACTATAATTCAATGAAAAAATACATATTCATTGTGAAATGTTTTAATCATAATCTAATGATTTTTTTGAAAAACATAACACATTATTTTGAAAACAATTCCCTGAGGATAGTTTAAACAATTAAGGATTTCTAGGATTACTAACTTCGTAGGGAGATGATTTCACTCCTCAATCCATAACATGTTCACAAATCTCATGGTCCTAATTTTATATAAGAGATTATGATTCTTTTAAATATACATTCATTTTTCACTAGATATTTTCATTATAAATAAACAAAGAAACATATTTAAAATACACTTATGTGTTTATATATATATATACATTCAAAAAAAATCTTTTAGATTTGGAGCAACCAAACCTCCTAATTTTTTAAATTTTCATGATTTGACAAAATAATTTTATGCCTTGTAATCCATTTATAAACTCATGAAAATAATTTTTTTGGATGTAGTTCCTATAAATGTATAATTTATAAATATTTATATTCTTATATAAATAAATATATATATTTGATTGTTTATGAAGTATATTGATTAATCCATGACAGATAAACACAATCATGATTCATGAATAAAATTTATAAGACCTAATTCAATTATATAAAATTATTGTATTCTTAATATTTATTTTTTTACCTAGAATAACACTTTGATAACATAGTTTTTCAAATATATATATATATATATATATATATATATATTCAAAAATAATTTATATAAGGATAGTTAACAAAATGAAAATCATTTGGGTATATATATACTCGATTAACATGCACTTTTGAAATAATGTATACAAGTATAATCATTACATTTTGAAAATAGTTGTCTTATATATAAATATATGAACGCATATAAACTAAATAATTTAAACACAGACATTGAAACGTCTTATATATATATATACATTAACATGATTACATTAATAAAAATAAAAAATTATACGCCCAAAAAATGATTGTCTTCAAAACATTTGGAAGTTGTATTTACATAAATATAACACTTATTCCATCATAAAAAAACAAATAAAATATAATTATAAAAAAATCAAATAGTATAATAATATTTTTTTCATAAAATTATTTAGTGAATAAATTTTTTTTGAAGAAAACACTTAAAAAATAACAAATTGATAAAAATAATAAAATCCATTATATAAATTTTAAAACATCCCTACAAGGATCCGACTTTATATTACAATATCGTCATATCTATTGAAACAAGCATTGATTATCTCTCTCTATCACACTCTCTATCTCACAAGGGTGGTAGACAAACAAAAGACCATTATCAAAGAACATCAATCCTTATATTACCCATTTATCATAATTTATAATCAGAAAATATATATTTATGTTGTTTTTGGTTCATTTTATGGCCGAAAGGATAAATATATTAAAATATTTTTATAACTATAAATCCAAATTTGATGGAAAATAGAGATTAGAATTTAATTTATATCAACTAATTTTTTGGATGAGGCAAAAGGCTATGGAACAATCATCAATTTAGATTTAGAGTATAATCATATTTATATTTAATGAACTCACTAAAAAAATGAAAAAATAGAATGAAATAAAAATTAATATACTCCGAATTAAAATTTTACATGAAAATTTATTATGAGAGGTTATATAAATTTATTTAGAAGAAAAATAATCTAATAACAAAAATAAAATCCTCAATTCATAATCTAAAACCAAATATGTACACAATGACTGTATCACAAGATAACATTGAACACTGAACAATGAAAATGATCAATGGTAGAATAGAATATCATGAGCATTACGATTAACCCAAAAATGATAATTAAATAGATTTAGACATTAGAAACAAAATCAAAAACATACCACACAGGGATTTGACAATTAAAAAATTCATGACTTCTTCGTCAATATATGAAACCCATTCCACACTCGAATCTTGTTCACTAGTGATTATTCCTCATACGACAATCAGTTTTATCCTTCTTCATCAGTGTTCAAGAAATCCATCCCATGGGAATCTCAGTTGAGACCCCATTTCTCTACAATGA
This sequence comes from Viscum album, assembly GCA_963277665.1. Classification (NCBI taxonomy): domain Eukaryota; kingdom Viridiplantae; phylum Streptophyta; class Magnoliopsida; order Santalales; family Viscaceae; genus Viscum; species Viscum album. The sequence goes on from OY728131.1 coordinate 1,554,607,134, forward strand.
TTATTCTCAAAGGCACTCAACCTCGACTCCTCCCGAACCTACATGATATTTTCTCTGAAAATCATATGACTTTGGTGACCCATCCTTCTAAACCGTTTCTTTCCCCTTTCTACATGACATGTCTATACCCATATCCCCTTACACCCAATTACATTTTTATATTTATTTTTATCAATTTTTCATTTTATTTAATTTAAAATGAAAATTAATATTAAAAAACAATAATTTTATTATAAATTAAAAAATGAAATATGTAATGGAACAATTTCTATAATAAACCTATAATAGCCAAATTAAAATTAGAATTTCAAAATAACCATATATAATTCATAATAAAGATTTTAAAATTTTCATTATAAAACTAGTTTTAATACATATGTAATATACATTACCTAAAAAATAATAATAAATTTATTTTTTAAAAAAATATATTACAAACAATTAAAATATTAATAATTATTATCTATATCAATTTATTTTATAGTATCTTTTTAAAAAGTTAAATAAAATTTACAAAAATTCACTATTTATTAATTAATATCGATTATTTAATTACAAATCAGTTGTTTTTTTATAAAAATATTCTTAATAATTTGAATAATATTTTTTATTTTAAAATATAAAATAATTAATTATGAAATTTGTTTATATTATCCAATTTTTGATAATCATTTTTTTCAGAATAAATTAAAACACATAAAAATCAATAATATTTTTTAAAACCAGTTAATGTAATATTTTTATTTTTTCACATACCAAATTAATATTTTAATAATAAACTATTTCAAACTAATATTACATATAAAAATATATTATTGGTTTATAATTTGGAATACTAATTTAAAAGTAAATATTATTTATCAAAAAAATTATATAGATTTTTTTAAAAGGAATAATTGATATATATTTATATACCATTATTTGTAGAAATGGTATTTATATAATTTTAAATATTAATATAATAATAAAATATAACAAATTAGTTATTTGTATCATGGTTGTTAGATAAATCCCACCTTAAATAAATTGATTCCACGTAACTCCTTTGTCCGACATATTTTTTTTTGTAATTTCCATCATTATAATTTTAAAGAAATGGGATGGAAAACATATTTAATCTACAAAAACAACTAATTTCAAATGTTGTAATGACCATCAACTCTGATACCATGTTCAAATCCCCGAACTTGTTCTTCCAGATTTGGTGCCTAAAATATATATGTATATTTTTATAAATGGAAACTGTATATAAAAAAATAAATATACTCAAGGAACTATTCCATTTTTATATTTGAAGAATTATATTTATTCATTACAAATTAACAAAAATATAATTAAAGAATAAAATTACACAAAATCTTCACGTGTGATAACTCTATAAGAGAAATTAATAAACATTAAAAATTTTACAAAACCAATTGAAAATAAATTTAAAAGATGGGGTGTGAATTAATATTTGGATTAAGGGGTTTAAAATAATTAAAAAAATATTATTATTATTAAACTATAGTACATTGAATAAATAATTAAGATTTTTAAAATTCTAAAATATATTAAATTGAGTTTTTGAAAAAAAAAATTAATAATGATTTTGAAAAATAAATCATGGGGACCCATGAAACATTGAAGGCTATGTCGACCTAACCACTATCTTGATGTAAGAGTTCACTTCCCACTCCTGATCACATTTACAATGTTCATGAATATAATTTTATAAAAATATGTTAATCTAACATTACATGTATAAACATATTCACTTTAGTTTAGCTTTATAAATAAACATATGAACATATTCTCATAAAATTAAATATTAATATACAAATATACACATACATTCATGATGAAACATCTATAATATTCGGAAAAAGAAAAGCTCAACAAAATTGACATTACATCGTATTATATAATAATTTTCATCCATGTAAACAATATGTAAAACATGTGAAAAAAATATTTTTTTGGGATGTACTTCCTATAATGGTATATTTAATTTATAATAATATTAGAATATTTATATTCATATATATATATATATAATAAACCTATTTAATTTTCATGTTTCATGAATAATCAATGATTTATGGCCACTATCATGATTCGGGAATGACATGAATATGAAAACATTCCATTATATAAAATTATTGTATTCTTAAACATGGATTTTTACCCAGAATAACACAATTATATAATGGGTTTTGTAATATAAAAATAATCATAAAAAATTTATTTATGAAGTGTTATAAATTTTAAAATAAATCATGTGTATATATATACTCTATTATCATTTAATTTGAAAGTAATTATTACATGTATAATCTTGAAATTTAGAAACTAGTGTGTGTATATATATATACACTTATATAAACATGAATAGTGTAAACATGACTTCAGAATTATATATATATATTAACTCTGCTTATAAAATATAAACCCTGAATTAGAATCCCAATAAAATGAATTTCATGAATTTTTTTGAAAATAATATTAAAAAAAATTTAACTCTTGGAATCATAAATATAAATGCACATAAAATACCAATGTAAAAACAAAATAGATAAGGAATAGAATTTTTGGGTATAAAATTATTAATTATATAAAATATTACAGCATAAAAACATAAATTAAAACATTAATTGATATAAATAAAAAAATGACTTGCATTAATGCAGAACTTCTCAAGACATTTCAGTCTCCGTTTTACTCTATCTTTGTCTAGATTAAAGCGTACATTAAATCTCAATCCCAAACACTTTCTATCTTATAGTGGTTGTCCGCAATCAAAGGACCATTATTGATGATTATAATTTCTTATATCGCCCATAAAACATAATTAATATTCAAAAATATATACTTATGATGCAGCTCCATCATTTGTAGGACAATAAGAGAAATATATAAAAATATATAACTAAATAATTGAATTTTTTGACCAACCGATATTTTAATTTATCATATTATAACAAATCATAGCCAAAGAGAAGATCTTGTGAAGTAAGAATAATTTTATGATTTTAAATATATGAAAATTTATATTGTTGTAATTTTCTAAAAAACAAAAAAAAATAGAATGAATAAAATATTAATATACTACCAATAAACATTATACAACTGAAATAAATAAAATAATATATATATATATATATATTATCAGATGAATAAGAATCTACAAACCAACATTAAATTGACATGATCATAATCCCAAATGAAATCTGTACACAATGACCAGACATAAATTAAATGTTGAGAAAAGAACATTGTCCAATATCAATAGAGGAGGGGAAAATGAGGATCATTATGGTTAACTAAAAAATAATCATTTAAAATATTCAGACACCCAAAAAACTAAAATAAAAACCTACATCCAATTGATATTTAGATGAAGAGAATTCCACATTCTTCATTGACATCTAAAACCATAACATTGCCTAGATAACCTTTATTGTTTCTCTTTCATCATCCAGTGGTCAATCCTCCCCTTCCTTAACTACAGTTGAGACATCTACCCCATATGATTCATGGATGAGATCTTGTAGCTATTCTTTTTATTGAGTTGTAGGTGATTGACATGGATTCCACTAGTACCCAAATGTGGTTTCCCCGAAAATTCACTAGACCTTGATGACCCAGCCTTTCAACCCTCCAAAGACACCTTAACGTGTGACCTAACTACACCCAAACCCCAATATCTTCAATTCTCATTTTTGGTCAGAATTTAAATATTTTTAATTTTATTATATTTAAAATGAAAGTTGTTAATAATGTTACATTTATTATATTTTATATTAGGGAAACTTATTAGTAATATTATAATAGTTTTTATAAAATATTTCTAATTAGAAAATGAAAATTATTATTTCAAAAGATCCCTTTATTTTCCAAAATAAAAATTTAATGAATTTTTTATAAATCAAAATTTAATTTATATATAAAATATTTTAAATTAAAAATAATAATAACGTTCTTTTTAAACAAAATTTTTCACCATTAATTATTTTATTAATCATCATTAGTGTTAAAACATCATTTTAAAATTTTATATAAAATTCAAAAAATTTACTACATTTAAATTATTTAATTGATGTATTATAAATAATAATTTTTTATAATTTTATATAATAATTCATATAATAAATATTTATATTACAATTTTTTATTTATAAAAATTTATATGTAATTAAATTAATGATAACCATTTGATTCTTCAAAAAGTATAATAATACACAAAATAATATATAATATTTTTATAATTAATTAAAAAAAATTAATTTAATCCCATGTAGAATTAATATTTTTTATTTATGTATTTCAAAATAATATAACATATAAAAATAAATTATTTGTTTACAATATTGGAAAATGATTTAAAATTATATCATATTCGTTGAAATTAAAATTGAATTTAATAATTTATTTCATATATCCATAATGAATATATATAAAAATATTTATTTAAATACCATTATTAATTGTAATGGTATTTATATAATTATATATATTTGTCTTATAATCAAATGTTACAAGCTACTTTCAAATATTCTTTTTGTTACATGTTCCATAAAGTGTATTTCCCCTTATGTTTGTGCTCTGATCATATTCTGGGGCTTTTAGAGGAGCATTATGGAGGTGTGATGGTGAATGAGTACTATATGAATTTAACCGACCACTTTTGGTATATCCATGACATGATCTTTTATGACCACATTCGAGTAAAATGTTTGAGAAGGGTCCCAACCGAGATATATGTGTCAGTGCAGTTCATATGGTCATCCCCACCTATGATGATGTGTTGGAGAAAGAAATAGTGATAAAGATAATCTTTTCTAAGCAATTACATTCTTATGTGGCAGGTTGTTGAAGTTAAAAGTTTGATTTCTATATTGTATCTAGAATGCAAAACTCAATATAATATTGTTTCATGGGACCTCCCTGTGAATTTACTGATAAACGTGTTTATGTGGTGTGAGCATAACACAGAGGACTAGGGTACCGCGAATAAATCTGTCGCAATTATTTTGGGAGGAGAGGTCACCTGTAATGTGAAATAATGGCCAATTATATTGTGGAGTGTAGGATGATAGCATGAAAATATCCATAGTAGAGACAACACCATGATCATGGATCTCTTAGGTGGGTAAATGGTGACCCTATAGTGGCAAATCTAGAAAATGAGTGGGGGTATATCTATGTGGAGGAGATATAGGTCATGTAACACACTATGATATTCATCCACCATCACCACTAGGATGCCTATTTCATGCTCAACGAGCTTGTAGTTGGGGCTATAGACTATTTGGGAATATGGAGTCTTATGACCTAATGACACACAAGATGATCAATTTTATGAAATCTATTTATTATTCCATTTAATTTGTATTAGTAGACACATTTTTTATTCATTATTTTGTTTATTTATTTTTGGGGTGACTTCTAGTGATACCATTTTATTATTTATACTATCATCATAGATTTGATGATGGTCCATCATTTTTTGGGGGTCAACAGCTTTATTTTATACCCTTTTTGTGTTAGTTGTGGATTAATGAGGTACACTTCCTACTGAATGTCATTTTTGAGAGTTTTTACTCTATAGACCTATCAATGATTTATGTATCTTATCCTAGGTTTCCACCTAAAACACTGTTACATGTTTATAGTTTTGTTTCATTATAGGAGTACTATAGGGGATTTATGGAAGACTTCTCTTTGATTGAATCATATTTGAATATCCAAACATGAAAATGGATGTTTATTAGATTGGATGTTGAGTATCATAGGGCCATAAATTGTTTGAGATTGAGGATAATGAGGTCTCTTTTTATTATGTTTATTGGAGCTGGGCTTGGTGTATGTACTGTGTTTTGATTCTCGAAGTGATGGTCTTGGATACAGGTTGATTCAGATTTTGGAACTAATGACATATAGTAAAAGAATATGTTATCACATGATAAATAATAGATAAATTACAACCTGTATATGGTACATGTAAATTTCTCCCATAGTATGTATATGCACTATCTTCTAGGAGGGTGCACTACGGTGTATTCAAACTACCACAATTTTATATATGTTACCATTCATAGAGACTTAATGGTTAGAAAAGAATCATAGAAGGAGTTACTTCATTATTAATTCATTTAGATATTCCACACTCTATTTATGGTTAAATTGGTATAATTTTCTATTATTATGTATTCCTATTCTTGATTTATGTAGGATGCTTCGGAAAAGTTGGTGCCCCTAGAGCTAACCCAAGTTGAATAAGAGGTTGCATCATTTCATAAGTTTAGGGTGCTGACTCCACCATCCTTCAATGTTTGATGGAGTCCAAGTTGGTTGTAACCAACTTGAGTTCTTGAGTTACCATACATCCATTGGATATTCAAATTATGAATATTCTAAAAGATAAAATCACGTAATTCTTTTCCACTAATGGGTGGTGGTCCAATTCATAATATGGGATGATGTGATGAAAGAGTTCAATAAATGTAATTTTTATGTACATAATGCTGTAGGGATGGTGTAAATAGGCCTTCAATGAATGCATTCACATGTTAATACGAAACAAAGTTACATTCAGTTCATCTCACAGTGCCTTACCTGGTCGTAGGTGACGGTTCGTCACATGCGTCCAATAGGTTTTTTGTTTCCCCTTAATTTCCTAGAGTGAAAAAATGATATAATATCTATAGGATATGTGATTTATATTCCATAGATGGTGAGGGGCCACAATGCTGTCTATGTGATAGTTGAATATATCAAAATTTCATGACCCTTACATTATAGTAGGTATTATAGATCAGTTTATTTATTGGGATATAATATGTTCATGATGTTGTTCACCATCATGGGGTACCCTCAATTACACCATCACGTCATTCTATTAAGTTCACATCATTATTGTGTATAGATATGTTAGTGGTATTTTGAACAATGATTAGAATGAGTAATGGGTTACACCCTAGACTGTTGGGCATACTGGGGGCACCATCCATGTATTAGAGTATATGATGACTTCTTGTGCATTAGAATTTATTTGAGGAAGTATTATATCCCTGAGGTTCATAAGTCCATTTCATATCTTGAAGAGGGTTTCAATGGTTTTCTAATTACCATACCCTAACCCCATTGATGGTGTAAGTGAACGATGTCTTCCATGTGTCACAGGTAGAGATAAGTGAATAACCTCAATCACATTATTGAGTGGGGTGAGATATACATTGATGATTGATCTAGACTTGAGGATCACCCGGTGGAGATCAGGGATCAGTAGTATAATACCCTATATGGATAGGCAATCCCTTTTGGTATTTGTGCTGTGGAAGAATGTGTCTTTGTACGATGGAATGTGGGAGTAGGAGAGATAGAAGCGGGGCGTCTGTCGAAATATTTATGTTTTGTTTTTCATTTTAGATTTGAAAATATAGAAAGATGTAATTATGTAGAGGCTCTTTTCCTAATAAACCATTGGAAAATTTATACATACATTTTCAAAGCCATGCACTATAATGACTTGTGATTCAAATTAACGATGTGGTTGATTTTTTTTATAATTTTAGTAAACGTACATTATATTATATGCGATCATATTATTAAAAAAATAATTATTACTATTAAAAATAATATTAGATCATAAACCATATATCATCATTGAGTTCAGATTATAATTCTTTTCGTTAGAATGATCCAAATTAGTTTAGAGGGGGATCTCCGATAAAAGAATCCATGAGAAGGTGTAATTAGTTAAATAAATATTTAAATTTATTTATTTAAGGTTTTAAAATAATTATATTTTTATCAATAAATAATAAATAATTTTTATTTTCCCAGGGTTAGCTACACAAACCCTATCATAATTGAGATTATTTATTCTTATACTCTATTGTTAAAATTAAATTCATTCAATAATGACCCTAAGGAACCAGGAAGATTAATGTGTTGTAAATAGAATTTTATCTCCCAATAATTGGAAAACATGTTATTTAATATATAGAAAAATAAAATAACAATTATTTACTCATTAATTTTTAGATTACATCTCTATTGATTAAATTGATTAACAATTATCACTATGAACCTTCGATCTCCACCAATTATAGCCTTTTAATGGACCCGTGTGCATATTTAATTTGATAATTCCATTCCCCCCCCCTAAATTATCCAAATCAGATTATTTGGGAGTAAACTCCTAGAAACAATCATTTCACCAGAATATTTTATTATTTCTCCTATATTTCATTTTCGTTAACCATAAGATCCTAAGGGCACGATTTGACATAGGTGGGTTGGACCGATCCTGATTGGACCACCAGATTCATGACTTTTTCACATAAAAATGGAATAAAAAATCAAGGATAATTTTTGGATGATTTGTGGATTTTAGTTGATATGTTTTAATATTGGAATCTGAAACAATGTTTTCACATCAAATGAAATGTGTTCATTGAGTCGCGATTCGAGAGAGTTGATGGAAAACCTACTTTTAACAACCGGATGGCTGAAAATGACAAATGGTGACATTATAATTATATTTTGAGAGGAAATGAAATTATATTCCATTGTAGAATATTTGGATGTGGATGTACATGCATTAATAATTTTTTTTGTAAAAATCCATACAACATGTAGTTTTGTATGATAAACACACATCATATTGGGCCTTGGATACGGTGACAAGAGGTTCTATTGATGATAAATATATAATTTTGTAGGTTGCGGTACATAATGTGTATTTTTACTTTATTAAAAATCTATTTGGAAGAGCCCAAGGGAAGGACCTCATGCTGGAAGACACGACTAGGTGCACTCCATATATTGATATACACATACATAGGAATAACTGTATGGACATAAGTATGGAGAATGGAAAGGAAACCTAGTTTCTATGGAATGACTTGTATACCAACTACATTCCATGAATTATTACATGGGATGTGTTCTCTATTCCCTTAGTGGAACACATACGTGATTAAGTGGGACTGCACACCATGTAGGTCCCCTAACATGCAGTGTACCCCGAAATTCATTATATAGAAAAATCAACTACTTAAATATCCATTGTTTGGACTCATATTTCATCCCAAAAAATTTCCAATCCTATGTTTTTCCTTTGATTTCTGTGATGATTTTCTATATAGTGGATTTAGATATATGATGTGAGGTGTTATAGGCGTGAAGCATCATTAGGGGGGCTCACTGATGGTAGTGACCAAGAAGGATACTCTATATGGGACCCAAAAATGGACATGGATAAGGGTTCTATATGTATTTTCTGAGTTGTACCCTGATACCGGGCATGGTTCACATACTTCTTACTCTATGTGGTAGTTGATGTTGAATTTGTGTACATGTCCTATATCTATCTATTAATTGATCCACTAGACAGATTAAGGTAATGGTCTAGTATTTATAGAATAATACCCATTGTTGGGTACGATCCTGGTCCTCTATACTTAGATTAGTACCCCCGGAAGACATAATTGGTGAAAAAATACTCTATCTATAAACTAAGTGGTACCCCATTGTCACATTCTAGAATGGGTATCTATTTATGTAGTAGTAAACCACTATTAGGTATGGTGTTGATCCTAGTAACACTGAGTGGTAACACCCTATAGAATTAGAGTGGGATACCTATTTCTAAATATTGAGTTTTTTCCACCTCATTGATTAGGTTTATGACCCTCAATTTGGAGAATATTACTACATGTATGGTATAGTGACTGTCCCCCTAACATTGAGTGTTACCCCCTAATGGAACTATTTGTAGTTCACATATCTATTTAGTGGAACACCATATGGAATTAGGGTGAGGGTACTCTATCTAATTATAGGTACCACCTATGTCATTATATTTAATGCACTATAACTTCCATATGGAACCACCACCCCATCAGATAGATTTTAGGTTTGCCTAATATGAACTGATACCACTAGGAGACTAGGGTATGGATCATATTGTTGGATATTGTTCCTATCAACTGCATGACATTGTAGAAAAACATTTTACCTCTATATTATTACACATTTGGACAATCTTGTGAGATATTGAATGTCGAGGATAGACCTTAGACTATTTTTCCTCTTCCCTTGGAAAGGTTTCGATATGGAGATCCCATTATCTCTCAATTTTTTGTTTCGTTGGCTTTATAACACACACACACACACAAATATATATATATATTCATGTCTATGTGTATGTGTGTCAGTTTGTGCTTCCATGTCATTTGATAGGTTTTTTATCTTCATTTTTTGTAGAGATACCTTCATTAAATATGTTCTTATCACAACTCTTACTACTCCCCCATCACTTTTCTGGGAATCCTTTAGAGTATGTATAAAATCACCAATACATGGTCATTTTCTACATGTGTCTTGTCTTTTTCAAAAGATGTATAGGATGACAGTTATAATAATGAATCACAGGGATACCTAGTGCATTGGAAAATGTACGATGTTAGGGGATTGTATATAAAGAGATATGTTATACCATTAAAATTAATATTGAGTTTTTTTTGTGGAAGGCACAAATTTCTAGTTGGGGAATTTATTTTCCTCTTTTAGATTCTGTTCTCAGTGTCATACTCTTCAACCTCCCAGAAAATTTCCATATACATGATTGTATTCTAGATATTGTTTTTATTATTCCCTTACACTTATTCATTGATGTCAGTTTCTATCTACAAACCAACATAATATGAAAATTCCTCCCATTTAGGTTATTCATCACTATTATTATTACCAACCCTAGCCTATGGGGGCTAGATTGGTGTAGTTGTGGCTCAATACCTAGTTGTGTTGTATTGATTCAGTAAAGTTTCTTTATGAATTTTCCATTCCATCATTCTTTGAAAATGAAAAACACACTATCTTAAGGAAAATTTCATTTCCCCTAAGATTTATCTTAATAAGGAAAATTTTCCCTCCTCAAGGAATATTTATCCTTACCATGTTTTCATTGTTCATTTTATAATCTAACTCATTTTATTTCTAAGTATAAAATTAGTTTTCGTATCTAAAACCTCAGAATCTTATAAATACATAGATATAGAGAATTCTATTTTCAGGATCCGAATACAGGTTCTTAATTCTCTGAATTTGGACTATGAAATTTCTGAGTTCTTACTCTAAATTCTCCAAATTCCAACTCCAAACATTCTGTGTTCAGACTCCGAAATATCTGAATTTAGACTCCAAACTTCTTGAGTTTAGAATTCGAGCTCTTTGAATTCAGACTCCGATTTTGTATAAATTTAGAGTTTACATTTCCATGAAATTCAAACTCCAGAATTTTATAGAATATTAGTTCTAAATACTTTTGAAGAAAAAATCTGAATATTCATGTATTATAGACACCGAATTGATTTTTGGTTAGACTCCGAACATTTATTTTTTCCGTAGACTCCAAAAAACAGATTTGGTTAAGCAACCACATTTTTCTTAGCCTTATTATAGTAATGAAATGATGTCATGCTTTCTATTTCTAACCAACCATTCTTTGAGTGACACATGTACATGTCCCTATTAAATTCATGGAATAATAAGACCAATGGAGGAGGGAGCCGACCATTGAAGATGTCCTTATAAATAAGAGCTCATTAAAAATAGCTCAACACTGTTCAACGACTCTAGTGATTACAAGCTGCTGATGTGATTTCTAGAGAGAGAATCTAATGCTTTGTGTGTACTGAAAATCTTGTTCAATATTGCTTTGTGTGACTCCAATTGTTGTTGTGTACAATTGAGGGCTTTCGGGGACATGAAGATAGAGGTTCCGACTATGTTGAAGTTCGAGGGATTGCGGGGATAGCAAGACAGCCTTCGATATTCGTATTGAGGGCTTACCCTGGTGTGGGTAAGACAAAATTTCTGGAAAGTATAAATCAACGGACCTTTATACATGTTTTTTGGTTACCCTACTCATTGGGTTAAAAAATTAATTAATTGTTACTTGTATTGTTTCATGTTTGTTTTCTGATGCATTTAGATTGTTAAGGAAAGTATAACTATGTTATACTTTATCATACATGTACTCTGATTTGTATGATTCTATACGATTTAAGGTAGAATCGTTGTTCTTATAAACATTTCTTAAGTTTCATTGCAGGAACTATATTTCCCGTATCAAGCATGTTTGTATTACTAAGAGGTATTGTGAATTTACCTTGTTTAACTTTGTTAAAAATTATCATCTTTAAATGTTCCAAAGGAATTTTTTATAGTACACAATTATCCTCCTCTTACATATTGATCATCTATATCATCATTTCAATCCTACAAATGCTATCAGGGGAGGTATTTGAAATACTTATATTCACATATATGTTTTTTTCTCATGTTTTTAATTGTTCTATATTTTCCATGGTTTGGATATTTTTATCTTTATTTAAAAACTTTTATTACTGAGAAGTTTGTGTGGAAAGTTTTTTTCATTATGATGGTGGGAATTAATGTTGGTTCAATTGAAAATCATAATCCTACTAGAACACCAATTTTTGATGGGAATGATTAAAAATATTGTAGATATCATATGAACACATTTGTTATTAACACTTGAGTGGAAAAAATTGTTATGATTAATGGAGATTACAAGATTCCTGATAAGGATGTAAGATATTTTACTAATTCAGTAAATTCAGAATATCAACATAACTACAAGGTATGCAATACATTGTTGTGTTTCATGACCAGGAATATATATAGCCAAATTTATTACTGTGAAGATGCAAATTGTATTTGGAAGAATCTTTAAGTAACTCATTTTGGAACATCCAATGTTATTTAAACTAGAAGATCTATGCTTAGAACTGAGTACTACGGTTTTTTATTTCCTTATGAAGAACCTATATGAAAGGTACAACATAGATTTATGAAAATAATCAACACCATACAATCCATGGGTGAAAAATGTTTGGATGATGAGGCACTTGTAGACAAGATCATAGAAATAATGCCTAATGAGTTGGAATCCAAGAGGACAGTTATAGATGATAATAGAAATATCTCAAATATAACTCTTAATGAGCTTTTGGGAACTGTTATTCAACATTATACTAAAATTAAAAGAGATTATGACATTGTTAAGAAAAATAATTGGAATATAAGTTTTTCTTTTACAACTACCTATAGTCATTTGAAATCGAAGACTCCTAAGAGAGTTATGAGATCTAAATCAAAGAAGGTCACTGTTTTATCTGAATCGGGTGAAAGTGAACATTCCAAGAATGTACTAGCTAATCTTGCTCGAAGGACGAACACGATATCTAGGAAGAGAGAATTTCAATATAGATATAAGAATAAATAAATAAAGGATAAAAATGACTATGAAGTCACTTATTATGAATGCAAAAGATCTCGACATATAATACTACATTGTCCTATGCTTAATAGAAAATATTGAAAGGAAAATCATTCTGAAAAGAATAGAAAAATGTATTACAAAGCTAATCCCATGAATTATTTGAAAGCTAATTACACCTGGAGTGCCAGTGGTGGAGACTCTTCTAATGAATCCTCGTATTATGAATCTTCTGGATAGAAGATTCACAATTTACATGCCAATTGATCTATTGGAATTATTGTTTAATGGATAAGCTACCCAATGCTAAATCCATAACTAATGAATACATGTATGCTAATTATAGTGATAGTAAATATTATGAATCCTCAGATAAATATTCTTTTTTATGAAGATAATAAATTACCTACTTATGAAGAAGTTTCTTAGTTTTCTATGCTCCATGAGAATGAAAATTCTAAATTCAAGAAAAACTTAGATAAAAAAAATTCTAGGATTTCTATTCATACTAAGAAAATATCAGATCTCTCTAAAGTTCTTGATATGAAAACCCTTGATTTTTAATGTATTTAAAAAAACCTTGAGAATGTTAATTCTGAGAAGGATATTTTTTCTATGGATCTAGAAAAAAATAATTTCTATGAGAAGTGTTTTTGAGCCTAACTCAAGAGCTACAAATGATGTTTTTAAGGATAAGAACTTATTTATTAGACTAAAGTAAGAAATATTTTCCTTGAGGAAGTGATTCTCAAACTTTACCTTATGTAAGGAAAATTTGGATAAGATGTATTCCAAAATTCTACATCTAATGAATAATTCTGGTTTTGGTTATACAACTTCAAAAACGATTTTATGTAATAGTTATTTGGTTCCTCAAAGTGATCCTTTCTGCACTAAATATCAATGTGGTCAGAATTGGGGAAAAATTGTTCTTTAATCAAAAAATAGTCTTTAGGTTTTCTTAAATCATATTTTGTAAAGAATGTTTGGATTCCTATAATTTTTCTTTCTGAAGATTCTAGATCCAAGAATATTTGGGTTCCAAAAGTCTAACACTCTTATTTTCTGGAAAAAATGATAGTACAAATTGAAATAAATTGTACATGGATAGTGGGTGTTCTAGAGATATGTCTAGTAACAAAAAATTCTTTGAAAAGATTTTCAACACGAAAGGAGGAAAAGTAACTTTTGGAGGTAATGCTCAGGGAAAAATTATTGGTATAGGTAATGTTGTTCTTCTCGAAAAAACATTGATTTTCGATTGTTTTGTTTGTTAAGGGTCTTAATCCCAACATCATTAGCATAAGTCAATTACGTGATGAATGCTACCTTGTGAATTTTAGGAATGATAAGTTCGTTGTAAATAATTCAAATGAAGAGTTTATTCTTTAAGCCTATATGCAAGAGAATGTATAGACACTAAACTGAAAAGACCTTAGGATCCAAGGCCTACCTAGTCTTAGTGCAATAGAGGATCATTCGTGGTTAATGCATAGAATGATATGACACTATAATCTTAGTAAACTATGGAAACTCCCTAATAAAAGACTATTTAAGGTTCTACTAGAGCATAGATTTGAATCTTCAAAAGTTTATATTCATTGTCAATATGGAAAGCAATATAAATCATGTTTTAAATCATTTGGTGAATTCCCAAACAATGATGAATTGTAGTTTTTTCATACGTATATTTTTGTTCCAACATGAACTAGATGCATTGGAGGAAAATATGATTTATTTGTTTAGTTGATGATTACACTAGATTTACATGGGTTTATTTTCTAGCAAAGAAATCTGATTCTTTTTCATATTTTAAATTTTTTATAGCCCAAGTTAAAAATGAGAAAAACCTTTTCTGGATAACATTTCATATTGATCAAGGAGGTGAATTTCAAAATTCTATTTTTGAAACATTTTTTATTAGAAAAGGAATTACTCATAACTTTTTAGCACCAAGAACACCGCAAAAAATGTTGTTATGGAAAGAAGAAATAGAATTATTCAAGAGAAAACAAGAACAATGTTGAGTGAATATTCAGTAGCCAAACATTTATGGGATGAAGATGTAAGTACTTCTTGTTAAATATAAATCATGTTTTGATTAGTACTTTTATTAATAAAACTCTTTATGAGTTACGGTTTGGTAGAAAACCTATATTTTCCTACTTCAAGGTTTTTGGATGTAATTTATTCATTCTGAATACTTAATATAAACTACAAAAATTCATACCAAAATCTAATGAAGGAATTTTCTTAGGCTACTCCACAAAGTCTAAGGATTATAGAGTTTTCAATTAAAATACTTGTACTATTGAAGAAATTGTACATTCCAAATTTGATGAAACTGATCCTTTTGTTTGTAATCAACCTCATCCTACATCTTTATATGGGTTTTAAGAAACTGATTATCAACCCTTGTTATAAGATCCTTCAGATAAGGAAAATTTTCAAGAAGGTATTTCTAAAACATTTACCCTAGAAGACTTCATACCCTATGATGATGAACAAGTTTTACAAAACCCAGATCAGTTGTTTCTAAAGAATCATCCTTCGTGATAGTATAATTGGTGAAGTAAATACACTTGTAAGGACTAGAAGTTTCTCAACGAATAAAGTAGAACGTCTAGAATTCCATTCCCAATTATAACCAAAAATCACTGATGAATATTTATGTGATTATGATTGGATTAAATCCATGCAAGATAAGGTAAATGAGTTCGAAAAGAATAAAGTCTGCACCATGGTTGGAAGACCTAAGGAAACATCTTTTTTTGTTGTAAATTGTGTCTTTAAAAATAAATTTTATGAAAATGGAATGGTAGTACGAAATAAAGATAGATTGGGTGCTAAAGGTTATAATAAACAAGAAGGAATAGACAATTAAGAAACATATGCTCCTGTATCTAGACTTGAATCTATTCATATTCTACTTTCCTTTGTAGCATTATTTAATTTCAATCATTTTTAAATCGATGTCAAAAGTGATTTCAATAATGGTTTTGTATAAGAGGATGTTTTTTTGAACAACCAACTTGTTTTTAAGATTCAAAACATCCTATACATGTTTACAAACTTATTAAATCATTTTATAGACTTATGTAATCCCCTCGAACTTGATATGATATACTTACACGATTTTTGCTTCTAAATAATTATATTAAGGGAAATGCTGATCCAAAACATTTTATTAAGAACAATAAGTATAAAGTTTTGGTTTTTCAAATTTATATTGATGACATTATATTTGGATCAAATCACCAATCATTTACAGATTCCTTTGAGGATCTAACGAAATATGAGTTTGAAATGGGTATAATGGGGGAGTTAAAATTTATCCTTGTTTTTTAATTTTCTATTAAACTAGAAGGAATCTGTATATCCCAACATATGTATATTAAAGATATTCTTAAAAAGTATGTATATGACAACACTATTAGAATAAGTACTCCCATTGGTACTTCAAATTCACTTGATCTTGATGAAGCCGAGATACCAGTAGATCAAACATCTTTTAGAGGTATGATAGGAAGTCTAATTTACATGACAGATAGTCGTCCGGACATATTGTTTTTAGTATACTTATGTCCAAGATATTAATCTGATCCTACGTAATCTCATTTAAAGGTAGTGAAAAAGATTTTTCACTACATAAAGAAAACCATGGATCTAAGACTCTTTTATACATATGGAAATGATTTTGGTTTAAATTTTTCTCGGATGCTGACATTGGTGGATGTAGAATGAATAGAAAAAGTACATCTAGAAAATTTCATTTCTTTGAAGATTCATTAGATTCTTGGTCATGCAAAAAACAACACTCAATATAACTTTCTGTTGTTGATGCTAAATTTGTAGCAGATGGATGTTTTTGTGATCAACTATTGTGGACACAACACACACTCACAGATTATGGTATGAGTTTTAACAAAACACAAATATTGTGTTATCATACTAGTGCTATTTCCTTATGTAAAAACCCTGAATTCCACTTTCATGAAAACACTTAGATATTATTCATCACATTCTTAGGGATCACACACGAAAAGGTGATATCATTCTTCAATTTATCGAAACACAAGATCAACTTGCTGATATTTTCACAAAATCATTACCATCTGATAGATATAAATATTTTAAACAAAAGTTAGGATTTATAACCATAAGGTAATATTCTATGTTAATTTCTTGTTGAAACAAATCTCCTTACAGTAAGGAACTCCTTTTTATAGGGGAGTAAATTTTTTTGTTAGATTTAAAAAAAAATTGGTCTAAGATTTTTTTGTAGTCTAAAAATATATTCTTAGTCTAAATTTTTTCATAGTCAAACATTTTCCAAATGGGAATTTCTTAAGTTAACTATTTCATAACAAAATTTTTTGTAGTTAAATTTTTTGTAATTAAAATTTATATAGTTGAAATTTTTCTAAGGAAATTTTTAGTATTTAAATATTTTTTTGTTTTTTTGTTCTTTTCGTAATGATAATTTTCTAAATTTAAAATAGCATTATGAAAATTTTCATAGCTTTATTATTCGTAGTCAATGTATTTGTAATAAAAATTTTCGGAATCTAATGTTCTTGAAGAAGAATTTTTTTTAGTACGGATAATCATCCTAACAATCTGAAAGGTAAGTTTCCTTTCCTATATTTTTTAATAATATTTTACTTGTTGGTATTTTCATTCATTTTTAAATTTTTTTTATTCACTTTTTCTTAAATCAGAATGTTTCCCATTAAAAATCATAAAAGATTAGAACCTATAAAAAAATTTCCTTGGTGATATTTTTAGCTGTCAGATCCAGAAAGAAGGTTTTTGATCCATTGGATTGAGTTATAAAGTTGAATCGTCACCTAAAATGCCTATATAAAGGACCCCCAATGGTTGTCCCATGTATATCTCGAAGATCATGCATGATGATGATCTATCCTTCATATACAATATTGTTTTCAACTTATCAGATCTTCCTTACGTCGGAATATTGGCCAAAGCCTCTTCCCATAAAAAATGTAGAATGTCTAGTCAATCTATGAATGGACGATATATAGAGAAAGGTTGTCTTATCCCAATTTGTTTTTCCAAATATGACTCTATCATTTCCAACAGTATCAAACTCAATGACTGGGAGAGTGTATGTATTTCAAAACTATAAGATTAGGATTTGGTATATCCGTATTTGTTAGTAGATTTATATGTGTTAGTTACTTTCTTTTTGGAAGAAGGAGAGAGTATTTTTTCTTTCACGTTTTATGGAATGAAATATTTACTTTCATACAAGAAGTCAACAATCATGGTTCGAATTATTTATGAAGGGGAAGCTGAGTTCTGTACTCACAAGATACTTGATGTTCTGGGATGTTTTATTAATGAAAAATCAATGGCTTGTCTTGGTCTTGAAAAAGTAGACTCCGACGATTCTTCACCTATCAACAAACTTTAGGATTCATGAAATGTGGGTTCATGGATTTATTATTCCATGAAATATTGATAGGGATACTCTAAAGAAGAGTGGCATCTA
Organism: Viscum album; assembly: GCA_963277665.1. NCBI lineage: Eukaryota > Viridiplantae > Streptophyta > Magnoliopsida > Santalales > Viscaceae > Viscum > Viscum album. Next base: position 1,554,625,943 of record OY728131.1, read on the forward strand.
TATCATGGATTTCTAGGCGAATCTATGGAAGATAAATTTGGTTAAGTACATTTTGATTATGATTGAGAATATATCGAATTGGAATTTGAAATCACAAATTATTATGTATCCAGCCATTCTTTCAAAGATGATTGTTTGGTGTTTAGAATCCTTCAAATTACTTGTTGATCTATGAAGAGTATTTTCAAAGTCATGTTGTTGAGTGATGATACATTGAGAAGAATGAAAATTGGTTGTTCCAAATAATCTGAAGTATTCTATGATTTTTATGAAGAGGAAGCTGAAATTACGTCAATGAAACATGAGGTGGATGAATCCAATAAATAGGATGAAACGAAGATGAAGCTGAAATATGTATAAGAAAAGGAAAAAAACCCCAACATATAAGGAAATTCAGTCAGCACCTCTGAATCCAAATAAACAAAAAGAATATCTTGATGTATTAGTATCAAAGTGGAGATAAGATAATAAAATTCATAAATATAGAGCTTAATTATAGCCTAGAACTTTCTGAGGAAAAATCATTGAAGGAAGAGGGAACTGAAGATATTAAGTAGCCAGAAAAAAGAAGAAGTAGAAGAAAATGTTGTCGGATCTAGAGAGTGTCAAATCACTTCTGAAGGCTATTGAGAAAGCATCATATAATATTCTGGTACCAGAATCCTTTCTGATAGAACCTTTACCAGAGACTCTAGGAAAGATGTTTTTGAATACGGAAAAAGAAAAAGAATAAAATTTAGTAGATGAAGAATAATAAGAAGGAATTGATGATACTGAATACATGGTAATGTAATTTGATGATTTTGATGAGAATGAAAGCCCTTATAGAAAATTATCATTCCTAACCTCTAAAGACAATTGAATAAATCTTTCTACCCTAGGTTAAGATGAGAAAAGTGGAAAATATGTGAAAAAAGTGTCAAAAAATGAAAGCTCCAACCATGATTTCATTTAGCCAAAGGATGCATAGGTAGGATCTCAGAAGGTAGAGGTTGATGAAGATAAAATTGTGGAACTATCTGATAGTGAACATGAATCACCCAATCAAGAAGAAGTCTTTCCGAAAGTTGATAAGGGAAAATTAGATGTTGTTGATATTCCTTGAAGAGAAGTGGTGAAGAAGAAAGAATTATGTGTTTCCTCGAATAAGAAAGCTATTGATATTGAAAAAGAATCATCATCAACAAAAATCTCCAATTCGGAATCGTCCTCTCTTGGATAAGATTTTGTATTCTAGTCTTTAAAAAACCTTATTGGAACAATCCGTTTACTCCCAAGAATAGGCTCTAAATGCCAGATGCATCGTCATACCTTAAATCAAAAATTGGATTCAGTATCCATGGTGAGAGATAAGTGAATCAAACCTGAGGCTTATTTCAAATCCTTTTTCACAAACTATGAAGCCTACAAAAGTCCTTGCAAGAAGATGACTAGCTGGTCAAATAAAAATATAGAATACATTATAATTCTTGATGAATTTAACAATAATTTCAATGATGCATTTAAAACTAAATATAGTAAGTTCAAAGATCTCACCAAGTCTTTTGAAGACAAGATATCTCTTGAAGAAAATAATCAGAAGCAAGAAGTGAAAGATATGAATAGGAATATGTATTTCGTTTCTTATAGTTCAAAGAGGGAAAGAGATATTAGAATTGAATTTATGGAAAATGTTGCTAAGCAAGGAGAATTTTGTAATGATCGGGAAGATATTATTAAGGCTCAGAAAGAAAAAATCAAAGCCCTAGAGAAGAAAATCGATGATCAAGACCAGCTTCTGAAATGTGTAGATGTGGATCACAAAGAAATCAAAAATCTAAAAACCATATTGAAGAAGTTGATGAAAATAGAGTAGGAGGGATAATTTATCTCAATTCTATTCTTTTGTTGTATTTTATCCTTGTATAAAATTTTCCAATCAGAATGACATTTTTTGTTGCTCAATCTAAATTTGGTTGTCTAGTACTAATATTTCAAGTACAATATATTCTTTTCATTCCCTGTATTTGTTTTTGAAAATCACAAAGGGGGAAAAAGGAATGTTAAAAAGAATGCTATGTAATAAAGAAATTTTCCTAAGTAAGGCAGAGTTCATCCAAGTTGGAGTTCTTATCCATGTAGATTTTCCTTTTAAATAAAATGCTATGTCTCAATCCAAAAATCAAGAATATAATCATTATTGTTTCCAATGCCTTAGTGGGAGTTAGTGTTATTCCACATTTCCAATGTGTTAAAGGGGATACGTTTTATTTTCAATGTCTAGAAAAATATTTTCTATGTCCTTATTTTTTTCGTAAGGATGTTATTTCTTTCTAAAAAGAGGGATATTTTTGAGTCAATATGTTTTCCTTATGACTTTTCAATAACTTCATGTTTTGAAATTCAGAAACACTCTATCATAAGGAAAATTTCATTTCCCCAATGATTTATCATTACAAGGAAAAATTTTCTTCCTCGATGAAAATATATCCTTACCATGTTATTATTATTCATGTTATAATATAACTAATTTTATTTCTTTGTATAAAAATCTGGTTTCATATCTATATCCTAAGAATCTTATAAATACTTAGATATAGAGAATCTTGTTTTCAGGATCCGAATTCAGGTTCTGAATTCTTTGAATTCAGTCTCCGAACATTCTCAGTTCAGACTCTGAATTCATTAAATTCAGACTCTGAACATTTTGAGTTCAGATATCTATGTCTCCTAATTCATACTCTGAACTCTTTGGGTTCAGACTGTGAACTCTCTGAATTCAGACTCTGAATTCATAGAATTCAGGCTTTGAATTCTTATGAATTTAGACACTAAATTTCCTCGAAATTCTTAGTATGGTATTCTATAGACTTTTGGTTTCTAATTATATTGAAGTAAGAATCCTAATATTTGTTTAATATTGATACCTAGTGCTTTTTTAGTTAGACTCTAAACTTTTATTTTGTCTTTAGACTCCGAATAATATATTTGGATGAGCAACCATATTTTCCGTACCCTTGTTATAGTTATGGAACGGGCCATGCTTTATGTTTCTAACCAACTGTTGTCTGAGTGACACATGTACATGTACCTATAAAAATCAAGGAAAAATATGACCCTTGGAAGAGGGAGGTGACCATTGAAGATGTGCCTATAAATTGGAGTGCATTTGAATGATCTCAACACTGTTCTATGACTCTAGAGATTATATGTTGTTGAAGTGATTTCTAGAGAGAGACTCTCATGCTTTTTTCGTAATAAACATCTTTTTCAGGATTGATTCATGAGACTCTGATTCTTATTGTGTACAATAGATGGATTCTAGGGATAGGTAGGCAGAGGGACTAACTACCTTGAAGTTTGAGGGCTTGCAGGGATAGAAAGACAGACTATAATATTCATATCGAGGTCTTACCATGTGGTGTGTATGACATACTTTCTTGAAAGTATAAATCAAGGGACCTTAAGCTGAGGATGCTGGATACCATACTATTTCGGTTAAAATAATTTCTACTTGTTACTTTTATTTTTTCACGTTTTTTTTCCATTGAATTTTTTTTACTGAAAGTATAACTATCTTATACGTTCATATACTTGTACTCTGATTTGTAAGATTCAATACACATTAAGGTAGAATATTTGTTCATATAATATTTTCATAATTTTCATTTATAAAACCATATTTACATCAATGAAGAATGTTTGTAGAACTAAGAGGTCTTGTGAATTTACCTTGTTTAACATTGTTAAACATTACCATCTTTAAAATTTCCAATGTAATTTTATAAAGTATACAATTTCCCTCTATCTAGTATATTGATCATGTACCTCATAATTTCGATCCTACATATTGGGCCATAATAATTGGGGTGTTTTCTATGTTTAGTAAGATACATTTTGTATTAGAATAATATATGAAATTTTCCCTCACTATTATGATTGTTTGGGGAATAAATTTACTCCACCATTTGATTTTTGGAAATGATCATTCAGTACTATGGAAATGACCTGTTATATTTTGTTTTAATTTACAAATCTATGTAATTGTAAAATGTTATGATCTAATGGGTCATGTTATTTGATTAAATTATTATTCATATCTTATTAAATTACAGGATTTTAGAGATGATTCGTGTACATGATCTATGATAAGTAGGGTGTTATATTAAAATATTATTTTATTATTATCACGATCTTCTACTCACATAATGTTGATATCTCTCATGATTTCCCTTATTGATAACTTGAGATCAATTATAATTATTTTTCATCTTCCACGGATATGAATAAATGAAATATGTATGATATTCTAATTACGCAAATAATAATGAAGGGGTAATTTAACATGACACATCTCACCTCTGAACCATTTCATTAGGTATCCATTTTTCTAAAGGCACTAGACCTAAATTATTTTTTAATGGATCAATTGGTTATATAATATGTATTAAAATATTAAAACTAAATATATATATATATATATATATTTATACATGCATGAAAATTTAGGTTGATTACAATTTGAATTAGAGAAAATTTTAGTCAACCATCAGAGAATACTATGAGATATCTTTTGTGTTAAACATAATGATAAATATGATAATTATAAAATTTCCAAGAGTTTTTATAATGTATATATTTTGTTGTTTTTGAGAATTTACATACCTATATAGATAATACATGTTGGAGAGGATTTTAAGAATCTATACCTAGGGGTAATACCTCAAAACAGATTATTAGACATTGACTCAAGAATCACCTGGTAAATAATAACGAGGGATGAAATACACATTATTTTATTACCATGGGGTATAAGTATTGAAAATTCACAAAATCAATACATCACATCATGAAGGATTGTAGTATTGATTATGATTTCATTGGATTATTCTAATGGAGTTATTCAATTAAAATAATGTTGAATTCTATTGAAATAAAATAACTATTTTTCATAATTATTTGGTACCACATTTTAATAATTTCTCCTTTCTATATGACTATTAATTTTACTAATTGGATGGATCACAAAGGGATAGTGTAATTGATGAGTGTGAGAGACAATGAAATTGTTATATTCAAGAGAAACCAAATATTATTGGAATAGAAATGAAAAATATTCAAACATTGATCATTAAACATTCTAAATCCATGAATCATTCTGAACATCCATACAAGAATAGGAGAGATAAACATTCTACTGATTACTTCCTAAAACCGGACCCACCTTCTATTAATGACACTAATAATAGATTATTTTATAATTAATGGAGCAATACCATTGAAAAGTTATTTTCCATTATCTAGTGACTGAAACATGAAAATAATATTTTGATGTATATTATTTGGAACACAAAGAAAGTAAATGGTGGAATTTTATAATGATATCCAGTTAGAAATAGGAAACTTAATTTAATTAATGGGATAAATTTAAGAACATAATTTTCAAAAATTAATATCCCCATATAAATTATATTATAATTGATATGAGATTCCAGGAGATAAAGTTAAAGTATGGAATATCATTTGTTACATAAAAGGTGTATTTTATAATACATTGAAATAATTGATATGGTATTATAATCCATCTAGTTTATAAGGTTATGAAATTCTCAAATTGATTAAAAACAAGTTACCAAGTTTCATATTCCATAGGTGATTTCAATAATTTTGATTATATATTTCAATGTGATATCAAAGTTGAAATGGATATTTTAATTACCCATAAATTTCCGGGTTATGATATGAAATGTATGATGGATTTCAATGGAAACTTGAAAAACCTTGGAATAATGAAGATCTAAATTCTCTGATGCTCTATATGTGGAAGGAAACATGGTATAAATGATTTAAGGGGACTAGTTAATTTTTTAGGTCTGTTAAGGAAGGAAATATGATAATCGATTTTTAGGTGATGTGAGGATGTTCACAAATCATGAGACATGATATAGAGATCCACATAATTCATATCCAATAGTTTAGTGAATCAAGTCCAAGTATTAATGGAATTATTTGAATCAATTCCCCAATCCATGGTATAATGTAGATGATATTGACGAAAAAACTCTGAAGAAAAAGGACTAATGGAAATATTATAGAATCATTAAAATTGAATTGAATCATGATATATTGGGGAAACATATCCTTCACTCATTATTTTGGAATTTTGTATTTCATTTTGGATGATGGAGGTATATGAAAATCCTTTTTACCTTTTCTTGAACATGGCATGATTACAATCATTCATTATCTCCCTCATAAAATATTCTCCAATAAGATAATGACATTTTATATTCTTAACAAACATTTTATCATTTATGAGTAAAATTATGAATAAATACATCTAATTGTTGTTTTCATAGTTTATGATATGACATAATATAAGGAATAAATGGTGAACTATCATTAGGACGTATACCTGTCTTTATGTATGACTATATTTAGAGTAATTGATACCACTGTGGTTTTAAGATATTATGTATGATAATATGCTAAAATTATTGGACACCACTTTAAATGTTTAATGTATTAGGATTTTTTCATGATTATAGATGTTTTGGGAGAAATTTAACACAATATATCTCTTTAGATTTGTATATGTTTTAGAAAAAAAATTATTAGAGGTGGAATTCCTTTAAATTTTATAGACCAATAAATAAGGTTATTGGTAACCCTTTAGATTTTAATTATCATTTATTTTGTGTTAATTGATGAATATTTAAATTTTATAATTATATGATAATTTTATTAATATTTTTTTAAATCGGAAAAACATCATGTTAATAGAAAACTGGTCACATCCAAAATGACCACAAAGCTTGAAACCACAATTGAAGGGTGACATGGGAATATTTCCTACCATTAACCAATATTAAAGAATATATAATTAATGAAAACATGAAGATAGATAATCATTATATGTATCTCATTTTGGGCCTGTTTGTATTATAATAACGTGATTAAAAATTATTAGGGGATGATTCACCTCTTTCCAATACTATTATTGAAAATGAGAAATATCACCATAAATTTTATTGATGGGCTCCTAAAAAATATCGTGAATAATTCTATATTGGTTATAGTGGATCAACATAAATCTTTAGAAAAAATTATGCATATCAGATAATATTTATCAATGGATAACCCTTCAAAAATATTTATTAAATAAATTCTAATATATCATAGTATACAACATTCAATTATATATGATCATGATTTGATGTTAACAATGATGTTGTGCTGATGTCTTTATAAATATAATGATAAACACTTCAGTTCCTACAAAAAATATCATATTTAAAAAAAGTTTAGTGTGAGATTAAATATTAATACCAAAGAATTTGTGGACAAATCATACTCTATAGTTTTAAATATATTTTCTTGTCATCTTCTTTCAATTGATTATTTTACATACAGTTATAGATTTGAATCATGAATTCAAATAAAAATTTATAAATATCATTATCCATTTAATAATAGAATACCAATATATATTTATGAACATGGATAATGAACAATATAGAGAGAATAAGCTGATGAAATTTTTTTTAAAGACGGTTAAATCAATTCAACAATAAATAAGGGATTCATGATGTTCAAAAAAAATTATAATTATAAGCATCAGCATGATTAGAAATATGAATTTCAGGACTAATGCTTCTATGAATTTATACAGTAACCAATGTAATGAAATTATGAAATATGAGAAAACTATGTTCAAGGTATTTTTATCCTTTATAAATTCTGGATCATATCAGGATGGTGGCTTATCAATGTTCTTTTCCACTGATACTTTTAGATGTCGATGTTGTTATCCATAAATCTGCCATATGTAATTATGTAATGACCCGTAAAATTCAAGGGAATTTTTTTTCTAAATTTTCTTTGGGATTTTACGAGAATGCAGTTTTTGATGGCGCTTGATTCCGAGGCCCGGTGTGCCCGGATTTTCTATCCGATGTTTAGCTCGGGTACGTTCAGTGAACGAACGATTGGGAATTTCTAACATTTCAACCGGTTCCCGGAATCGAATTCTGAGGGCACCGATGGAACCGTAGCGCCGATAATTGCTTAGGAACTCCTGTTTCGGAGTTGTGTTTATACGAGGGGAGTTATTAATTTTTGTGGTAGTTGAAAATAAAAATTAACAATTTTTATTTTTTTCCCACATGGTTGTTTTATCCTAAGTAAGGATGTTGGGGGTGGGACCCACTTGTGATAACCAACCTTGAGAGGATAAAGTAGGGTGGGACCCACACGAGCCCAACCCCTCACTTTCCTAACCCCTCTAATCCCCCAATTTAAGTTTTTGTTAACTTATCACCTCATGATGTTTATAAAATCTTATGTTAATAACATAAGTGGGTTAAATGTGGGTTTTGAATTTTCAAACTCATGAAATTCAAAACCATGTTGGGTTAATAAAATAAGTGGGTGGATTATTTTATTTTGGGGTTAGTTGTTCTTGTGGTGGAGACTTGGGAGAGAAAGGGCTAAGTTTGAAGTCTTCTTCTTCTTCAACATCGACGAAGAATGTGAAGAACACCGTTCTTCAACGAAGAACACCTCCGATGAAGAACACCGTTTTTCAACGAAGAAGATCTCCACCAAAGAACGCGATGTCTTCTTCCAACGACGTTTCCTCATCGAACGCACCTCGACGACAACTTAATCGATGTTCGTTTTCCACGACGCCTGACATCTGCGACGCTCGTCTTTCGTGGCTCGTTAACGTGCACCGTTCCTGAACCGAGGTAGGGGTTTTATTTATTTATCTGTTCGTGAATACCAACTTGTTGATCTTCGTGGATTTAACCGCTTGTTATAAAATAACACGAGGGGTTCGGACCGCACAAACACGGCCGACCCTCCTCCTTAATTTTTTTTATGATTGATTCCTTTGTGGATTGGTTCGGGAAGGTATGGTGTCGTCGCACCACACGGAATCGAGCGAAAGGAAATGCACGGCGCCGTCGTGCCACACCGTGGAGAGAAGTTTAAGAACGCGACGTCGTCGCTCCGCGTCGAAGAAAACCGAAGACGCCGCGGCCGGAGTGTGGCCGCGGCGGAGGGGCGCGGTGTCGTCACACCGCGCCGGACGACAAGGGCCGCGGCCGGTTCCGGGCCGCGGCGGTGCAGGGTGACCAGTGGACGGTACCAGGCTGCCGGCGACAGAGCTGGAAGGGGACCGGCGATCGCCAGTCCCATTGAGCAGAAACCCGCCGGCCAGGTCGGGCCGACCGGACATGGGGGAGCCAGGGGAATTAATTCCCCCGAATGGATTTCAAGCGGCCCCAATTAAAGGGGCCACCGTTTTCATAACGGGGGGGGGGACGCCCATCCCTTGGCATGCGCGGCACGAAGGCTGCGCTGGCCGCGCAGGCCGCGCCGCTGCGCCGTCGCGCTGGCCGCGCCGCCGTGCCGGGCCGGGTCGTCGAGCCGGGCCCAAACCCCCTATTTTCCGACTGAGTTGGTTCAAACGCCCATCTCATGGGCTACGGACCTCCGATCGACGCACCGTCAGTTGCATAGAAATCCTTGGAACTAGACGATCATTTCTTTATATCGCACTAAAGGTTTCAGAATACTTTGGGTTCGGCCAGGTAGGTTCAGATATGAAACCAACAGGGCCCTCGGAGCGGAAACGCTCGTAACTTGAGCTCCAGACGTCCGATTGATGTGCCATTGACTTTGTTTGATTTATCTTAATGATATGGATCTTTTGGACTACTCCACTCGAGGTTTGGATGCCATCGGAGTGCGGTCGGGTTAGTTCGCTCACGAAACCAACCGGGCCCCTAGAACGAAAAAACGAATAACTCACAGACCGGGCGTCCGATTGACGCGCCGTCTGTCTCGTTGTTTTTCTCTTGATGAGATGGAACTTTTTGAATACTTCACCTAAGTTTTGGTTGCTGTTGGAAAGTGGCCGGGTTGGATTGTACCCGAAATCCAACAGGGCCCCTAGAACGGAAAAGCTGATAACATTCAGACCAGACGTCCGTTTGACGAACCATCAACGGCGTTGGTGATCACGTTGATAAACCGTCCCTATGAGTATACCCTATAAGTGTTCAGGGTATAGTTGAGTTACGGCCGGATTGGTTCTCACACAAAACCATCCGGGTCCCGGGGACGAAAAAGCTAGTAACTCACAGACCGGGCGACCGATTGACGCGCCGACTGTTGCGTTGAGACCCATATGATGAGGCGGTCCTTTGAGATACTTATTCGTGGGACCTAGAGATACTTGGAGTATCGTCCTATAGCTCGTGGAGAGGACCCTCCCGGTGGAGAGCGTACGAAGTACAGAGACCGTGTAGACGGCTGAGACCTGACGACTGCTTGACCGACTCGACTCGGAGTGAGTCGACTAGCCCAGTGGATGGAGCGCCTGGTATTTGGCGACAGACCCACGGTGGACGGAGCGCCCGGTAGTTGGTCGCAGACCCGCGGTACTCAATAGGAGGAGTACCTCTGTATGCTATTAGGGGGAGCGCCCGCTATTTGGCGACACACCCTCAGCGGATGGAGCACCCAGTAGTTGGCCGCAGACCCATGGTACTTGACAAGAGGTGTACCTCAGCAGTCTTAGGTTAGTGAGTAGTACCTCAGAGTCGTGACAGGACCACTGTACAATCTAGAGATGGGGTTCTTCAGCAGTTACATTTTCGATAATGAAAATCCTGGTTTGAGCTGAGACTTTTGACCTTTGTGTTTACCTCATAATTGGGATGGGTCACTTGATAAATTAGATATATGTATGGGCATATACCTGGGTAGTGGTTATCCGTTGATTTCATGATCCTTGTGTTGCCTCATGATTGAGATGGGTTACTTGATAACTTAGTTATATGTATGGGAATATACCTAAGTAGAGGTTATCTGTTGAGATCTTCTTTGTGGTTATCCATGTTGGTTTTAGTGAGACCTTTAGGGTCTCGGGGTACCTACTGAGTATCGTTATACTCACCCCTACACGGGCTATGCCAGCACCTCATTGTGTTGGTTGAAGACAACGGGCAGTGCTGACAGAGGTCGATTGTTCGAGGATTGGACGGTACCCGGTGGTGGACTACACGATGAGTCAGTATCTGGAGGAGGACTTCACGGCGATACGACACACAGAGGAGGTTGACGGGCGAGAGAGTTGAGGAGGCTATCTGTACCTACCCTTCTGGTAGGATCTGAGGAGGCCGACCCAGCAGCTGCTTCCTTTTTCCAGCTGTTTTCCTTTTTCGGTTGTACTTTCGTTTAGTTGTAGCTGCACATTCAGTTGGGTTTGTATTCTGGCCCATTTACTTTTCAACACTTTCTTTTGTACTTAGTGTTTTTCTTCCGCTTGTACTCTGTGATGTTTTGTTTACTTTTATAAAGGCAATGCCTTCCCAGTTATCGGGATTTACGCCTTTGGTGCTAGTCGCCAGCTCCTGGCCTATGGAAGGCGGGATTGGGTTAGTCACGGTACGAGCCTCGAGGAAGGGTCGTGACAAATTGGTTTCGGAGGAGTCGGTTCTACCGCAGAAATTATAACTCTGATATTTTCTTTCTATGAAGCAATAGTTTTAAGGGTACTGAGTGTGGTCTTCAGTTCAGGGAGTCCAGTGTTGGTGTGGGCAGCCGACGTATCCATACACCAGGACCCTGACAACTGAATTCCGACTTTGTGCACGAAAAAACTGATTGCATGTGTGTTTTCCATAAGTTTTATTTAAATATCAGCTCAAACCAGGTCAGCTCACCAGGTATAATCTTTTTACTGTGTCACGTTGTTTCATTCAGGATGCCTCCCCGCAGACGACCAGTTAGAGCCCTGAGAGTTGTTCGAACTGATAGCCCGCAGAGCGACGTGGCCTCAGTACATGGCCCTATTCCAGTTGAGGCACCAGCGGAGGCACCAGCGGTACTACTACCCGTTGGGCCACTGATGCCACCATCCCCAGCAGTAGAGGGTGCACGTCACTTGAGCGCACTACACGAGTTCCAGCGCCAGAGGCCACCCAGGTTCGAGGGAGGAACGGACCCGCAGGCGGCTGAGGATTGGCTGGAGGCTGTGGTGGGAGTCTTCAGGCTAGTGGGGACGCCGACAGACTTCATGGCGATCCTTGCTGCCAGCCTTCTTCAGGAAGAAGCAGGCAGATGGTGGAGCATGATGCTCCAGATGAATGACGAGGTGACACTTCTTTGGGCATACTTCGAGAGCCTGTTCCGGGAAGAGTTTGTACCAGCCACCCTTCGAGAGGTGCGTATACAGGAGCTAATTCTGCTGCGGCAGGGCAGGATGACAGTGGCATAGTATTCAGTGAGGTTCAAAGACCTCTCGTGATACTCTACAAGTATGGTACGAGACCCGTTCTTCAGGGCTCGAACCTTCGAGCAGGGGCTCAGGCGAGATATCAGATCTTCTATTGTTTCTCACAGCATTTCGACGCAGACAGGGGTGTTGGAGAGAGCCCTCTTAGTGGAGAGTTTCCTTGCTGAGCAGTCTCCAGCAGTAGGACCCACCAATAGCTGGCTTGTGGCAGAGTGTTCTGAAGCAGGTAGTAGACAGATGACGTAGAGGTCCAAGAGGACCAGACCTACCGGTGGCCGACTGCACGACTCAGGTTCAGTTGTGCGGGGAAACTGGGGTGGAGTTAGAGCCAGATGTGCCGAGAGTGGACAGTGTTACTCCTACGGCCGGATTGGTCACATGGAACGTGACTGTCCGACCCGCCATGCAGATGACCAGCGGTTAAACGAAGAACATCCCAGCCAGAGGCATAGGTTCGATCAGGGAAGACTGCAAGGAGAAGGCGTCCATGGAAGAGGAGCTGGTCGTGCAGCTGGAGGTGGACGACGCTTCGGGGCGTTGCCACCCCCACCAGCAGGAGGCCCACCCCGACCGCAGGGGACATGAGGACATGGGAGAGCACAACTTCAGGCAGCTGAGGCCTATGGTCATGGAGCTCCAGAAGCAGATGGACAGGAGCGGGACTAGCTCCAGACCTGGAGGCTATTGACCCTGTTTCTTCTAGCTATGTTGATGTTTGTTTGTAGTTTCTTCGTGTCTTTGTAATATGAGCTGCAATAATAAAAAAAATACACTTATCTTTGTGATGTTTGCTTTCCCGTCCCTTTTGTTGGGTTGATACTGAGTGGTTCCGGTTAAAACTGTTGACTTGACCCTCACTTTCGAGATTTCTACTGGAGGAGACCTAGTGACCTCCCACTAATGCCGACAGTGTGACTCGACCCTTGGAGACGACAGTGACAGTTGGATCTCTTGGTAGTTACTTCGAGTCCTTACGACGTCATCCATGGCATGAATGAATCTTTCATGTGAGGATTAACTGTATTAGGAAATGAATGTGGTTCATCTAGGGGATGAGACCAGATTTCTCTTATCGGCAAAGAAGAAATCATAGCAGCCCTTGTGAGACTAGAGAAGGTCCAGGTCATCCCAGAGCAGATGAGGACAGCACAGGGCGGACAGAAGCCTTATGCTGACAGGACTTGGAGGCCTCTAGAGTTCGAGGATGACGATCACGTCCTTAGACAGGTCTCACCTCGACGAGGTTTACGGAGATGTGGCCAGGGAGTCATGTTATGTCAAATGTTCAACAGAACTTTCTAGGTCCCCATCTGGGTAGGCGAGGTGGTTTACCGCTTGACCCATCCACCTCAGTTGCACTAGGTGCACGACGTTTTCCAGGTATCTCAACTGAGGAGATATGTGCTCGAACCTTCGCATATCATCGACCATGAGGAGCAGGACAATGGCGATGGGGGTTACTTCCACGGAGGTTCGAGTGGGGATCAAGGATCGATAGGAGCGGATCCTACGAGGACGATCGATTCCTCGGGTGCACTTTCTCTAGCATTACAGGAACCTCTAGGTGAGTACATGAGAGCAGGAGGCTCAGATGCGTGCTCAGTACCGCTTTTGTATCCCTAGTTTGTGTTGTAGATTTACGGGGACGTAAAACCCTGAGTTGGGAGTAATGTAAAGACCCATAAAATTCAAGGGAAATTTTTTTCTAAATTTTCTTTGGGATTTTACAAGAACACAGTTTTTGACGGCCCCTGATTCCGAGGCCCGGTGTGCCCGGAATTTCTATCTGAAATTTATCTCAGGTACGTTCAGTGAACGAACGAGTGGGAATTTCTAACATTTGAACCAGTGTCTGGAATCGAATTCTGAGGGCACTGATGGAACCGCAGCACCGATAATTGCTTAGGAACTTCTATTTCAAAGTTGCGTTTACACGAGGGGAGTTATTAATTTTTGTGGTAGTTGAAAATAAAAATTAACAATTTTTATTTTTTTTCGCACTAGGTAGTTTTATCCTATGTAAGGATGTTGGGGGTGGGACCCACTTGTGATAACCAACCTTGAGAGGATAAAGTAGGGTGGGACCCACACGAGCCCAACCCCTCACATTCCTAACCCTTCCAAACCACCCATTTATGTTTTTGTTAAATTATCACCTCATTAATTTTATAACATCTTATGTTAATAACTTGTGTGAGTTAAATGTGGGTTTTGAATTTTCAAACTCTTGAAATTCAAAACCTATGTTGGTTTAATAAAATAAGTGGTTGGATTATTTTATTTTGGGGTTAGTTGTTCTTGTGGTGGAGACTTGGGAGAGAAATGGCTAAGTTTTAAGTCTTCTTCTTCTTCAACATCGACGAAAAATGTGAAGAACACCGTTCTTCAACGAAAAAACACCTCCGACGAAGAACACCGTTCTTCAACGAAGAACATATCCGCCGAAGAACGTGACGTCTTCTTCCAATGAAGTTTCCTCTTCGAAAGTACCTTGACGACAATGGAATCGACGTTCGTTTTCCACGACGCCCGACTTCCGTGACGATCGTCTTCTGCGGCTCGTTAACGTGCACCGTTCCTGAACCGAGGTAGGGGATTTATTTATTTATTTGTTCGTGAATACCAACTTGTTGATATTTGTGGATTTAACCACTTGTTATCAAATAACGTGAGGGGGTCAGACCGCACAAACACGGCCGACCCTCCTCCTTAATTTTTTTTATGATTGATTCCTTTTTGGATTGCTTCGGGAAGGTGTGGTGTCGTCGCACCACACGGAATCGAGTGAAAGGAAACACGCGGCACCGTCGCGCCGCGCCGTGGAAAGAAGTTTAAGAACACGACTCCGTCGCGTCGCGTCGAAGAAAACCGAAGACGCCGTGGCCGGAGCGGGGCCGTGGCAGAGGGGCGCGGTGTCGTCGCACCACGCCGGACAACAGGGGCCGCGGCCGGTTCCGGGCCGCGGCGAAGCAGGGTGTTCGGCGACCGGTACTGGGCCGCCGGCGACAGAGCTGGAAGGGGACCGGCCATCGCCGGTCCGGTTTTGCAGAAACTGGCCAGGCAGGTCGGGCCGGCCGGACAAGGGGGAGAAGGGGGAACTAATTCCCCTGGCTGGATTTCAAGCGACCCCAATTAAAGGGGCCGCCGTTTTCATAAAGGGGGGGGGGCAACGCCCATCCCTTGGCAAGCGCGTAACAAAGGTCGCGCTGGCCGCACGCGCTGGCCGTGCAGGCCGCGGCGCCGCGCCGCCAGCCAGGCCAGAATTCCGGACAGGGGCGGGTCGTCGGGTCGGGTCGCCGCCCGGGCCGGGCCGACCCGGTTCGGCCGACCCAGGGGGTACTGGGTCGGGCTGGTCCGGGCCCAGACCCCCTATTTTCAGACTTAGTTGGTTCAAATGCCAATATCATGGGCTACGGACCTCCGATAGACGCACATTCAGTTGTGTAGAAATCCTTGGAACGAGACGGTCGTTTCGGTATATCGCACTCAAGGTTTCGGAAAACATTGGGTTCAGCCAGGTTGGTTCAGATACGAAACCAACCGGGCCCTCGGAGCGGAAACGCTCGTAACTTGAGCTCCGGATGTCCGATTGATGTGCCGTCGACTTTTTTGGATTTCTATTAATGAGACAAATCTTTTGGCTTACTCTGCTCGAGGTTTGGATGTCGTCGGAGTGCGGTCGGGTTGGTTCGCTAACGAAACCAACCGGCCCCCTTGAACGAAAAAGTCAATAACTCACAGACCGGGCGTCCGATTGACGCGTCGTCTGTCTCGTTGTTTTCCTCTTGATGAGATGGAACTTTTTGAATACTTCGCTCGAGTTTTGGTTTCTGTTGGATAGTGGCCAGGTTGGATTGTACCTGAAATCCAACCGGGCCCCTAGAACGGAAATGCTGATAACATTCAAACCAGACATCCGTTTGACGAACCGTCAGCGACGTTGGTGACCACGTTGAGAAACTGTCCCTATGAGAATACCCTATGAGTGTTCAGGGTATAGTTGAGTTACGGCTGGATTGGTTCGCACACGAAACCAACAGGGCCCCGGGGACAAAAAGGCTAGTAACTCACAGACCGGGCTTCCGATTGACGCGCCGACTGTTGCGTTGAGACCCCTATGATGAGGCGGTCCTTTGAGATACTTCTTCGTGGGACTTAGTGATACTCGGAGTATTGACCTATAGATCGTCGAGCGGACCCTCTCAGAGACGAGCGTATAGAGTACGATGACCGTGTAGAGGGCTGAGACCTGACGACTGCTTGACCGACTCGACTTCGAGTGAGTCAACTAGCCCAGTGGATGGAGCGCCCGGTATTTGGCGACAGACCCACGGTGGACGGAGCGCCCGGTAGTTGGCCGCAGACCCGCGATACTCGACAGGAGGAGTACCTCTGTAGGCTATTAGGGGGAGCGCCCGGTATTTGGCGATAGAACCACAGCAGACGGAGCGCCCGATAGTTGGCCGCAGACCCATGGTACTTGACAGGAAGAGTACCTCAACAGTCTTAGGTTAGTGAGTAGTATCTCAGAGTCGTGACAGGACCACTGTACACTCCAGAGACGAGGCTCTTCAACAGTTACGTTTTCGATAATGAAAATCCTGGTTTGAGCTGAGACTTTTGACCTTTGTGTTTACCTCATGATTGAGATGGGTCACTTGATAACTTAGATATATGTATGGGCATGTACCTGGGTAGTGGTTATCCGTTGATTTCATGATCCTTTTGTTTCCACATGATTGAGATGGGTAACTTGATAACTTAGGTATATGTATGGGCATACACCTAAGTAGAGGTTATCTGTTGAGATCTTCTTTGTTGTTATCCTTGTTGGTTTTAGTGATATCTTGAGGGTCTCGGGGTCCCTACTGAGTATCGTTATACTCACCCCTGCACGGGCTATGCCCGCACCTCGTTGTGTTGGTCACAGACGACGGGCATTGATGACAGAGGCCGATTGTTCGAGGACTGGACGATACCCAGAGGTGGACTACACGACGAGTCAGTATCTAGAGGAGGACTTCACGGAGAGACGACACACGGAGGAGGTTGACGGGCGAGAGCATTGATGAGGCTATCTGTACCTACCCTTCTGGTAGGATCCGAGGAGGACGACCCAAGAGCTGCTTCCTTCTTCCAGCTGTTTGCCTTTTTCTGTTGTACTTTCGTTTAGTTGTAGATTCACTTTCAGTTGGATTTGTATTCTGGCCCATTTACTTTTCAACACATTCTTTTGTACTTAGTGTTTTGCTTCCCCTTGTACTTTGTGGTGTTTTATTTACATTTATAAAGGCAATTCCTTCCCAGTTATCGGGATTTACGCCTTTAGTGCTAGTCGCCAGCTCCTGGACTATGGAAGGCGGGCTTGGGGTAGTCACGGAACGGGCCCCGAGGACGGGTCATGACAAATTGTATACCCATTTCCTGAAATGTACTGAAAACAATGTATGTTCAGGGGTATAATGATAATTCTTATGAGGAACAACTATTATAGATTCTAGATCTCATATATAAGGTTCTAATAAACAAAACCAATCACTTTTAAATGGGTTTGTGATTAATCCTCCACTTTGATGAGGTTATATGGGAACCTAAGGATATGATTAGGTAGTAATATCTAGATTTTTGGTTTTGTAATGGTAAATTATTAAAACTAGATTCATTTTAATATGGTATCTCCTAAAACCCTACATTTTTTTAAAAAAGTTCAATTAAATTATATTCCGTAGTTATTTTGAGTTATAAGATAAAGTGAGTTTTAACCAACCATAACATACCATTAATATTATTATATAAAATTATTTTTATGAAATAGAAGTTATGTTTTTTGGTATGAATAGTAATATTCAGATATTTAATATTATTTATTCTTTATTTCGTTGAATAAATATTTTTATATATATGTACTTACTTTTTAGATAATTTTAGTATACTTTAAATAAAATTTTTTAAGAAAAATGACATGAAATTATTAGAATGAAAAAATAATAAAATTAATTCTTGATACATTTTATTAAATTAAATTAATTTTTTTTATCAATTATAAAATACATATCAATATTATCTTATGTTTAGTTTTGTAATTTGTGTCAAATATTTTAATTTTTTTTATTGATAGTAATGAAAAATGATTTCAATTTGATAATTTTCCTTTTATTTAATGAAATTATAATGTTAAATGTTGTTTTAAAATTCATGTATAAGTAATATTATATTAATTACGATATTATAATACGAAATATAAGTAATTGTAATCCAATTCATCCTAACATTTTTTGTTAAATATTCTAATACATTGGATAATTTTCTCTTTGGAAAATATCTTATTAATCTTGCCTATGCTTTAAATTATAAATTAAAACATTCCACCCATGTAAAGGTAATTATTAAAAATTTACTGAATAATTTTTAAGCATAATTATAAATTTTATAAATTATGTTATAATTTTTTCTAAACATTAATTTTACTAACTGAAAAAATTAATTAATGTGGTTATTGTTTGAACACATTTTCCTAAAGTTAAATTAAAATAATAATGGTTATAATTACCTACAAAACCATCCATATCCAATTAGATTAAATTATATAATCATTTTTCAAATAATATTCTATAATGAACCACTTGGGAACACTTTTTTATATTTTTTCATGGGCATCTTTTCTATTAAAAATTCCTCATGGGACCTCTCCCAAACTTATAAAAGAGAAGCAATATCATATCCACAACATGTTTCAAATTTTTATTTCAGAAAATACATAAATAAATGTATTAGTTAAACCCAACCTCACATTATTTTGTCTTTTGTTTGATAAATATTCCTCATTGGATGTATTTTTGTATCATACTATGTTTGTTATTTAAATTAGGCTTATCATTTCCAAATGATCATTTCTATTTTATTTTTTCATGCAGCTCATTAAAATCATATTAAATTTTTATTATTAAAAAAATCTAGTATCTCATGTGTAATTATATTCCATTATGTTAATTCCTAAATCTATATTCATCTATTCTTCTATAAAATGGGAAATCAAATATTCAATAATTTGTATGATGGACTTCCACCTTGCGAACCGATGTAATTTTTTCCCAAACCAATTCTAAAGGATTGTTATAATGTTGTATTTAACATAATAATGTGATATTAAATACAGAATAATTTTTTTAATTACTATGTAACATAAAACATCTAAAATTTACATAAATTGAAACATGATATCATCACTCGTTGGTACATTGGTCTGCCACCTCACGAAGCAATGTGATTCATCTTTTCATATAAAATTACCACATAAAGATGTAAAGAACATTTTAAAGATTATTTTTATATAAATTTAATAATATTGAATCATTAAAGGTCATATATAATTAAAATTCCTATCATTCCATTCTTTAAGGAAATATGAATTGTGTTCATGAGTACGTATGGCGTACCTTCTCCCTAAATAGTTTAATTAATTATCTATCACTATCATTTATTGATTAATATTAACGAATCTATATTAAATATATATACTAATTATATCATTTTTAAAATTTTGTATATTATTTATCCATGTTAACAATAATATTAACAATCCTACCAAACTATAAAATATATTAAAAAAGATATAATTATTTCTTAAAACATGACATTAACATTGATTTATTAATAAATGTTAAATAAAAGGATATATGTAAATCATATATGGTGTTACACATATGATTACATTTATTAAATAAATTTATAATAAATCAATATATATTATCTATGTTGTTTGAAAAAATATTATGTTGTTCGATCCAAATGTTAATGAATATTCATCACAATTTAATTTTTGTGATTCATATTCGTTAAAATGAACTTGTTTCTTTTTTGTTTTGTATATACACCACATGATTTCATTAATGATTTTTATAATGATAGATATGGGATTTATATAAATCCATATAATTTTAAGGATATCCTCGGTCATATGATAAACCATTTACTAATGTGGTGTAAGTATTACATTGCAATATCATTATTTATTGACACTACTAATTGTTATGGTTATGATGAAAAAAATATTATGATCAATATAGAAAAAAGATAATGAATTTTAGTCTCTTATAGTTTATTCATGAAAATACATTTTTAACCTTAATATTACATCCCTTATATACCCAATATATCAAGATAATATCTTCAAATAAAATTGACCTTATTTCTCACTTTGGTTGAAAATATATTTTCTTAAATGTAAATGTTTCCTAAATAATATTTAAAAAAATTTATAATTTTATTCTATTAATATTTAAATAAATTATTAATCATTTTAAAAAATTTTAAAGGTGGGTTTTTTGTAATAATTTTTTATTTTTATAGAGGTGTAACTTCAGAAATTTATTAAAAATGTGAAATTAATCCTTGATTTAACGTGTATGACATGAATTCTATTTTCTACAATCATGAACACTCACTATTATATGATTTATATTATATGTGAAATAGAAAATTTAAAAGAAAATAATTATTAATAATTCATGTCAAATTATAACTTTTTATAAGTCTATTTTCCAAGACAATTATTTTTGTAATGTGTTTTTAATTTTAATATTTCCATGATGTGATATCAATGTGAAAAATATATTTTCATTAATAAATGATCCTAGAATTATTTTAAAATATTTTTTCATTTATGATGAGATCCATTGATGTTAATAATGTAATAAGGATGATATGATTCAATTATTCCATTATTATTTATTCTCTGAATGGTTTAATTTTATGATTAAAAGTTTTTTATGAAACTAATTCTTTTATATGGGTTATGATATAATGAAATGATGAAATGATTTTTTATTATATTTTTCATTCGTAATAATATGCTGATATATTTATGAATACCACTTTTTTTCATGAATTATAATAGTATTATCTTTTAAGAACATGTGGCATTTATATATATATATATATATTACCATTATATGATGAATGCGGCCTATATCTACCTCATACGAATTGCGTAATGATTTTTTTATCATGAGATAAACTATATTGGAATATTGAGTAAACCTAGTTTAGTAATAGAATATATCCACTCTGGTATTCTTCATAGTGAATCATGACTACTGTGACTGTCAACGGATTGAACACATTAAAATATGATAGTTTTGACTGTAATCCAAAACTATTAGAGAAATTATTTAATATGCATATTTTTATACCAAAAATCTATATCTTATGCTATTTTTATACTGTCATTGATCATTTTCATTGATTCTATGAGAATCCATATCTTTTTAAATTCCACGAATTAGGCCAATGTTGATTTTTTATATGGTATGTGGGTTATGGGTTTTAAATTCTATTCTCTTTGTTATCATACACATTTCATCATAGTCTGTTGATATCCCACTTATTTACACACATTGACTCTCTAAGATGAATGTTTAATGTCACTCTTTTCCCATAGATATGATGAATTGTATTATGTGTTTAGTGTGTGATAAGGTTTCTAATTATATACTATGTGGTAGGATTTTTAGTTACCTTATTTACCCGTGCGTTACGTATACATGTATCAAAAAAAACTAGACATAAATGCTTTAGCAGTAGATAATAAATTTATGATATGAATATTATTATATTAAAAGTTAATATATATGAATGAGTTGTTTGGATTATTAGAATAATTGTATGAATTGTCCATTATTTCACTAAATCATTTATTTTTTTAGTTTTTTAGGCAATTTTGTATATGGAATAAATATTATCTTTGGTATTAGTTAATAATATTTTGGCACCTCAGTGACTATTTAAATTACATATATCATTATCAATAATAATTGGTTGACATTCATC
This sequence comes from Viscum album, assembly GCA_963277665.1. Classification (NCBI taxonomy): domain Eukaryota; kingdom Viridiplantae; phylum Streptophyta; class Magnoliopsida; order Santalales; family Viscaceae; genus Viscum; species Viscum album. The sequence goes on from OY728131.1 coordinate 1,554,648,060, forward strand.
ATATAATTAACTTATACTAATATGATTTGGATTATGTTCCAAAATATAGTGAACATGTAAAATTAATCTCTCTAGAAGGATAAATATATAATTTATTATGATGATCTCATCTTATACAATTTATTTAAGAAAATATGTTAGCATTCATATTTTTAGATAATTAGTTATTTAGAATTGTATTTAGTAAATTTTAAAGGGAATATAGTAACAATAACATAATACTAGTATTTAAAATCCATTTTTCTAGAAGCATTAGAAAAAATAAATTATTTAACCCTTATTTTCTAAATAGTTCTATGTGGATATGAGAAAATTTGCATAGAAATGCAATATTTAACTATTTTTTGAAATTTTATCCCTTTCAATTAATATTATTTCTATAATTAGTAGTTATTTTAAATTTATTAAAATTAACATGACTATATAGAATTTGTAATATTGTTAAAAAAATTTGTTTGTAAAAGAGTAATTTCCTACACAAAAAAATTTCATAATCATGATTATATTAATATGTTCTTTTCTATATATCATTACATAAAATGATAAATTATGATATTTCACATTTGATGATTTCAATTTTTAAATGTTAATTTCATGTAATAAATATAGGTTTTAGTTTAAAAATAACTATATTTTTTTTCAATTAATTAATATGTCTACGCGAAATTTTTACATTTACATTAACAGTTTTTTCTATAGCATGAATTTATTTCACCTTTATATTTTTTAGGTCCACTCTATGTTAATAGCATGTTCTTTAAAATATTTAATTTATTGATTATGTTCTTCTTCTTTATGCAAATATTAAAATGTATATAATCACATAGATGTTATTAATTGTGTAAACTTATCCATGAGTAACTTCTTATAATGGGAAATTATTTATTTTAATGAAACAAGAAATACTTCAGATATTATAAATTACAAAACAACATATAAATATAGATTCATAAAAAATAAGTCAATTATTTTTAGTATTTTAAACCATAATTCCTTTATTTTTTTTAATATTTTTGATTAAGTATTTCTTATTTTAAACATGGTATAATCTATTTTGGTGAATCACTTTTTACAAACGCTCATATATAATATCATATATATAATAATACTATTATTTTATCTATAATTATTTTTCATATCAATATTTACCTTCCCATGAGGTATAATTTTTCTAACATAAAGTATTCATAATTTTATCCCATTATAGTTTTTTACTATTAAAAATTATATTTATTTAGTTGGAAATCACATTCATCTAAACACTATTTTAATGAAATTCTCGTTGTAGTAATATAAATAATAAAAACTCATTACAAAAAATTTAATAATTTCTTAACTATCTTAAAAAAATATTAATATTTTATTTATATTATAATTAATTGAAAATTATTATGATTTATCTTATTCTTTGTATATTTTAATTTTTTCTCATTGGTCTGCCTTTTTTGGTAGGATATCTATAATGTAAGAAATAATATTCATATTAATACTATGAGATTCACTAATATATTGAATGTTATTACTAATCATCTCTATTATTTTTTTTGATTTTAATAACATTTAAAAATTATATATAAAAATAATGATTATTATCCCAAAATATATCATATACAGTTTTAAAAAATTGACCCATTCTAAAATTTGATTTATCAAACTTTTTCTAAAAACCATAAGCAATTGTGAAAGTATATATCTAAATATAATTTTTTTTAATAATAGAAAAAACATTTTAATTTTGTAATTATAGTCTAACATATCTATAATATATTACACAAATAATATTAATATATAAATAATTAACTATTTTGATAATAAAATAACTTTTCATTCTATATATAAAATAATATTATTTATAACTACCTGAGATTTGGGGTTTTTTAGATATATATTTATGTTTTGTAAAAACTGTATTTACATCTATAATTAACAATTTACTATTTTTGGATTTGATTTGGGAGAATATGTACATTTTTTAATACAAAATATTATTCCCTCTAGACATTTCCATGAGGGGTTAATTGGATATTAAAATACATATAAAAAAAATTCATTCCTATTATATAATATTTTTTAAGGACTCTATCAAATTTGATATATTTACCGTACAATGTGGTAAATTTGGAAATAAAATATATAAAAACACTAAAATGTTAATTAATAATTTTTAAAAATTGATTATTAATTTATATTCTATAAAATTCAAAAATAATGCAATGGGGTATGTGATAAGAAATAAAAAAACATACATAATAAATTATATTAATTATTGATTTGTTTCTAGGGTTTATGACTCATATCCTATGTAAAAAGTAGATTGATAATCAACAACATTTACCATTTTGTATATATTATATTGAATAATGTTTTTGATTAATAAATTCAACATCTTATCCTTGTGTAACAATTTATTATTTTTTCAATACAATCATAAAAACGATTAATTACCACCATTCATACTAAATAAATTATAATTTAATGTTGATAAAAAATTAAATGTATAATTATTATATCTTTATAATAAATAATCTGTTGATATATTTTTCATAAAATTATTTAAAACTAATATAAAATAATGTATATACTTGTATTGAACCTGGCTCATGCATCTCGGAGCAAGTTTTTTTTATCATTAAATTAGCACAATATTTAAGGAATTGAATGACAAAGGACTCGTTATATTAGAACTCTTGGTAGACTAGGTACACACATAAGACATTAATTACACTTATATACATAAATTAAAACATTATTTTAACAAATATAATTTTTCCATCTAGTGAATCCCTAATATCAATCCTAGTAATCATTAGGAAATACTGAAAAAGAAAAATAAATTAAGGTTATACCAAATTATTATTAAAGGGGTAATTATAGTGAATGAAATGATAAAAAAAATCTTATATCTTTAAATGACTAGAATACATTCCAATTAATCAATAACTTGATAACAATATGGATGTAATAATACAATATCAAATAATTACAAATAAATAAATCAATGAGCCTGAAACATGCCAATAGATAAAATTACTATTCAAAAAATCACATTAAATAACAAATATGATTAAATTCATAATTTTGGAAATCTAAAATCTAAATATATGTCCTTAAGATATTCAATGTAATGAACTATCCTTAAGATAGTTTATGTTTGTGGATATAAACACGATGGATAGGGAAAATTGAACTATATCAGAAAAAACATGATTTATCATAGGGCTTTTAATAACTTGTCCCCAAAAAATTATTTTATTTTTATGAAGTACTCAAATAAGAAATAATATATTTAATTCCTAAAAAAATTAACGTATCAAATATTTTTATTGACTAAATTACATGGATTTAATAAAATTTCCCCATTAAATTAAATTTAATTCAACGTAAACATTGGTTGTAAAAATGGAATTTGGTTTAAAAATTAATTATTTCAATCATAAAATAATATTTAAATTTCATTTAAATAGATTTCCATAGTAAAAATAATTATATAAAAGTGATTTATTGGATGTAAATTTAATAATCACAAAAGAAAGTGGGACTGTTCAATAACAGTTATGACTTGGTAATTATGAATTCAACTAACATTGGGATTAATAAATATACATACAGATATGAATTATAGGAATAATGATTTATTAATGATAATAAATGTCTATTGTATGTATATAAAACTTATAAAAGTTAATTGGTTCACAATAGAAAATAAGTATCCATGGAATATAAATTGAGACCAAATCCCTTACCTTCCCCAAACTTTTGGGTGAACAGTATTTAGACTCTTTAAAAATAATATTAATATTATTTAATACTTTTTCTAGAACCATATTATTATTTATGATTTAATATATAAACTATTTATAATATATTAATATCTATTCGATAATAATCTTACTTTATTTTCCTCATTTCAATTAAAGACTACATTGTTATTTGAGTTTGTGATGAATTGAAATTATCTTATTCCTGTTATGTAATTAATTGTTTAATCATATTCTTAATTAAAATAATTATTTAACTATCATATTTATTTATTGAATATTTATTAATAGTGTTTATAAAAATTAGTAAATGTAAATGAAAAAAACATTCCATGGAGACGGTTGGCCTTACGTACAGAGGATCGTTGTTCCTATTTTCTGAATGTTTTGAAAGAAAAAAAATTAAATGATATATATATATATATATCATAATTTAAGTATAACTAATATTATATATATATATATATCGTTTTTATTATTAATACAATGTTTAATACATTCCATGTAAAATGTGAACAAATCACATTTTTTTGTGAAGTGGTAGTCTGCCCAACACATAAACTACCATGCCATATTCCCAAAAAATGAAAATCATGCAGTATTTAATTATTTATTTTAAAAAATAAGTTCATCATACATATCATATATAAACATTACATCCATAATTATTTCAAACCATGAATATTGATAACAGAAAAAATGACATCAGTTTGTGAGGTTGTAGTCTACCGTACTAAAGAAGGATGATTTTATTACCAATTTGATGGATGTGTAAGGGAGTGTAGTTCATAAAATTAACATAAAAATATCATTGTGTTTAATAATTTTTATTTATTATATAATATTTATTTAATAATAATTTAATTATGTGGATAATAATATAAAATTATAACCATTTTAGGTAATACTTACCCATTATTTGGATATCGTCCTAATATTTTCAACAAAACCATGACAGGTTGTCTTTATGAAAAGAATTTGTTTTATATGATAATGAGAGGAATTTTGGATAGTTATTTTAATTGGTTGAAATTAATTAGTTTCAGAGGTATGGATAAAGGGGAGAGGGGTTGGCCTTTTATAAGTAGGATGAGTGACGAACATGTTAATTTTTTCTAGTGGGAATTATACATACATGATTTCAATTTTATGTGAATAAATTAAGAATAAAAAAGATCCAAGAAGGTATTAGTTTCATATATGGTTATCCAATGGGTGTTGGACTGGTATATGGGTCTTTTGGACCCTAATGCTTAATTTGTACTCTTTTGTAAGATCATTTTCTCTCAATCATTGTAATTGATTTTGGAAATATTCATGAATATTTATTATAAAAAATTAGTTCTAACATAAAAAAAATATAAATTAAAATTATAAAAAAAATTATTCTCTATTTTCAAATTCAATTCACAATATTTAAGAAAATTAATTTAAATTTAATCCCATGGATACGATGAGGGAGAAATTTTTTAAAAGAAAATCACCAAAATTTTAATAATATTTCATATAAAAACTCAGTATATAATTTACTATATTGACTTAAATTAGATTATTAGATTTATTGTTGAACAATTTTTACTTCAAACACTAAACAAAATTAACTTAATAATATGAATTATTATGAATAAATGACATTTTTCAATAAAACTTTAGTATTATTGATTATTAATAAAAATTGATGTAATAATGAAAAATAATAAAAACTAGCCTAGAATAATATTCGTATTAAAATGAAAAATTAAGATGATTTTTTTAAATAAAATTTATAAATGATTCAAAATTTATTATTAAAATTGGTGCACCATCAAAATGCGACAATACTACCTTCATAATAATATAACCTTTTATTCATAAAATTTGATATGCTCTTAGTTTTTAGATATAAATATTATTAAAAAAATTATTTGATTATTTAATATATATTTGATAATTTTTGTTATCATCATCCACTAATAGTATTTAATTTACGATATTATGATAAAATTTATTTTTTACATTGAAATATTTTAATATAAAAACATTTCAATTATATTAAAATGTCTTTGATATTAATTTATAATTAATTCATAACCAATGAATTCATCAAAATATTATGAACATTTATTTAAACATATTATAAACAGTCAATATCAAATCTAGGAGATAATTTTCATTTAATGTGATATTATTAATACATTTTGGAAAAACGATGACTTTATAATAACACAATCCATTAAAGAAAGTAATTGTTTCAAGTAATGAAAAGTTAATTTGTAATTAAAGTAGTTCATGATATAGAATAATTGAATTTGTTTATGTTACTAAATATGTCTTAATGATTTAGGATTTTATATTCATTTCAATGCCAGACGTTACATGTCATATATGAAATCATATATGATGTTTATTTTTAAAATTTCATGGTGTTTCTTAACAGTTATCATCAATCATAGTGGTTGGTAATTTTTTAGTTCAACATTTTTTTAAAAATAATGATTTATCCCCAAATTATAATAATTGATTTTCACTAACATTCTAATATACAATTTTTCGTCCAATAATTAAATTTGAAAGATTATTGATATAGCATTAATTCTATTACACATGGTTATGATGTGATATAGAGTTTCTCTATCATTATAATAAATCATAGGGTATAATATTTTGAAAATAAAGACTTTGGATGATATATTTTTATTTATGAAAATTAATATTAGTAATCAATACAATAATATATTATGTATTTAGACATTATAAAATGATGATATGAATTCTGTCATTTAGAAAATGACATAACAATAGTCATTATAAAAAAAACTTATAATAAATATATCATAAAATTATCTTGTTCCTATGAATGACTATAAATGAATCAGGTATATAGATAATAATTTTTAAAATTTTGAATAATATTTTATGATAGACAATTTATAGTTTATAATTGATAAAAATCTTTTAAAAACAATGTTCGTTTTAGAAAAAGCCATCAAATGTAGAAGGAATTATCATTGGTACCCGGTCCTGAAAACATTGAAATAGATACACAATACTAAAATAAATTGGAAAAAAAATTAAATTATTTTGTAATAAATAATAATTTATGCATTAAATCTATTCATGGTATTCAATATGAATATAAATTTAAATGTTGAAATTTTTTTCCTTGATGATTAATTATACAAGTAATGGAATTATTGATTTAACCTATATTACGATGGGGAAAAGGTTTCCATTAAATGAATACTCATTACAGGATGATGAAATCACAAATGACATATGGTTTTGTGGATTATCCATATATAATATAATTTGTTACAATTGAGGATTATTTTATCAACAACTATGTAAGAATAAAATATATAATAAAATCATATTTTTATTTATTTATATAGAGGAAATAATTTTCTGAGCCTTCTATTCAGATTAATTAAAATTGTTTTTATATTTCGTGATCGGAAAATAAGAAAAATAAACCTAGTTAGTGAATTATGGTTTTACATGGTTTTCAGTTTATGAAACTTAATAATGGAAATTTAATTACATAGTCTAAATTTATAATTATGGTGTTAAATTTTTTATTTTTAGATGAAATATAGGTAGTTAAAGAACTATATATAACATAATTTATGTAATTTAATTACAAGGACTAGAAAATAATCAAAAATAGATTATAGGCTGATTATTAAAATATAGCTATCAAATAGATTTTAAAAATTGGAATTTATTTAGCTATATGTATTTTAGTATGAAATCAAATTTATCATACTAAAATAAAAGTGGATGTGGTAAAATGACAATATTAGTATATCTCTCTAAAGAAAGCTTTTATTATACTATATAATGTAATATTATTGTAGGATTAATAAGGATTCTAGGATAGAAATTTTAATTATTTGATGAATTATACAGTGTATCCATTTGTTTGTATATTTTCTCATGGATATTTATTTATTATATTTAAAAGAAAAAAATAAAACAATTGGGCTCTGAATTGTTAAACATGCAATTGTTACTTGGTATAAACAACACCATATTTATATAAAATAAAAACAAAAATGTAATTTTGTTATGGTTTATTATATCATTGAAATGATATATGAAATGTAAAGTAATGTATATCATTCCAAAAATTAAAGTAATCATTCATTAATAATATACATCAATATATAGTATCATATTTTCCAGTAGAATATTGATCGCGAGTTTTTGAAATATGATTGACTGTCTATTTAATAATATGTTTAGACTATTATGAATAATGTTCAATACATGTATTTTTTTAAGAAGCATCAGATTATATTTTGAGTTCAACTATATTTATTCAGTAAATTTGTTTGGATAATATATACCCACTTCACATTGGGTGTTTTCCATACCAACGTTTCCAAACACAAACAAACACATAATGTGTAATTTATCATGTGTTAATTATATTCTCTAATGATTCATGATAATTTATATTTTATCTTCTAAAATGATTATTTGTGTTAATGATCACCTGTTTTGACAGAAAAAAATAAAATTGATGTATATTGATAATTTGATTTAAACTATCATGTGTCTTGAATAAATAATTTATATTTTCAGTATTAAATTTTTTATAAAAACCCATTTACGCATATATTCAAACAATTATTCCTCATTAATTATAAGAGACAAATATTAAATTTTTTATTTCAATATATAGATTAATCTTTGAAGAGGTACTGTTAGAAATGTGAAATAAAATTTATTGTGAGGGGTATAATCAAGAGTTATGATGATTTGAGTACCTAAATATTTAAATTTAAATGATTTTTTATATATGTATTATCAAATAATATTTTTAATACAATAATTCATTATTAAAACATTCATTTAAATCATGTTTCTCATAAATGGAATGAATAATTATCAATTACAATGAAATATTTGGGATTCATTGAATTTACTATTAATATCACTCATGAAATGAAAAAAGATTCTTTGTAAATATGGATATTTCTTTCAATGAATTTTTTTTATAAAATACTCAAATGGGGATATTGTTAGAAAAAAATTATATGTATTTTAATACTGTTTTGGTTAGAATATAATGAGGAGGATCCTTTCAAAATCATGGTGTGATAATAAAAATATTTTATTTGAGTGATTCATTTTATAGAGGATATTAATTTTTTTATTTAATAAAATCTTATTGATGACTGGAAACAATAGTTCAATTATTCTAATTACACAATTACATTTTAAAAAAATAATTATTGTAAATGATGTTGTTTTAAGAATATTTTTATTCCATATGTGTATAACAATAATCAACTGAACCCATATAATCATGTTCACTATGATTATTATGTATTATAGGGAAAATAGGTAAATCAATGTTTTTATACCATAGTGGATGATCACGTCAAGTGTTTTGTATTCTATAATTGATGATTAAAAATATATGAATATCAAAAGTCGAAATGATTCTGAATAATTTGATAGTATTAACGATATCTATTTACATTATATTTATAATTTTTTAGCTTTTTTATAAAAAAAATTATTAAATAACTATGAAATATAATATATAATAAGGATATTTTTTGTCATTATAGTTTATGAAAAAAACATGATGACGTTATAGTAATAACTATAGTTTTTGGATTTTTATTTACACAAGATATCATATAAAATACTCATCATGCTTTAGTGGAAACTATTTAAATAAGTTCAATTTATTTACATTTTTAATGCACTAAAACGTACTAATATTAATTATATAAGGTGAATTTATACTATTAAATATTGCTTAATTATTCTAACTATAATAAAAAAACAAGGATCTGTTAGTTAGATAATAGTTTATTTAAATTCATTTTGTATCATTGATTGGATTGTACATTAATAAAATATTTTTTTGTATCATTATGATTATATATTAGTTAATAAGTCAATGACCCATTTGGAAGAAATATATAGTTAATATAATAATAGATAAATGATTAATTTAAATGAAATATTTCATTTAAATCATTGATTTATATAAGAAGAAATTGTTTTTTGGAAATTGTATATATTATAGATTGATAGATTTAATTAGGGAGATATTCTAATGGTGTTGTATAATTTACCACTGAATGGTCTAATTATATAAATGATAATAAGGATATCATTGACTATGATGGATATGTATTATATTATTTCTCTAGTGATAATGTATTTATTTTTGTTTTTATTTTTGGGAAAAATTATTCAAATGAATTATAGTGAGTTTTTTTGTATAATATGGGTAATTTATTATTTGTTTTGATTAGTTATAAGCTAATTGATGATGCATTACTTCTTTAAAATGGGATTTACCATTTTATTATAGAGGACATTACTATAAAAGCACATCATCATGTTGAAAATCATTATATATCATAGTCATGGTGAATAACGTAAAATCACTTGTTTTTTATTATGTATTCATTTATAATTTTATGATTATTGTATTAATGTTTGAATAAATATCCAATGAATATGATTGAAACATGTTAATTATTATAAAACATAACCTGAATTCCCCCCATTAATATGTATAATCTCATCATGGAAGAAATAATAATTCTTATATGATATCATTATCTCATTTCCACTTTATTTATTTTAACAATATCATATTAAAATATTTCATTTCTTAAAACATGAACTCTTGGAATTTTAAATCCATATATAATCTTCATTATATTTATATAAACAATTAATTTTATTTACTATAATATATTTCATTTTCATAAAAAATTCATAATAACAACGTAGTGAACATTGGTATAAATTAATCAATTTCCATTAAAAATATTTTTAATAATAATAATTCATATTATTATTTATTAGATTTTAACACATATAATTAATAATAGTATATATTCTCCCTAATATTATAATTTATCAAAACCAAATAAATCACCTCTTAATTTATATTAAAATGTTACAATATATTAAGAAAAATAATACATGTTGAATAATGATAATATAAGTATGAAACATAATATTAAACGAAATTAATGTATAATTATTTATAATTTCTATATAGTTATAAATGAATAATCATTTTAAATAATGTTATCAATTTAATCCATATCATAATAATTAATTTTATTTACTTTAAATTTATAAATTTTATTTAATATTATAAATAAAAAATAAATGTGATTAATAAATCATAAAGATATATCTAAATATTCCCAGACCAACACCCTCTAACAATATCTCGTACCCCTACCCCATATTTAATTATGCCGTAATTTATGTGTAAGAATGCATATCATAGTTTAATTGGGGTGTAAATTATGAATCTGAGGGGTTAGGGTGTTTAGCCATCATATTTTGGTGTTTATTATCATGTTCTAAACTATCTTTCAGATTTAAGATAATTTTTTGAGAACTTTTTTTTTAAAATTATACAATTATATTGAAATCACATTCTAGCTCAACGAATCAAGAAAATTTGTTAATAAGAATGACCATATCCAATACATCTATAAATAAATTTCACGAAAAAATCACCAGTTTATAAAGGAATATAAAATATCATGATTATTAAACAATGGATTGTATAAATACTATAATTTTTAACCATAAATTAAGGTATATAAGAATTTAACACTATCAAAGAAAGTAATATTTCTTACTCCACGGTTTTAAGAAAAGAATGTTAAAAATGATTGTTCAATATTTTAATGATATAATGGAAGTAAAATATTTTAATCTATAATTTCAAATCATATATGATAGAAAAATTAGTTAAAACAATGTTTTATAACTTATAGGATGACATAATAGGTTACGTATATTACTTGTGGAGTTTACGAAGGATAATGGTTTAAAATATAATTCCTTTCCATCTAGAAGACTCTTAGATGATAAAATTTCCTCTATACCAATATAGATTGTGGAAGAGGTGTGATAATCATGAAAGAAATTCAATAATAAATATGGAAATTTTGTGTATTTTAACATCATTTTATAAGTTGAATTGTATAATATATTTTATTTTTATTTTTAAATGTTTTATGATTTTAATGATTTAGCTGGTTCAAAGGAATTGTGTTTGATATTGGAAGAATAATCCAATATACCCCTACTAATATATAAATTAATTACATTAATAATGGCTTAAAACATAACCCTAACAATGAGTATTAGTATTTATAGTCGTATATGTCCTCGTAAAAAACATTAATCACCGTATAGGGATGCTAATTTTCATTTATTTTAATGCCATGTGATATAGAACACATCCATATAATTTATGTTTGTCTCTTACAAAAAAAATTCATTAATTATGGAATCATGAGAAATCGATATATTTTTTTAATTTTTATATCATGTTGTATGGTTTTTTACATAGGATAGAACTACTTTTGAAGGATCCACTGATCAAAAGATAATGATATAATAATGATTATTTTTTATGTGCATAGAGCTACATGAATAATGGAATCATAATACCAAAAAATGGATCTTGCCAAAGAGAATCCAAGATGGAATCCTTTACAATCTGATTTCGCTTTGGGGGATACTCTAACAATGTAGCGACCTGACCCAAGAACCTCTGAGATGGAGTCTATTAATAATTACAGTAGCCTAATTACATGAAATAAAACCTTATATGATAGGTTTGATTAGTATTATTGGTAAACTGGACATATATGTGAGTCTTTTCTTATTGAAATATATTATTTACAACATAATTTTTAATTATTTTTTAATAAATAACATCGATGAAAACTTTATTACAACTAGTAATTACCCATATATCTTCCATATTACTTTTCTTCAATTTTTGGGGAAAAAACATAATAAGGGTGAGCTGAAATTCCTAGCAAGGTACAAATACTATGAAATAAATAACGAATCAATGAGATTAAAAATTATGTAATGAAAAATAACAGAACACACATTAAATATAATAAAAAAATTAAGAATGAAGTGATTAGAAAATATATCACTGTAATAACTAGAATTGTATTCTATTCAAATAACATGATTCAGAAAAATAAATATCGATATATATGAAAATGATATACATCCAATTTAATTAATGAATATAAATTTATATTTATCCATATATATATCAACAAAAAGTATCAGGGGTGGTAAATATCTGAAATATATATGAAGGGAATGCTTATTTATTAGGAGTCATGTCTTAGGCACATGAGGACCTATACTATTCATATCCATCATTTAGATAGATTAAAACTACATATAGAAACCCATTTAATTTTTGAAACTTATTTGTCTCATGATAACCTAACGATTGATTGAGGAGTTATAAAATTTCTGAGTTGCACCCATCATTTCAGGTCCTAATAATTTTTCATATCGAGTAATCATTCTAATTAATAAATAAACGAGTTATCAATATACATATTATATTAAGAATATAGAATTATCAATATTTCCACAAATAATAAAATAATTTTGAATGTAAAAAAATATGTAAAAAGAAATATGGTTTTATGCTATATTAATATTCATGAAAAACTAAATTAATATTTTAGGGAAATTCAATGCACAAGGATAATATAGAATTGAATATTTCTAGGGGAATAACAATTACTTCAAGGAAGTGAATGAGAATACAATCCCAATCCAAGGCAATTATACACCATTATCAGAATAAACAATTATTATATCAATAATACATTTTAATTATGGGGGAAATATAAATGTTTTCTATCACAAACTAATGAAAATATTATAAAAAATATACTTTAAAAACATTGTTGTGAAATATAACATATTGTTTTTATAATCCTTTAGAAAAACCATTTCACTAAATATTCTTTTTGAAAACATTTTCATTAAAATTTAACTATTTCAACATGAAATTTATGTTTTGATGAAATGACAATGGGTAAATAATTACATGCCATACAAGGTAAAAATTACATTCATTTTTCAAGATAAAAATGATTGAGAAATTCTTTGTTCTATAATCTATAATAAGAAATGTTTTAAAAAATTATTAAAATAAAAATTGGTAAACATGTCTTTACTATTTCATTTTAAAATAATTTTTGACATCATTTTACTAAAACATAGTTTTTAGACTATAATAGGCTCTTCGGCAAAAAAAGTAAAACTGGAGTTGAGTTATGTTTAATACATTTTAGTCATGAAATTTGAGTAAGAAATGTGAAAATGGAACTAATACATATTAAAAGGTATTAAATAACTAAATGATTTAAAATGAATGGTTTTATTCCAAAAAAATATTATTATTACCCTAAATGTAAATACCATTAAAAGATCATTAAAGTTATTATTGAGGAAAAAATAATTAAACATGACAAAATGTCTGTTATAACATTTAAATTTTTTTATTCATAATCATAATGAAGAAATAATATTATATTAAAGATTAAAATACCAGTAAGATATTGGTATTATTTATATTATTTAACAAAAGGGGTAGTTTTTACACCACAAAAAAGATGTAAGTTCTCAACATGACATTTATCTAATGGATATGAAACGTGATATGAGAATCTTATACCTTTATTTTCTATTAAAGAAGATGTCCTTTAATTTCTAGTATACTAAAATTTTATTAATATTATACTTCGTTGAAAACCATTTATATTTTTAACTAATCTTCTCTAAAAATTATCAATTTTTTATACAACTACTTTAAAAATTATGTTTAGGTATGGTGTTTTGACCATATTCAGTTTATCTATAAATAATATTATTAGTATGTCAACTATGTTAAAAGGGTTTATTATACAACATATACATAATAATAATCATTTTGTTTTCATAAATTTAACTTTTTAAAAAAATGATTAAATATTGTTCAAAAAATTGAATCAATGTTACGATCATTGATATGGTAGGTGTACGTACACATTTTTAACGTAGCCATTTTTTGTGATGGTTATTAAAAGAAGCTATTTAACACCAAATCTTAACATATTTTTCATTATAACCATAATATAATGTTTTTAAATAATATATACTTATATAAATATATATTTCTTATGATTTAAATTTAATCACATCATGTCTAAGAGAAGGAAGTACAAATGTCTATGAATGACATTGTCACTTTTTAAGTGTGTGAAAGGGTAATAAAGAATAATATATATATTGTTACTTTTATAATGATGCATATTTCATGAATACCATATAGGGGTTTTTTAGGTCTCATATTTTTAATTAAAACAATCTTTAATATGACACATGTTTAGTGTGAGTGAATCACAATAATTAGAGTGGGAAATATCAAAACTTTCTCAAACAATGTTATGGAAGTGTGTGTGTAAGGATAGGTATAATAAAATTCATAAAAACATCATGTTATATTTATGATACTTGTGTTATTAAATTATAATATAATAACATGTTATTAAGGGATGGATAATGGAATTTAAATTAAAATGTTTGAGGGAAGGTACTACCTCTTAATTTGGAAACCACTTTTGGTTTGTACCAAAAAACATCAATGGAATTATTTATAAATTTTGTAATATTGTAATTAGATGTTTGGTTTTTTGAGAATTTATTTGGAAATATGTTTACCCAAACTATGTGTTTTTAGATATGTATGGAATGGGGAGAGGTGGTGGACATTTATATGGAAGTAAAATGAATCATTTGGAATTTTTGGAAACATGTTTGGTTTACAAATGATTTTACCATAAAAAGTCATAAAAACATACAACAACAAATAATTTAACATCAATTCCTGATTTATGACCATATAATATGTGTTTTACATGTGTCTTTGTAATTTTTTCCTTGAAGTTATTGTTTTTTCCTTTATTAAGAATGACGATTCTTAATAATAGTAATTAATTTTATTAATTTGAATAATATTTTAACTGAAAAAATTAGTTCTCATTTTAAATTATAAATTTTGTTTAGACAAAATATAGAATCCATTTTTCAAATTTAAATCACATAAGATAAATAAATTAATTTAAAACTCATCTCGTGGGTGGGAAATCTATACATGTTTTTAATATAAAAACGTCTGAATGTTTTCTATGTTTTTCTATAAATATTAATATTATATTTACTCTAATTAAATAAATCATGTAAATTGATAAAACATATTATCTAATTAATCATTTAGACCAATTGAAATTATAGTTTAACCATATAAATAATGTATATGGAAAACCATTTCGTAACACAAATTAAGAATTATTAACTATTCATTTAAAAAAATATATGTTTCACAAAAATATTGAAAATTCACACTAAGACAATTATTATATTTCTCATCCAAATAAGAATTTTATTTTGAAAATTTTAATCAATTAAAGTGTTAGAATTCAAATTTAAAACGTGTTATTTACTAAAAGGTGGTAAAATTGTCATTATAAAAATATTGGTTTTTATGTGTAACATATAATTTGTTCTTCCCTCATGCCAAGAAAACCCAATGGATGAATAACAGTAATTATATTATTGAATAATATATATATATATATATATTTATAACATTGATATCACTGAATAATTTTAACTATTCTAATATATTATCGTGGAACGCCTTTTATCAGAAATATATTTTTCTATAAAAAACATCTTTACATTAAATTGCTTTTTATATTTATTTCAAATTAATTTGTAACCAATTAATTCATTCAATCTTTATATAAAACAAAATATTTATAATATAGTAATTAATATTCATAACTACTAATTTAATTCATATTTTATATATCATTATATTTTAGTAACATATTAGTGTTCAATAAAACATTGTATTCTGTGTAACACAAGAAATCGAGGAAGGTCCCTTCTGAATGTAACTCAAGCTAACCTAGTTTTTCATGAAGTCAAATATATTTAATATTTTTTGAAATATTAAATTTGTTATATTGTACCTAGAAATTAAATTACCTTATGATATTTTCTTCACATGTAATATATGCAATCAAATATATAGTTCTCTCTATTGGTTTTTGGGGTGTCACAAAGAAGAACCCTTGAGTATATGTGACTAAATGAAAAACCATGTTGAAATCATAAAAAAATATCACAAAATTTTCTATAAAATTGATATACATCTATTATAAATGCGGTATGAGAATAAATTTTATTTGGGGATTCATTGGTGGAAGCGGTGCACCATGGGGGAGATCCCCAACAAGATATTAAATCTCTATATTAAATTGGGATAATTTTCTTATAAACCATTAATGAGAACAGTGTGATCCTCTTATCAGGAAACACGCATATAAGAATACATGAATTAACTTTTTTATTAAAAATTGTTATTAGTATTACTTATCATGTAATATTGTATTCCATATTTGGATAATAAGTGAACATATAGACTATTGGATATAAGGGAATGACATCTGATAAAATATCCTCCATTTAGGAGGGGGAAATTGTTTTGTCATATGTCATTGGTTAAATATTAATTTCAATGTCCTATATAGATATTTTATAAATGAAATTCTTGGTTCAATGAAGTTATTATTATCAATAAACAAATACTAATTGTTGTTGTGAAATGAATAACCATATAATATTTTACTTTATACGTTGTTTTACCTATCTTATAATGGTGATTCATAAAAAGATCATTTGAAAGGTATAATTTTTATAACACATAAAATTCAGAATATTTTTATATATACATAATAATATTCATATTTAGGTATTTATTTGAATATATATTAATGCATTGTGTGAGGGGAAACATGGACCATGTGTCATATATGAAATCAATTGATTTTATCATTGATTCATGTGATTTTAAAATTAGAATATCAAAATAATATTTTTTATATCTATAAAAATATCCTTAAATCATCATAGATATCAATATAATAGGTTAATTATGTTATAAATATTTGTAAATAACTCCACCCCATATTTTTAACAAATAACTATTAAATGTACCAAATTATAGTGATAATTTTTGGGATTTGTAACAAATTCACACATGTTATTCAAATTTATTTTTGAGGTGGATAATCAACCACTATAAATTAATGGTTTTCAAACGCCTAGAGGTGTGCTCATTATAAGAATGTGGAAATAAATTTTTTATGTCGTTTACAATTCTTAGTTGTAGTAGTATTTATTTTCACATTTTTTGACATAATAAAAATTATCACTTTATCATGTGAAGGGTGTGTTTGATATCACTACTACATTAGAGTTACACAAACACCCTTCTTTATCGATATTACAATGTTTACATGAATTAGACAAATTATTCCATATATCATCACAAAAATATAATATTTTCATTTATTATATTGAAATATGGATCTTTGATATTTACCTTAATCATATGTGTTATATGAAAATATTTCAAATTAGTCGCTACGACCATTAATCGCATACAACATGGCGAAATAATCCATCATCATCAATCTTGTAATTATACATGGAATAAAACCAAAGGTTGTTTCCAATATATAAACACCACTACTATTATGTATTAAAACTTTTTATTAAAACAACCCCTACAATAGAAATAGAAAAAATCTAGAGTAAAAGTTCATCCAATAATTATTTTTGATAAGTAAACATTATTTTTAATGAAAACAAAATTTTGGATGATATGTATATATATATTAAAAATATTATTTATTGAATACAAATAAAATAATCTATTTTTGAAGGAAATTACATAAGAAAAATTATATCATTTATACATCTAAATAATAACATTTTCTTTTTAATCATCAACATGAAATTAAAATTATGCATATGACATGTTAGAAAAATTGGATGTAAATGGGAATATGAATATTTTTTACATATGATATAAACATATATTGAATAAATATTTATTTATCTGGGTAGCTCAAAATATTTAACTTATTGAATTGGTGGAAATTTTTTGGATATATTATTATGGTTGGACATAAAAACATTTAAATTACACAATAATTATTGTGATGTTATAATTACCTTTTTTATATCCTAAAAATATAATGGATCCCCATATTAAGGAAAATATATGTAAAATTATTCCAGTCATCACATAATTTGACAGATAAAGAGACAAACCGCATTTTTCATTTCAACTATTCAATGATAATGATATATAATTAGAAACGGATCCTTGACGATATATATTTATCCCATTCAGTACAAGGTTGTATGAATCTATAGAATACCACAAATATATGAGATACAAAAAGATAAAAATAAATAAAAAATAAATTAAAATTGGGGGTATACTTAAAATCCCTTGAATGAGGTAATAACCATGTAAAGGGATGGAGATGATTATAATTTTTAAAAAGATACCTCCATTTAATCAAAATATGCACAATATGGATGAGGAGAAAACTATTTCTTCTTCAATATTAGAACATAGTACCTTAGTCTCATTTTTTCATCATGATTTCCAATATTGTAAATTGAAAACCCTAAAAATTATCCACTTTAAATGATGATATCTATCTTATATATCTCTTTGACTGGCTATTAGAGGAAGGTAATTTTTAAAATCATTTTGTTCTGAAAAATAATATGGTGACGAATCACATCAAGATATAATTTATAGTAATTCCAAAATTTTGAGGACAACACCAAATCATAGGTTATTCATTTTTATGACGAATAATTATATTAAAATGATATTTGATAAAAATAGGGGTGATTATGGATCCCCTTATTCATAATATTATATTCAAAATCCTCTTTAAAGATGATATATCATATAGGCTCACTACTGATTATTCATCATAAATCGATAAAGAGTGTTATATATAAACATTAATATATATTTTTCATGTTCACTAATAATAACTGAAGGAGATATAAATTTAACCTATTCACCTTATTCATTTATATGAAAATTTTACTCTAAATGGTAATTAAGCTCATTTCTACCCTATTACTACCAAATAGAATAGAATACCATTGGGATGGTAATACCATGAGTGATTTTGATGTACTATTAAAAATACATTCAACTTAGTCTATATTCAATGGACTCAATGATCCTTATCCTCTATGATTATACAATGAAATGCCTTAAATTTTCCCTATATGATACGATAATTTACCAAGTGACCCTAAAAGAACAAATCCCACTCATAGTGATTTACCATTTTATAATGTCATGAAAGAAAATAAAAATTTTGTATATTTATTATATGAGAAGTAATAATAAATATTAGATTACACTATAGCTAAATGTAATTGATGTAAATTATCAATAAAATAGATGAGATGTCAGATGGTTATGTTATCAAAAGATGTTTAATAGAAAATAATCACCAATATTTGAAATGTAAAATATCAGGAGGTGTTGAAAGGTAGGTCCCAATTGGAGATTATCATTCTTATAAAAATTTATAGGTTTCATTGAAGATATTTGTTGTGATCCTATGGTTTTGTGTTAATATTTTACATATTTCAGTTAGTATTATTGAGAATAATAGTAATTTTAATGACATTTAATTAAAATATAAAGGTAGTTGTATAATTTATTATAGATTAGGACTGAATGACTTCAATATTAATCATTTTAATTAGAGAATATTGAGGTTTTGGAACCCAATATCTATAATGTTATAGGAAGTTCTTATGTGGTTAATTAATTAACTATTGTTATTAAACACTAACAGTATTCCATTTCAAATTAATTTTAAATTAACATTCAAATATAATACCACATCAATTTATAGTGTTTATATGTAATATAATGTGCTTATGGATTGAATGATGGGTGTGTTTGCCACAATGAAAAATGTTTACCTCATAAGAACCCTTGATTTAATGACAGAGTTGGAAAAGTTAAAAGATAACCCAAAAGTGTCTAACCTATTAAACGATTGAAATTTTATTTATTGAAAACTGTTATTTGAGGACAAAAAATTCCTTGATAAGGTGAGAGATCACGTCCTTCGGTAACATTTTGATCTTGAATGATATTCTAAAAAATGTATATTAGATTTTATGATGTTTAAAAATATTTGTCAAACAAATATTATATTTATTTTTAGGGATAAAATATCTACTACATGATCACAAATTCAGTTTAATGATCCCTTAATTATTAGTAATAAGACTTATGACAAAAATATTATTGTTCTACAAATTTATATGACCTATATGTGCTCAAAAATTCCAATGTATATATCCACATCATCTGGAATATATAATGATATATAATTTAGGTATTTATGTATGTATGTATGTATGTATGTATGTATGTATGTATGTATGTATGTATGTATGTATGTATGTGTGTATATCTGTATGTATGTATGTATGTATGTTTGTATATATATATATATTTGAATGTATGTGTGTATGTATGCATGAAAACCATTCATGATTGTATGTGTTGATGAATGAATTAATGAATGTACATATGTATGTTTGGGTCATGTGTGATCCTATATTATCTCATATGCTCGAGTTCTAATGAAATCCAGCATAAACAAATAATGGTGTACATAATTGAAAAAGAGGATATAGTACTTGTTTTTTTATTTGCAACATCTCACAATGTTTTGATATTGGAGAATAATATAATTGATACTAATAATTTAACTCAAAAATACATGAATCTATATTTTTCCCACAAACCACTATGATTTCAAAATATAATAACGTGTGAGATGTTAGAGATGAGAAACTTGACTTACGATCTAGAAAAGTAATGATAGTTATCAATGAAGGGGATAATTAACCTATATGAATAGTTTCCACTAATCGTGTAGGTCCTCTTCCAATTTAAATAACATACATAGTTATTATTGATATTTAAAATGATGATCAATCATTTATAATGCTATGGTCAATAAAAATAATTATTTTTTCCAGTTACTTATCAAA
The DNA here is from genome assembly GCA_963277665.1 of Viscum album. NCBI lineage: Eukaryota > Viridiplantae > Streptophyta > Magnoliopsida > Santalales > Viscaceae > Viscum > Viscum album. The sequence goes on from OY728131.1 coordinate 1,554,669,587, forward strand.
CAATTTTAGACCCTAGATTCTATGGTAGCGAATTGTGATTAATTGGTATTGGATGTAAATGATTTTCTACCATATAAAGTGTACATATAGATATCCTGGATGAATATCAACACATTCATTTCATAGACCCCACTAGATAAATACATAATTCTAATTCAGTACCTCCACTGTTAATTTTTATCCTCGTGGTTAGTTTTTTTAATAATCAGGACCTATAAATAGATTTATAGAATATATACGACACACATGAATATATGTATGTCAGAGTTCAAAAAATAATTGTAGATTACATTAAAGATATATTTAGTAAACCTTTAGAATAAAATATATATGTCCTTGTCCTCAAGGGAATTTATTAATATATGAATAATTATAATCTTACGGATAATAATTCTCATGGGTCAATATAATCTTTATTTGAAATTAATAAAATATAACTAGAAGTGGTAACCTCAAAGATAAAAATTCATTATTTATTATAGGCTAATCATGAAGCATAGTATGTTCATTAAGAGTCAAAGGAATATTATGATAACACGTGGATTAGGTTTTTGTATTGGCTGGTTAATATTATATATTAATCAATGATGGACTTGGAGACTACTATAGAAAAACTTCTATAACAATTTTTGGAATTTAATATCTTTAGATTTTAATATATTGATATATAACACTGATTATTATTATAGGATATCTATGTTCAATATTCATTTTCATCATAAATTAAAATTTACAATATAAAAATAGTATTAATCTTATTAGACAATATTTATACGCATGATACTCATTGGGTTGTATTCATATAATGTTTTATAGGAATTCGAATGGGTTGATTCTTTTTCCATTTTATTTCTTCTTATGACATTCATATTCATTGGTTTAGATATGTAATCTTATAGTTTATATTTATAAATTCATACAGAACTTCACATAATGTAACAACTATCACTAATATATAAGTGTAAACGGATTTATTAATTAATTAATTAATGGTATGAGGTCAATTATGGACTGGGATAAATGTATTTTATTATTTATGAAATAGTGAATTGATATATATAAGAAGTAAATATAATGTTTTTATGTGTCATCCTCACAAACAAAGGGTAGTCCATTAAAAATGGATGGATGTTCAATATTCTATTATACATGAATAATTTTTTGGTTTATAACTATACATCATTATATAAAAAATCACTATGAATGTTGGATACTGAATTATGAGAAGTAGTGTAAAATAATTATTTCATCTTTGTTGTATGAACATTAATGAATATATGTTAGTATGAAGAATTGTTATGTGTTTTATTTAATAGACATTGATAGTTCATTTTATGAATGAAAGTATCAATTAACTCAATGTAGTAAAAATCCTAAAGTAGATTTGGAAGAGCTAATGGAATATTAATTTCAAGTAATGGTACCATGTGTTAGATAACTATAAAATTAATCAGGTTATAATGTAAATAAATATTTATTACAAAAGGATCACTAATTTTTCTAGTATCCAGAATCCTAGTGACTATAGATTGAAATTTTATAGTATAAATTTTAAGTTATATATTCTTTATAAATCTACATAGCACTAAAAAAATTTAAAAATAATTATCATGGTTTAATTTTTTTAGAAATAATCATTACACTTGTTCAAACCTCTTTCTAGGGGTTTTTATCCTGACATGTCAGTTAAATCATTCAATGAAATTTTTTGTCTTGTATATTTCTGAATTTTTATAATTAGTTTGCGATTGTATAGATTAAAAAATGAGATAATTTTTATTATTCTATTAGGTGGTGGATTATATTTTATAGAATTTTGTATATCCATTAGATATGATATTTTCCTCAACAATAATAAAAATTACCTCATAAATATATGAAAACCATATATATAATGCAATAATATTTTAGTTTGAGGGAATGCATCCCTATACAAGTTAGTGTGATTTCATTTCGTTTAGAAATTATTAAGGAAAATCAGTTATTTATAAGTTTGTAGAGTTTGGGATGAGATTGTGTATAAAATTTAAATCAAAACAAGATTAAATAAATTTTTTTACATATAATTAGGATATAATATTTTTAATGAATGAAAAATATATAATTAAAAACAATGAATCAATTTCTAATACCCCATTGAGACATGGTGTGAGATTTTGAGATTAATATTCTTATGAACATGATACGAGATCAGTGAATCTGTATATATAATATGGTAATTATCATTGGGATACCTATATTTCATAAAATGTGGAATTATTTTCCTATGTTCGGTGAACCATAACATATGTGGGATAAGATAGGCTCTGATATCTCCATCTCATTCCTAAATAATAAAATCTATTTTATATTAAGATGTTTCATTAATGAAATATAATATTTTATGTTTGTATCTAATGGATCACTAAACTAGCTAAATATAATTAGTATTGGATGAATAAAAATTAATATATATTGAGGGTGGTATATTTTTTACATTAATTTTTCTAATATCCATTGCAATAGGAGAATTTTCCTATTTGTATTAGGTCATGATATTATTCTTCATAAAAAATATATATCCATCATTTTATTCTCTAACATTTTCTCAAACCCATAAGATTTTAACATGAATGAGAAATTACATGAATTTTGGTTATATATCACATTAAAAATTTTCAAAAATGTAATTTTTTATATTAAATTTATTCACTCATAAAAATTGTTTTATAAAATGAAAAAACATGACTTGTAAATTATGATTAAGAAACAATGATCATTTTCAACTTAATGTATTTATATCATATATTATTTATTGACACGTGGACTCTTTTTTATGGTGATATATTTTTAATGTAAATTTTCAGGTAGTTTATATTATCATAACATGTATTATTTATTGATAAGAAGGACATTCACACAACATTTGATTGAATTGATTTAATGATAATAAAATTTTTATTGATAAATGATATAAAGGACACAAAAGGGGAAAATTGAATGTTTGAGTAATGTGAAAAAAAGTATGTATAATACAAAAAATTGAGGACAAAGTATCAGTACATATGTTATGGGAATATGAATCATGAAATAAATTATTGTAAGAAAGGGTTCATATCTAGGTGTTTTACTAGTCATTAAAGATCGATTTGAATTAGTTTGTTCAGTTACCAAGGTTGTTTGAATAATTAAATAAGGGTACATTGAATTAGAATATGAAAATAACAATTCATAAAATTATGAATTCCGTAGTGGAATGGAATATAGAAATAGAGGGTAATTAATGATCAAGACCTTTGTGGATATTATTTAATCAATATATATCATTCGTAAATTAGAATCAGGATGAACTAATTTGATGGAAATATATATCACCCTTTTAGATAACTTTTTAATATAATTGGTATGCAGTGATTGTGAATCCAAGAACATGGGTAAAATTCATAAGTATACCATACCATGGACTATTTAATTTGGCTGAACCAGACGGTTAAATATTATAATATAATGAAATACTAGGGTGTGACCCCAGACAGGAAATATAGTCAAGAAAATCATATATGTTTCTAAATTTGTAATCGAATTCCTAAAGAATAGTCTCAAGTAGAGAGAGAGAATATTTTTCCATTTTTTATAGAAATTTGAAGAGAATAATATTTATTTAATTATATATCATAAAAATGGACTACTCTATCTAGTTACACATCATATTGGAATGAAGGTAGTTAATATAATATATATGTTCACCTAAGGTAACATATTATATATTTCAAGTCATTTAATTAAGTTTGACATTACAACTCAAAGGTAATCTTACAATGTTGAAAATAAAATTTGTAGTGAAATTGTGGATAATATAGAAAATAATATTGTTTTAAATTAATTTTTTAATATATCCTAAAATATTAATTTAAGAAATACTTGTAAACATAATACTTTATATTGATCCGAAGAAAACATGATGTTAAATTAAATGTTGAAAAAAATTCCCAATAACAGAAAACACAGATTATAATAAATATCTATTTAAAAATTAAAATACATTAAAATAATATAATAAAAAATAATTATATAGAATTATGGATATTTTAATGACATCATGGAATAATAAATGTTATTCATTGATGCAAAAACATAGGGATACATTGGATATGTTTAAAAAATTCAAAACCAATGAATCATTACATATGAATGTGCTGTAAGAGAAGGAAATTAATAAATTTTGTGAAAAAATATCATTCCTAAACATTATGTTTTCAAAACAAATAGAGATTATCCTTAAATTATTATGATGTGAGAATCCCATTAATGGCCTTGAATTAAATTTTGGTATAAAATATACATTTATATTCATCAAATATTTATCTCATAAGTCAAATGTAACCTCCCATCCCTGGTTTCCACATGACGGTTCCTCGAGAAAGTTATCCACATATACTCAAGTGTGCCTCCTTTTATGCTAGAGGCTTTCGAATAGTAACTATGGTCCGATAATTCATTCATGGAGAGAATATACCCTCAATTACCTGTGTAAAACACTAGCGCAGTAAAAAAGATGAAGAATATATATAACTATAAAATTACCCGAGTCAGAAGACATCTAAAAAAATAATACTCAAATAAGAGTGAAAACATTTAATGCATGTATAAGTGTCAATTGTCCTGTATGAAACTAAAAATAACATCACAATGTCTCCCCAAGTGGGTTCTTAACCATGTTTGGTTTTCTTTCAAACTCCATCCCTATTGGGCCACCACTCATAGGGCCTTTTACCTTATCCAGTCCAACAAAAATATAATCTATTCGGGTACCAATCAGGAATCCCAAATAGTGTGTGAGTAAAACTCAGTTGGACACCCCCAAAAGATCCTAAAAAATTCATGAAAAAATATACTACAAGTAGTGTTATAATGAAATATGTTCAATTTAATAATAATCAATTTATAACTTTTTCATTTATTCTTATTTAACACTTACTCCCTGGTTCCCAAGGATACCCATACCTCAATACTGAATTCATCCCATACCAGATCACATAGTATTATATATTCCATACCATATATTAATACCTCAATCTTAGAGAAGCTCATAGTATTCAAGGTGAAATGATATCTCATTACCTTATTCGACTCATGCGAGAGATTGGATATATCATGTGTGTCTATAACATGTACGGCCATTAGTTATATTAATTAATTTCAAATTTATAAGTCGCATATACATAATTACCAATATCAAAAATATATTTATGATGACTATGTTACCATTCTTACACCCCAGCGAAATGACCATGTTTCTATTCTATTTACACATAAGAGCTATGACCATGTTACCATGTATATTTCACATTAGAATGAATATTTTCCTATTCTTGTAATCATAAGTATAGCGGCTATGTAACCATTTTTCATATTATTTTATAATGATCATATTAGAATTCATAAACCCATAATTAATTCATTGATTAATTATCCACTTCAAATCCCTTAATAATTCAACAATTAGTAAAATACATGAAATAAATTATTTAACACAACAATTAACTAAATTCCTTAGTCACATTAACTAATTAATTAATTAATTTAATAGAATCACAAGTCATATCCCATAATTAATTATCTATAATTGCATATCTCGTTCTAAATATAAAATCTTCATAATTAATCCTAAAATTAATTATCTATTTAATAATATAAGTAAAAAAAATTATTTCACAATTAATTATCTCAAAAAAAGAAAATTTGATTGTTCATAACTATTTTCCCAATTAATAATCTTGATTACAACCCCAATATCTAATTACAAATTTCCATAACATAATTATCTAATAGAGAAGCCCCATAGTCTAATGATTAATTCCCCAATTAACCATATATTTCCATTAAACTCTAATAACTCAATTAGTCATTCTCATTAACCAAATTCAAGGAAGTAAATTGCTAATGGATTCTAGAAATTATACAACCATTAATATACATATCAAATCCATGAATATGAGAATTATATTTTGACCACCCAACATTATTCATTGATTGATGTTTTCTCAACGTAAATCCCCAATATCTTATACGCACAATAACATTGGTAAAATATATGGATCTAAATATGTTAACCAATCTCAAGATTAAATATATCAAGATATAAAAAATCTAGATCATCATCCAAAATACTATATATATATTTGGAAACATAAGATAATATTTATGTGAATAATGTATATATTCCAAGAAAAGGTCAAGGAAAGATAGAAGAAATAATGACAAAATCATTAGAATGAAATCCACATATAAATTGAAGAGTGGATCTTCAATTTAGGCTTTAGATATTGATGAACGGTGTTGGTAAGGCCTTGTAATCCCTTTGGGAAGAAGGGAGAACACTGAATTATTCTTTAAAAAGTAAAATACCTTCTTAGTTCCATATAGGAGGTGAAACAGGTCATTAATGAACGAAAATGATTGAGATCCCCAATTTTAGGATCTCACCGTCAGCCCTTGCATGATTTAGTGTCACATTCAAACAAACCAAGTGCTAACCATTCGATAGGAACAACTTCAATGGGGGATATGGCATGCCCATATTCTAAGGAATATCTAACCATGATTTAACCATTATAATAATACTTCCTTAATGGTCATAGATCATATACCTTATCTTTGTCAAGCACACCATTTTTACAAACTCTACGGCAACTGTTCCTACCCACTTTTTTTCGAAAATATTATTTGACATCAACCAAATCATCTTTAATCCGTAACTCCCATCAAGGGTACATATGTAAAAACATTAAGTACCTAGTTTAAGCACTGAGATAACTCCAGAAATGGTCAGGTTATTATAGTCCTCCCATCTTATAACAACTGTTCCTTGAGTTTCAACTCTAAAACATTTAAATATTTCATACAAATATATTGGGCCATTGAAACCTCATATATTATTCTCTTTCCCATGTTTACTCATATATATGTCTATGTTTCCATAACACACACACTATTGGAATGGTCTTTCATCACAATACATTCTTACTCTGATCCAACACACTAATCAGAGGCTCCTAAAAGGGGAGAACTATATCAATGTAGACTTTATCCATGATGATCGCATGATAAGGGTCGAGGTTATACCGCTGAAGTATTGAACTAAGGAAAATTATTCATAGCATTGTATCTCTGTGAAAGAGCTAGTCCGTATAACATTGTCCCAATTCTTTACCCAAATAAAAAGGGTCCAAAATGTGAGAACTAACTTTCCCATCCTCTATATCATGTGGTAACCCAACCTATCTGACACCCAAGGGAACACAAGATCACCCTTAATAATCTCTAGGGGCCTTCTCCATCTGTCATCATACTACTTTTATCTATAATGATTTGTAGCCATATTTTTCTGAAACAAATTCATTTTCTATGATGTCTCTATCAATAGACTTGGTCCCACCTACTATGAATCACCAAACTCCATCTATCATAACACTGATCTAAATGAAAAACCACATATATTCCCATATGTTTCAACTTGTGTAGATTAATGATAGCAATTTTAATATGTAAACTCACATAAATACAACTACATTTCCCATGATCAATTGAGGTTAGACAAAAAAATTTAAACTTCCTTCAACATTCCTTGGGACCTAAATAGGTCATCCACAATGAGTAGTACATTGAAGAAAAAAGTGGCTTATACTCCAATTCTTCCAACGGAGTCTTGATATCTTGATGTTCAGTAAATACCATTATATACAGTGGAATAGATACTGGATTTGCAACTAGCATGATCTCAATAGTGATTTCTACGTCTCACTTAGGTTGTATCCTTGATAAGTCTTGTTGAAAGACATCCTAAAACTACTATAATATTAGTTGATGGAAATCATACCAAATAATCCATTCATTCAAAAAAACACTAGGTTCATGGGATATGAGTTCTTCTAATTGATGAGTAACTTGTCATGCTCGACCTTCCTTGATATCCGACTCTCCATAAATAATATACCAGCCACTCAAAGGAGACACAAAGGTCACTCCCATAATGGTAATAATCAATGTATGCAAGGTATTTGACTAGAAAGACCATAACCATAATTAGATCAAATCCCATCATATCAAGAACAAAGGGATCCCATATGAAATGATATTCCTAGATCCCTAGTGAACATCCATTACATAAACAGATATCCCTATATTGTACTCCCAATGGGGTATCTATATTCCTTAACCCACACACAAACTCCACAATCAAGATCAAACCATTTACATGATTTCTAGATATAAAGGTATGCCATGCATTAGTGTCAAATTTGTAACTTTCTAAAGTAGAAGCTATAAGGGTATGCCATGCATTAGTGTCAAATTTATAACTAGCTAAAGTAGAAGCTATAAGAATAGTTCCAGTCATTGTTGATGGTCTTACCTTGCTACCAAAATGTGTTGGTTGTGATGCACGTAACTATGTTTCCCCTCATACATATGATTCTATTTAGATCCCATAATTTGCACCACCCTGATGACGCAGGTGCTCCTGTCCATAATCACCACAATCACTTCCTCGTCCACATTTGCTAGTAGAACTCCAAATTCCATCATGATTTTGGTTAAAATATCCTCTTAACACATTCTAACTTTGCCCAATTGTTCCTTTACGACGTTTTTATTTCATTAACCTACATAATTTCTATAGATATCACATCATTCTACAAGATCGACATTATACTGGTGGTCAGGAACAATATCAATGATAGTGTCACAACCTAGCACACTGATGAAATAACACCCTAGTTAGGTTATTTCCAACCAACCATCCTATCTATGTACTCTACAACCCACTTCCTTGGATACTATTGTCATATGTCAGATGAACAAACTGTGCATCTTTCTATTTTCTCAGCGTCAATGGATGAAATTATTCCAAGAACCTCTCCAAGAATTCCTTCCATACCATAATATTTGTTTGTCCAGTTTTCCCCTGAATATCCCACCAATTATTCACTAATATTCATAGCATATAAGAAGTAAATTTGACCATACACACATCTGGAGTATCTAAATGGGAAATTATAATATATATAGACTCACCCCATTGTTAATTTTTTTTCTGGTCCACCCTCCCTAGCAAAATTTTGAGTGTTCTTTAACTAAAACTCCCTTATCAACTAAGACATATTTTTTACAACCCATTAAAAGTCCCTTTCCATGAATTTCATAAACCAAGTGATGTTATTTTGAAATTGATCCCCTTAAACATCATCCAATATGATCAATTCCTCTTGTTCCCTAACTAGAAATTCATTCCTAAAAACCCATATAAAAATTTGGTAAAAGGAATTAACCACATAAATACCCCCCCCCCCCCACTTCACTACATAGTCAAAACCAAGGAACTATCACTACCCATTACTAAAATACTCTTGTGTTTTGGTTAACAAGGCTAAAAACAATATCATAATTCAATTATATCATTTAACCAACCAATTATATTAATTTTTCATCCTTTTAAAATAAGTATCAATTCATGTTATCACTATTATTAATTATAATCACAGAAAGAGGCAATAGTTCAAGATCAAAAACATACCCATAACATGTTTCATTCTGCATGCCTAAAATGATGCATTGCACAATAACCATAAGTGCCTATATTGATGCATGAAGACTAAACTATTATTTGATTATGATATACAAATCAATATTAAAAAATGATAAAAAAAATTCACATCACATAGTGAGTTCATCAAAAAAGGTTAAATAACATCCAATAAGAAAAAAAATATTACAACAGCAATCCCACCTAGTGTACCTGGGTTTTCCCCTATACATAGGTTTGAAATTACCATACATGATCACATTACCAAGACCCGACTCATCCAAGCCTCCTATCTAACATTCCCAAAATTGTATGTCTGAATAAAATGAAACAAAAATAGTCCTTTGATACCATTTTTGATGGCCAAGTCCATCCCGAGATTAGTATATTGTCTTATTTGGGACAAGCCAATATGGTTTTAATTTCCTTATTTTCTAGACCATAGGCATCCTCCTAGAAAAGGAATCATGAAGGTATAATTATCCACACAACCTTTCAAAGGGGTGATTTATGTTCCTCCTCCTTAAATTGGGGTTGTCCGTAATGGTACCCTGAGATGGTTCTCTACAAGACCTAAAAATTGCAACCCTATATGCTAGAGGGTACCGAACAACAACCATGGTCTAGTAAGTCATTCATGGGGATACTACACCCTCATTAAAAAAGTGAAATTCATGTGGAAATAAATAGTGAAAAGGAAAACCATATATATAACCCAAAAAATAACCATGTCACAATTTAACAATCGAGAAACAAGATACTATAATCAACTGGATGACATGATATTATTATATAAGTTTTAATTTTATAGTATGTAACTGATAATAAGCTCACTACGTCCCCCGAAGAAGGTTCTGAATTATTTCTTGTTTGGTCCTCCATGTTCCATACCCAAACATCCACCTTTCCCCAGTACATTTCCATTATCAAGCCCATGAAATAATATAATCTATTTAGGTGCATGTCAAATAATTTGAATTGGGTGTGAGTACAGCTCATTAGTCCACCACCAACAATGTCTAAAACAATACTAGTCAAAAGATAGGTCATGCAGTTCTACAATGAAATAAGTACAATACAATAATAAATAGTTTATCACATTTCCATTTTTCTTATCTAACTATATTAACTATAGGGTTCCCAAGGATATCCAATCCCCAATACAATGATCATATCATATTGGTTCCCTAATCTTCCATAGGTAATAACACATATTAATACTTGCTTCTAGCTGAAGGTCCATGAATTCTAGGTTCTACGATATCTTAATACGTAATTAGAATCATGTAGGATTTTGGATAATCTCGTGTGGGCACATAACCCAATGTTACATTATATTCATTATACAATTTCAAATTTATCATCAACATCTCTGAAATAACCAATATAAAAAATTTAATTAAGATGACCATGTTACCCTGCATACCTCTTAATACAATGACCATGTGCTCAATCTCCTTATTCTTATGTATAATGAAGGAGTTACCATGAATACTTCACATTTTAATGACCATGTTCCCATTCTCCTACTCATAAGTATGATGAACATATTACCATTTTTACATCTTAATTTAGAATGACCATAAACCCATTCAAAAACCAATAATTAAATCATAAATTAATTATACTAATTATTTACCTAACCAATTAGAAAATTAGGTACATACCTCAAATCAATTAGTTAAGAAAACAATTAACTAAATACATAAATCCCATTAATCAATTAAGTAAATAATTAACGAACATAAAATCTCATATACCATAATTAATTTTCCAAAATTAATTTTCTCATTCAAAATATACACTCTTTATAATTAATCACATAATTATTTATCTACTGTATAATCTAAAAGAATATAATTAATTCAAATAAAAGTCTCAAATGTTCTAATTCGATATCTCATAATTAATTTCCCAATTATTCATCTCGATGAAAACCCCTATCACTTATACTAAATTTTCCCAAATTAATAATCTAATTGAGAAAACTGTAACCCTTGTGATAATTTCTTAAATTGACCACCTATTTCAACAACTTATCTATAAATAAATTGTTCATTATAATTAAACCAATTAAAAGAAATAAATTTCTCAAGGATGCTATAAATTATAAAATCCTTCATATACATATCATATCAATGACTATAGGAATAAGATTTAGTCCATCCACTAGAATTCATTAATCTACATTTACTCAATACAAATCTCTAAATTCTGTGCAGTAAAAATACGATGGAAAATGTTTTCGATCTAAACACCTAAACCCAAATCATGATTAAATGCCTAAATATCTGGTGAATCTAGATCTATATCAAAAATAATAGATTAAAATTTCATTAAATATGTTTAGATACGGGGTAAAAGAAAATATTTTCGATGTACAGATCATTGAAATATAGAATAAATAGTGCGAGAAACCTTGGAATCAAATTCACTTGTCTGGAGATGAGATGATCTTCAATAAAGGATATTTATTTTTAGGAAATATGATTATAAGGCCTTGGAATCCTTCTAATATTATTGGAGAACCCTTATTTACCCTTCAGAATGTGAAATCCCATGTTAGGGCGACATAAGAGGTGAAACGAGTCATTAATAGTATAAAATATGTGAGATCCACAATTTTAGGATCAGGTTGTCATCCCTCAGATGGTTTGGTCACACAGTTAGACAAACTGTACACTAACCGTGCATTAGCTAGTGCTTCAATGGGGCCCTTTGCGCAACCACCTCACATATCCTATGAAATAATGATTTAGCTGTGTTGAAGCTACTACCTCAATGACCATAGATCACACGAATTCTCATTGGAAGTCACTTGGTATATACAAAACAAGAGAAAACTATGAACATCCTCTTTTTCTCCAGAATTTTCATAGGAATCATCCAATCACACCACAAGCTATGACATGCATCATGGTTACTTTTGTAAAAAATCACCTACAATTGTACCTAAGATAAATCCAAAAGGGTTGGGATCTTAGACAATAAAAAATTAATTAAATATTTTTTTGGACATTTAGGAACCAACGCTTCACATAATCAAAATATATACCAATTTTTGTGTGTCATGTATCAATAATTAATTTTAAAATGAATAATATATTGAATAAAAATTTTTACAATTATATCACTGATGTAGGATTCAATAGTTAACATGTTAAAAAATTTATTTAGTCTCCTAAAATAAGATCATTATTAAATCACCTATATAATGATATATTACATGAATAGATAAAATATAAAACTATAGATATAAATAGTATAATGAAAATTTAATAGTCGAAAATACAATGATAAAAAATTCATTCTGTAAAAGAATAATATATGTGTTACTTATATATATTAAAATTTTCCAAGAATATAAAAAATGGATTATAAAAACATATATTAAATATAATACCGAATTATGGAACGGTGATAATAATTAAACATCAAATAAAAAATATGTAGTGGGATGTACAAATATAAATTTGAAAATAAATCCCTTTTTAAAATATTGTAGATATAATCCTTGAAACCCGAATCGTTAAAAGACTTATAAATTGTAATTTTGAAAATTTTAAATTGAATCATGCAAATAAATAAAGATTATACGCATATGCGTTTAATAATAAGTACATAAATTCACGTGGAATGGTATAATTTTTAAATGGATTATAATGACCCATAATATAGAATGTGAATAAATTTTTTCTACAACATGTTTTTTATAAAGTATGAATCAATGAAATAAAATTATAATGGTGTTATAATAAATTTTTAGGGATCTATAAAATTATTGAGAAATTGGTGGTAGACTAAAACAAACATACATGTGTATAATCATGGGAGAGTTTTTTGTAACCCATCATGAAGAAAATAAATTCTCTTAAACAATAATTGCATTTATAATATTTTATTCTAAACCACATAAAAGCGAGAACATAGAATAAATAATAAAATAGCATGAATATTTGGAGATTAATGTTATGATATTTCTAATAATTAGTATATTAAACACAAAAAATAAGATTTTTCCATGATTTTATACATATCTCAATGAAAGAATGATTTAGATGAGAAACCAACATAATAAGTTATAGGTTGGTAGAAAAGTCACTAAAAATAAATGATATAATAATAAAAAATATCAATGCATTTTAAAGAATAGTCATATGTATTAATTTTTATATTAGTCAAACACATTCATTTATTTCATATTTATTGTATATATTTTGTTTATTTTGATCAATAATGTTATAGGATTTTTCTATTATATAACTACTCTGGAAGAACACTTTATCTTGTTATTTTATAATAATAATTTCATAATCACGAAAACATAACATGTAATGGATCATATATTCCATATTAATATATAAATTCTTGGTATTCTTCATTTAATTTTTTTCTATGGGTATTAACGATGAAACTCGTATAATGATGGTTTTTTATTGTAACTAAATAGAAATTATGAATCCAAATTATGAAGAAAATATTAACATTATCAACATATAAATTGTTATTTAAATATAAAAATTTTATTTATCTATTAAATTTCACATTATAACCATCATTCTATGGCAGTTTTTAGAAATGAAATACTTATCCAATGAGTAAGTACAATCTACACATAAGATGTGTTGATTTTTTGTTTCTAATTGATGAGTGGGAGGTAGATATTGATATATAATTATAATTATAGAACATTATTATATTATTTCTAATTTCTAAATTTTCTAATTATTAATGTAGTATATTTTTTATTTTTATAAGAGGAAATTATTGGAAATGATCGGTTAAGAACATTACCACATTGTTTGGACATATTATCTTATAATAAACACAATCATGCCATAGGTTGATGTCATTTTGTTACTATTACATTTATATAATAACAAATAGTACTTGGGAGATGATTTTTTTTGAATCTGTTCAATATTAATGGCTTATGGTGTGAGGAGGTTGGTGTTAGGGAAGGGGTGTATTATAAGTTAGCGATATGTTTCTTGTAAATATTTATTTTTAAATATTAAAAGTTGAGTCATAATAATGTAATGTAGATAAAAATAAATAATTGTAACACCCCGAGATTTTATGAAAAATATTCTTTTTAATTTCACTAATGTCTTGTATTGTACACTACACCAAAAGGAGCTTGCACAACACGCATCCTTGACTTGCCTTGCATTACACGCAATCGCAACCTTCCTCGATAGCGTGTGTGCTACGCAATACTGAGTTTCACGAAACAATGATATGCTATAAAATATTATTAAAACTAGCCGTTATGAATAGTAATAACCACTTTTTGAAATTTTGTAAATTTTATTTTTCAAAATTGAATTCATTTTTAGATTAGGAGTATCGAATTTAGCCTACGGTGAAATTTTGGTACTTTTCGGATAACTTTCATATTCTGATGAATAGTGAAAATTTCTAAATTATAATTAAAAACAACTTTTTTAATCGAAATAATTAATAGTGATAAATTATTAATTTGAGTGGTTTTAAATTATATGTAGAATATATTTTTACAATTTAATACAATGTTGGTCATTGGATGTAATTTCAAATTTAAACCAGACATAAACAAGTGTCAATCTTTTGATAGATATTGTTTCTTAAAAACACGCTATTTGTTTTAACAGCGGGATTTAATTATAAAATTAATTAATGCAACTTCTATGTTATGAATTTGGTAAAATAGAGTTCATTTTTGAATTCGGAATATGAAATATAGCTTAGGATGAAATTTTGGCATTGTTCTGAAAAACATCAATTTTTGATGAATAGTGAAACTACTAAGTGGTAGTTAAAAAACTGAATTTTTCATAAAACTTAATTTTACCGCTTCTGTGAATGGAATTTCAAAAATCCGAGAGACACGGTTGATGTCAGTAAGTAAAATGTGGTTCAATGAGATGAAAATAATTTTTGGTGAATAGTAACTTTTTACTTTTATTTACCACGGTTAAAAGTAAATAGGGTAATTAAGGGTAAGAATGATATTAATATTACCCTAACACATGTCCTAATTCTATTGGACAAGTGTATCTCGACCAAAAACAACCTTAAGTGTAAACTATTATCATTTAGGCCCACTTGGATTAGATTAGGACATTTATTATTATTTAATTCAAAGAAGAGTTAAAAGAGTTAAAATCAAAGTATATTTACTAAAACATTTTTAATATAGGGTTCTACATAAGATAAATTCGATTGTAAATATTAATTAAAAAGCTAAAAAGTTTTCATACATGATGGTATTTTATTTATAATTTTTAGACATTAAATAATTTAATTTATTTATGACACAATTATGATTCAGTAATTATCTTATTTATGAAATATTGACATGATTGATGTTATAAACACCAAAATAAATGTAATTTGAGACTTTTTATGAATTCCAATAATTTTATAGGTTACTATGATATATTAGTGTTTATTTAATAAACTTGGTTTGAACATATAATTCAGTTATGACTTTCACAAAAATCATATATCAAATAGTGTCGAAATTGACACAAAATAGTTTTTTAATCAAATATTATATTATTAATTGTTATTTTATTCCTAAAAATCTAAGGTTCGGCCAAATGACATAGATAAGGATATATGTATTAGTAATAAACAATTTGGGGTTCGTTTGGCATGTTATAGTAAGTGTATTAACCATATAGTGAAAGAAAACAAAAAGACACGGTAAAAGTTAAATTATTTAACTTAGAGTTAAATCTAATTGATAAGGTTAAAATAATATCCTAAACTTGTCTAAATCTTATTGGTTGATATGATTTCGACCCATCCCCACTTTAGCTTCGAAATAAGACCCTTTGGAACCATTATAAACCGATTTTGACTTTAATATAAAATAATATTTTGAGATATTCCTAAGGTGCCCCTCTCCTCCCTTATAAAAGGGCACCTCCTCCCCCTCCTCCTCACACCAATTTGAGCACTCAAGCTCGGAAAACCCCTGCCATTTTATCCTCTCCACTTCCCTAGAATAATCCTAGAGGTCCTGGTCTTCTTCAAAGACCAATATTAGTTCCCTAAGTGGAGGATTCAAAAAAGCGTTCCAAAGAAGAGGTAATATCCATTACCGATCTTTTCAATTTCTTTCTTCTTCAACTTCTCCTTATTTTGTTGTTTCATGATAAAGTAATAACATCAGTATTTCTTATATACTGATATGTTATTATAAATATGAAACAACTCTAATTAACCTTCTATCCATCCTACGGAAAAAGGAAATCACCGCGCGTGCGTACGTACGGAATACCGTCTCCACGCCGTGGTGTAATCTATTTTCTGCCACCACCTTAATTGGATGAGTATAAAGGTGTAATGAGTAACTATATATGATTATTGTAAAGTGATATTGATACTGAAATAGTATACATACACTTCAACACAATTCCACGACCATGGGAACGATATCATCGCTCGTGCGTACGTACGGACTACCGTCTCCACGACGCGATGAGATTCATTCTCAATGATTAACCATTCATGAATGATTATAAAGTATATATAATAAGTACTAATGAAATATATGACCTAATAATGATACTATAATTATTTATATTTATATGTATGTCATCTACTTACTTCCATTCATGACAATAAGGAAATGAAAACAGCGTTCATGCGTACGTACGGACTACCGTCTCCATGAACGGTGTGTTTCATTTCATTTATCTATCTATTATATATATATATATACTGAATATATATGATATATAAATCATATTTTATATTCTGGAAGTAAGTAAATCATGATATAAGTAATAATAATGTCAATAACAACAAGTCAAAACACCTACGATAAATGAAACGATTTTACCCAAAACGCTTCTTTAACATGGAATTTACAAAAGAACGGGTAATATAATGTCATAAGTCAACCATATATGATATCATAACAATGAATATGATTCTGGAATAAGAAAATAACATGATTTAAATCATTATACAGGAGGTTCGGACACGTACAAAGCAAATCAGACCTAAGGTAAGGGAAATATCACAATCTCATTTTTATCCGAGATTGTTTATTCGTATGTATTTACTGGGGTGTATTTTATCATCCACATCCATATTTCATCAATATGTAATATTATTTCCATCCACCTAGAATTCTTTAAATCCAATTTTACCCTTTGGTGAGTTTTTAGTAAAAGATATGAAAGGAATCTTTTTTCGTTTTTCGTACGAGGTACTTTTTGACTTTTTCGACAAAAGTACAAAGAATGTGTTTTTTAACTTATACGGCACAAACGGATTTTTACTGTTTTATAAAGCCTTATTTTCATGAAGATTCCTCTAAAAGATTTCATGACTATTTTCAATAAAATCTCTTTCTTTTAAAATTGCATGATGTTTTGTGAAAAGAAATTGATTTTGAAGAAGAAATGATATTTTCCTCAAGAATTCAATTCAAGTGTATTATCAAAATTATTTTCCATCTAAGATAATAAAGGGTTCTGTTTCTATCCATATTTTTACATTGATTTGACTATGTTTTGATGGAATTATGTTTATGAATTCCTTTATCTTATATGAATGGTTTTATGATGTCATGTTGTTTAAGAATCCCATTTTTATTACGTGGGTTACACTATGATGTATGGTTTATGATTATGTGGCACAAATAAGAAAAGATTCATTATAAGATGGGTGGGACATATATCTCCCTCCAATGCATTGGGTAAAGATTTTATATCTCATGAGATAGACAGGGCTGGAACGGTAGGTTATACCGGTTCAGTGAAACAGGACTGAAACGAGGGTTACTCGATTCAGAAAGGGACTTTGTCCACTAAGATAGTCTTGGAAATTAGTCTTGACTAACAAGAAATGATTCTCTATGATTATATGTGATTGCCACAAAGTTTCATGTTTTAAGTTATGATTATTGTGATTACATTTCACTTCCATGATTTACCCCATGTTATGAAATTATGATCTCTTTTACAGGTTAAGATTTCCAAAAGTTATGTGCTTATGTATATGATGTGATTGATATTTCTTTTGTTTACCCTTACTGAGCATTTGAGCTCACCCTTTTATGTTTTCTTTTCCCCAGGATATAAAGAAAGGTTTTAGGTAAAAAAAAGAAGGAAGATCTTAATGGGAGATTTTGAAGATCTTTCACCACGATTAGAAGATTATATTCCTAGTTTCCAAAGACACTAAACTATTACGATCCTTGTGTGTGTGTTTTTTTGTTATGTACTAAGTATTCCGCAAAAGTAATGTAATGTCCATGTACGTCAGGCTTCGGGTCTCTACAGTTGGTATCAGAGGAAAGGTTTAGTCAACCTTTGGAAACTAGGATGCAAAAACGTTAGTGAGATCCCTAGAGATATTTCTATGGTATGTCTAGGGATGTCCCTAAGGTTAAGTATACATATAGGTTATAGTACTAGAATTACGCTAACGATCATAGAATTAAACCTAAGATGTTAGATATTGAAGGTACTCCCCCTTTATTATGTTGTTTTCCCTAGCATGATTTTTGCCTCTCACACTATTCTTTTTGGGTTTTAGACGATGGATGGAACCCGAAGGAACCGTGTTGATCAATGCAATGGAAAATGCAATGATTGCCCTCCTGAACAAACAAATGTTATGGGAGATGGAGTGCAAAATCTTATTGCTATACTTACACAAGATATGAATCATTCTGGACTTCCAAATGAGCAGAGGAGGGAACAATATTCTATTGAGTCCTTCATGAGGCAACTTCCACCTTCTTTCAGTGGGTCTTCTGATCCACTTGTTGCTGAACAATGGATCAGTACCACTGAAAAGATATTTTCAGTTCTTCAATGTTCTGAGCATGATAAAGTCATCTTAGCAGTATATCGTTTGGAAGGTGAAGCTGATCAATGGTGGAATCTTATCAAGAATACAAGGCAAAGAGATGAAATTGAGTCCATGGAATGGGACGAGTTCAAGAACTTATTTTTCAATAAGTACTTCCCTCGTATTCTTCGAACAAAGATGGAGAAAGAGTTTCTTGAACTAAAGCTAAAGGATGATGAATCTGTTGGTATATACGAAGCGAATTTTACAAGACTTGCAAGGTATGCATCTGGCATTATCATCCAACCTGAAAGTAAAGTTGATCGATTTTTCAGTGGCTTAAAACCAAGTCTTCGAAGGGCATTAGCTATAAGAGACTTCAGTAGCTATGAAGAAATTGTGTGTTGTGCTATCAAGGTAGAAATGGAAGTTGGTATTACATATCCATCTCATGGTTTTGAAAAGAGACGAAAGATGGAGTTCAAGGAGAAATCTCAGAATAATGGTGAAAAGAAGATGAATGTTTCCTTATGCACAAAGTGTGGAAAGAAGCATGGTGGAGATTGTCTAAAAGGGACTAGAAAATATTTTATGTGTGGAAAAGAAGGTCATCGAGCAGCTGAGTGTCGAAGTAATGGAAAAAGGGTTTCTAATGATGTGAATAAAGCAAACACTGCAGAGAACGCACCACCAACACTTCAATTCTTCAAGTGCAAGGAAATGGGGCATTATGCTAATAAATGCCCTAATCCAAGGGTTAGTGATGATCGACATGAGCAACCGCTTAAGGCAAAGGACAAAGGGAAGTCACATGCGATCACCATTGGAAATGTTGAATATGATAACGATGTGGTGGAATGATTAAGTGTTTATGTAATGGGATTCCAAAATAATGTTGTATCATAAAGTATTGGAATATTTATGTATTGGTCTAATGTGGTATTCAAAGTGATTGAGATATTTTTGGAAATAAGATGATATGTGCATAATGAAGGGAAAATGAGAAAACGAAATGTTTAACAGTATTCATGAGCTCATGATTGATATAAGGACTAAGTGATATCATGGTTTGAGTATATAGAATTTTTGGATTTTGGTATGTGGAAAGAGTTAACTTTTAACTGCATTCATGTTTTCACTAAGGTTCAATGGGTATTCAAGAGAATACGTGATTAAGGCCTTTGAATGTTTGGAATGTGACCAAGAAGACATATCTTATGATATATGGGGATCAACGACAGTATTAACTCTCTGGTAATCGTTTTCACTATATTATGAGAGTGGACTGCAGTATTATGGATAAGCCTAAAGATTGGAATGGATTATGTTGGACATAAGTTAGTATTGTTTAAGGATAGAAGTTTTCTCGATATTATTAATGGGATGTTATAGCAATATAGTTTTAGAAAAAGGACAACCTGTTGGACGGGCGACAACCCATCGCGTTGGACAAGGCTGTGGAAATCGAACCCACAACCAAAGTGCGACTGGCCTTTATCGCCTACCACTGGCCTACAGGAAGTCCCTGTTTATTAGAAACTAGTTTTATTATATTAAGCAGTATGATATATGAAGTATAAAGTCCATTTTAGGAACCATATATGATTAATCTCACTATAGATCGACTTATGTATATATTTTTTGCTAACCATTTGTTTGAGACAGATGGAATGACCTGTCATTCTATCACATGATCTGCTAACACTTCACGAATAACAAATTCAACTTCATTTATTTAAGAGATGAAGTGGAAATTGTTAAAGGCACGAACAACAGTGAGATTGTACCAAAATAAAGTAAGTATTTATTTTAATTATTTAACTTTAGGGAAACGATATTGAAAACCAAAAATGTTGTCCTAGTGATCTTATATCTGATGAATCAGATGGTACCATAGATCGTCACAAATTTATGGCTTTGTGATTGCTGGCTTTTCCATAGCCATGTTCTCTACCACTCTCCATCAGAACATGATGGTTAGATTTCTCTTCCATATCCATATTTTCACCTATGTGGAAACCTAGTGATTAGTTTATTTGGGTAACCATTAAGTTTCATACTTTTGTTTTAAAATATTGGTTTTGGTATTCCTTTTTATGATGTGGGTTTCTATTAAATAAACTTTCTAATAGTAAACTATTTATAACCCCAACGAATTTCGAGGGCGAAATTCATTTTAAGGGGGGTAGAATATAACACCCCGAGATTTTATGAAAAATATTCTTTTTAATTTCACTAATGTCTTGTGTTGTATGCTACACCAAAAGGAGCTTTCACAACACGCATCCTTGACTTGCCTTTCATTACACGCAATCACAACCTTCCTCGATAGCATGTGTGGTACGCAATACTGAGTTTCACGAAACAACGATATGCTTTAAAATATTATTAAAACTAGCCGTTATGAATAGTAATAACCACTTTTTGAAATTTTGTAAATTTTATTTTTCAAAATGGAATTCATTTTTAGATTCGGAGTATCGAATTTAGCCTAAGGTGAAATTTTGGTACTTTTCGAATAACTTTCATATTCTGATGAATAGTGAAAATTTCTAAATTATAATTAAAAACAACTTTTTTAATCGAAATAATTAATAGTGATAAATTATTAATTTCAGTGATTTTAAAGTATATTTAGAATATAGTTTTACAATTTAATACAATGTTGGTCATTGGATGTAATTTCACATTTAAACCAGACATAAACAAGTGTCAATCTTTTGATAGATATTGTTTCTTAAAAACACGCTATTTGTTTTAACAACGGGATTTAATTATAAAATTAATTAATGCAACTTCTATGTTATGAATTTGGTAAAATAGACTTCATTTTTGAATTCAGAATATGAAATATAGCTTAGGATGAAATTTTGGCATTGTTCTGAAAAACATCAATTTTTGATGAATAGTGAAACTACTAAGTGGTAGTTAAAAAACTGAATTTTTCATAAAACTTAATTTTACCGCTTCTGTGAATGGAATTTCAAAAATCTGAGAGACACGGTTGATGTTAGTAAGTAAAATGTGGTTCAATGAGATGAAAATATTTTTTGGTGAATAGTAACTTTTTACTTTTATTTACCACGGTTAAAAGTAAATAGGGTAATTAAGGGTAAGAATGATATTAATATTACCCTAACAAATGTCCAAATTCTATTGGACAAGTGTATATCGACCAAAAACAACCTTAAGTGTAAACTATTATCATTTAGGCCCACTTGGATTAGATTAGGACATTTATTATTATTTAATTCAAAGAAGAGTTAAAAGAGTTAAAATCAAAGTATATTTACTAAAACATTTTTAATATAGGGTTCTACATAAGATAAATTAGATTTTAAATATTAATTAGAAAGCTAAAAAGATTTCCTACATGATGGTATTTTATTTATAATTTTTAGACATTAAATAATTTAATTTATGTATGGCACAATTATGATTCAGTAATTATCTTATTTATGAAATATTGACATGATTGATGTTATAAACACCAAAATAAATGTAATTTGAGACTTTTTATGAATTCCAATAATTTTCTATGTTACTATAATAGATTAGTGTTGATTTAATAAACTTGGTTCGAACATATAATTCTGTTATGACTTTCACAAAAATCATATATCAAATAGTGTCAAAATTGACACAAAATAGTTTTTAAATCAAATATTATATTATTAATTGTTATTTTTTTCCTAAAAATCTAAGGTTCGGCCAAATGACTTAGATAAGGATATATGTATTAGTAATAAACAATTTGGGGTTCGTTTTTCATGTTATAGTAAGTGTATTAACCATATAGTGAAAGAAAACAAAAAGACACGGTAAAAGTTAAATTATTTAACTTAGAGTTAAATCTAATTGATAAGGTTAAAAAAATATCCTAAACTTGTCTAAATCTTATTGGTTGATAGGGTTTCGACCCATCCCCACTTTAGCTTCGAAATAAGACCCTTTGGAACCATTATAAACCGAATTTGACTTTAATATAAAATAATATTTTGAGATATTCCTAAGGTGCCCCTCTCCTCCCTTATAAAAGGGCACCTCCTCCCCCTCCTCCTCACACCAATTTGAGCACTCAAGCTCGGCCAACCCCTTCCATTTTATCCTCTCCACTTCCCTAGAATAATCCTAGAGGTCCAGGTCTTCTTAAAAGACCAATATTAGTTCCCTAAGTGGAGGATTCAAAGAAGCGTTCCAAAGAAGAGGTAATATCCATTACCGATCTTTTCAATTTCTTTCTTCTTCAACTTCTCCTTCTTTTGTTGTTTCATGATAAAGTAATAACATCAGTATTTATTATATACTGATATGTTATTATAAATATGAAACAACTCTAATTAACCTTCTATCCATCCTACGGAAAAAGGAAATCACCGCGCGTGCGTACGTACGGAATACCGTCTCCACGCCGTGGTGTAATCTATTTTATGCCACCACCTTAATTGGATGGGTATAAAGGTGTAATGAGTAACTATGTATGATTATTGTAAAGTGATATTGATACTGAAATAGTATACATACACTTCAACACAATTCCACAACCATGGGAACAATATCATCGCTCGTGCGTACGTACGGACTACCGTCTCCACGACGTGATGAGATTCATTCTCAATGATTAACCATTCATGAATGATTATAAAGTATATATAATAAGTACTAATGAAATATATGACCTAATAATGATACTGGAATTATTTATATTTATATGTATGTCATCTACTTACTTCCATTCAAGACAATAAGGAAAGGAAAACAGCGTTCATGCGTACGTACGGACTACCGTCTCCATGAACGGTGTTTTTCATTTCATTTATCTATCTATTATATATATATATATACTGAATATATATGATATATAAATCATGTTTTATATTCTGGAAGTAAGTAAATCATGATATAAGTAATAATAATGTCAAGAACAAAAAGTCAAAACACCTACGATAAATGAAACGATTTTACCCAAAACGCTTCTTTAACATGGAATTTACAAAAGAACGGGTAATATAATGTCATAAGTGAACCATATATGATATAATAACAATGAATATGATTCTGGAATAAGTCAATAACATGATTTAAATCATTATACAGGAGGTTAGGACACGTACAAAGCAAATCGGACCTAAGGTAAGGGAAATATCACAATCTCATTTTTATCCGAGATTGTTTATTCGTAAGTATTTACTGGGTTGTATTTTATCATCCACATCCATGTTTCATCAATATGTAATATTAATTCCATCCACCTACAATTGTTTAAATCCAATTTTACCCTTTGGTGAGTTTTTAGTAAATGATATGAAAGGAATCTTTTTTCGTTTTTCGTACGAGGTACTTTTTGACTTTTTCGACAAAAGTACAAAGAATGTTTTTTTAACTTATACGGCACAAACGGATTTTTACTGTTTTATAAAGCCTTATTTTCATGAAGCTTCCTCTAAAAGATTTCATGACTATTTTCAATAAAATCTTTTTCTTTTAAAATTGCATGATGTTTTGTGAAAAGAAATTGATTTTGAAGAAGAAAGGATATTTTCCTCAAGAATTCAATTCAACTGTATTATCAAAATTATTTTCCATCTAAGATAATAAAGGGTTCTGTTTCTATCCATATTTTTACATTGATTTGACTATGTTGTGATGGAATTATGTTTATGAATTCCTTTATCTTATATGAATGGTTTTATGATGTCATGTTGTTTAAGAATCCTATTTTTATTACATGGGTTACACTATGATGTATGGTTTATGATTATGTGGCACACATAAGAAAGGATTCATTATAAGATGGGTGGGACCTATATCTCCCTCCAATGCATTGGGTAACGATTTTATATCTCATGAGATAGACAGGGCTGGAACGGTAGGTTATACCGGTTCAGTGAAACAGGACTGAAACGAGGGTTACTCGATTCAGAAAGGGACTTTGTCCACTAAGATAGTCTTGGCAATGAGTCTTGAATAACAAGAAATGATTCTCTATGATTATGTGTGAATGCCACAAAGTTTCATGTTTTAAGTTATGATTATTGTGATTACATTTCACTTCCATGATTTACCCCATGTTATGAAATTATGATCTCTTTTGCAGGTAAAGATTTCCAAAAGTTATGTGCTTATGTATATGATGTGATTGATATTTCTTTTGTTTACCCTTACTGAGCATTTGAGCTCACACTTTTATGTTTTCTTTTCCCCACGATATAAAGAAAGGTTTTAGGTAAAAAAAAGAAGGAAGATCTTTATGGTAGATTTTGAAGATCTTTCACCACGATTAGAAGATTATATTCCGAGTTTCCAAAGACACTAAACTATTACGATCCTTGTGTGTGTGTTTTTTTGTTATGTACTAAGTATTCCGAAAAAGTAATGTAATTTCCATGTACGTCAGGCTTCGGGTCTCTACAATAATAATGTTGGAGGGATACACATCCATCAATCAAGACCTCATCCTCACATTTTGATATTGTATTTTCTTCTTTTTCAGATAGTTTTTTAGTTATTACATTCATTTTTATTTTAATATGATATATTAATTTTTAACTCAATAATTAAATTTTATAAATTATAATGTAATTGAACTAAATTCCCCAATTAAATAATTTTACTAAAAATTTAAATTTATTTTTTCAAATTAATCTTCTAAAATATATGAAATAATTTTTTTTATCAAAATTTAAATCATATATAAATAATAATTAATTTAAATGTGTCCTTTAAAAAATTTATTAATGTCCCTTTATTTCATATTAACATATAATTTAATGTGTATCACTCTATTTGATATCATAAAAAAAATTTATATTCCTTTATCTATAATAAAAAACATAATTATGAAATAATATATAATATATATAGAAACATTATTCTTTGAAACCCCAATTGTTTTAACATTAAACGATTTTCTTTGTAGTCTCTTAAGATTGATTATTTTCTTAGTATAAATAAATATCATTTTATCAATTCAATATAATTAAATATAATATTTATTATTTTGTAAATAATGTTATTTAAAATTAAAAATATATTAAAAAATAAAAAATATAAAATATAAAAAATAATATAAAATTTTGAACCATTTTTATTTAATTTTAATCTCATCAATAATCCTACCAAAAAACCCCTGTCATGACCCCCTCCCACCAAATATGCCCCTCCTGAGCTGGCAACGGTGAAAGAGAGATAATGACCCCCGAGTCCCGCCTCCAGTAGGCCTGGGGTGGCGACTAGAACCAAGGGTATAAGTTTTCACAAATATGGGAGGCATTACCCTTTTTTTATTTATGATTGGGAAATAGGACAAGTCAACCACCAAAAATAAAAAAGAACATGTGTATAGAAATAACCCAAACCAATCCCACATGCATGATCAAATAGTTCTGAAAGAAGGTACAAGTACAAGATCGCTCAGAAGTACAATACCAACAGAAACAAGAGTACAAAAACTACAACAACTCCAACTGTCCCGACTAGTAGGGTCTCGCACAGCCGTGGTAGTCCTCCTGGAAAAATTAAAGTAAACATAGGGTGAGCATAAAAATATACTCAGTAGGGAAAACGAATGCTCTCGTGCACAAGTGGGGAGACATCCTAATGTCCCATGAGAACAACAAAAGAAACCTAGCAAGGAATTGAATCCACCCAACCTCACCGTCCACACTCACCAAAACACAATCACAATAGGTAGTAGTATATAAGAACAAGAGTATTGGGTAACCCACAGCATTTTCCCCCACTAGTTAGCTGCTCTTCCTACCGGCGAAGGTCCTGACGCTACCACACTCTTCCCGCCCGCACACATCTGGGCCTCACAACCACGTATCCCTCCTGTACACACCTGGGCCTCACAACCATGTATCCCGCCTGCACACACCGAGGAATCACAACCATGTATCCCGACCGCACGCAACTCTGCCTCACAACCACGTATCCCCCCCCCCCCCGCAAACACCTGGGCCTCATCCCAAAGGTTCTTAGTAAATAGTAAAACCTGACCGAAGATTCTTGGGCTAAACCACCCCAATCGGAACCTACCCGAAGAGTCTTGGGTGTAATATCACCTCAATCCATCAAAGCCTAGGGAAGAAGGAGCCGGAAAGAGCTAGTAAATAAGGGAAAAACACCCTCTCCCATGAAATGGGAGTGTTCGGAACTAAGTTCTCAACATGGGTGGGATGTGATAAAACACAGAGATACAGATATATATATATATATACCAAACACTCAGCCCAACCTATGGCTTCTAATCAGATAATTGAGCACGTGCATCAGCACTGCTACTATGAAGCATGCATACAACAAACAACCCCAACCCCATTTAGGTTTTCAGGTTTCAAAAGAATCAATTAATTAGTTCCTTAACTGCTGGGCAAATATCCACAACCATCCACATCAATAATTCATAAAACATATCGCTGCCATCTACAAATCAAGTTAGTAAAACACAAGCAGCACAACGAGTCCCTTCTTAACAAAAAACCGACCCATTGATTAACATTCCCATTCCATTACCATTCCCCACCATTTATTAAATTTATTTATTTTTTAAAACCCATAGTTCATTCATATTCAAGCCCAACACTGCAGCCCCACTGCCAACCACCATAACCACAACCACACCGTACATCATCACCACATAAATCCTATTTATCGCTACCCCACTATCCATCACCAACATAGCATTCACACCAACCCACAACCAAGCCATCCCCAGCCCCGCTGCTCACCTGATCCACTAAAACCCACAAAACACCCCCATCACATGCCACACATCCAAGCCGACACCCACATGTTCATTATTCCATTTTGTTCAACTGGGATGATCACACAAGGGTTTCAGATTTTAAATTATCCAACTTTACATGATTATCCATATTCCACATTCAATAATGTTCCATTCAAAAAAATAGTCTTGAATGATAGGGCGACATTTAATTGCACATGAAAAGTCCCCCAACGACCATGATTTTTAGTAGGCATAAGCCTATTCAATTCACAACATAATATCACAGGATATAAAAATAAAGTTACTGCATTCAAAACATCCCATCCCCATTATATTGGCCAGTTATTATCTTCATTAAACCGGTTCAAATGTGTTTCACATAAACAAGAGGAAACCCACCCCACATGATTCACAATTTAGAGAGACGAAGGTAAGATCCCTACCTCAATAGGTTCTGATCACAAAACTCTCCCAGATCAACTTTAGAAGACGTCTGTCGGCATCCGTCACTTCTGTCAAATCCCAACAAAACCTCCTCGGGTGGAAGTTGGAAAGGAAAGGCTGAAGGTATGACAAAGGATCCAAGCTCAGAAGTTCCACCTCGTCGTTATGATCCTATGGAAGATGATAGATCGTAAATCAGAGCTCAGACGAAGAAGTTGTGGAAGAAAAAGAGCCTTCAAGTCTCTTAGGAGACCTCTGCTCAGAGGAATGGGGAGGAGAGGGGTGAGTTGAAAAAGAGGAGGGGACCCCCTCCTTTTTTAGGCATGAAAAACAAATTTACACAGCGTGTACTTTATAGTACACGACGTGTACTCAGCCAATTCACACGGTCACCACGTAGCTTCCAACATGGCCTTCAACGCGGCACGCTGTCGTTGACTGGTCAACACACGATTTGAAGGTAACGCGTACGCGGGGAGGGACTACACGGCGTGTAATATTCTGTACACGGAGTGTACCCATTTATTTCACATGGTAAGGACATGACTCCAACACGAAACACATCCATTAACTGGTAAACACACGGTTTGAGGGTAACACATACGCAGGGAGGGACTACACAACGTGTAGTATGGGATACACAACGTGTAGCCATTTATTTCACACGGCTAGGACACAGCCTTCAACACGGGGTATACCCGGTGATGGGGTACGCGACGTGTACTCACACTACATGGCCTGTAGTTTCAAAATTATAAAATGTGTTCAAAAAGTCCATTTTACCCTCCAGAACACTTCAAGACCCTCTTTTCACAAAGGAATGGGCCGGAGAAGTCCGAGACATTACATCAGATACCTCTTAAATCATTCTCATCCACAAGAATTCAAAATCCAACTTATATGAACTAAACAAGATACCTCTTAGGGCCCTCGTTATAACAGGAACCCATCCAACAACCCTAATCATATGTATTAGGAATTCCTTCTATTATGTTGAGATATTACCCTCTTTAGGCAGCACTGAATCGCCTACACCGGTTTAATCACATCCTCATTAATGCATTTCAATTCTGAATTGGGTCTTCCCACTTTCATACATTTGTATTTTCAACCCGTACTGCCCCCAAAACCGCACAACCCAAACACTACTCGAACACGTGGGTTGGGGAAAAATCAATTTCCTATGTTGAGATATTATCCGCTTTAGGTAGCACTGACTCTCCTACATGGGTTCAATCGCATCCGCATTGATGCATCTCGATTAAGGATCAGGGTTTTCCTTTTTTCTCACACATTCGGACATGATACACAATTCCAAACGATAAGGAAACAAAAAGGTCTCATAACTGACAAGACAAGCATTCCATATGTCAAAGGTACAAAGTATAACATCAAAACAAAGCTCAGAAGAACAATGAAAACACAAGTCAAAATAACTCTGGGTACTGAGCGTGCATATAGGTCTCCCTCTCCCAAGTGCTCTCCTCGAGGCCGCCATGCCTCCACAAGAAATGAACCAAGGAGGTGTTTCGTCCACAGAGAACCTTATCTTTACAATCATCGATTCTGACTGTTCGTTCCTCGAAGGTCGCATCTTCTCAAATATCTAAATCACCCCAGTCGATAACGTGAGAGTCGTCGTGTATGTACTGGCGAACTTGGGGACGTGCAAGACTTCATGAACCTTCTCCAACTGAGGTGGCATGGACAGCTGATATGCCACATTGCCGACTCGCCTCAGCACCTCAAAAGGTCCGATGAACCTAGGGGAGAGATTACTCCCCTTCCCAAACCTCCTATGCCCCCATCGAGGGGAAACCTTCAAAAACACATGTTCTCCCACCTCGAACTCCAAGGGCCTCCTCCGACGATCAGCATAAGACTTCTGTCGGTCCTCAGCCGCCTTCATCCTCTCACGCACAAGATGGACTTTATCGGTGGTGCTCTATACTACCTCTGTCCCAAGAGCACCTGTCTCGCCAACCTCTGCCCAGTAAATGGGTGATGGAAATGGTCTTCCATAGAAAGCCTCAAACGGTTCCATGCCAATAGTACAATGGAAGCTGTTGTTGTATGAAAACTATACTAAAGGAAAGTGTCGTACCCATGATCCTATGAAATCCAGAACGCATGGTCGCAGCATGTCCTCCAATGTCTGGATAGTCCACTCTGTCTGCCTGTCGGTCTGGGGGTGGAAAGCAGTTCTAAGGCGTAGATGGGTGGAAAAAGAAAGTTGTCACCCCCTCAAGACTCGTGAGGTAAACTAAGTATCCTGGTCTGAGATGTTAGTCTTCGGAACTCCCTGAAAATGCACCACCTCATCAATGTTCCTCTGTGCTAAGGTACTCACTGGTCTTAACTCCTTAATTTCTCAGAAGTGATCTGATTTCGCCAGTCGATCCACCACAACCCAGATAACATCATAACCACCCTGAGCATTGAGTAGTCCTGTGATGAAGTCCATTGAGATGTCTTCCCACTTCCACTCGGGGAAATCTAAAGGATGCAACAAACCACTGGGAACATGGTGTTCATCCGTCACTTGCTGAACACTAGGCATTTATCCACAAATGTTTCCAGGACCCATTTCACCCCGGGCCACCAAAACTGTTCCCTCATGCCTTGGTACTTTTTTGAAACTACTGGATGTACCGCCAAGGTGGAGCTATGGAACTCACGGAGAACTCCCTCACATATCGTCTCCAGAACAAACAAACTTCCATGGAAAAGAATCTGATGTCGGCTATCCTATGACCATCCTTCTGGAGTGTTTCTCCGATTAACATGATCCCGCATCATTTCTGCCTCGGAGTCCCCCCACTAAGACTCTTCCACCTACTGCGACAAGGAGGACCACAACGTCATCTAAAACAAACAGCCTCTAACACCATCTACACTTGAATCCAAGTGCAAGGAATCCAACTCTCCCATCGATTTCCAAGCATCAGTGGATTCCTGAACCACTTCTTTATGCGACTTCATTCTCAGGGAATTAGCCACAACGTTGCCCTTACCTTCAGTGTAAATGATCTTAAAGTCATAGTCTTGGAGGAACTCGACCCATCCCTCCTTCTGAAAGTTCAGGTCACGTTGAGAGAAGATATAATGCAGACTCATGTGATCTGAGAAGACCACAAAGCACTCCCCAAAGAGGTAATGTTGCCACAACTTTAGTACAAAAACTACTGCTACAAGCTCCAGGTCATGGGTGGCATAGTTACGCTCATGAGGGCGCAACTGCCTAGACCCATAACAGATCACTCCTTTCTTCTGCATCCGTACGCACCCCAAACCAAGGCCAGAATCATCACAAAACACCTCATACAACAACACTTCCTATGGAAACCTGAGTACGAGAGCACTGACCAACTTCTCCTTCAGGTATTCGAAAGCTTTCTGGCACTGCTCTCTCCATAGGAACACCTAGTTCTTCCTAGTCAAAGTTGTCAATGGATCAGAAACTCGAGATAAGTCTGAAATGAACCTCTGATAGTAACCTACTAACCCTAGTAAACTACGAACTTCTGCCACGCTCTTGGGTGCTACCCAAGAAACAACTTCGTCCACCTTTGACGGGTCCACTGGCACTCCATGCCGAGACACCACGTGCCCAAGGATGTGTACTTCTTGCGTCAAGAACATACACTTCGACAATTTACCATTAAGATGGTGGTGTCAAAGGACTTCCATGACTGTCCTGAGAAGATCAACATGATCCTCCTCTGATCTTGAGTAGATCAGCATGTCATCGATAAACACAATGACGAACTGGTCCAGAAACTCCCAAAAGCCAAAGTTCATCAGTCCCATGAACACAGTCGGTGAATTCGTAACTCCAAACGGCATCAGTACAAAATCGAAATGCCAATACCTGCACCTGAAATCCGTCTTTGAAATGTCACTGTCCTTTAACCTTACCTGATGATATCTAGATCGTAGATCAATCTTAAAAAACCATCATGCTCCCCTCAGTTGGTTGAAGAGATCATCTATCCTTCAAAGGGGTAACAGTTCTTGACCGTTTCCAGATTCAACCTTCAGTAGTCTATACATAACCAGAGACCACCATCTTCCTTCTTCACTAACAAAATTGGAGCACCCCATGGTGACACACTGGGTTGAAAAAAACCTTACTTCATCAGATCATCAATCTGAATCTATAACACCGGCAGCTCCGAACGTGCCATTCGATAAGGGGCCATCGAAATCGGATGGGCACCAGGTCGTAAGTCCATCCTGAACTCAACGTCACGTGGGGGGGGGGGGGGGGTAGAGTCTCAACCTCCATGGGAAAAACATTGAGGAACACCCCAACAACCTCTGAGACATACATCATCTCTGCATCAGCTGGAACCACTGATAACCTGCATAACAAGAAGAAGAGAGGCTTCACATGCTGACTTCCCACCCTATAGCTCCTCTCGCCAACAAAAGATACACACTACCCATTCACGTTGGAGAACACAAATCTTCTTCAAAAGTAGTCGATAACAGCACTGACATAAAACAACTACTTGATGCCTACGATGACGTAGTATGGATACATCTGTAAGAAAAGAAGGTCCCCACTAGATCGATGTGGTCCCAACGTCAGCCCACATCCCCAGAAAACACAAGATACGTTGGTCTGGCCTCCAACTGGTGTACTCAGCACCAGTGGTATGGAAAGTGTCTCTACGTCTAGTCCCAAAGCATGGGCTAGACCAGGTGCAACAAAGGAGTGAAAAGCTCCCGAATTGAACAAAGCAGAAACGAGAGTGCTGAATAATCAAATCGTACCTCACACCACCTCTGGTCCTGCTGGAGCTTCCAACTCTGCTACATTCAACTGTCCACGCCTAGCGTCTCTTCCTCTCTGATGTCATCCACCTCCACGACCATGCCCTAGTCGAGGTCCCAGTGGAGCACCCTAAGGTCGGCCACCTCCAGCAAAGTCTGCCCTTGGAGGAGCATGGTCATGCTACTGCTGAAAGGGCCTGGCTCGCAACTGGGGCTGCTGAGGTGGGAATTGAACCTGCCCACCTCCACCCTACTGAGCTTGGGTCAGGCTCCGACTCTGAATGTTCCCGAAACCTCCACAAGAGAAACACTTCGGTCCTAGGATCATGGAAAAGGGTCGAGGACCAGAAGATCTGAACTGGAACAGTTGGGGCCCGCTCCCCACTGGCCTGAACCTGGAAGGTCCCGTAACAGGAGACCTGCTGCTGACTGCCTTTCCCTTCAACGAACCTGGATGAAACCCCTCACGTGGTACACCTCCCATTGAGTGAATCCTTTCTACAACCTCTGCCTTCTTCTTTACTTCCAAGTACGTCGGAAGGGTGAAGGGGGTGACAACATACTGAAGCCACGGACAAAGCGCCTCCTCCAAACGTCTCTCCCGAGACTCCTCATCCCGAAAGAGATCCGGATAAAAGTGTAGGAGATCCTTGAACATGATCCCCAACTTTCGTACTAACATACTCACCAGATGGAGGGAGAGCAACTCCTTCAGCTTCTCCTCCTTGATCATGGAAGAAAGGAATTCCTCTCGGAATTCCTTCTCAAAGTCAGCCCACAGAACCTCTGCCCTTATCCTCTCTCCGAGGTATAGCGTCCACCACTGTCGTGCCACACCTCTCAGCTGACTATCTTCTAGGGGAACCTAGTACTCCCTCGGAGCACGTGTCATGGTAAAAGATATACCTAGCTCCTCAATCCATCCTCTGTCTCCGTATCCGAAGTACTACCCTCATACTTCTTGAGGGTTTTCCACTGGAAATAAAGTAGAGTCTTCGTCCACTGGCTAACTTCCTCCTCTAGGTCAATCCTCAACTGATCGACCGCCTGAATATACTGGGCCTCGACCATCTGAGTAACCCTGGGATGACGTCCAGGTGCCATAGTTGTACGGTAAACAATGATCACTTATGCCCAAGTAGTAAGGAAATTGTCAAGGTTTTATTTTATCGCATTATTTCAATTTATTTCCCAGAACGCCCAAATCAAGTAAAACACAATCATGATGATGAATGTTCCTTCCCTAGGGTCTCTACACTACAATCAATTTAGTGTCACTTGGTCGTTCGGTAGGCTCAAAGTCCTTTCATCGGATCACGGGCGGCCCAAAAATCTCGTGCCCTAGCCGGTCTTCCCTAGCCTATGCAATGCACCAAGATTAACGAACACCGTTGCACTACCATCCCATGAAATCCTCACTGTGCCTAATCTCCAGACTCCAACCTATCGCTCAACCATCACCCATGATACCATTCTATCATGACCCCATCCCACTAAATATGCATCTTCTGAGCTGGAAATGGTGAAAGGGAGATAATGACCACCGATTCCTACCTCCAGTAGGCCCCGGGGGTGGCGACTAGCACCAAGGGTATGCGTTTTCACAAATATGGGAGGCATTACCCTTTTTATTATTTAAGATCAGGAAATAGGAAATGTCAACCAACAAAAAGAAAAATGAACAACTGTATAGAAATAACCCAAAACAATCTGACATGCATGATTAAATTGCTCTGAAACAAGGTACAAGTACAAGAAAGCTCAACAGTACAATATCAAAAGAAACAATAGTACAACAAATGAAAAAACTCCAACTGTCATGACTAGTAGGGTCCTGCACGACCCTGTTAGTCCTCCTGGAAACCTAAAAATAAACATAAGGTGAGCATACAAGTATAATTATTAGGGAAACCTAATTCTCTTGTGCACAAGTGGGGAGAAATCCTAATGTCTCGTGAGAACAATAGAAGAAACCTAGGAAGGAATTCTATCCACCCAACCTCACCAGCCAGACTCACTAAAACACAATCACAACAGGTAGTAGTATATAAAAACAAGAGTATTGGGTACCCCACACCATTTTCCCCCACTAGTTAGCTGCTCTTCCTAACAGCGAACGTCCTGACGCTACCACACTCTTCATGCCCGCACACACATGGGCCTCACAACCAGGTATCCCGCCCGCACACACCTGGACCTCACAACCACATATCCCCCCCGCACACACTTGGGCTTCACAACCACGTATCCCGCCCGCCCGCACCTAGGTCTCATCCCAAAGGTTCTTGGGAAATAGTAAAACTTGCCCGAAGAGTCTTGGACTAACCCCCCCCCCCCCCCAAACAGAACCTACCCGAAGAGTCTAGGGTGTAAGGTTGCCTCAAGCCATTAGAGCCATGGGAATAAGGAGAATGAAGGTGCTAGTAACTAAGGGGAAAACACTCTCTCCCATGAAATGGGAGTGTTCGACATAAGGTGCTCAACATGGGTGGGGTGCGATAAAACATAGAGATACAAATATAGTTATAGATATATATATACCAAATGCTCAGACCGACCTATGGCTTCTAATCATAGAACTGAGAACGTTCCTCGGCACTGCTACTACGAAGCATGCATTTAAAAAACAACCGCAACCCCATATAGGTTATCATGTTTCAACAGAATCATTTTATTAGTTCTTTAACTACTGGGAAACTATCCACAACCAACCACATCGATCATTAATAAAACATATCCCTGTCATCCACAAATCACGTTAAGAAAACATAAGCAACAGAACGAGTCCCTTCTTAACAAACAACCAACCCATTAATTAACATTACTGTTCCATTACCATTATCCACCATTTATTATCTTTATTTATTATTTAGAACCCATAGTTCGTTCACATTCAAACCCTACCCTGTAGCCCCGCTACCATCCACCATAACCACGACCACACCATACATCATCACACCTTTAATACCATTTATCACAGCCCCGCTGGCCATCACAAACATAGAATTCACACCAACCCACAACCAAGCTAACCGCAGCCCCGCTGCTCACCCAATCTACAACAACCCACAAAACACCCCCATCACATTCCACACATCCAAGACAACACCCACATGTTCATTTTTCCATTTTGTTCAACCTGGGTGGTCACACAAGGTTTTCATATTTTAAATCAGCCAATATTATGTGATTATCCAAATTCCACATTCAATAAAGTTCCATTCACAAAAACGGTCTAGAAAGATAGGGAATAATTTAATTTCACAAGAAAAGTCCCCCAACAACCATGATTTTCAGTAGGCATAAGCCTATTCAATTCACAACATAATATCACAGGGTATAAAAATAAAGTAACTGCATTCACAACTTCCCATCCCTGTTATATAGGCCATTTATTATCTTTATTAAACCGGTTAAAATGTGTTTCACGTAAATAAGAGGAACCCCACCCCGCATGATGCACAATTTAGAGAGACGATGGTGAGATGTATACCTCAATAGGTTCTAATCACAATGCTCCCCCGGATCAACTTTAGAAGACGTCCTTCGGCGTCCGTCACTTTTGTCAAATCCCGGAAAAACCTCCTCGTGTGGATCTTAGAATGGAAAGGCCAAAGGAATGACAATTGATCCATGATCAGAAGTTCTGCCTCGTTTTTACGATCCTGTGGCTGCTGACGGATGGTAAATCAGAGCTCGAACGAAGAAGTTATGGAAGAAAAAGAGCCTTCGAGTCTATTAGGAGAGCTCTGCTTAGAGGAATGGGGAGGAGAGGGGTGAGATGAAAAGGAGGAGGGGACCCATCCTTTTATAGTCGTGAAAAACAAAAGTACCCAGTGTGTGCTTTATGGTACACAGTGTGTACTCGACCATTTCACACGGTCACCACGCGGCTTCCAAGACAGCCTTCAACGCGACATGCGACCGTTGACTGGTCAACACACGGTTTGAAGGTAACACATACGCGGGGAGGGACTACATGGCGTGTATTATTGAGTACATTGAATGTACCCATTTATTTCACACATCAAGGACACGACTCTAACATGGCACACGTCTATTGTCTAGTCAACACACGGTTTGAGGGTAACGCGTACGCGGGGAGGGACTGCACGGCATGTAGTATGGGGTACGCGGCGTGTACCCATTTATTTCACACTGCAAGGACACGACCTACAACACAGGGTATACCCGGTGATGGGGTACATGATGTGTACTGACACTACATGACGTGTACTCACACTACACAACGTGTAGTTTCCAAATTCTGAAAAGTGTGGGAAAAGTCTATTTTACCCTCTAGAACACTTCAAGCCCATCTTTTGACAAAGGAATGGGCCGGAGAGGTCTGGACCATTACAACCCCATTAGCATTCAAATGAAATATATATGGTTTAGGTAATTAATGATTTTAGTCATTTTTGGGTGATTTAGTATTTATGGTTATCATAGTGATTTTCATGAGTTTAAACTTCTCCCTAATTTTAGTTCCCTCAATATATTATTTTTATGGTTCATTTTTTGATTAGTATGAGGGAAAATATATTTATGATATAAAATTTTTATGGCAAAAAAAATAATCTTAATAAGGATGTCAAATATTAGTTGATTCCATTACTAATTCATACTAAATAAAATATTAGTTAAAATACATTTAATTTTAGAATTTTAAATAATGGTGATATTATAATGATAATATTTAATGATTTTATATTTTTAATAAATTTTAGATTCTTTTAATTCATTTTAAAACAATAAATAATTCATTGATCACACAATTTTAATAAAAAATTGTAATTAAATATTTGGCTATAAAATTCAACCACATAATATAATTTAATCCTATTAAAATTTTATTTACCCAGATATAAACATGTTAGTATAATTTTCTCTCATCACATAATAAGGTTAAGACATTGCTTCATTAAATTTCTGATTTAAGAAATATAAACTTGATTGTGTGAGTGTTCTTGTTTCACAAAACTATATCTATCTAAATTAAGATCACCATTAGTTATTCTAAAAAACATATAGAATACTACAATTTTGAAAATTCATTCCTAAGTAGATTTGTTGGATAAACTATGTATATACTCCAAAATGATACATGGAATAATGAGCCAGGAATTTAAGACATGGATATTACATCTTTTTGAATGAATATTCATTACAATAAATATAATTCTTATATAAAATAATACATTAGTTACTTTTTTTATATAGAACACATTGTTCTTGATTGGTTAATGATTATAAACCCAAAAAAAATTTACCCATTTTTTACAAATACTTAACACATTTTAAAAAAAATTAAGAGTGGAATCATATGAAAGGGTGAGCTTAGATACACCATAAGTGAATACATGGAAGATAAATAAGTATAACAAGGGAATATTGGTATGAAAACCTGAGAATAAAATTTGAAGATAAAAATTATAACAATATAAATCATATATATTAGTCATGTAATATTGATTGGTAATTCATAATACATGAATCATAATGTAATCAATGAACATAATCTATTAGATCATAACAAAGAAATAATACTTGAAATTGTTGAATAAAATAAACATTTTTTCTTCATGAACATGTAGAAATAAAAATACATTAAATAATTAAATTATGGAAATGAAAATAAAGACCCTGAAAAAACATATTTACATGAAAACTAAGTCCACATGTAAAATATAGATATCAAAACTGGTCTGTGCATTGAATTATGATCATGAAATTAGGTTCACAAAAAACATATAAACCTCCGGAGTTATCGATCATTACCCATTATATTAGAGATTGATATAGGTCCCACTTATCACATTATTAAAACCATATAAATTTGTTCCCCATGAACATAAATAATTCATCATATCAGTACCCATGGGAAAAATGTGGATCATAAACCTCATTAATCACAATATAACCCATTGAAATAAAATTGGTTACATAAATATCATTCCATCCAAATAATAAAACATTATTTGTTTAAATAATAAATATATAGTTTAGTATTATTCCTGGTAAAACATAACATACATTTAATAATTTTATCAAAGATTAAAAACAATTTCTAGATATTACATGAAAATAATTCTATATAAAAATAACATTTATTCTTTGAAAACATTTTCATTTCACAAAATGCCTCAAAATTTTAAAATTAATGTTTTTCTTAAAGGAATCTTGTAAGATTATCAAGTAATATTCATGGAATTATTTCATCGTGGAGGTAGAGAAATTCCATTCATTCCATGTAAGTTAAAAAATAGTCCTTCTATATATTTTTACTTAATAAAGTCATAAAGAACCTTGTTTGTAAAATGAAAACCATTATTTTCGAACCATGTCATATAAAGTATAACATGGCAAAAAATAATATTAAAAATTCATAGGAAAATATTAAGACCATTTATTGAAAAAATTTAAGAATTTATAGGCATAGATGATTATTAAACCCTTATTTATATTTAAAATGATATAGTTTCAAATGTTGATGAAATTATATAATAAACACTTAGAACAATATGAATAGAAAAATCATATACCCCATAAATAAAATAACATTAGATGGATAATAAAATTAAATAATATTAAAAATATGACACATAAAATACATTAATGGGTTTTATATACACCACACATAATATATGAGTAGTTTATAAGGCATGTGTCTCACAGAAATAAAAGTTCCACAAAAATACCTTAACATATACCATGACTATATTTATTCTAGTAAAGACTATTATATAATAAATATAAATTTATTATAATTATATTTTATTGGTCTGTTCATATATATATATTACCATATATTATATTATTGTGATAATAAATTAACATTTTTTTTAAGAATTTCATATTTATGTTG
The DNA here is from genome assembly GCA_963277665.1 of Viscum album. Lineage (NCBI taxonomy): Eukaryota > Viridiplantae > Streptophyta > Magnoliopsida > Santalales > Viscaceae > Viscum > Viscum album. The sequence continues at coordinate 1,554,709,769 of OY728131.1, forward strand.
TGTGTCGTGTAATAAATGATTTTTTTCTCATACATGATTGGTCATGTCCTTTTTTATCCTCAAAATTAGATCATGATTTCATTGTATAAATAATGATAATAATAATATAAATATCATTTATAATAATTATGTAATAATTTATGGTTATCAATAATTGATAGAAATTGTAAATGAAATGCACCATTCAAGGAGAGAGCATGACATACATACGCATTAACAATGATTGCATTTTATATCACTCTGAATGAAATACATTAAATGAAATATATATATATATATAATATGATTCTAGTATAATTATTGATTAATATAATCATATTATTTCACAGAAACCCATAATTAATACATTTCATGTATCTCGAGAATGAATCACCTTACTTTGTAGATGGGATAGTCCACAAAGGATGATTGAGTATTTACACAACATGTAATGAATGAAATTATGTTTCATATAATAATAAAATAAGAATACAGACCTCAATAACATTATATATAATATTAAAATATATTATCCAAAATAGTTTCCTACAATGATATGTGGTAATAGAGATAAGAATAACATCATTTCGGTAATCTATTAATCTCCATACATAAGAAAGATAAGTTTGTTACCCATCAGATAGATGTTTTTCTGTGTATGATTAACAATTAGAATAAAACAATGTATATTAAAATAATGTTTTTTTATTTAATAATAATAATTTATACAGTTCATGGGATAAATGAATATGAAGACACTTTTTGAGTAATATTTCCTCTTTTTGGGTATCTCATTTTTACCTCATCAGAATGAATTATCTGGTTAGATTAATGCCAAAAATAAAGATATTATAACTAATGTATGGATATTTGAACGATATTTGTATAGATTATTTATGATAAAAATATGTTATTATGTGTGTAGTGATTTGAAGAAGATTTTGATTTTATAAGGGAACAAAGGGACTATTTTGGAATCTGTCAAAATATTAATTTATAATAATTTCATTGTCTATAAAAATAACATAAAAAAAATTCAATCTAATATAATATATTAACTATTTTAGTATCATAATTAAGTATATTTTAGACATGTTTTAGTGTTATTTAAAAAACTTTCATCTTTATTAACCCTTAGTTAAGCCATTTTTATTGTATTTAGGGTATAAAATTTTTTCAATATTTAGAGGGTGAAATTTTTAAATTTAAATTGTATATGGGAACATAAATTGAAAATTAATGATATTAAAGACATTATAAGTTTCTATGGTCTTTATTTAATATTTTTAGAATTTTTATATAATTTGATGAATTATTTTATTAATAAAATATCATAAGAGTCAATTTGGAAATAATTCATAACACTAACTTTAATTAAATTATGACAGAAATATAAAATAAACTCAATTAATTTAATACACCCTTAAAATTAAATATTAATATAGAAAGTTCATGTATCTCATTAATTGAGTAGCATTATAATTTTTTTTATATTTTTTATTTCATTTATTATATTTTTCTCATTTTTTGAATAATTACAACATCATAATTTTTTAATAATTTTTTAAAAATATTTATTCAATAAAATTTAAAACAAAAATATGATGACATGTAATAATATTTTGTATTTTAATTTAGATATATATAGTCAATGATTCCTTTTATTTAACCACATATTAAAAATATTCTATTTAAAAAAATTTAGAAAGTGGCATTTTGTCACTCTGTTCGATTATAACAATATCAAGTTTTTTTCATAAAATAGTGTCAGTTATGTAATTAAATTTAAATACATATGTGATAATGGTATAATAAAAATCATCAATAACACATTTTAATGTTTTAAATTCATTTTATACGATTTGTATTATTATTATCACCCTTTATTTCGCTATTTACCTATTGCTATTGTTATAAAAAATATTAGTCTCTATTTATATTTTAAAAAAGTAAAATGGAAAAATTTAATATATATGGAAAAAATAATTCTAAATTTTCAATCCAATTTACTTAATTACAATCAGTTAATTTTAAAGAAATAATTTGAAATTAATCTCGATGATTGAACTAAAAAATGTGTTTTAAAAGAGAACACATTGAAAAGATTAAAAAATATTTATATCCAAATTGAATGTATAATTGATTAAAATAAACTAAATTTGATTAAATGATTAAAAATTTATCTAATTATACATTAATAAAAATCAATTATACAATTTGAAACTACAAATTATCTTAATGAAAAAGAATTTCTCAATTAATTTTTATTATTTTTAACTATTCATCAAAATATTAGACTAATAAAATCATTAAAAAACCAAAATAAAATTATATTATGATATTAATCATTTAAATAATAAGTTAATTTTGTCATATATAAATTATAATAGTGTTGAGAGTTACATTAAAAATGTGATCTCCATTAATAGGTAGTAAAATTACCTATTTTATAAAATATATCATTTAATTCCTAAAATTGGATTTATTATTATATTACACCAATGAAATATATTGGATGGCTAAGGAAAATTTCGATCGAATATGTAAGATATTAATATTTGTGAAACATTCACCAATAATGGTTTGTTTAATTTATTGAAATAGAATGGTGTTAGTACATAAGAAAATAGTTTTCTTGGAAAATTAATTTATTTGTATACAAATAGTTCATTCTTTCATTTATAAGTAATTTGTAACCCAAATGATCCATTTTATATAATATTATATATTATATGTTTTATAATTTAGTAAAATCATATTTTTTATTCGTATTCCATCAGCAAGGTGGAAAAGATAATAAGATTTTAATAACAATATTAGTAGTATATTGTAGTACAATAAATCTTGATTTTCCATGTAAAAAAAGATATCAAAATAACTAAGAATAGTGTGGAACAAAATTGAACCATATTTTTGCATGTGATACATAGTAAAATATGGGTTTCATTTAACAAAACCTCACCTTGGTTTTCATATAATGAAAAAATAACATTATGCTTTAACATTACACATTCAATACTCAATGTTGCATGAAAAAATATTGAAATGATTAAATTAATTAAAAAAAAAATCACAAGCTACTGACATGTAATATTCTACACACTTTTAAAATGTTTCACACTCAAAATTCAAATAGATTATCAAAGTATTTTTATTTGAATCTTCCATCCTTAAAAACCGACATTATAAAAATTAATATTGACACTCCTTTTAAAAAAGAGAAAGCTAGAAGTATATCATTTACCCAAATTAACTCTTTACTAGGTTTCCACATAGAATAACATTCATGGAAACATGTATAATGTCATAGGGTTCTTCAACATCAATGTAATCATGCTTATTATTTATAATTTAAAAAATACTTTTAAAACATCTGATACCATTTACATTTCATTGATGGTCTCTTTATCCTTTGTACTGTAAATAATACTCATAACACATTCCTTATTTTCCACTAGATATTTAAACATAAGCCATAAATTTTAATTACTCCCATAAATCCAACTTTTGAAACATTCAATATTAACCCTATTCTTTCGGTTCTTTCCATTTACTAAGACCAAAAAGCATTGTGTGCGAAAAACTTATCATTTCATAAAAACAAATAATAATGAAAAATTACATATAGAAGGGATAAATCATGAAATATACTTTCAAGTATATGACTCCTAAGGATTATCCTTATAGAAATACGTATAAATATATTTATGAATATCCCTAGGGATATACTTAATTATTTATTTTCATAGTTTCAAAAGGATTACTAAACATGTTCTATGATACTATGTATAATGTCCCAAACAATTAAAACATTTGTATTTCATCTTTCTAGATAATTAATTATTACATTAAAAAACACATTCCCAAATACTATAACAGTTATTTCCATTAGAAACATGGAAAAATATAATATTTTTGTGAATGATCTTCAATATCTTCCATAAATGATTTCCATATTAATACATCTACTTAAAAAATCCATAGAACTTGAGGAATATAAATAAATGAAATTGTGAGATTAGATGCTTATAAATGTTCAACATGGATGATATGTAACAATAACATATGAATAATGTTTTGAAAACATTATCACAATAACGTAGGATCACATCATGCATAAAAAATTGAATACACAAGACTCATGGCATAAATAGTTGTATTTTATAATACATGAACCCTATGGAAATTAATGAAAACAAACTGTGAGACCATAAAATTTACATAAGAAATGATATTAGGGGAGACACATAAACTTGTAACATTCTAAACATGGAGAAATAATAACATCTTCACAGTGGAAAATTAATTTTTTTATTTCCAATCACTTTTGGGAAAAGTGAGAAACCACACTACCCTTAAACCGTATAGGATCACTAATTAAAACAATTAAAAAACAAGAACATGAAATTCAAACCATAATCTAAGCAGACCAGAACAGAACTACATATCATAACATCTATACTCATCTCTGCATCCCACACTGTGTCCTCATCTGCATTAGATGAATCCCATTTAGAAGCATATTTATGTCGCCTCAAAAAAATTTTCACAGTGATCCCGACTCCCCTTAGGATCTAGTGAAAGCTACACTAGTAAAGGTTTCTTGACCAATGTATCATTTTTGAAAGCAAGAATCACCCTGCAATCCCACGTAAATGAAGATCTGGTACTCACTAGTCATGGTAAGTAAGACTATTGATTTATCAATACTTGCCCCTAGATTTAGTGGGAGATATTAGTCCCAAATTTTACATAATCAAAATTATATATTTGTATGCCACATGTAATTAAATTTTTATCTATATCAAAAACCATGGAATGAAATGGGTTTCATCACCATCATTTAGTCATAATATTACCATTGAAAATCTAGTAGGTTTCTAAAATATTATATAATCCTAAAATATACCATTGTTTAAAATAATAATAGTTATATAACTGAATTATTTCCCCATTAAATCATAAGTAACTTAAAATAATGTAATCTTATATAGAAAATTATTTTTAGAGATCAGTTGAAAATAATTTTGGAGGAAAGTATTAGTTCTTCTTTAAAAATGTTTTAGTTTCATGACAAGACACCCAATTTTACAAGATAATAATTTCTTGGAACATAATATTATAGTATTGTAATATAACATTAAATGTATTATAGAATAATAGGGAAATTAAAATTCCATTCATGTTGTATTTGTTAAAAAAAATTCCTTCAGAATCATATCTTGTTAAAGTCACAAATATTATTATTTAGAAAAAAGAAAAAATATTATTTTAAAACCATTTAAATAAAAGTTTAAAATGTAAAAAAATATATATAAAATAATAGGATAATAGTATAATAATTTTCATAAAATAATATAAGAAATCATGTATGTGGTAGAAAAATATTAACTAATATTAATTTAAAAAATAATAATAACATATTTTTATGAAATTGTGAAATAAAACAATACATCTTTATAATCAGTATAATTTTATTCCCCATGAATGAAAAAATATAATATGGAATTGAAAATAACATAATATACCCAATAATAATCATATATTAAATTAATTTATAATATATACACCATGCCGATGAAATAATTATTGTATAAGGTATGATTCAAACATAAATAAAAGTAAGAAAAAATACCTTCCCTTATATCTTGACTCTCATTATGCTTGGGAAATCCAATTATATAATAAATATTTGTTAATTATAAATATATTAAATATTCATATTCATATATATAATAACATATATGATTTACTAGTGAATATATATTAATCCTCTCATTAACAAATCCATGTTTATGATATGTTTTATGTAATAACTTATGTCTTTATCATACATGGTTTGACCTATTATTCTGGTTCCTAGTTATTAGATCATGAATTAAATATCTCCATCATGATTACTATGATATAAATAACATATTTTTTAATTATATGTGTTTTTATGGTTATTTATAAATGGTTGAAATAGAAAATCAAATGTGACGTCCATGGAGACGGTAGGCTATATGTACACATGAACGCGACATCAATTTTATATCGTATTGGATGAAAGAAAGTAAATTAGACATATGTATATATAATATCATTAAATTATATATATTTTTTCGTATATATCATATAATTTCACCACAGTCCAACATTAATACTTTCTATGTAATGTGTGAAAGAACCACATCACTTTGAGGGGATGTTAGTCCACATGTCCAATAAACTAAGTTATCATATTTACAAGACACGGAATGAATAATTATATGCATTATATAAAAATTCCACAAGAATAAATATATAATAAGTATCATATATATCATATATAAATATATTTTCTATAATAATTCTCAACCATGAGAGGTATTAAATGAATAATTGAATAACATTATTTTATGAAGATATAGTTCTTCGTAAAAATAAACAATATGCCCATTAACCATTAGATATAACTATTTGTATATGTAAGAATAACACATAGAATAAAACATCTATGCATATTTTTGATATTTAGGTTTTTATATAAGCATTATATTAGAATATTTTATGGTGTTCATGGAAAATATTTAAAAAAATGTTAATGAATGCAACCTCATCTTTGGGTATCTCATTATGATTTTCACAAAAGGACTTCATTGGTTTCCTATATTCCAAATAAAAGCATTATAGGATAATGTTTTGGATTTTTTTGAGAACATTTGAGTAGATTAATCTTGATCCAAATTGGTTTTTATTTATTTAAAATTGAATTAGAGGTGTTGTTTTATGATAGTGGAGAGATTTGTTTTTGTAATTTCCCATAAGATTACTTTATAATAAATTAAATCTATACCTAAATACATAAAAAGTACTATAAATTTTAAGGCAAGATATAAAAAGGATTTAATATCATCATCCCATCTAATTTATACTATTTTAAGTGTTATTTAAAACAAAATGTTCTTAAAAAATCATAGTTAATAGATTCAAATTTTACATACGTTATCTGATTTTTTAATATTAAGAGGATGTAATTTTATCATAAAATGATTAAAGTTGACCATACATGGAATTTATTTACCATTTTGGACTATATATTATCACATATACATTATTTAATGTTTTATTATTTTAATATAATTTATTAAAATAATATTTTGAAAAAATATCAGAAGTACCAATATTGAAACTATTCCTGAAATTGACTTCAAATAAATGCATAAAGTTAGATAACTTAAAAATAATTTATTTAACACGCCCCTAACATGTAATATTGGGATATAATATATTTTGAGAACATTAATTCAGTATAATTATATTTATTTTACTATTTCTAGTAAAATTTAATTTCTTATTACGTTAGTGGAATAATTAGTGCATCATCATTGTGTACTTATTTATGAATAATATTTAACCATTAAAATTAAAAAAATAAAATTCCATGACATTTATAATCCTATTATATATCATATATATATAAATATTTGAACATATCTTCTATATATCATCAAATTAAAAATATTATAATATTTTTAATGTAAGAGTGGCATTATATTACTCCCATTGATTTTACTAATATATAAGACATTTTCACAGAAAACTGTCGATTAAATAATTCAATTTTTATCTATATAATATAATATTTAGAATTAAATTCATCCAATAATAATTGGGAATGTGTTATGGTGGTTTTAAAATATTTATAATATTGTTTACACCTAATTACATGATTTGTATTAAACCATTGTAATAAAAAGTATTAAATTCACAGTTCGCATTTTCAGAAAATAAAATATAACTATTTAATAAATTTAAAATTTATGATTCCAAATAATGAATATTTTTTTTATAAATGTTAACATTTGAAATTATAAAGTTAATTTAAAATTAATCTCATTGAGAAAATGAGAATTAGTGTTTTTAATGAGAAAACGTTCAAAAGAGAAAGATACTTACATCTTAATTCAATGTGTAATTGATAAAATTAAACTAAATTTTATTAAATAACTAATATTTTCTCTAATTAGTACAGATTTTCATCTTTAATCTGATGGGAATTCAGAACGAACAATTCAGTCATTGGAGGATATGTTATTTACTTATCCATTAGAATACAATGGAAGTTGGGACCAATATATTTCTTTGTTTGACTTTTCATATAATAATTAATTTCATTCTAGAATACAGATTGCTCCATTTTAGGCATTATATGGGAAGCATTTTAGAACACTATATTTTTGGGATGTAGTTGGTGAAAGGATGTTGATTGGACCAGAATTGGTAGAAGAGATGACAAAGAATGTTTAATTGATTTAGAAGCAAATGTGGAAAACTTAGAGTAGGTAGAAAAGTAATGTGGATAACCGTATGAATAATCTATCTTTCGAGTTATTTGATAATGTCATTCCCAAAGTTTCTCCATGGAAAAGTGTGATGTGGTTTGGTAAGAAAGGAAAGTTGAGTTTGAGTTTCATTGGACCTTATGAAATCCTAGAAAATTGGGATTTGTTTCCTAAATTGTTTCTTTACCTCCAAGCTTATCCCAGGAATACAATATTTTTCATGTTTTAATGTTGAGAATGTATATACCAAATCCCTATCATGTTTTAAGTATAGAGATAGTTCAGTTGGAAGCGATTATTTCATTTGAGGAACAACTACTCTAGATTATTGACCGTAGAGAGTATGTGTTGCGGAATAATGTTATTCCCTTGATAAAGGTTTTTTGGATATACTATATGTTTGAAGAGGAAATGTGGGATTCTGAAAATGCTATGAGAGATAAATACCCCCATTTGTTTGATAAGTGAATAAAAATTGCGACGATAATATTTCCAAAGGGTGGGAGGATGAAACAACTTATGTAAATAAGGATATATGATATATTCATATTAATTACTATTTGTGAATAAAATTTTAATTTTACTTTATAGGGTATTTCTATGTTCAATGGCGTTTCTGATACACAACAACATGGTTTTTTGAAATCTTGTGTTACACAATAATAATATAACTTTAATAATTTAAATGGTATTTATCTTCTATCTATCGGATTGGAGGGAATAAACAGAACTAACTACAATATAATTATACATGTTTGTTAATTTTTTTACATTTATCAATTACAAGATAGAAGTTGAAAATGTGAATGAATCTAATTTTAAGCATAATTTACATTAACAAGTTGATTTACCACCTTTTGATGTTGAACCCTCTTTCAATTTAGTTATGGTAACTTTTATATGTTTTATATGACCAAATAAAATTCTTATTTAGAATAGGGATATCAAAATTTACTTTGGGTAATTTTTTTTGACATTCTAATAAAATTAATTTCTAAAAGAATAATGTAAAATATTGTATTTTAATTCAAAACTACCTTTTAATCTAATTTATTTATATAGATATATTAACTTTTTGATTTGTTTTAAAGTGTAATTAGATTATATTTTTACCATTGAATCTAATTTTGGTCATTGGAATTAATTTCACTTTGAAATTGGACATAAACCAGTGTCAATATTTTTATAGTTAAAATTTCTTTAAAACAAGCACTTTGTTTTAACAACAGTAATAAATTTTAAATTAATTTATTCCACTTCTATGTTTTAGATTTTGAAAAATGGATTCCATATTTTAAATTAGGATGTCCAAATTTTTTTAATAGTTATCTTTTATTTTTTAGTCATTATGAATATTTACATTAGTAAATATTTTATTTATCATTGTTAAATGATAAACATGGAAAATAAGGGTAAAAAATATTAACATAATAATATAAAATTAACATAACATGTGTCTTAATTATATTTTTTGATACATTTCAGACCAATAGTATGATTGTGTTGATTTTTTGACCCCATGGGTCCACATGGGATTCATAATGACACTCTATATTAATTAACTTAAAGTAATGACAAAAAAGACAAAAAGAAATATCTTTTAGTAAAATAATTTTTATATTGGGTTATATAAGTAATATTTCAGACCATAAATATTGTTTGTAAAGATAAAAATACTTCCTACATCATGGTATTTATTTTAAAGTTTTTATATATCATATAAATAAAATTATTTATGACAAAATAATGATGAGGTGTTTAACTCATTAATAAATTATTTAAATAAATAATATTATAAAGACTAAAATAATATCAAATACCTATCCAATTCATCCTAGTTGGTTTTATTTCGACCATGGTTTATTTTATCTTCGCCTTTAATTTGTTTTAGACCTTTGAAAACTGAAAATAATTATATAATAAATAATATTTTCACCCATTTATAAAGAGACCCTCCTCCGCCTTAACAAAATCCATCACAAGGAAACCATTCCTCACACTTCAAAAGCCCCATGTATCATCCATCCCCTACCCAAATAATCTTTCAATATCCCCCACTTCCACCTAGAAGCATTACAATAGTCTAGAGGAACTTCAAAAACTCTTTTTGGTTCTAACCAATGGGAGTTACCCAAATTAAAGTTAACAGTGTCTGTTAAATTCGTTCATTTTATTTTGTTTTATTTTACTTATCCATCCCCATAAACACTTATTGTTATTTTATTTTATTTAAAAACCATTATCCTAAATATAATAGGTTGTTTTTATGAGACAGATTCGAACTAAACATACACACACCTCAATCAAATGGGTAAAGAACATATTGTTTCTGTGGATGGAAAACTAATACCTCATGAAATGATGATTGTTCAATTATATCCTACCACCTCTCACAATGTCCATTATGATGACACTATTTTATATATGATACATATTATGTTTATATTATCTTTATGCATTCGTATTTTCCATTTATATCATGCCTTTATGGTTTCTATTTTGGGTAAACACGATAATTTCAATTTAGGAAGTCCGTACTACTGCCCCCTCAAAGTGACATGACTCGTTATTGCCTTATGTGGAATCTATAAATGGGAGAGTTAATAAAATTATATATGATATTATAATGGAAGTATAATATACATAGTTATCATTATGTTTTAATACCATTAAAATATGAAATCGAAATGAAAGTAGAGTTCATGTGTACGTATAACTTACTGTCACCATTAATAGTGCATTTCATTTCATATATCCAAATGTAATGTACTATTATAAATACATGTATATACAATATATATATTATATATATGATATCTAAATCATGAATATCATTTTTGATATAATGGATATTTGACCACATGAACAATTTCAAATTATAAGTAGTTCATTTTTGACTCAAGTACCAAATATTGAAAATATAACTATAATTAACTTAAATGATTAAATAATGTTATAACATTGTAATAAGTTATTTACATGTAATGATAAACTATAAAAAAATTTTATCAAGAAAGTTGAAATTTACTTTATTTTATTATTCAATAGATTAATGAATTAACGGGTTGTGTAGGACAAGAGGTAAGGGACATCGTCTCAATCATTTTTCATTGAGGCATGTTTTGTTTGAACACACAACATTCTTTTATACAATATATAAACCCCGTTCAATTTCCATTTCATTCGAAGGTAATATTTTAATACCAAGCGCTTTACTAAATGACAATAATGAATTTTTCTTTTAATGTAAGTGGTGACAATGACATTTCCGCCACCGTGAGTTTTATTTGGTCATTGGCATTGTTAACAAGTCGTAATGTTATATAAAGGAAAATTAATACCATATACTCATTTTTTATTTTGGTATTGGAAATGGTATTTATAATGGATTTTTTATGTCAATTTATTTATGTGATATATTGTGATTGAAATGCGGATAATTATTCTTTCCTATATATTAGTTGTATGTGTTTTGATTTTATAATGGTAATTTGAAAATTAACATGTGGTGATGTAATAAACCAAATGACGGGTGGTGTCATGATAAACCAGGACGGGTGGTTATGTTATAACCTCCAATGCATTGGGTATAATGTCATTTGTATGGCTATTCAATTTAGTGATATGTGTGGAAGTCGATCGTATAGTTGTTTCATTTAAGTATGTATATGTCCCAAGTTACCTTTATATGTTATTTATTCTTTATACGGGTTTTAGGGTAATCTTTCGCTTGAAAAATGGTATGAAATGATCATTTATTCAGTAAAGAGTATTTACTACTTCATAAAGGTGAAAATTATTACTTATGATAATGTATTCATGGTATACTTATTTTTTTGAAAAAATAACAGTTTTCTTCCTTTGTGTATCCCTTACTGAGCATTTTATGCTCATACCACAATTTTTTAAATGTTTTTCACATGAAATAAAGTGTAATAGGGTCAAGTATGAGATCAACGAAACGTTATACTATCTAATACATGGAACTAGAGATGACTCTTTTGTTAAGAATTATTGTTTTTAGAAAAAATTGAATCTGTGTAGACATATGTAATAATCAAGTTGTTATGTATAGGTTATGACCTAATTCTTTAATTCTCTAATCCTGAAAAGATCCTCCATGTGAATTATTAACTCAATTCAAGAATATGAAATGTTTAAGGAAAAGTCCTTATATATTTTTTATTTATTCATTTATATATAAATAGAATATGTAATGAGTTCAATAAAATACTAATCCTAAATTTCTTGGGATGGTCAAGATTTTATTCAGAAATCATATCTATATAATCAAATACAATTATCACATCTAAAAAATGAATCTATACCAAACTGATTGACCCAATATTCCCTCATTATTGTGAATCTATTCACATATTAATGAATTAAATTCAAATTAAAGATTAAAATAATATGTTTATTGATATTTTTGATGGGGTAATCTATGATATAAAAATATATTTCCTAAAATAGATAATTGATATAACCTATATATAGAGAGAGATAATAATTCAGGGATATAATTTTAAAATATACTATGGGGTGAAGAATCATAATATTAAATAGTATATTTAATAAAATATTTATTTGATAAGAGACATGTTATACGGATGAAAACATTTACATACCCCTTTTTTTAAAATAAATCGATATCATTTTATTGATATGATGAAAATTGTTCTTAAAAATATTGATATGAATGAATGAAATGAACCATAATCAAAATAGACATTCATATATCTAGAGTGAAGATTATCTGTGATTTTGTCATCTTCAATATCATGGTCTAGTTTAGTGGAAATTATAGTATTGGATCATCCTTTTACTCTTTGGAAATGAGGTCTCTATTTCATATTTGTCTTATTCGAATTTATATTTGAAAATTGATTATCCTAATTCCCACGATCTGTGTATTTTGCACATTAATGTGTGGGTAGTTATTTAGTCAATCCCACATACACATCTATTTTTTTCACGTTCCACATAATATTTTACAATGTGATGTGTACTCAAATACCTATATCAAATCATACAATGAAATTTTACTATCTTTATGAGATCATGTCTTATGTGATTTCTCGGATATTTTTGGTACATAGGTAGTTCATTTTTCATCCCTACATTTTATTTTTCAATTTAATTATTTTTGAAAATCCATTCTAATTTTTATATCACCAAATATATGATAAAAAGAATAATCTCTAGGATATATTTTAATATAATTACACATTTAATATTAATTTTCTGGAAAAAAGTTTATCTAATAGATATAACCATATTATGAAAATATTCTAAGCCAAAATTGATTCATTCAATTTATTTATTGGTGATAATAGTAAAACTAGTCATGTAACATAAGGGTATAAAGATGTTATCCACATATGTACCAATGTATTCATATAGTTTTTTAGCCTAAAGAATTTATTTCCCTATTTTCATGTGAACTGATCGAGTATTAAAATTGGTTTATGATATTCAAACAAACTCCTCAAAACCCATCATGTAAAATTGTTAATTTTTCATTGTATTTATAATCAGGGTTCAGAATTTGTTAGCCTTTCACTTTAGAAATACACAGGGAACAAAACCATCATTTTTAATGAACTAGAGATTAAAATATATATTATTTATTCCATTGATTTAACACTCAGTAAGTTGTTGAAGTAATTAACTAGATATGGAGTGTGATTATTAATGTAAGGAAGAATTAATATCATGTCACCCATTAATTTGTCTTATATATATAAAAACGGTTCACATTATTTTCTTATCACCGAGATAATTCATTAATAATTTTCAATAAATAGTTTTTCACAAACTACAATCGCATTTCTTTACTCATTTGTACAATCAACATATTATCCATCGCTCCGAATATTAACATGGTTTTTATTTTTTCAATCCATTTCAAAATATTGAAATTATACAGATGAGATTACATAATTTTATAAACATATATAATTTAAAAACCATAATCATAAATATAATGAATAATATATTCAATTTAAAACCGAATATATGAATTTATACGATTATATCAATGTTACAAAAAATAATTTTCCTATTCATTTCCCTAAAAAAATAATTATATTATGTTCAAATACAATATAATGGTACATAAGAAGTGTCTAGATTAACTAAATAACAACCCATACAAGTGTTAATATTGGTGTCCACTAGTTACCACTTGTTGGGAACGATGTAGATATCATCTTAATAACAAAATGTCTTTTTCGGACATTACACCACTGTGGATCTATGCCATTTCCCCAAAACATATGTATACATCCGAACATGTATTTTATTTCTTGGAATCCACACACTCAATACATTATTATAATGTAAAGGGATTTTTATAAAATCTATGATAATTCATATGGATTCAATTAAAATTTAATTACCCTTATCCATAACATAACTCAATCCAACTTGGATGCATACGAAGATGATCAATAATAAAATTTATAAAATTTACATCCTTTTAATATATAATATATTATACTTTATAAGAAATATAAAAATCCATCCATATATATTTTTATATTATTTATGTATATTTTACATAGTCATCATGTAAAATATTTTCACTTCATCATCCCCCATGAGAAAATTTATTCATGACTTAATTCTTTATAAAATATAGTGGATTGTTCTATGGGAAATGGGAACTAAAAAATGGGTGACATAAAATGGTCACTAAGGGAAAAATATGAATAAGTAAATATATCTTATAAATACATACCATAGAAAATTATTTGATAATAATTAATTATAATAATGAATTATAGATTGTTTTATTATATCGTGGAATCATAAAAGAATAACACAAATCCATAGACACATAATATGGATTGAATAATGGATAATAATCATAAACATTAGAAGCATGGAATATAAATTTTCTATATTATTATTTATTAAAAAAACATTGAGACTTAAAAAATCATTCCAATTATTTATGTTGCAGACAAACCCAGTCTTGTCCAACAATTATTATATGAGAAAATAAAATCATTTAGCTGAATTAAGTTATAAAAATTTCATATCATCTTCATGTATTACTCAATTTCCTCATGAGACTAAATATACTAACCAATGAATTAGACGGATATATAGTAACATACCCACCACATTATTTTATGAAAAACTTATATAAGTATATCATGATGTATATTATTTATCATATTATGAATACTAAGATGAAATAAAATTAGACTCCAGCTGTACTTCACAAGATATAATCAATTTTAAAAAATAGAAACATAAATTCATTCTCACAATAATATATCATTAGAAAAAAAATTTATTAAAATAATGTTTATTCCATAGGATATAAAAAATTAGAGATTTATTAGATGGTATTATTGAAATAATAGAAAGTGGATTAAAAAATGATATCATCCAACTAAATAAAAAATTATATGAGTATCAATTAAAAATATTACAAAGATACTGAAAACAAGGTTTTTAAAAACATCTATTTAATATAATCCTAAATATTCTAACATATAGAATAATTTCACAATAAGTAAAAAAATGTTAAATTTAAGATATAAAAAATTTCTTTTTTAAAACCTTTTTAATGATTCTAATTTATATATATAATGTTGTATAATTACAATTGTAATAAAGATTAAATTATAAGATAGGTAATGGTATATATATGAAACATTAGATAAAATATGTATTTGTTTATCAAAATTAGAAATAATATATATTTGTGAAAAATATTTATGATCATGTAGGCTAAAGAGACATTAAAATTAATAAAAAATATTTATAGCAACCTTATGTTTCTTAGAAGAAGTAGTAAATCAAAAAAAATATTTTTTTGAAATATAAATGTTATAAATAGATATGAAAATTTTTATACTATACAGGTTGTGTTCAAATATAATTATCTGAGAACATTATATTCATGGTTTAATTTTTATAAACTAATGATAATAATATTGAGTGGAAAACAATCTTACATTTTTGTAACAATCAAATCCAGACCCATTCAAAGACATATCCTATAAGAGAAAATCAAATACCATAATTAATAGATAAAATTAAACATAATAATAGATTATGTATATTCTCTATATAAAATAAATTGGTTTCATAATACAAATAATTACTCAAATAAGTAAATTTTTACATGAAAAAGCACTTATAAATGATTAATTATTTAATAAACATGATCTCATCTATTGTATAATAATCCTATATATATTTATGGCGTAGTTCATGTCATTATAAATATATTAATCCTTTTTTATTCACCTATCTCATTCATTTATTATAAAAAATAATAGTTATTTTTATATAATATTTTCCATCTATGTTTCTGGTTCTATTTATTACTTGAAATTTCATGTATGAATTTTTCATTTATCATAAAACATTCATGATATAGTTGTCACTAGAATGTTATGTTTAATTAAATATCGGTTTAATAATTTATTATTGTGTTGTGGTTTATTCCATTTCTGTAGTAGGTATGGTTCATTAGGAATATACCTGTAACAGTTTTGTTTTTTTAATGAAATAGTGGGTACCAGAATAAAAAATTACATTTCAGTATTACCATAATAGGAAAAATTAATTATTTTATACAATATTTATACATTAAATCCTATTTTCTATCTTTCCATGTTTGTCTAAAAAATAATATATTAATTCATGGTGGTTATAGATTACAGAAAACATGGGAATCCATGAATAATTTTAAATTTATATAATGAAGAAATATAATTGATATTATATTTAAATTATATAATTTATTGAAATTTCATTATGATGTAATTATTTCAATTTTTAAAAATATATTTGGATGAGGTAGAAAAAAAAATATTGAAGGATCTTGGTAGAGAAAAATACCACTTACATTAGATTACCTCAATTAGACTTCACCTTATAGAACCATGAATTATTTTTTAGGGGAGACTAAAAACAAAACACAATGGTATTATTTTTAGGATATTATTTTATTAGAATATTATCTAACTAATGTATTATTTCATAAGGATATATGGTTAGGTGATAGAGGCCTTTTATAGGTGAGAGGGTTGAATTATTCTAAATAATATTCTTATAATATAAAAATGTGTGTCATTATTGATGAAATTGGATAAAAAATTTATAATAGCAATGTATTGAATATAATGGGTGGATAATGACTTTATACACACATTTAATTATTTTATATTGATTCATTAGACATATCTTAAATTTTTTTACATAGATTTCACTCTATAGAAATAATTTATTTTTTAAAATTATAAATTATTTTTAATAAAAAAAGCCTTGTAAACACAAACAAAAATTTTATATAATTATTCCCAAAATTCTATAAATTTTCTTTCTAAATACCATATTCATAATACAATTTTAATTTAATTTAATATAATATTTGTATAAAAAAATATTTATAATATAATAAGGATTTTATAAACGTGATGTGTGGTTATATTTATTTACAATTAATTACTTATCAAGAAAATGTTATTCTATTTGATTGAATATTAAAATTTTTGAAGATACATTTAATCATGATAAATTTATATGAATAAAAAAGTTTTATATTGAATATAAAAGTATTTGAATTTTTTTATTTTAATATAAAGTTATATTAGTCTTACTTGATTAATAATGATAATATGATTTATATGTATTAAATCAGTTTTACCGAATCATTTTTCTTAAATATAACCGTTATTTTCATTTATATTAATTTATTAGATCTTAAATAAATGGAAATTAAATTTTTTTAAATTTCAAAAAAAATTAATTTTTAGCTAAATAATTAATTACATTATTTATTCATCCTAAAATTTAATTATATACCCTTATTATATTTTACATAATATGACATGTTAATATAAATAACAGTGGAATCCAAGGGTAGTGAGTAAACAAATTAAAGATATTATAGTGATTTTATGGATAATGAGAATCTACCAATAATAAATTAAACCAATACTTATTTTTTGAAGGTCATATTTGTTTAAATCTAGAAAAAAAGCAATATTAACACATTTACATTATTTGAAAAACAATCTTCATAAGGTGGAATTATAGTAATTCATTGAATTGTGTTATCTTTATACCTAAATTTAATTATTTAATTACATATATTTATTTCTGTTAACTCAATAAAATATTTATAATATATTTTTATTGAAATTTAATATTATTAATAGGTGATGGTACTTTTTAGATCAATGGTGTTTAGGTATGATGCTATGAATCACACCAAATTTCATTAAAATGATATTTTAACTAAATATTGTAGATTTTATAATTTAGGCTCTTCGGGTGAGAAGATCATCTTTTGAAGTTTATTATAATTTCATAAGATATATTCACAATAATAATGATTTTATTTCTTTGAGGACTAGTTAAATCACCTTAATAGAGACCCCAAATCATGTAGATCAAATCTAGTGTCATATTTTTTAACAATGTCATTGGAAAAAAGGTAAAAGACGATTAGTTTAGAATATTTTAAAAAATAGATAAATTAATGAATAAAATTACATTGGTAATATAAAATTCAAAATATTACATAATAAGAAATATTATCCTTGAAAACTAATTCAATTATTTCATCTTCATATCCATAATAATGTAAAAAATTATGGTTGAGCTCAAATTCTCAATATAGGTTAGGTAAAAAAAATATTGAATATATATACATAATCAACATAGAAAAGTAAACATCTAATAAATAATTCCTTTAAAATAACATTAATATCATGGTATGATATTATAGTTACAATATGGGAAGGTAAATAATATATAACAAATTCCATTTAATCAATAAACTGAGAATAATATCCATCTATAGATAATAACATATCATTAATGTCATATATAATAATAATAAACCAATTTAAAATGATGGAAATATGAATTATTAGATATCATATTTCCAAGTAAATGATACCTTATCTATCATGGTCTATCCTCCTGAAACTTTAAAAAAATGTGTAAAAATAAAATTTGGAAAATTAAATCAAATCATTAGAATACCGATTCATCAAGGGGATATATATATATATAACTTATCCCCACCAATTTATTGAAATTAAAAATAATTCTTGGTATATTGGGTAACCAATTTAATTAATAAACATTTTATCTTATCATTAAGTATCTGTATTAAGTAATGTCTACATATTTATGAAAATATTTCTGGTTATAAAAATAAAATTCAATGTAAACAAAATATGTAATAATGGAATATGATTTTGGAAATAATTATATAATTTATGAAAATATATATATTTGATATAAATATAATTTAAAATTTTTAATTATCACATGAATGATTTCATTTCATGAGAAATTTAATAATCACAAAAGAAAGTGATATTGTACAATATATTTTAAAACATTATCATTTTACAATCAATCAAACTTGGATAAAATTATATAAATTGTTATATAAAAAAAATTAATACTTAATTACTCAAGACATCATATGTTAAATTTTTTTATAAACCCGTATATAATAAATTACATGCGTAACACGAAATTATAGCATAATGAAGAGAAAATGAGATGGATTCCCTTACATTGAGTCTGATTCATCACATATATATTTTATCTTTATTAATAATAAATTTGTGATAATTATTTATTTGATTAGGTAATACATTTCATGCATATAATCCATTTTATTTACCTCATTTCTATGTTATATATTACTACACAATCTTATATAGTGTACATCTAATATTTTGATGATATTTCCATATGTGTTGAAAATGAGTTTGGAAGATGACTATTAGAATAGGATTTAATTATTTGAAGATTAAAAAATTATAATGATGAATTAATTATTATATATATATATCAGTTATAAATTAATGAGCAATCATTATTCTTTTCTATGAAATGAATTACATTAAGATTCTGGAGAAGGTAGGCAATACGTATGTATATGTAGCATTTCCATTCTCAAACTTCCATTATAGAGTGGTATGAAATTTAGTACTTTTCATAATGATGAAAATATCACAAAGAACATATTAGTTAATCATGTTTTTATATACATAACATCTTTTTTGTGTGGTGATTGAAAGAGATTCTCATCTCTTCGTGAATGTGGTAATCCAAAAGTACGCGAGTAAACTTATCATGTTGTAGTGTAAGAATGAATTGATATATTTTAATTTCAGAAAGAAAAAAAATTCAATAATTTAAAAATGATTTCATTTATATCAAATTTACTTATTGAATTTTTCCTCATCATCTTTTATGTAATGAATTAGTGAAAACGAATCACATCGTTTCGTGAGGTGGTAGTTCAACGTATAGACGAGCGACATTATCATATGCCCATTGGACAAGAAAGTAAAAAAACTAATAAATTATATAATATATCCAAATGTTTAATAATTTTATAAATATCATATTTATAATCTTTATATCCACAATCATGTGCAACCATGATATGTGGTTCTTCCAAAACAGATGACATCGATTAGTGAGGCGATAGTCCACTGAACATAAGAACAATGATTTTATAACACATTTGATTGAAGTGGATAAGTTTTTATTCAATTATCATAATAAAAAAATATCATAATTTAAATGATATTGATGTTATTATGTAATCATGGTTAAATATCATTTCATGGAGGATGAGGGAAAAATGAAAAAAATGCTCATCATAGAACATTTAATGTTATTTAGATAATCTCCTTAGGTTTTAACAAAAGCAATTATAGGTTTGATTAATTCCAAAACTAATGAATCTACAATGAGATTATTTATTTTTTCAGATTATTTTTATAGGTCTTGTTTGATCCAAAATTCATTAGGGAAGAAAAGAAATTATGTGAGTTTGTTCGCATTTATAATTTAGTAGGAGACACATTCTTGAAAACAACCACATGTATTAAATAATGATATGTTATTATTACTAATTTTCTCCAAAAATGATCAATCACGGATTATATGGATTATATATCCTTTAAAACATCAAAAAAAAACAAAATATACATATTTTTGTCTTGTAATTTTGTTGTTGTTATGTATAGTCAATTTTACCATTTTAGACTCATTACTATGATAACTTGTATCATTTTTTTACTTTGGGAATCTATAATTTGAATTTAACATAAACATAGAATAATAAGACATTATTACATAATTATTCAATATATTTAATAATATTTATTAAATAACATCTTAAATATGTGGGAAATTAATATTATATAGGAACATATGATGCGCAAAACCCCATTGAAACCATAATTGTGGTAATTAATATGAAATACATACTCTAAATTTTTTGGAATAAATATAATTTTAAATTCATATAAAATATTATTATTTTTGATTTTAAATATATAACATATTTTTTATAATTCCATTGACCTAAGTTGAAATTAGTAATTTAAAATTAATTTCATAGACATAACTATAAGGAGGCATCTTAGTGTAGTAGTGTTCAAATGTTTACAATGTTTTTATAAAAATATTCAATATAAATAATTAAAATGAAATAATTTAAATACATTCAAAATTAATTTTCTAATATTAATTTGAAAACAGTATATATATATATAAACATTATAAATAATACAAATAAAATCGGAGATTTAAATTTTATTATGTTTTTCCATTATTCATAGAAAATGAAACCATTAAAAAATTCAGAAAATCACATTAAGATAATGTTGGAACTAATTATTTTTAAAAAATAAATATTACCTAGTGAATTTCTAAAAAAATTAAAAATTAATAATAAATTATGATGTAAAATAATAAATAAAAAATTATTGAGAAAAAATCGCCTTTTTGATAAACATTTGTTGTTCGTTTTTGTGATCATTATTATATTTACAATCAATAGAAAACGTTATTTGTTATAATTTAGATTTTACAATTCTTACCCTAATTCTAGAATTCTTTTCTATAACAATATAATATATTGTCATTAATTTTGACTATATCAATGATATTTAATTAAAGGAAATATATTTCGTTGGATGTTTATGCTCGGTGTAGTGTATTGAATATTCCTTCTAATACAATGGAATTAATATTGAATTTTATGGTGTTATATTCATCCCATAATAAATATATTTCATCCTATAAATTTAAACATGATATCATTAATCCGGATTTTACGTTTGGAAATACCATTATTGAAATACTGACAACATAATATGGTTAATAGTAAATAAGATTGAATAGTAAGTACAAAGTTCATATTGAATAACACATATCAATATTATAAATAAGCGGAATTTTTTTTAAATGAAAACATGTTCATAACCAATAATACAAAGATTATAATTCTGGTGAGTAGTTGATATCGTGCCTAGTAGGAAGTTTATGACTACAAGACCACACATAATGAGTGTGGAAAAATATAATTGACTTCCTTAGAAATGATCATACTATTAGAATAAAATTGTTTCCACATTGGATTCCTAGAGTTAATGAATACATTAACTCTCTATAAATATAATAAAATATGACTACAAGGTGTATTAATTTTTCAAATTTATAATTTAATTGTTTAGTTGTGGTTAAAAGAACTTCGAATTCATCGCATACCCAAAAAAATTGACTATACAAAATGATTTTTTATTCATAATGCATTAAAATTAAATTTTAACAAAACAAAAGATATATTAAACAATACATATATATAAATATATATATATATTTCCATTTATAATGAAACCAAAATGGAATGAAAATATTGTCCAATAACACCAATAGATTTAAATATCACCTTCTATAAAGAGTCAATCATACTACTTATCCATCATCTATCAAACAAAATTTAGAAGGTCACTAAATTAATATTATATTACCAAATATAAATAATGATGCTATAAATGTCACATTCTAAATATTAGAATACATCCAACATTTATTCTCTTGAAACATTATAACATGTTTAATTAACCTAAAATATTAATTAAAAAAATACATTCTTCGTTAATAATTATATAAAAAATATATTATCAGATATATTCCTTAAATATAAATGTTCAAAATTTCCATCAATTATAGAATAAACAATGATAAATAATTCATTAATTAGTCCCAAAATTGTTTGAAGAATCCAAATTACTATATCCATATCAATCATCTCTTTATCATAATATCATTATCTCAATTTATGAAATATATTATCAGTAATACTTCCATCAGACATAAATTTTCTTGGAAGATAAACATTCCAATAAATAATTTTTTTCATTTGTATTTATTAACATACACCGTCATGTATTTAATGAAAAATTACAATAGAACTGTCATTATAAATTAAAAAATTATTTAGGATAGAAAATCATTGACTAACCTCACAAGTGGAAAATTTTGATGAATCTAAACACATTAACATTAATCAATAAACAATTTTTATGGTAATATCGTACAATTTACTTTGATCCCATAGTTACTTCTGAGGTATATTACATCGATTATTTTGAAATTATTTCTTATAGTTACCTACATATATACATTGGACGTATTTATAAATGAAAATTTCATTCATTCCCTTGAAATCATGAAAATAGTTACCATCCACACCCCTCTTATATAAATCTCCCACTTCATCTATGAAATTACTAGTGTTTTTATTTTCACAATTATCTCATGTGAAAATACACTTTAATCCATTATTCATTTTATATGTTTTTCACTTCAAACCTCTTCTTCCCTTTGTTAAATTTGAATTCATAATACATTGGTAATTGATTCCCTTTATGGATCGAGAATGAAATAATGTCATAGTATGGTGATAATGTTATAGATACATGTTACATTTAATGAATTAATAAAATAACTTCAATTAAATGGTCAATAATAAACTCAGCGTTTTGTTTCTAATCTATATCATACCATGTCATCCTTATTAGGTAGCACTGTACACCACGACCCAAAATTTTTTCCTTTTTATTTATGATAAGTATCATTACATTCATATAATTTTGTTTTTTTGTGAGGGAAATATTTATCAAATAATATTTCTATAAAAGAATACAATTCCATGATTTATATTTCATCGTATACCATAGTATTGCATATCAATGACCACTATAGATCAGAATTGACTTTGAAAAATACAATAAAATGGTAATAGTTTCATTTTTATTACATCTTAAGGAAATAAATTGCATTTCTAGAGATATAATCTATTGTTCAGAAACCATTAGATATGTAAGTTAACCATATGATGGGTTATTTTGTCAGGTAATGTGATCCAATATTGTGGAATCTCATTATGGATCATTTTGTTGATTCTGTGAAAGATTATTTTCCTTATCATTATTGTGCTACCCAAATATAGTGACAATTTCCTCATTTTTAATACCAAATATATTGTACTATATAAGAGTGAAATATAAAAATTTCATACAAGTATTGATACCCTTATTTCTTCATGGTTCCATTTCAATAAAATGGAATATACAGATTTAGTACTTAAATTTATCAACTCTAAATCATGCATTATAATTCTAAATATTGTGTAACACATAGAACGGAGATAACAAAATTTATGTATTATTTATATAAAATTAATATTTTTGTTTCCATTCGGGTTATATTGTTTTACTCCATCATAATGTTTTTCAATGAAAATAAGAATTGTCCTAAGAATATCGCATGGCACTATTAGACTAGGTGTGATGTATGACCCATTTTTATGCACCAGGTTATGATCTACTCTATCCCAATGCACCATTTTCATAGTAATTATCCCTAGGTACCCATTTTTTGGAAGCACATCAACTTGTACAATATATATAGGTATGTATTACTAGGAAATTCCACATAAACTATTTATTTAGCAGTATTTTGGATGTTCTTATATACATATCCTTAAAATAGATCCAATTACTATGTTCCCCTAATCTATATTATTTAAATCTATTTCTTATTGTTTTTTCCAAACATATTTTTCTTACCAACTGATGTGAACCCAAATAAAAAATCTCAGAGCTGTCGTAATAAATTATTATATGGGAATATATATATGGAATCAAATCCCAAACAAGAAATTAGTTTTAAAATTTTGTAAAACATGATACATATCTGATACACTTATTACACCATAAATAGAAAATATAACAAAATACATAACATAATAAAATGAAATTCATAGCTAAAAACCCATTCAAATATTTGTTCATGATATATTTTTTATGGAAACCGAAATAAGTGTGATATAAAATTATTAGTAAAGGGTTAATTACAATGGAAGATATCATGAACAGATATGCATGATCAATATGGAACATTATATTACATAACAAACATAAAATTTATGTAACACGAATATCATAGTATGATACGGTTAAGTCAATATGGAAATTTAAATAAATGTATACACAATCATTTTAATCATTAAATTTAATCTGAAATTCATCCATAGGTAATATCATAATGATAATTCCATGCATTGTGGTAATAAATAAAATTTAATTGAATTTAATTTAATGATTTATAATTGTATGTAATGTTTCCCAGCCTCAAGATACCTTTACCATCAAGATCTTTCATTATGTCTATTTGAAACTACTTGGTAAAAGCCCACTTAATTTGGACAATAGATTCATATAATACGACTAATGATTAATAATGGGGATTTATATTATTAGTACCAACCTATTTATTTCATTACAAAATCATTAATCATATATAGAATAATTTATTGAATTAGTAATCATTTTGCATTATCACAATGTATATGTATTATCTAAAACATATTGATTTATAAATATTTTCACAGTTAATAAAAAATTATGTTAAAAATTATATATAAAAATGTTATATGGTTTTTATAGTATTAATATGAAGAATTAAAGAATATTGATATTTATGAAAAAATTAATTTTGAATAAAAAATGCTCAAAAGGGGGTGATTGTGTGACGATATGGTTAATAATTCCATAAATACTAATATTGAAATATAATTCTTACCACTTTTTTATTTTCAATTTAAATAACATTTGATGAATTAATTTAACATTAAACATAATATTACATTAGTTATTAATTAATCAGGATATTACATGAAATAGGGTATTATATAACGTAGAAAAAATAAATTAGCTATAAAACATTACAATATTCATCAATGAATGGAAATTGATATGAGGTCCCAAACATCAAGTCCAACTCCTCGTGTTCTTCCTTTATATTCATGAATAATTATATTTTGATAAAAAAATTACTTTATTATGAACAATTAAAAATCTTATTATCCCATTTACTTCACATGATACCATGTTATGTATATTACTTAATCAATATAAATTTAAATCCGATGTTTTGATGATATTAATATTGTGTGTCAAAACTACAATCTAAATGTGAATATTGATCAAAAATATAATCAATAAAATATCACTACAATAATTATCAAATGTATAAATCAAATTTAATTTTATAATCATTCATGAGATATGTATTTATTAAATTATGTATTTTATGATCATTGATACAGTATGCCTTATGTACGTATGAGTAGTGTTTTTTAGGGGTCATTATTAAAAGAAGCTAAGTAATTTATTTTAGTCACATAATGTTAAAAATATATACCATATAATTTATATATAAATAATTATTTACAACATCCATTTTTTTTTGATTAAAATAAGTCATATCACTCCATGAAGGCAATATTTGACATGTACATGAGCAATGTTATCAATTTTTAGTTTAAGAACAAAAATTATATGATATCCTTAAAATATGAAATTATTTCATGAATATAATAATTATTTCATATATATAACAAATTATAATTGAAATTAACTTTATCAACTTCTATTTTATGCATTTTTTAAAATGAATAAAATTGCTTCGTGATGGGGTAGTCTTCCATACACTCGAGTGATGAAATCTTATCCACTGTGGAATAGAATGAAAAAAATTTATATATAATATAATGACTCAAGATGTATAATAATGTAATAAATATCATATATATTCATTATTTACATCATCGTACACAACATTATGATATGTAAATGGAAAACATAATTACATGGGTTTGTGGGGAGGTAGTGTATCATAGACCCAAAAAAATGATTTCATAACCCATTTGATGCAATAGATGTAGGTTACTAGTCATCATCTTATAATAACATCATATTGTATTATTTAATATTTATATGATAATATATTATCATTGTTCAAAAAAAATGTATTTGGTGGATAAGAAATAAAATGAAAACACATAGAACATAAAATTACATCTTATTCATATAATCTCTACTAGATTTATACAAAGTCATTGTAGTTATTAATTATTCAAAAAATATAGTTTAATTATGATAATATAATGTTTATACAATGATTATATAAGTTCATAGATTAAAAAAATGGATTTGGGGGTGTGAATAAATAAGGGAATTGAGTACCATTTTATAATTGAGGAGGAGTGGGATTATTATGAATACCCAAAAGTACAATATAATGCATTATCTCTATTATACCTTGTTCCACCAATATTTATTGAAAATGGAGTGAATTGATGATATAGTCTAGAAACACCTCAATAAAACTAATGAAAATCTTTTTTTAACATTTTATTCGTTATCAATTATGTTTATTGAATTGTACACATAGTTTTTTCACAATCTTAACTTGTAGATTTTATTTACATTGGTGATATATCATTAAATAATAAACATAGAATTATTATTTAATTTTTATTATTTACAGATATGTATTATAAATATAAAATTAAATCTTTAAAATAAAAAACATATGTTGGTGGAATTTAATTTTTAACACAAGCCCATATAACCTATAAAAACATGTCTTACACACAACTATAGTAATTTATTTTTCAATTTTTATAATAATTGTTATAAAAACTACCATTAAATAATTAGATATAAAAAATTATTCTAAATAAATATATGGTTTATGTTTTTCTAGATTCCATTTTCAGTAATGAGGAATTTAAAATTAGAATTTCTATCATAGATGTAATGAGAAAGCAGTTTTGAATTATAATATGTTTAATTGATTAAAATTTCATTATACAAAAATCCTAAATGAAAATAATTATGATGATCAAAATTGGATTAATACGGACATAACAAAAAATTTACATTAAAAAAAATTAAATAATAATTTATCATTTTATAAAATAATAATTAAAATTTAGATTTCAATTAAAATCAATATTTTCCACTATTATTCAAAAATGAATATTTTCAAAAAAATCCCAGAAAATCATTCAAAGATAATTTTTATTTGATTATTTGAAAATTGAAGATAATATATAATATGTTTTTTTTAAAGTATAAATTTAGATTAAATAATGTGGGTAAATAATCAATTATCACTCTTTGAAAAAAGATTTTCAAAAAAAATAGTTTTCCTTTGAAATGTTTTTATATTATTTACAATAAATAGATAACCATACTTTTCCACACATTGATTAAAATATTTTTATTTAATTATATAATGTGTAGTTTATAATTGAATATTATGTTATAGTTCATTTTGGTTCTAAGAGTCTAGATCTACAAACTATAAATGTTACTAAATTCAGAGAAATATATTTCGTAGATAGTTAAATTAACTTATTTCTATAATCAAATGTTTTAAAATATAATATAGTAATTTTATAATTTGGGGTTGTTACAACAAGAATTAATCATATTATACAGATTCTTTGATTTCTATTTATATTTCCTCTTCTTTATTCCAGATTAATTTTATAAAATTAGGATCATATAAAATATAGGTTTGGGGAGTGTAGAAAGGAAGGAAGCAGGTAGTGTAATGTTATATATTAAATGAGATATATCTTATAAAATATTATGTTTTGTTAAAAAACATAAACTATATCTATTTTGATTATTTTTTCAGGACCAGTTGATGTATTTTAACATCATATATGTTTTTGTTCATACAATAATATTTCTGTTCATTTATTGTTGACCACAAACCATTTCATAAGTTTTCAAATAAATAATATCAATACAATACATACATTTTTGGGATTCCTTATTTTTTCTACATCCTCGGTTGTAGTGGAGTATGGTTTATTATATTATAACTTCTAAATAAAATGATTTATAGCTTATAATAAATATTTTAATCTTCTTAGTGTCTAAAAATATGTGGACTAAATTTGTTTAATATTTTGGATAATGTGATCTAGTAGATGTTTATCTTAATTAATCATTAATGAAAATATCAGTTTTAATAATCATTGTTAGAAGAAAATGATGTGATTATGGTGAAAATGATTAAAAGATTATATTATGATCACCCTGTATGTGTATTTCTTTTCTTATTCGATAATATATTAGTATTACTAAAATTTATGAAGATAATATTAAAAATATGATATCATATTACTCTCATTTATAATATAAAAATTTTCATTTTCAAAACATAGAGATTTATGGGGTTTTATTGAGTTTTTATTGATCTTAATCATTCTTATGATCAATTAAATATCACAATTTCAATCATTTCAACTATAATTTTTCTTTCACATATGTATTTTCACATCAGAATAATTTTTTCTAAAATTTTGAAACCTATATATGTGTGATTCTAGATGTACATAAAATTTACCTTCTAATATTTTCATGTTGATGGTTCATTAAACCATTTTATGATGCGGGTTTTTAATATATGAATTAGTTAATTAATTTCATAAACTATTACACATATCAAGATAATATTGAGAAGAATTAATTTATTAAATGTGGGTAAAATGTCACACCATAATATTTTAAAAATCACATTGTTAGAGACAATATACAATAGATAAAACAAAACGTAATTAAACCATTAAATATTTTTATTTTAACATTAAATTTATAACTGAGTTTATAAGATAAAATGTTTCAATATTATTAAATATATTGGGATATATATATGGACTATTCAATAAAATTTATTCAATAATTTTTATAAAACATGCACTAAGTTTTCAGAGAAGACATTTTATGCATACAAAATATGATTTCTTGAAAAATAAAATTTTACATATTTTGGTATATATATTAAAAAATTAATTTCATACACATTTGTAAATTTCATTTTATAAAAATTATATTATTTATGAAATCATATTAATATTATAATTATTATCATAGGATTATTTTTCAAAAACAAAGGGAAAATATTTCTCTTTAGGGAGTTGTGAAAAATACCAAAATTTATTTGAACCTATTTGTTTCATTTAAACTATTTAAATAATTAAATTCTATTATATATAAGTTTTAAGAATTATTTATATATATTCTATTAATCATAATCTAATAATTGTATTTTTAATTACTCTTATTCCTGAATTTGGTATCAAAACATTATTATAATTATAACGAATTATTATTGAATATTAATTTTACATTGTGTGCTGAATGATTAATTATAAGTTCGATTTTTTTACTACTAGGAATTAAATTAATAAAAATATATCCCATATTAGTAATAATGTGTTTTATATTGGGTATATATTTTCCTTTTTGGGTTTTTTGAATTTTATCCCAAAAAATGTATCCCATTTATAACGAGTAAAATAATGTAAACAATGTTCACACTATTGGGAAAAACATTAATTTGAAAAAAAAATTCATTATCCTACTACATGTGCTATTTTGGACCGATTATATTAATAAAGAGAGAAATAAAAAAGTTTAGTACATTCATTTTAACATTTTACTCATGTCTGACATTTTTAAAGATAAGTTATTTTTTTAAATAAAAAGTAATTTTTCAGTAATTTAATTTAATAGAATGGTTGGAGGATTCTATTCAGTTTTATATCCATACAAAATCATAAAAAACTTCCTTTCATATTTTTTACATTAAAAAACATCATTATCAATTTATTTCTAGATTTCATGTTGAAAATTGTCACTCTAAAAATGAATATTTCCTAGAAAATTATTTCATGTTCGTTATGATCATATATTAAGTGTAATTGAATTTAAAAATAGAATATTAACCTAATAAAATTAATTATATATTTTTATTTAAAACTATCAGATTTTAAGATGATTAATTTACTTTTTTAAAGATACATTGATGTATGTAACCCAAATATGGTGTTGAACTATGTTATATATGTGGAATAACATCTTTAAAGGGTGAATTATTTAGTATGAATTTTAAAAAATACAGACCTGGTGCCCATATTAAACAATAAACAAAAATTAGATCGTTTTGGGAAGAGAATATCATTATTTCAATTATGATATCCCTGCATATCATTCTTAGTATACATACTCGATTCATGGGAAGGGAAAAAATAAGGTTCAGTTGAAATTCTCAGTATAGATTATATATGGATAAAAATATATTGAATTTATAAGAATAATAAATTTTGAAATGTAAATAATAAAATAAAAATGACAATTAATCAATATACGAAAAAATATATTCATATAAAGATAATTTTAATGAAAAAATCTAAATTATAGTTAACAACAATAAAAGTTAAATAGATAAAAAAAATTTCATTTAAAAAAATTTTGCAGTTACAATTCGAAAAGGAATAATATCTATGGAAAGGTAAATATATAAACACAGATACCATTTAATCAACAATCTAATAATGAAATACATCCATCAATAATATCATTTGGAAAATCTACAAGATCATATGATAACGAAAAATCAATATAAAAAGTCAAATTTATGAGATGACAGGAAATTTAGTTAGAAAATGATGGATAAAATTCATCTAGATATAATATCATTGTAAAAATATCACGGATAATAATATAATTAATGATTATTGTGGCATCCTTCCAATGAATCAACTAATAGTATCCCCAATATAGATAGAATCATGAAATCAATAACATTTCCTCAAAAGCCAGAGGCTGTTAACTTGTTTAGAGGACCTAGATTGTGTTCATTGGGGGAATATTACATTATTGATTAGAATATAACACATAGGTATATATAAAAATAAATTGTACTATAAGAAATAAAATATCATAAAATCATAATAAAAAATAATAACTTCCATGATAAATAAATAAGATTAAATTGAATAATAAATAAATATATATAATGATTTTGATGATCATGTCTTGGTGCTATAAGAAAGTAGTACCCAAGATTTAGGGATACAAGTATATTCTTTTATATTTGGTGTCCTAAGACCAATGAATTTTTTTTTATTTAATTTTTATTTGTTTAATTGACTATTAATTAAAATACTAGTATATATTGTTAATTTTTCAACATAACTATCACGACCCGACCCTACCCGGGCTCGAGCCACAACTACCCCAAGCCCGCCTCCATAGACCAGGGGCTGGCGACCAGCGCCGAAGTCACAACAACTCGTGGAAGCCTTTGCCTATGTACCTGTACACACCCACACGTAGCGCACTCAATGAAAAAGTGCAGAGTAAAAAGAAAGAACAAGCATAGTAAAAATAACAACTGCTATATATAAACCACAGAGTGAATCAACATCTACAAGTACAAAGTACAAACTGAAAAGAAAAGGGAAAAAACACACACCCAACCAAAATTTTCCACAACCCGGAAACAAGTAAACAAAAGAAACAGCTGACGGGTCTCCCTCCTGTAACCCATCCATGACCACCGCATGCGGCCCAAGCTCCCAAGCACCTACGCTCCACTGAAGCCACGCTCCACCTGTATGTCGTCTGCAAGGGAACACCATGTGCTGGCAAAGCCCAAGCAGGGTTGAGTATAAAAATACTTAGTAGGATATCCCGAAGGATCAAGGGAGCAACAAAGGAGGTACCGAAGGGTGAGCAGTAGAGCGAATAGAAAAGTAGAGGAGTACAACTGAAAGTGCAGTAAGAGTAGAATAAAGAGTCCAGCTCAACCCAATAAGTGGAAAGAAGGTAGACTCTTCCAAACACAAGGAGCTGGAAATAGTGAGAAGATGAACTTACCGTCATGTCTTCGCTACATATAGTAGGAGAGAAAACTTTTCCACCCATTAGAAGCTAGACACAGAAAGCACATGGCATACCCCGCGCGT
This sequence comes from Viscum album, assembly GCA_963277665.1. Taxonomy (NCBI): domain Eukaryota; kingdom Viridiplantae; phylum Streptophyta; class Magnoliopsida; order Santalales; family Viscaceae; genus Viscum; species Viscum album. The sequence goes on from OY728131.1 coordinate 1,554,743,030, forward strand.
CTTCACCTCTCCTGGAAGGAGAGTAACCAAACCCATGAATTGGGTACTAGAACAAGGTATATACAATCCCATATGCTCAACAAGAAGACCAAACAAGGTCGTAATGGGATCTCCATCTCGTAGCTCATCCCATGAAAAGAGTATCCAATAGTCCGAGACATAACCCCATCATTGATGCCCAGCATCACGCACGTCTGCCCTGAACCGCAAGCAAAGGGCCTCAATCGCCGCACCTTGACACTATCCGCTTTGGGTGACACTGACTCGCCTGCACAGTTTTAGATTGCGTCTCAAGAACGCGTCTCGGTGGGGAAAGTGCCCCTCGGACTTGAGAGTTCTCGGGAAAGTCAAACCACATCTCGCCACTGCCCTGTAGTCGAGAGGTCTCCTCAAAGTCAAGCTGTCACAACACTGACCCGTATAACCAAGGGTCCCGCTCCGGTAAACATGGAGGAAAGCCACAGACTAGCCTATTTGAAAAGACTAAGTTTGTAATGCCAACTAGTGTCCCCACTGCCCAGCCCAGCTGGAGGGTAAACCCTAATACATCATCAGGCGACCCACTGCACAGCCCTGCTGGAGGGTAAACCATAATATATCATCAGAAGACCCACTGCCCAACCCTGCTGAAGGGTAAAACATAATAAATCATCAGGCGACCCACTACCCAGCCTTGATGGACGGTAAACCATTATACATCATCAGGCGACCCACTGCCCAGCCCTTCTGGAGGGTAAACCGTAATACATCATCAGGCGACCCACTACCCAGCCCTGCTGGATGGTAAACCATAATAAATCATCAGGCGACCCACTGCCTAGCCCCGCTGGAGGGTAGACCTGGAATAAGTCGACAGGCGACCCACTACCCAGCCTTGCTGGAGGGTAGACCTGGAACTAGACGACGGGCGACCCACTACCCAGCCCTGCTGGAGGGTAGACCCTAAGAGGTCATCAGGTGACGCACTGCCCAGTCTCTACTGGAGGGTAGACCCTAAGTGCGTCGGGTGACCCACTACCCAGTCTCTGCTGGAGGGTAGACCCTAAGTGCGTAGGGTGACCCACTACCTAGTCTCTGCTGCAGGGTAAACCCTAGAAGTCAGTGAGCAACACACTTCCCAACCCTGTTGGAGGGTAAACCCGAAGAATTCGATGACTAACCCACTGCCCAGCCCCGCTGGAGGGTAGAACTCAGAACTACTCTAGCCATATCCAATGGAGGGCACAACACTGGCCAACTGAACACAGAGTGGGTATCGCGCGACCCCTCAACTCCAGAACCCTCACACAAAAGAGGTGCAGCATCTGCTAGAGCACTGGGTGTCACTAGCACCGCTACCGTCCAATCCATCGAGAGAGAAACCAAGGGGAGACCACTCAACCATGATGGTCAAACAAACAAGCACAAAGCCAGGTGAAAATAAACTCCACCCTGCTACCAAAAAAACGAGCACAAAGGGACCCTCTACGCCGCGAGAGGTCCAAGTACGCAAAGCAGAACACGACACGCACGTGGGGCCCACATGACGTGTGTCCCCAAATCAACCCTAACCAAGCGCACGAACATCTCAAGTACAAACCACACGTAACTCCAAGAATTCTCTTATACTCCTAGAGTACACCGTGTCTCCAGCACTAAGGCTATCATGCACATGGCTCCCCAATGTCAACAGGAAAGGCGTAAACGTAACAACTCCACCCCAAAGGCCCAGGCACGACCAACCACATCTTGTGAACCATTTATATCACTCTCTAAGGACTGCGCGGTCACACGGCAAGGGTCCGCTTCAAACAAGGTAGGGAGAACCACTTCTAAAGCACCTCTCATGCTCCACATTCATCAAGATCGCACAAGATTCTCTGCACAACAAAACGGATCTCACTGTTGTAATCCTTGTGAAAAAACACATGAGATTGACTACTTACTCACCTTCAACGGATATCTGAAGGAAAAGTTACCAACACCGCCCCATGCCCAAACGACGTCACGTGATCCCGAGCCTCGGCCCTGAAAACAATCGGACGCATCACACCATTGTAATCCCCTCGGTATAACACGTCAAAAGCACTACTCATTTGAGTGAAACAGATATCCGGAGAAGAAGATGCATTCTGGCACACCGCACACGAGCGGTGCCACATGGGACCCGCATCCCGGTCCCGAAACTCAACGAACAGATCGCACCTTTGTGATCCTCTCGAAAAATCATGCAAGATGGAATACTCACTTGTCCAAAACGGTCGCACGGTGATAAAGATGGAAAATCACCATCGACGCCCAAACGACCCTCGTGGGCCTCACACCATCGTGTGGAATTACAGCGGGCAGACTGCACCAACGCGATTCCCTCGGAAAAAAACCCAACATCGACTACTCGCACACCCCGAACGGACATCCGAGGAAAAAATCGTGAAATGTTGCAGGCAGCTCAAGAGACGGGCCGTGGGGCCTGTGCCTCAACTCTGGTTTCAACGCTTGAAACCACCCTGGAAATCTCCGCCTTAGTGTCAGCATCGCAACGCCGCTGACGGCGCTCAAAACGGACGTTGGACGCGTCCACGCCATCCAAAACAAGATTCTCGGGGAATACACTCGTCCACATAAGGACACGACGTGCCTCTGCGGACCCTCATTTCGAGAATTAAAAATTCCAAAAACTAGCTCTAAATATTCCCCAGAACATAAGGTATGCACTGCCGCTGACGGCGCGCAAGATGGACGCCCGTAGCGAGAGCTACGGGCGTTGCGAATTCCAAAGGGGAAGCTCGCTTGGGCCGGACCGACCTGGTCCGGCCAGCCCGGCCGCGGGTCCGGTTCGGTCCGCCACGGCCAGCTGGCCGCGGCCAACACCACCGACCGGCCTTGATGGCCGGTCTTCTTTCCCTGCAGTGACCCACGACATGCGGGTCGCGGTCGCGCCGCACGCGGGGTCGTGCACCTCGCGACCCCTCCCTCTTCGCGCTATGCCGAAGCCGCTGAGAGCCCGCCTTTCTGCCGTCCGCAGCCGGCCGCGCCGTCACCGCCTCAACATTGGACCGCCGCTGCCTGCAGGTGCCGCGCTACCGCCTAAGCCCGCCGGACCGCCGGAACCCGCCAGAAATACCCAGAACCTCCCAAATTTCCCGCAACCATCGGCGAATGATTGCAAACGCCTCAGAATTCCGATTTCAAATCTGAAACAAGCATCGAAAAGAGAATAAAATCTACTTCGCATTCATTGGCTTGGATCGAAGATCGGGTTGCAATTCAACGTGCAAAATCGCATTGGATGTTATGTGCATGAATGAAAATGCAAAACGCAACATCCAACCTCGTGGGGCTTCGTCCGAAGCTTCGCGACGATCCGCCGACATCACCGCACCTCGCCGGACCGTCTCGTCAGAGATGGAGGAGAGGGTAGGGGTTTCGCCAGGGGGTTCAATGAAGAAGGTGGAGGGGGAGGTTTTAAATAAAAATTAAAAGAAATTTTAATTAATTAAACCCATTATTTTCCCCGCATCTGAAACCTTTGGTGAGGTCAAAATTAAACCTCTCCTAGGGTAAACACCACCTCCTGAGCACAATGGTGGTCTTGGAATTTTAATCCGATACCCCGTTCAAATGTTATTAAACTCAACACCCAAGGGCCCCAAATTACGAAAACACTCTTGGGGCCATTTTTCACAGACGGCCCGCGCCCGCGATACTTATACCCTTCCTAGGGTTAACGGCACGCTCTAAACTCAAAGGGTGTCACGACCCCCTCCCCACAAAGTATACCCCTCCTGGGCCGGCAATGTGAAAAGGGAGATAATGACCCCCGAGTCCCGCCTCCAGTAGGCCCTGGGTTGGCGACTAGCACTGAGGGTATAATACACACACAAATGGGAGGCATTACCCTCTAAGAGAACACATGCAGAAGAGAGAGATAGAATAGAATCCAACCAACTCCAACTCATAACTGAAATGTAATAGAAACCCAAGTACATATATGAAATGTCATGGAAAAGTACTACAACTGAAAGGGGAAACTAAAAGTACCCAAAAGAAAGTAAAACGACATCGACCACAAGCCCGAACAGCTCCTCCTCCAACCGCAAGCTAGTAGTAACCAGCTTGATCTCCAACCTGCTCCAAGTGACCTGAAAAACAGTTTATATGTACATAGGGTGAGTATAACAGTATACTCAGTAGGATCCTCCCCAAGACTCTCGTGCAAAAGTAAAGAAAGCATGCTAAAGCCCAGTGAACAACAAGTGAAACTAACTCGTCACCTAAACAGGTATACTATGTTCCCAACCTCACCATGGCTACTCTCACCAAGTAACACATACAAGAATATAGCATATAGTAAAGAATGTCAAGGGTACCCCGCTACTACTTCCCCACTGGTTTGCCGCTTTGCCCCAACGACATACGTCCTGTGCATCTCTCTCCAAAGGCTTGCCCATATCAACATGGGTCAAGCTCCACAATCTGCACCACGTGCACCACATAGGCTTGCCCGCAGACACCTGGGCTAAGCTCCACACAATCCTCACAACCAAAAGTAACCAGGTAGTTTCCGGGAGCCACCACATCTCGCATAACGTCTATCATACGTCGGGTATTATACCTCAGGCCATTACAGCCCATACACCGAGTAAGGATCCTCAAGCCATCACAGCCTATACACGTTACACCTATAGTAGTCCATAGGATACTATATCCAGAATATATGTGTGTGAAATAACCACAAGCCATTGCAGCCCTCTACACACATATATGGGTAAAACTAACCACTGTGCCTACCAGCACTAAGATCAACCAAGAGAAGAGAGCGGGGCCAAAGGGGGTAGTCAGCCATTCAACCTCCCATCAGAATGTTGGGGAAAACACCCCCCAGGGCTCAGAATCCCAGGGGTGTCAGTTCCCTTACCGACAGGGTGTAGTAGCGTATAGAAACACAAAAAAGTACAGAATATATAAGTAACTCACATCCACACTATGGGCATTACCTAGTATTAAATACAACTGCAGCTAACGTCTCTCAGACTCCAGGCTGCTACTTCTAAGACTAGGTATCCTATAAGCACACAACCAATTGAAGAGATTTATTAGATTACTCCATTCTCATTTATCAGTTCCACTGTACATTAGTTAATTCTTTAAGAATTAATTAAGATTGAACAATTCCCCATTTAACTGAAATGGCGTCACTTTCAATACAACTGCTCCTTTTTAAGATTCACATCACCTTTAAATTCTAGCATCTCCATCCACGTGGATTTTCACCATTTAATCAAACATTCATTACAGAAATACTTTTCCACATTCCCAGGCATTCTAGAAAAACATCCTATGCTTCTAAACAAAAAGGAGGCTCAACACGGTGAGTAGATATACTACTCGTCGGGTCTTTGCCGCCTATAGAAAGAGCATATTCCCATTCTCCCTCGAGAGGCTAAACACGGAAAGCACGTGGCATACCCCGCGCGTCTTCGCCTCCTTTGGAAGAATGGTAGCAAGACCAGCTGCCTTGAGCAGTGGGGAAAAACAAGGCAAATTAACATTCAAGAACACCACAAGCAACCAGCAACCACATCCATCCCATTCCATCACCCCTGGTGCCCTCCCTGACACCCATATGCATAAACCGATGCATCTCGCCAGACTAGGCGTCATCTGCTGCCACAACTATAAGGCCTCCATGCCTCTACATATCACAACAACCGTCCAGGCTCACATCACAGCACAAGCAGCAGGAAAACGAACATCACAAAATGGGCTCTCGGCCCGTTAACAAACAAGAGGGTAACTCAGAACCCTTTTTGAAATTCCCACATAATCTGTTCTCTAATCCATATTGAATTAACAGATTTGTTATTCGTAGGTTCCAATCATGGATACCTAGTCAGTAAGCTATCACAATTAAATAACCAAACTTACTTCCCTAATTTGATTATCCTCAAAATAGAACAACTACAACAACGACAAAAAAAACCAGATTAATTTATATGCGTCTTTATCCTTCTCCAATTAATCAACAGTTAATTCCAGCTTTACGTTCATTATCAATTTCTATCATGAACGATCAACAAATCAAAGAAACATATATATCACTATATCTAGGAAAACATGAGGCAAACCGTTATCACGGTATAAAGCAACAACACGCGATCAACCAATTCTTTTAATCCAGTTCAAGTATTTAATTAGGTCAATTTCATTGTGATCCAAAGGAATAAATCATGCTAATTCTACGATTGCACATATATAATTAGAGAAGCCATGAATCCCCTACCTCGAAGAGTTCTTGACGTCCTTTATCCACACAGCAGGTCACGATCCTCCCCTCGCGACAACTTATGTGGAAGAATGATCGACACAGCTTGGTTGCATCCAACAGAGCGGGACTGATCCTAGGAGTAAGGGTTGTTTGTGCAACTCCTAGGGAAAGGATTGAAAGGTTCTAGCGCCTCTTAGTTATGAACAAAGGGAAGGAACAAGGGAGAATGATATCTCGTCCCTTTTTATGATTTAACGAGGTGACGGTTTAAGATCTGGTTAATTCTCCATTAAAAACGGATCACATTAACCCACGCGGTTTGACCAAGTAAAACATTCCAAGCCTTAGGAATAATTAATATAGGATTTATGGCATTTGAATCGGCCTTAAGAGCCCTTAAAATAAGGCTTTAAATGTATTTTACGTCAAAGGAAACGTCAAAAGGGGAAAAACTGTAGGAGTCTGGAAACACTGTTCACCCACCGTTATTGTACATGAAACTGATCTGTCACACCGATCTGTGAAACTGATCTGTGAAACTGATCTGTCACACCGATCTGTGAAACTGATCTGTTACACCGATCTGTGAAACTGATCTGTCTCACCGATCTGTGAAACTGAACCGTCTCACCGATCTGTGAAACTGATCCGTCTCACCGATCTGTGAAACCGATCTGTCTCACCGATCTGTGAAACTGATCTGTCTCACCGATCTGTGAAACTGATCTATCTCACCGATCTGTGAAACCGATCTGTCTCACCGATCTGTGACACCGATCTGTCTCACCGATCTGTGAAACCGATCTGTCTCACCGATCTGTGACACTGATCTGTCTCACCGATCTGTGAGACTGATCTGTCTCACCGATCTGTGACACTGATCTGTCTCACCGATCTGTGACACTGATCTGTCTCACCGATCTGTGAAACTGATCTGTCTCACTGATCTGTCTCACCGATCTGTTACTGTTCATAAAACTGGAAACACTGTTCACAGAACTAGAAAAATGGATAAGTGTTGGGGATAAGTCCCCTTGACCTCCCGGAACACCTCCAACACCAACATTTCACAAAGTAATGGACCAGAGAGGTCCGGGCCATTACATTAGATACCTCTCAAAACATTCTCGTCCTCGAGAATTAAAAACCAACCCAGAAGAAAAGAGGGGTCCGAACAACCACCCCATAAGATACCTCTCAGGGGAAAACCACCATGAGTTGTTCGAAAGATGGAACAAAACTATGACATCCGGGAACAAACAATCCATACCCAAACAATTCATTCACAACATCACATCAAAGGTACATAAATAAAACATGAAAGGTGCAACCACAGAGAAAACATCATTACATGAAAGGAGTTAAACATTAAACAACTCTGGGTACTGAGCACGTATCTGTGACTCACGCTCCCAGGTACTCTCCTCCATGCCACCGTGTCGCCACAAGACACGAACTAAAGGAATATAATGCCCACGTAACACCTTCTCCTTGTGGTCTTGGATCTCCACAGGTCGCTCCTCGAAGGTTACATCATCATCAATATCGATCTCTCCCCAATCGATAACATGAGATTCGTCATGAAGATAATGACGGAGCTGCGATACATGAAAAACATCATGTATCCGAATCATCCGAGGGGGAAGTGCTACTCGATATGCCACAGCTCCAACTTGAGCTAACACCTCGAAAGGCCCAACAAAACGGGGAGAAAGCTTACTTCCGCGACCAAACCTTCGCTGCCCACGACAGGGAGTCACCTTCAGAAACACATGATCCCCAACATTAAACTCTAAGGGTCTCCTTCTTTGATCCGCATAAGATTTCTGACGATCTTGTGCTGTCTTCATCCTCTCACGAATCACTTGAACCATCTCCGTTGTATTCTGCACTAGTTCTGGTCCGAGAATTGCTGACTCTCCGACCCCAGTCCAGCACAACGAAGAACGGCATGGCCGGCCATACAAGGCTTCAAACGGCGACATGCCGATGGTAGAGTGAAAACTATTATTGTAAGCGAACTCTACCAAAGGTAAGTGCTTCACCCATGAACCTCCAAAATCAAGAACACAAGAGCGCAACATGTCTTCAAGAGTTTGGATGGTTCGCTCTGTCTGACCATCCGTTTGAGGATGAAAAGCAGTGCTAAGGCATAGTTGAGAGCCAAAAGCATGCTGGAGACCTCTCCACACCATCGAGGTAAAACGAGGGTCTCGATCAGAAATGATCGTCTTAGGAACTCCATGAAGCCTCACCACCTCCTCCAGATACTGCCTCGACAAAACCTCCACTAAGCTCGACTCCTTGATTGCTATGAAGTGGGCCGATTTAGTTAAACGATCCACTACCACCCATATAGCATCATGTCCTCCCGGAGCTCGAGGTAAACCTGTAACAAAGTCCATTGAGATGTCCTCCCACTTCCACTGAGGAATCTCTAAGTGCTGGAGAAGACCACCAGGAACACGGTGTTCGGTCTTCACCTTCTGGCAGACTAAACATCGAGACACACATTCTGCAACTGAACGCTTCAGCCCAGGCCACCAAAACTGACTCTTCAAGGATCGATACATCTTCGTCAAACCAGGATGTACAGCTAAGGGAGAGCTATGGAACTCTCGGAGAACCGTCTCGCGCATCGCCAAGGGAACAAAAAGCCTGTCATGATACAACACTCGGTGTTGTTCATCCTCTGACCAACCATCAGGGGCCTCCCCACAAACAACTCTGTCTCTCAAAACTTCCACCTCTAGATCACCCAACTGAGAATCTTCCACCTTTTGCATCAGGGATGACTGCACCATCATCTGGAAAAGACAACCTCTTCCTCCAACTTCTCCCATATCAAGATACAAAGCTGCTAGCTCTTCCATCCCTCTCCAGGAATCACCAGATTCACGCACAACATCATTACGTGACATTCGGCTCAGTGCATCAGCAACAACATTTCCCTTCCCAGGTGTATACGATATTTCGAAGTCGTATTCCTGCAAGAACTCCATCCACCGACGCTGCCGCAAGTTCAAATCCCGCTGAGAGAAAACATACCTCAAACTCTTATGATCGGTGAAAACCACAAAGCGCTCTCCAATGAGGTAATGTCTCCACAACTTCAGCGCAAACACCACGGCTGCCAACTCAAGATCATGGGTGGCATAGTTGCGTTCATGGGGACGCAACTGCCGAGACCCATAAGAAACAACTGACCTCTGCTGCATGAGAACATAGCCTAGCCCCAGATGTGAAGCATCACAGAAAACATCAAACTGGACTCCCTCCGTTGGAAGACAAAGGACTGGAGCACTTACCAACTTCTCCTTTAGATACTCGAAAGCTGTCTGACACTGATCAGTCCATATGAACGCTTGATCCTTCCTGGTCAAAGCTGTCAGAGGAGTCGCAACTCAGGAGAAATTAGCCACAAACCTCCTATAATAGCCTGCGAGACCAAGGAAACTTCGCACCTCTGACACGGTCTTGGGGGCTGGCCAAGACACCACTGCTTCTATCTTCGAAGGATCCACAGCTACTCCCTGTTGGGACACAACATGTCCCAAGAAACGAACTTCTCGAGCCCAGAACTCACACTTGGACAACTTCCCAAACAACCGATGTTGGCGAAGAACTCCCAAAACAGCTCGTAGATGTTCTGCATGCTCTTCTTCAGATGTGGAGTACACAAGGATGTCGTCAATGAAAACCACAACAAACTTGTCCAAGAATTCATGGAACACAGCATTCATCAACCCCATGAAAACAGCTGGAGCATTTGTCACGCTGAATGGCATTACAACAAACTCATAATGCCCATGACGACAGCGGAAAGCAGTCTTCGGGATATCCTCATCCTTTACACGCATCTGATGATATCCTGACCGCAAGTCGATCTTTGAAAACCAACATGCACCCTTCAGTTGATCGAATAGGTCATCAATCCGCGGGAGAGGATAACGGTTCTTTATTGTCACTTTGTTTAAGAGACGATAATCGACGCACAACCGCAAACTGCCATCAGCCTTTTTCACGAACAAGACTGGTGCACCCCACGGTGACACACTTGGCCGAACAAAACCACACTGCAATAGACCATCGAGCTGAATACGTAGCTCCCGTAACTCAGAAGGGGCCATCCTATATGGAGACATAGAGATGGGAGACGCTCCTGGCTGTAGCTCGATCCCAAACTCGATCTTCTGTCGAGGGGGTAAGGATACAACCTATTCTGGAAAGACATCAAGGTACTCTTCTACGACCCTAGGAAACGCCAGCTGTTGAACCTCTGAAGAACTCAGCATCATCCCAGCCATCATGGATGATAAGGATGAAACTCGTCTATGACTCATCCGAGGATCTCTCTCACCAACAAACACTACTTCCTCTCCATCTTCATCAAAGAAAACAACCTTCTTCCTGTAGCAATCCACAATATCCTGCACCGAATACAACCAATCCATGCCGAGGATGACATCATATGGTTGTATTCGTAAACATAGGAAATCTCCCCAAGAGCGGTTCTGCCCCAACACTAGCTCACAGTCTCTACATACTTCAAACAAGCTAGCTCGACCTCCAACTGGCGTAGTCAACGCCAAGGGCACTGGAAGCCTCTCTACTTCAAGTCCCAAGGCGTGGACAAGGGTAGGGGATATAAAGGAGTGTGTCGCTCCTGAATCAAACAAGGTATACACCAAGGTAGAAAACAAGAAAAGGGTACCTCGGACGACGTCTGGCTCGCCTGGATCTGGCAACGCTAGAGCATGAAGCTGACCACGACCACCTCCACGGCCTCTCTGACCCTGATGACGACCACCACCACGGCCGCGCTCTGCTCTTTGAGGACGGGGAGCGTCATGGGGCTGTCCTCTGCCTGCTCCATCTACCCTCTGGTGATCTAAAGCTGGTGCAACCTGCTGCTGCTGCCTCGGCTGGAATTGCCTCAACGGAGGAACCTGGAGTGGAGCGCCTGGTGCACGATGACTGCTCTGAAAAGTTGGGCACTCCCGCTGCTGATGACCACGTCCACCACAAGAAAAACAAGCGCCTGATCCCTTGGCATAGGTCTGAGAGTTGCTACCTCCGGAGAAATGAGATGGGAAGGGCTGGGACCTACCCCCAGGTGAACGGAAACTCTTCTGTCCTGAAAATCAGGAACCCCGGACCACAGCTCTGCTTCTTGAGGAATCATGACGATTCCCCTCTCGTGATGATCCGGTCCTAGCCAAAGTCCTCTCAACAACCTCTGCCCTCGCCAGCACCTCAAGATATGTCTTCAGCATAAATGGGGTGACCTGGCGCTGGATCTCTGGACGCAAAGCCTCCTCGAAATGCCTCGCCCTAGCCTCATCATCTGGTAACAGGTCTGAAGCATATCGTAGAAGGTTCCTGAAACGGATTCCAAACTCCCGAACACTGGAGCTCCCCTGTCGAAGGGTAAGAAGCTCCTGGCGACTGGATGCCTTCGCAGTCGAAGAAAGAAACTCGACTCTAAACCTGTCTTGAAACTCCTCCCATGAGATCGCTGACTCCTCACGATCCCCGAGGAACAAGAACCACCACTGTCTCGCTGATCCACGCAAAATCGTCACAACCAAGGACACCCAGTGTTCCTTCCGAGCACGAATCGAACTGAAGCCTATCTCGACCTCCTCCAACCAGTCTTCTGTGACTGCATCTGAAACGGATCCCTCGTACTTCTGTAGACTCTGGCGCTGAAACTCTCGGAGTGTCTTCCTCCAAGTGTCATCGTCGTCAACCTCTACCCGGCGGCGATCTGCTGGAACAGCCTGCTGGGCACCTTCTGCGCAAACCTGACGGGGACGCCGACCTGGAGCCATACCTGTAAAATATCAATCGTTAGAGCTCCTAAGCCTGGAATATGGAAGACTCAACATTAATTAATTAATTATTTTTTTTTATTAATTTTTTTTTAGGTTACCTATCCCAAGGTCTACCCATTCAAACACAGGTGCAAGGAATAATGATGCATTATCCTTTCCTAGGTCTCTACCCTGCAACCAGTATCACTTTGTTTAGTAGCCATCGCAAACTTAAAGGTCCGTGCAACAGATCATAGGGGGCCCTGAACGCCTATGTCTCTGCCGGTCTCCAGTGTTTACCCCACTTGCTAAACATGAATGACACTGTTGCCCTACCATCCCATGCATCCTCACCTGTGCCTAACTCCAAACTCCATCCTATCCCTCGACCAGACCTTTGATACCACTCTGTCACGACCCCCTCCTCACAAAGTGTACCCCTCCTGGGCCGGCAATGTGAAAAGGTAGATAATGACCCCCGAGTCCCGCCTCCAGTAGGCCCCGGGTTGGCGACTAGCACCGAGGGTATAATACACACACAAATGGGAGGCATTACCCTCTAAGAGAACACATGCAGAAGAGAGAGATAGAATAGAATCCAACCAACTCCAACTCATAACTGAAATGTAAAAGAAACCCAAGTACATATATGAAATGTCATGCAAAAGTACTACAACTGAAAGGGGAAACTAAAAGTACCCAAAAGAAAGTAAAATGACAGCGACCACAAGCCCGAACAGCTCCTCCTCCAACCGCAAGCTAGTAGTATCCAGCTTGATCTCCAACCTGCTCCAAGTGACCTGAAAAACAGTTTATATGTACATAGGGTGAGTATAACAGTATACTCAGTAGGATCCTCCCCAAGACTCTTGTGTAAAAGTAAAGAAAGCATGCTAAAGCCAAGTGAACAACAAGTGAAACTAACTCGTCACCTAAACAGGTATACTATGTTCCCAACCTCACCATGGCTACTCTCACCAAGTAACACATACAAGAATATAGCATATAGTAAAGAATGTCAAGGGTACCCCGCTACTACTTCCCCACTGGTTTGCCGCTTTGCCCCAACGACATACGTCCTGTGCATCTCTCTCCAAAGGCTTGCCAGTATCAACATGGGTCAAGCTCCACAATCTGCACCACGTGCACCACATAGGCTTGCCCGCAGACACCTGGGCTAAGCTCCACACAATCCTCACAACCAAAAGTAACCAGGTAGTTTCCGGGAGCCACCACAGCTCGCATAACGTCTATCATACGTCGGGTATTATACCTCAAGCCATTACAACCCATACACCGAGTAAGGATCCTCAAGCCATCACAGCCTATACATGTTACACCTATAGTAGTCCATAGGATACTATATCCAGAATATATGTGTGTGAAATAACCACAAGCCATTATAGCCCTCTACACACATATATGGGTAAAACTAACCACTGTGCCTACCAGCACTAAGATCTACCAAGAGAAGAGAGCGGGGCCAAAGGGGGTAGTCAGCCATTCAACCTCCCATCAGAATGTTGGGGAAAACACCCCCCCAGGGCTCAGAATCCCCGGGGTGTCAGTTGCCCTTACCGACAGGGTGGAGTAGCGTATAGAAACACAAAAAGTACAGAATATATAAGTAACTCACATCCACACTATGGGCATTACCTAGTCTTAGATACAACATCATCTAACGTCTCTCAGACTCCAGGCTGCTACTTCTAAGACTAGGTATCCTATAAGCACACAACCAATTGAAGAGCTTTATTAGATTACTCCATTCTCATTTATCAGTTCCACTGTACATTAGTTAATTCTTTAACCATTAATTAAGATTGAACAATTCCCCATTTAACTGAAATGGCGTCACTTTCAATACAACTGCTCCTTTTTTAAGATTCACATCACCTTTAAATTCTAGAATCTCCATCCCCGTGGATTTTCACCATTTAATCAAACATTCATTACAGAAAAACTTTTCCACATTCCCAGGCATTCTAGAAAAACATCCTATGCTTCTAAACACAAAGGAGGCTCAACACGGTGAGTAGATATACTACCCGTCGGGTCTTTGCCACCTATAGAAAGAGCATATACCCATTCTCCCTCGAGAGGCTAAACACGGAAAGCACGTGGCATACCCCGCGCGTCTTCGCCTCCTTTGGAAGAATGGTAGCAAGACCAGCTGCCTTGAGCAGTGGGGAAATGCAAGGCAGATTAACATTCAAGAACACCACAAGCAACCAGCAACCACATCCATCCCATTCCATCACCCCTGGTGCCCTCCCTGACACCCATATGCATAAACCGATGCATCTCGCCAGACTAGGCGTCATCTGCTGCCACAACTATAAGGCCTCCATGACTCTACATATCACAACAACCGTCCAGGCTCACATCACAGCACAAGCAGCAGGAAAACGAACATCACAAAATGGGCTCTCGGCCCGTTAACAAACAAGAGGGTAACTCAGAACCCTTTTTGAAATTCCCACATAATCTGTTCTCTAATCCATATTGAATTAACAGATTTTTTATTCGTAGGTTCCAATCATGGATACCTAATCAGTAAGCTATCAAAATTAAATAACCAAACTTACTTCCCTAATTTGATTATCCTCAAATTAGAACAACTACAACAACGACAAAAAAAAAACCAGATTAATTTATGTGCCTCTTTATCCTTCGCCAATTAATCAACAGTTAATTCCAGCTTTACGTTCATTATCAATTTCTATCATGAACGATCAACAAATCAAAGAAACATAGATATCACTATATCTAGGAAAACATGAGGCAAACCGTTATCACGGTATAAAGCAACAACACGCGATCAACCAATTCTTTTAATCCAGTTCAAGTATTTAATTAGGTCAATTTCATTGTGATCCAAAGGAATAAATCAGGCCAATTCTACGATTGCACATATATAATTAGAGAAGCCATGAATCCCCTACCTCGAAGAGTTCTTGACGTCCTTTATCCACACAGCAGGTCACGATCCTCCCCTCGCAACAACTTATGTGGAAGAATGATCGACACAGCTTGGTTGCATCCAACAGAGCGGGACTGATCGTAGGAGTAAGGGTTGTTTGTGTAACTCCTAGGGAAAGGATTGAAAGGTTCTAGCGCCTCTTATTTAAGAACAAAGGGAAGGAACAAGGGAGAATGATATCTCGTCCCTTTTTATGATTTAACGAGGTGACGGTTTAAGATCTGGTTAATTCTCCATTAAAAACGGATCGCATTAACCCACGCGGTTTGACCAAGTAAAACATTCCAAGCCTTAAGAATAATTAATATAGGATTTATGGCATTTGAATCGGCCTTCAGAGCCCTTAAAATAAGGCTTTAAATGTATTTTACGTCAAAGGAAACGTCAAAAGGGGAAAAACTGTAGGAGTCTGGAAACACTGTTCACCCACCGTTACTGTACATGAAACTGATCTGTCACACCGATCTGTGAAACTGATCTGTGAAACTGATCTGTCACACCGATCTGTGAAACTGATCTGTCACACCGATCTGTGAAACTGATCTGTCTCACCGATCTGTGAAACTGATCTGTCTCACCGATCTGTGAAACTGATCTGTCTCACCGATCTGTGAAACTGATCTGTCTCACCGATCTGTGAAACTGATCTGTCTCACCGATCTGTGAAACGGATCTGTCTCACCGATCTGTGAAACCGATCTGTCTCACCGATCTGTGAAACCGATCTGTCTCACCGATCTGTGAAACCGATCTGTCTCACCGATCTGTGAAACCGATCTGTCTCACCGATCTGTGAAACCGATCTGTCTCACCGATCTGTGAAACCGATCTGTCTCACCGATCTGTGAAACCGATCTGTCTCACCGATCTGTGAAACCGATCTGTCTCACCGATCTGTGACACCGATCTGTCTCACCGATCTGTGAAACCGATCTGTCTCACCGATCTGTGAAACTGATCTGTCTCACCGATCTGTGAAACAGATCTGTCTCACCGATCTGTTACTGTTCATAAAACTGGAAACACTGTTCACAGAACTAGAAAAATGGAAAAGTGTTGGGGATAAGTCCCCTTGACATCCCGGAACACCTCCAACACCAACATTTCACAAAGTAAGGGACCAGAGAGGTCCGGGCCATTACATTAGATACCTCTCAAAACATTCTCGTCCTCGAGAATTAAAAACCAACCCAGAAGAAAAGAGGGGTCCGAACAACCACCCCATAAGATACCTCTCAGGGGAAAACCACCATGAGTTGTTCGAAAGCTGGAACAAAACTATGACATCCGGGAACAAACAATCCATACCCAAACAATTCATTCACAACATCACATCAAAGGTACATAAATAAAACATGAAAGGTGCAACCACAGAGAAAACATCATTACATGAAAGGAGTTAAACATTAAACAACTCTGGGTACTGAGCACGTATCTGTGACTCACGCTCCCAGGTACTCTCCTCCATGCCACCGTGTCGCCACAAGACACGAACTAAAGGAATAGAATGCCCACGTAACACCTTCTCCTTGTGGTCTTGGATCTCCACAGGTCGCTCCTCGAAGGTTGCATCATCATCAATATCGATCTCTCCCCAATCGATAACATGAGATTCATCATGAAGATAATGACGGAGCTGCGATACATGAAAAACATCAGGTATCCGAATCATCCGAGGGGGAAGTGCTACTCGATATGACACAGCTCCAACATGAGCTAACACCTCGAAAGGCCCAACAAAATGGGTAGAAAGCTTACTTCCGCGACCAAACCTTCGCTGCCCACGACGGGGAGTCACCTTCAGAAACACATGATCCCCAACATTAAACTCTAAGGGTCTCCTTCTTTGATCCGCATAAGATTTCTGACGATCTTGTGCTGTCTTCATCCTCTCACGAATCACTTGAACCATCTCCGTCATATTCTGCACTAGTTCTGGTCCGAGAATTTCTGACTCTCCGACCCCAGTCCAGCACAACGGAGAACGGCATGGCCGGCCATACAAGGCTTCAAACGGCGCCATGCTGATGGTAGAGTGAAAACTATTATTGTAAGCGAACTCTACCAAAGGTAAGTGCTTCACCCATGAACCTCCAAAATCAAGAACACAAAAGCGCAACATGTCTTCAAGAGTTTGGATGGTTCGCTCTGTCTGACCATCCGTTTGAGGATGAAAAGCAGTGCTAAGGCATAGTTGAGAGCCAAAAGCATGCTGGAGACCTCTCCACACCCTCGAGGTAAAACGAGGGTCTCGATCAGAAATGATCGTCTTAGGAACTCCGTGAAGCCTCACCACCTCCTCCAGATACTGCCTCGACAAAACCTCCACTGAGCTCGACTCCTTGATTGCTATGAAGTGGGCCGATTTAGTTAAACGATCCACTACCACCCATATAGCATCATGTCCTCCCGGAGCTCGAGGTAAACCTGTAACAAAGTCCATTGAGATGTCCTCCCACTTCCACTGAGGAATCTCTAAGTGCTGGAGAAGACCACCAGGAACACGGTGTTCGGTCTTCACCTTCTGGCAGACTAAACATCGAGACACACATTCTGCAACTGAACGCTTCAGCCCCGGCCACCAAAACTGACTCTTCAAGTATCGATACATCTTCGTCACACCAGGATGTACAGCTAAGGGAGAGCTATGGAACTCTCGGAGAACCGTCTCGCGCATCGCCAAGGGAACAAAAATCCTGTCATGATACAACACTCGGTGTTGTTCATCCTCTGACCAACCATCAGGGGCCTACCCACAAACAACTCTGTCTCTCAAAACTTCCACCTCTAGATCACCCAACAGAGACTCTTCCACCTTTTGCATCAGGGATGACTGCACCGTCATCTGGAAAAGACAACCTCTTCCTCCAACTTCTCCCATATCAAGATGCAAAGCTGCTAGCTCTTCCATCCCTCTCCAGGAATCACCAGATTCACGCACAACATCATTACGTGACTTTCGGCTCAGTGCATCAGCAACAACATTTCCCTTCCCAGGTGTATATGATATTTCGAAGTCGTATTCCTGCAAGAACTCCATCCACCGACGCTGCCGCAAGTTCAAATCCCGCTGAGAGAAAACATACCTCAAACTCTTATGATCGGTGAAAACCACAAAGCGCTCTCCAATGAGGTAATGTCTCCACAACTTCAGCGCAAACACCACGGCTGCCAACTCAAGATCATGGGTGGCATAGTTGCGTTCATGGGGACGCAACTGCCGAGACCCATAAGAAACAACAGACCTCTGCTGCATGAGAACACAGCCTAGCCCCAGATGTGAAGCATCACAGAAAACATCAAACTGGACTCCCTCCGTTGGAAGACAAAGGACTGGAGCACTTACCAACTTCTCCTTCAGATACTCGAAAGCTGTCTGACACTGATCAGTCCATATGAACGCTTGATCCTTCCTGGTCAAAGCTGTCAGAGGAGTCGCAACTCGGGAGAAATTAGCCACAAACCTCATATAATAGCCTGCGAGACCAAGGAAACTTCGCACCTCTGACACGGTCTTGGGGGCTGGCCAAGACACCACTGCTTCTATCTTCGAAGGATCCACAGCTACTCCCTGTTGGGACACAACATGTCCCAAGAAACGAACTTCTCGAGCCCAGAACTCACACTTGGACAACTTCCCAAACAACCGATGTTGGCGAAGAACTCCCAAAACAGCTCGTAGATGTTCTGCATGCTCTTCTTCAGATGTGGAGTACACAAGGATGTCGTCAATGAAAACCACAACAAACTTGTCCAA
Organism: Viscum album; assembly: GCA_963277665.1. Taxonomy (NCBI): domain Eukaryota; kingdom Viridiplantae; phylum Streptophyta; class Magnoliopsida; order Santalales; family Viscaceae; genus Viscum; species Viscum album. Next base: position 1,554,761,833 of record OY728131.1, read on the forward strand.
GAATTCAAGGAACACAGCATTCATCAACCCCATGAAAACAGCTGGAGCATTTGTCACGCCGAATGGCATTACAACAAACTCATAATGCCCATGACGACAGCGAAAAGCAGTCTTCGGGATATCCTCATCCTTTACACGCATCTGATGATATCCTGACCGCAAGTCGATCTTTGAAAACCAACTTGCACCCTTCAGTTGATCGAATAGGTCATCAATCCGCGGGAGAGGATAACGGTTCTTTATTGTCACTTTGTTTAAGCGACGATAATCGACGCACAACCGTAAACTGCCATCAGCCTTTTTCACGAACAAGACTGGTGCACCCCACGGTGACACACTTGGCTGAACAAAACCACACTGCAATAGACCATCGAGCTGAATACGTAGCTCCCGTAACTCAGAAGGGGCCATCCTATATGGAGACATAGAGATGGGAGACGCTCCTGGCTGTAGCTCGATCCCAAACTCGTTCTTCCATCGAGGGGGTAAGGATACAACCTCTTCTGGAAAGACATCAGGGTACTCTTCTACGACCCTAGGAAACGCCAGCTGTTGAACCTCTGAAGAACTCAGCATCTTCCCAGCCATCATGGATGATAAGGATGAAACTCGTCTATGACTCATCCGAGGATCTCTCTCACCAACAAACACTACTTCCTCTCCATCTTCATCAAAGAAAACGACCTTCTTCCTGTAGCAATCCACAATAGCCTGCACCGAATACAACCAATCCATTCCGAGGATGACATCATATGGTTGTATTCGTAAACATAGGAAATCTCCCCAAGAGCGGTGCTGCCCCAACACTAGCTCACAGTCTCTACATACTTCAAACAAGCTAGCTCGACCTCCAACTGGCGTAGTCAACGCCAAGGGCACTGGAAGCCTCTCTACCTCAAGTCCCAAAGCGTGGACAAGGGTAGGGGATATAAAGGAGTGTGTCGCTCCTGAATCAAACAAGGCATACACCAAGGTAGAAAACAAGCAAAGGGTACCTCGGACGACGTCTGGCTCGCCTGGAGCTGGAAACGCTAGAGCATGAAGCTGACCACGACCACCTCCATGGCCTCTCTGACCCTGATGACGACCACCACCACGGCCGCGCTCTGCTCTTTGAGGACGGGGAGCGTCATGGGGCTGTCCTCTGCCTGCTCCATCTACCCTCTAGTGATCTAAAGCTGGTGCAACCTGCTGCTGCTGCCTCGGCTGGAATTGCCTCAATGGAGGAACCTGGAGTGGAGCGCCTGGTGCACGATGACTGCTCTGAAAAGTTGGGCACTCCCGCTGCTGATGACCACGTCCACCACAAGAAAAACAAGGGCCTGATCCCTTGGCATAGGTCTGAGAGTTTCTACCTCCGGAGAAATGAGATGGGAAGGGCTGGGACCTACCCCCAGGTGAACGGAAACTCTTCTGTCCTGAAAACCGGGAACCCCGGACCACAGCTCTGCTTCTTGAGGAATCATGACGATTCCCCTCTCGTGACGATCCGGTCCTAGCCAAAGTCCTCTCAACAACCTCTGCCCTCGCCAGCACCTCAAGATATGTCTTCAGAATAAATGGGGTGACCTGGCGCTGGATCTCTGGACGCAAAGCCTCCTCGAAATGCCTCGCCCTGGCCCCATCATCTGGTAACAGGTATGAAGCATATCGTAGAAGGTTACTGAAACGGATTCCAAACTCCCGAACACTGGAGCTCCCCTGTCGAAGGGTAAGAAGCTCCTGGCGACTGGATGCCTTCGCAGTCGAAGAAAGAAACTCGACTCTAAACCTGTCTTGAAACTCCTCCCATGAGATCGCTGACTCCTCACGATCCCCGAGGAACAAGATCCACCACTGTCTCGCTGCTCCATGCAACATCGTCACAACCAAGGACACCCAGTGTTCCTTCCGAGCACGAATCGAACTGAAGCCTATCTCGACCTCCTCCAACCAGTCTTCTGTGACTGCATCTGAAACAGATCCCTCGTACTTCTGTAGACTCTGGCGCTGAAACTCTCGGACTGTCTTCCTCCAAGTGTCATCGTCGTCAACCTCTACCCGGCGGCGATCTGCTGGAACAGCCTGCTGGGCACCTTCTGCGCAAACCTGACGGGGACGCCGACCTGGAGCCATACCTGTAAAATATCAATCGTTAGAGCTCCTAAGCCTGGAATATGGAAGACTCAACATTAATTAATTAATTATTTTGTTTTATTAATTTTTTTTAGCTTACCTATCCCAAGGTCTACCCATTCAAACACAGGCGCAAGGAATAATGATGCATGATCCTTTCCTAGGTCTCTACCCTGCAACCAGTATCACTTTGTTTAGTAGCCATCGTAAACTTAAAGGTCCGTGCAACAGATCATAGGGGGCCCTGAACGCCTATGTCTCTGCCGGTCTCCAGTGTTTACCCCACTTGCTAAACATGAATGACACCGTTGCCCTACCATCCCATGCATCCTCACCTGTGCCTAACTCCAAACTCCATCCTATCCCTCGACCAGACCTTTGATACCACTCTGTCACGACCCCCTCCCCACAAAGTGTACCCCTCCTGGGCCGGCAATGTGAAAAGGGAGATAATGACCCCCGAGTCCCGCCTCCAGTAGGCCCCGGGTTGGCGACTAGCACCGAGGGTATAATACACACACAAATGGGAGGCATTACCCTCTAAGAGAACACATGCAGAAGAGAGAGATAGAATAGAATCCAACCAACTCCAACTCATAACTGAAATGTAAAAGAAACCCAAGTACATATATGAAATGTCATGCAAAAGTACTACAACTGAAAGGGGAAACTAAAAGTACCCAAAAGAAAGTAAAACGACAGCGACCACAAGCCCGAACAGCTCCTCCTCCAACCGCAAGCTAGTAGTAACCAGCTTGATCTCCAACCTGCTCCAAGTGACCTGAAAAACAGTTTATATGTACATAGGGTGAGTATAACAGTATACTCAGTAGGATCCACCCCAAGACTCTCGTGCAAAAGTATAGAAAGCATGCTAAAGCCCAGTGAACAACAAGTGAAACTAACTCATCACCTAAACAGGTATACTATGTTCCCAACCTCACCATGGCTACTCTCACCAATTAACACATACAAGAATATAGCATATAGTAAAGAATGTCAAGGGTACCCCGCTACTACTTCCCCACTGGTTTGCCGCTTTGCCCCAACGACATACATCCTGTGCATCTCTCTCCAAAGGCTTGCCCGTATCAACATGGGTCAAGCTCCACAATCTGCACCACGTTCACCACATAGGCTTGCCCGCAGACACCTGGGCTAAGCTCCACACAATCCTCACAACCAAAAGTAACCAGGTAGTTTCCGGGAGCCACCACAGCTCGCATAACGTCTATCATACGTCGGGTATTATACCTCAAGCCATTACGGCCCATACACCGAGTAAGGATCCTCAAGCCATCACAGCCTATACACGTTACACCTATAGTAGTCCATAGGATACTATATCCAGAATATATGTGTGTGAAATAACCACAAGCCATTACAGCCCTCTACACACATATATGGGTAAAACTAACCACTGTGCCTAACAGCACTAAGATCTACCAAGAGAAGAGAGCGGGGCCAAAGGGGGTAGTCAGCCATTCAACCTCCCATCAGAATGTTGGGGAAAACACCCCCCAGGGCTCAGAATCCCCGGGGTGTCAGTTGCCCTTACCGACAGGGTAGAGTAGCGTATAGAAACACAAAAAGTACAGAATATATAAGTAACTCACATCCACACTATGGGCATTACCTAGTCTTAGATACAACAGCAGCTAACGTCTCTCAGACTCCAGGCTGCTACTTCTAAGACTAGGTATCCTATAAGCACACAACCAATTGAAGAGCTTTATTAGATTACTCCATTCTCATTTATCAGTTCCACTGTACATTAGTTAATTATTTAACCATTAATTAAGATTGAACAATTCCCCATTTAACTGAAATGGCGTCACTTTCAATACAACTGCTCCTTTTTAAGATTCACATCACCTTTAAATTGTAGCATCTCCATCCCCGTGGATTTTCACCATTTAATCAAACATTCATTATAGAAATACTTTTCCACATTCCCAGGCATTCTAAAAAAACATCCTATGCTTCTAAACACAAAGGAGGCTCAACACGGTGAGTAGATATACTACCTGTCGGGTCTTTGCCGCCTATAGAAAGAGCATATACCCATTCTCCCTCAAGAGGCTAAACACGGAAAGCACGTGGCATACCCCGTGCGTCTTCGCCTCCTTTGGAAGAATGGTAGCAAGACCAGCTGCCTTGAGCAGTGGGGAAAAGCAAGGTAGATTAACATTCAAGAACACCACAAGAAACCAGCAACCACATCCATCCCATTCCATCACCCCTGGTGCCCTCCCTGACACCCATATGCATAAACCGATGCATCTCGCCAGACTAGGCGTCATCCGCTGCCACAACTATAAGGCCTCCATGCCTCTACATATCACAACAACCGTCCAGGCTCACATCACAGCACAAGCAGCAGGAAAACGAACATCACAAAATGGGCCTTAGGAATAATTAATATAGGATTTATGGCATTTGAATCGGCCTTAAGAGCCCTTAAAATAAGGCTCTAAATGTATTTTACGTCAAAGGAAACGTCAAAGGGGGAAAACTGTAGGAGTCTGGAAACACTGTTCACCCACCGTTACTGTACATGAAACTGATCTGTCACACCGATCTGTGAAACTGATCTGTGAAACTGATCTGTCACACCGATCTGTGAAAATGATCTGTCTCACCGATCTGTGAAACTGATCTGTCTCACCGATCTGTGAAACTGATCTGTCTCACCGATCTGTGAAACTGATCTGTCTCACCGATCTGTGAAACGGATCTGTCTCACCGATCTGTGAAACTGATCTGTCTCACCGATCTGTGAAACGGATCTGTCTCACCGATCTGTGAAACGGATCTGTCTCACCGATCTGTGAAACGGATCTGTCTCACCGATCTGTGAAACCGATCTGTCTCACCGATTTGTGAAACCGATCTGTCTCACCGATCTGTGACACCGATCTGTCTCACCGATCTGTGAAACCGATCTGTCTCACCGATCTGTGAAACCGATCTATCTCACCGATCTGTGACACTGATCTGTCTCACCGATCTGTGAAACTGATCTGTCTCACCGATCTGTGAAACTGATCTGTCTCACCGATCTGTGACACTGATCTGTCTCACCGATCTGTGAAACTGATCTGTCTCACCGATCTGTTACTGTTCATAAAACTGGAAACACTGTTCACAGAACTAGAAAAATGGAAAAGTGTTGGGGATAAGTCCCCTTGACCTCCCGGAACACCTCCAACACCAACATTTCACAAAGTAATGGACCAGAGAGGTCCGGGCCATTACAAAGGGGCCCTCAGTTATCCAATCCAAGTGACCGTTTAAGAGATACTATCATTTCGACTTTACATGAATAAATTAATTTATTAATTTATCCGTTTAACCTTCCGAAAGCGGGCGAGGGGTCCAAACATCCCGTGATGACATGTTTTATGTCGTTCCTAGGGTAAACACCCCATTACGGACCCATCCGTACACTTGGATCCCTGATTCGGAACTCTGTTTAGGTGTTATCTCATTTATTTAGCATTTCCAGTGTGAACACACAGAAAATTTAATTCCGTCCACTCCGGGGCTCAGAATCGCACGCCGTCTGAGTGCACTGCTCTGGAATATTATAAAAAACTTATTCCAATGTCTTTCTCAGCAAAAATCGGGTGCTTACATCATTCCCTCCTTCAATATTTTCATCCCCGAAAAGAGAAACTAGGGAGAAACACAGGGTACTAAGCCCACACCTGGCTTTCTCATACCTATAAGAACCCACGCACAGCTCTGCGTCACCGCACATGGACCAAAGGACTGATCCGTTCATGCGAGGTCGCCCCACGCCGATGTTCTGCACCCACTCCAGACTTTGGGTTTAGAGGAAGGCGGTAGGGTACCTTTCCATCCCTTTGCACGGTCTCAAATGACCTGAAGGCTCTCGGGGGTATCTAACCTCCCCGAACGAACCTGTACGTCCCACGCCATGACTGGAATCACCGCCCACACCTGAAACAAGGCCCGGTGATTCCCTCCTTCAGAATATCCATATGGTGAAACAGCCAAGGATATCTAGTCACACAAGGTTCCACAGTCAATGTCTCGCAATCAAGACTCTCTTACACACTCGGAGAGCGAAGGAGTCAACACCATCGACTGATGGAAAAGGTCTCATGTCTTTTCCCTTACCAACACAGGGTTACACCGACGCCCTGCGTCACCCTGGTAATACCTCAAATAAGGAGTATGGAGGAAAGCATTCCACACACAGAGTCTATCAATTCTACTGCAAGAAGTAGAAGAGTCGTAAGGGGTACTTCTCACCATCCCATGCTCTGCTGGATCGTAGACATCCAAAGCTCGCGGCTACCCAGGGTCCCAACCGTCAGCTCCCGGAGCCTGACGTGGACCGCCTAGTGGTGATGGGGGGATCTCGTAACGTCGTCCCCCACCTCCAGCTCCTCCCGCTCCTCTGCTAGCACCACCTCCCTGGCCACTACTCCGATCGCGGCGCTGCCTCTACCGTGGTGCAGCGCCTGCTGCTTGCCCGAAGCTCCCGACAACTCGGGTCAGGCAGTCTCGTGGCAGGTGACCTCGCCCGTCACAAGCATAACACCAGCTCTCTCTAGGCTGCCCTGGTGCCCTCCAACGCCACTACGGTGTACGACCACGGCCCGGGATCCACTCACAGAAGGGCATCCTCGGCTGAGGCCATGAACCATTTTTCCACAGTGGTATGTGACCACATCTCCGAAACTGGCAGTGGGAAGGCCACCTGCATCGAGGTCCTGTCCTCCGGCGCCTGCTAACTACGGCAAACATCTTGGCTCTGTCATGCCCTCTGCCACTACCAACTTCAAAATGTGACAGGAAGCTATTTATCACCAACACATGCTCTAGTAACCTGGCTTATGTGGAAACGCCCAAGGGTACTAAGACAGAACAAATCTCTTGGCGGAGACCCTGCTCAAACTTCCACGCTCGTTTTTTGTCATCATGGACCATGTATGGGTAAAAGCGTGCACGATATGAAAAACTAGCCGCGTAATCAGCCACCGTAATCCCTCCCTACTGAAACTGCAGGAGCTTCTGAATCCTAAAGGAGCGCAAGCAGGAGGGGAAGAACTCTTCACGAAACAATAACTAGAAGTCCTCCAACGAAAGCGACAACTCGTCAAGAAGATGAGTCACCAGACTCCACCAACGCCAAGCTGATCCATGAAAAAGGCTGGCTACCAAAGCCACTCTATGATCTGTTAGCATCTGCACAAGCCTGAAAAGCAAAACCACTTCCTCGAGCCAAACCTCTGCTGCCTGAGGGTCTGGCTCACCACTGAACCTCTACACTCTCCACTGAAGCCACGATCCACTTGTCTGTCGTCTGCAAGGGCACACCAAGTGCGGGCAAAGCCCAAGCAGGGTTCAGCATAAAAATACTCATTATGATACCACGAAGGCTCGAGGGAGCAACAAAGGAGGTACCGAAGGGTGAGCAGTAGAGCAAACAGAAAAGTAGAGGAGTACAATTGAAAGTGCAGTAAGAGTACAGTAAAGAGTCCAGCTCAACCCAACAAGAGGGAAGAAGGTAGACTCGTCCAAACACAATGAGCTGGAAACGGTGAGAAGATGAAATTCCAGTCGAGTCTTCGCTACCTATAGTAGGAGAGCTGACTTGTCCAACCATGAGAAGCTTGACATGGAAGGCACGTGGCATACCCCGCGCGTCTTCGCCTCTATTGGAAGGAGAGTAACCAAACCCAATAAGTGGGTACTAGAACAAGGTATATACAAGCCCATATGCTCAAAAAGAAGCCCGAACAAGGTCATAAGGGGATCTCCATCCCGTAGCTCATCCCATGAAATGAGTAGACAACAGTCCAAGACATAACCCCATCATTGATGCCCAGCATCCCGCACGTCTGCCCTGAACCGCATGCCAAGGGGCTCATTCACCGCACCTTGACACTATCCGCTTTGGGCGGCACGGACTCACCCGCACGGTTTTAGATTGCATCTCATGAACGCGTCTCGGTGGGGAATGTGCCCCTTGGGCTTGAGATTTCTAGGGAAAATCAAACCACACCTCGTCACTACCTTGCAGTCGAGAGGTCTTCTCAAAGTCAAGCTGTCACATCATTGACCCGTTTAACGAAGGGTCCCGCTCCGATAAACATGGAGGAAAGCCACATACTAGCCTAGTCGAAAGGACTGAGTCTGGAATGCCAACCGGTGTCCCCACTGCCCAGCCCTGCTAGAGGGTAAACCCTAATACATCATCAGGAGACCCACTGCCCAGCCCTACTGGAGGTAAACCATAATATATCATCAAGAGACCAACTGCCCAGCCCTGCTGGAGGGTAAACCATAATACATCATCAAGTGACCCACTGCCCATCCCTGCTGGAGGGTAAACCATACTACATCATCAGGAGACCCACTTCCCAGTCTTGCTGGAGGGTAAACCATAATACATCATCAGGTGACCCACTGCCCACCTGGCTGGAGGGTAAACCATAATAAATCATCAATCGACCCACTGCCCAGCCCCACAGTAGGGTAGACCAGGAATAAGTCGACAGGAAACCCACTGCCCAGCCTTGCTGGAGGGTAGACTTGGAAATAGATGATGGGCGACCCACTGCCCAGCCCTTCTGGAGGGTAGACCCTAAGAGGTCGTCGGGTTACTCACTGCCCATTCTCTACTGGAGGGTAGACCCTAAGTGCATCGGGTGACCCACTGCCCAGTCTCTGCTGGAGGGTAGACCCTAAGTGCGTCGGGTGACCCACTGCCCAGTCTCTACTGGAGGGTAAACCCTATAAGTCTGTGAGAAACCCACCACCCAACCTTGCTGGAGGGTAAACCCGAAGAAGTCGATGAGTAACCCACTACCCAGCCTCGCTGGATGGTAGAACTCAGAATTGCTCTACCCATCTCCACTGGAGGACATAACACTGGCCAACTGAACATGGAGTGGGTATCACACAACCTCTCAACTCCAGAACACTCACCCAAAAGAGGTTCATCGTCTGCTCCAGCACTGGGTGTCACTAGCACCGCTACCGGCCAATCCATCGAGGGCAAAACCAAGGGGAGACCACTCAACCATGTTGGTCAAACATACGAGTACAAAGCCAGGGGAAAATAAACATTACCCTGCTAGCCAAACAAACGAGCACAAAGGGACCCTCTACGCTGCGAGAGGTCCAAGTACGCAAAGAAGAACACTACATGTATGTGGGGCCCACACGACGTGTGGCCCCAAGTCAACCCCAACCAAGTGCACAAACGTCTCAGGTACAAACCACACGTTCCTCCAATAATTATCATATACTCTTAGAGTACACCGTGTCTCCAGCCCTAAGGCTATCATGCACATGGCACCCCATCGTCAACACGAAAGGCGTAAACATAACAACTCCACACCAAAGTCCCAGGTACGACCAACCACATCTTTTGAACAATTTATATCTCTCTCCAAAGAGAGCGCGATCACACGCCAAGGGTCCTCTACACACAAGTTATGGAGAACCACCACTAGAGCACCTCTCATGGTCCATATTCATCAAGATCATGCAAGAGGCTCCACACAACCAAACGGATCACATCGTTGTAATCCTCACGGAAAAACACACGAGATCGACTACTTACTCACCTCCAATGGATATCCGACGGAAAAGTCGCCGACACCGCCTCACGCCCGAACGACGTCCCGTGATGCCGAGCCTTGGCCCTGAAAATAGTCGAGCGCATCGCACAATTGCAATCCCCTCGGGAAAACACGTCAAAAGCACTACTCACTTGAGTGCAATGGATATTCGGAGAAAAATATGAATTCTGGTGCACCGCACACGAGCGGTGCGACGTGGGACCCACTACCTGGTCCCGAAACTCAACAAACAGATTGCACCATTGTGATCCTCTCGAAAAAGTATGCAAGATGGACTAATCACTTTTCCAAAACGATCGCCCGGTGATAAAGATGGAAAATCACCGCGGACGCCCAAACGACCCTCTTGGGCCTCGCACCATCGTGCGGAATTACAGCGGCCAGACTACGCCAACACGATGCCCTCAGAAAAACACCCATCATTGACTACTTGCATGCCCCGAACGGACGTCCGAGGAAAAAGTCGTGAAATGCTGCACGCAGCTCAAGAGACGGGCTATGGGGCCCGCACCTCAACTCCTGCATCAATGCCTGAAACAACTTTGGAAACATCTGAATTAGTGTCAAGGTCACAACACCGCTGACGGAGCTCAAAACGGACGTCGGACGCGTCAACGCCGTCCAAAACAAGATTCTCGGGGAATACGCTCGTCCACTTAAGGACACGTCGCGCCTCCGCGACCCCTCATTTCGGGATTTAAAAATTATCCAAACTAGCTCTAAACATTCCCCATGATGCAAGGTCCGCGCTTCCACTGAGGGTGCACAAAACGGACGCCCTTAGCGAGAGCTAAGGGCGTCAGAAATTCCAAAGGGGAAGCTCCCTTGGGCCGGACCGGCCCGGTCCGGCCGGTCCGCCAACAGCCGGCCCGCGGCCCGGCCGCGGGTCCGGTTCGGTCCGCCGCTGCCAACTCCCCTGAATGGGCTTGACGGCCCGTCTCCTTTCCCCCGAGCGACCCACGACATGCGGGTCGCGGTCGCGCCGCACGCGGGGTCGCGCACCCCGCGACCCCTCCCTCTTCGCGCTACGCCGAAGGCGCCGCGAGTCCGCCTCGCCGCCGTCCCCAGCCATCCGCACCATCGCCACGCTAGGCTGAGCTGTCGCGCCACCCTGGGAGCTGCCGCCGCCACCGCCTCAACCTCAGACCACCGCCACCTGTAGTTGTTGCGGTGCCGTCTAAGCCCGCCGGACCACCGGAACCCGCCGGAAACACCCAGAACCTCCCGAATTTCCCGCAACCTTCGGCGAACGATTGCGAACGCCTCCAAATTCTGATTTCAAATCCGAAATAAGCATCGGAAAGATAATAAAATCTACTTCGCATTCATTGTCTTGGATCAATGATCAGGAAGCAATTCAACGTGCAAAATCATGTTGGAAATTAAGTGTGGGAATGGAAATGCAAAACGCAACATCCTACCTCGTGGGGCATCGCCCGAAGTTTCGCGACGATCCACTGACGTCACCACACCTCATCAGAGTCTCCTCGCCGGACCATATCTCCGAAGATGGAGGAGGATAGGGGAAGGGTTTCTCCAGGGGGTTCAAGGGAGAAGGGTGAGGGGGAGGGTTTAAATAAAAATTAAAAGAAATTTTAATTAATTAAACCCATAATTTTCCCCGCATCTGAAACCTTTGGCGAGGTCAAAATTAAACCTCTACAAGGGTTAAAACAACCTCCCGATCACAACGGTGGTCTCAGAATTTTAATCCAAGACCTCGTTCCAAAGTTATTGAACTCAATGCTCGAGGGCGCCAAATTACGAAAAGGCCCCTGGGGCCATTTTTCACATACATCTCGCGCCCGCGAAACTAATACCCCCCCTAGGGTAAACGGAATGCTATGAACTCAACGGTGCCCTCAGTTTTCCAATCTGAGCCACTGTTTAAGAGATACTAGAATTTCGCCTTTAAGCGAATAAATTAATTTATTAATTTATCCGTTTAACCTTCCGAAAGCGAGTGAGGGGTCCAAACTTCCCGTGCCGACATGTTTTATGTCGTTCCTAGGGTAAACAGCCCATTCTAGACCCATCCGTACACTCGGATCCCTGATCCGGAACTCCGTTTAGGATTTATCTCAATTATTTAGCATTTCTAGTGTGAACGCACTGAAAATTTAATTCCGGCCACTTCGGGGCTCAGAATCGCACGCCATCTGAGTGCACTGCTCTGGAATATTATCAAAAATATTCCAAAGTCTTTCTTATAAAAAAACCGGGTTCTTACAATAAAATTAATGTAATATTGTACAATAATGTTTTTTTCATTGATAAGGTCATAAAGACTCTACAATTTTATGATAACCTTAAAGTTATAGGAAAATATTATTATTATAGATTTGTGGTTGGATAACATGTTATGATGGGAAATACATTATTTTTACAATTGGGTATGAGTAGTTGTAAGTGGATGAGTATTATTCTCATCATGTTCTCATCGGATAATCTCTATTAATGGAGAATATGAGAACAAATCATCTATTATTAATTCATTATGTTTTGTTTCATCATATATTCATATATATATGGATAAAAGTAATAGTCAACAGACATTATTATATTTATTAATACATATCATGACTTCTATAATTATATATAGAGATAAAAACTACTAGGCTCTATTTTGGATGGTTGTGGGGTACATTTGGAATATCCTAATTGAAATATCATTCATTTGTTTGTTTAGCAAGGATTTTTCCCATCAAAATTTATGGGATTTTATATTTAAACTGTTAGATTGTAATATAATTTCCTCTTAAATTCCATGTTCATGATCTATGGCATGTCTATTTCAGATATTCCAACATAGACATGTCAACATATATGTTCTTGACACTGTCATCAATCCTCCGATAAAAAATATTGTGAAAAAGGGATAATATTTTATTTTGAGTGTTCAATTTTTGTTTTATTAATGTGGACATTGTGTTTTTTCAATTCGGTATCTTGACATATGGATAGATATTGATCATGATCTTTATGAAAGACCAACTAATACCATTGGTAATGAATACAAGGGGATAACAAAATAGTTGTTTCTCTTAATCTCCACTAAATTGTGTTTGAATATAATTTTGGGAATTCATTTAATTTTTTAGACAAAGGAATAATATTATAAAATTTATATTGATACCATAAATGTTAAAAAACATTTATTTGATGAAATGTGAATAAAATAATTTTTTATTTTGTTGAATATTTAATAAATAATCATTCCTCAGTATATAAGTGAAATATTTATTTATTAATAAAATATTATTCTAGGAATTTAAAAAATAACAAATAATTTGAGTGGACCAAGATAACCCCCATTGATAAAATAATTATTTACAAGAATATAGATATTTTTTATCATTTTATGTAGGTTTACTAACTTGAAAAAAATAATTATGTTTTTATTGTTATGTTTTATGTGGTTCATTGAATGTTTTATATTTAATTTAACAAGAAATAAGAAATTAAATAATATTTTATCCTAAAATATATCTCTATAAAGAGATGGCTATCACTATTATGTTTTACATCAAAATGTAGGAATGGTGATTTATTTCAGAAAATAAATTCTTTATTGACGCATCCTTCACTCTATATATAATGAATGAGAAATATAGAAGATATTTTTCCATGACCATAAAATGAGTGACCATGAATGAATAATATGAGACCTTAAATTTTCAATAACAGAACATAGAGAACAATTTTTTATTTTGAGATATCATTGGTGCATGTGGGCATCACCACTAGGGGTAATCTTTCCATTGATCTTTACATCACATTGGTGGAAACCCAAAAGTGTCATTTTAGAATGTCATCAATTCTCAACAACTTATTTTCTTAAAACCATGTATTTTTCTTCAAATATTAAATAAATAATATAAATTTCTTGTTGATGATCATTCCATATGGTGTTGGATAATAAATAATAAAATTAATTTTAATATATTTCCCACTATTACATTATTCAACTACAACTAAAACCGACAAGTGGTATTAGAGAGGGAAAATTTAAATTTATAATTATTTATATGATTGTTGATTAATGAATATTTTTGGATAGTATTTCAGTTTATGTTAATCATTCCTTTAACATATCTGACTTATCATGCCTTGATACAGTAATATTATTTTTTCAATAGTTTCTGCTTTCTTAAAGGATAAAAAATAGTTGAAAATGATCGTTCATTTAATGGGGAAACTACAAATTGTTTTCCCATAAAACACGGTTGAATGAAATGTAGTGAAATCTACATGATATGTACTCTAGGGTGCTACATATAGATGCACTAAAGGGTTAATTGGGTGAAACATAGAAGTCATGTGTGGTGTTCAATGTTTGTCAACTAGAGAACTCAGGATATGATTATTAGATTACATGGCGTGTATTAGTATACACACTATGTAGTATACATGGGTTATTGAATATAATGGTTAAATAGATGTATTGATAATACATGGTCAAAACAACATGATGTAGAAAAGGTCGATAATTTTTGATATACATGATATTTTGTGGTGTAAATTGAATGTAGTTCACCAATACCCACATTCAAATAACACCATGAGTGATTACTCAAGAAAAAACACAATGTATAGAGATACACAATGTTTATCTGGATTGTAGATGCCCTATAGTCCACTATTACATATGAAAAAAAATCTATGCATGGGTCTTGGACACATAGAATGTAGAAGACGTGGATTGTAGTACGTTAATTCCACATTATGTAGTCCATATTACTTACACAACGCAGACCCATGAATGTAACCTGTATACAATACCACCAAAATTATAACATATATGAATTCATTTAATTCTAATATTTATTTAATTTCCATTCCTAGTTTTTTATGAGATTTACAATGCATTTTGGTGGAAATGGTGAGTTTTTGAAATTTGGGCCAAACCGTATGCTATTTTGTAGATTTAAATGGAAAAATTATTTATTTTTATAAATCCTTATATTTTCAACATTTTAAACCCATTAAACATCCCAAATGGCATCCCCTAGTATATTAAAATCACCATATGAAATTGAATCCATAGGAATTTGTTATAGTTATGGATTTGGGTTTTCATTAAGGGGTTGGGTCATCCCAAAATCCCATTTTCTGCATTAAAAATATGTTTTAATTATTTAATATCTCATTAATGTTTTATGTTTCACCATGGATTAAAACACTCACCTGATCCCACATACATATGGCATGATTTCATGCTCTTTTAATCTTTTTTAGAGATAATTTTCATCAGGAATATTGGAGATACTTCTCAGGATGTCTCAAATCGCCCAGATTTGAAGAGGTAAATTGATTCCTTAATAACTCCTTCATTTCTAACTATTTCCCCCCATTACACTTCCTACATGATCTCGTAATAATTTTTTGTATACAAATTGAATATTTGGCTATTTGAAAACTCAGATACTAGTGGATATAGGGAGATTTCTTCAAGAATCCATCATGTTAGTGTTCCTCCCATCCATTTCTTCCATTTTATAAGAGTTTCATCCATCTTTATTGATGATCCAAAGTGTTCTGATATTAGGGTTATAACCTATGGTGTGAAATGGAGTCTTATTGGTGTAATCATGAGATTTTAGGTTTCTCTTCACTTTTTTTGGGTGCGGTGGTGGTGTGCTTGGTGTTTTACAACAAGATTTAAGGGTCTAGACTCAAAAGGTAGGTGATTATGTGGTTAACCATTCCTTGATGTGTTATTTTTCTTTTTTTATCCATTTTTTATGTTCCCCATATGCAGTGTGTGGTGAGAAAACCATTTTTGATGGATTTGGTTAAGTATCTAATTTTATAATATCATTTTTTTATGTTGTGAAATTTTCGAATGTAACATATGTGGTATCTTTTTTTGTAGTATTCTAAAAAATGAAATTTATTTATTAGTTATTGAAAAGGTCTAAATATTCTATTTTTTATTTATAATGTGTTATGTGGGCGATGTAAGGGGGTTTTTTAATAGTTTTGTGGTGTAAAAAGTTTTTATACTTCTTGAGAGCATTTTATGAAAACTATTGTTTTCATATGTATCATTCATAGTATTATTCAAGGTGACTCTATAACACTTGAAATTGGTTTTATATATGTATTTGTGGATGGAAATTTTAGTTTGGTAGTGTTTTGGTGTGGTTTTGTCATTGAAATAGGGTTTTGAAGTAGGTTTTATGAGAAAAGTTTGGGTATAATTATTTGAATAGTTTTATGAAATATTTGAATGTTTTAATGATTTATGTAAGAGGTGAAACCATATTGAAAAAATGTTTTAAAGTTTTTATATAATGAAATTATACCTTTTAAATAATAAAGGGGTTGTTTTGTGATTTTTTACATCGTGGAAATGTTTTATAAAAATGTTTGAAGGATTTACTAATGTGTGAAAAAATGTAAAAGTGACGTGGGATGTTTTATGTGAGTGTAATGGGAAAAATGAATTTTTATTCAGAAAAGAGTATTATGTAACATGTGTGAGGGAATTAATGTGTGTTGGAATATCATGTAATGGTATTATAGAATTGTTTAGTGGATTTTTTAAGTGTTAGAGAAATGTGAAAAGGGTTGTGGGCAATTTTAGAGTGAGTCGGATTTCCAAATCAATTTGAATGAAAAGAGGAATTTTCTGACTTGTGTGGTATACATGTGGTATATTTGGTGAATTTGTGATTTTTGATAGCTATTTTCAAGAGAAAAGTATAATTCATTACTTTTTGAACTTGTTTGAGCACAAGGGGAAAACCTGGGTATCTAGGTTGGTGGACGTGTACTAGTATGCTAGTGAATCTGTTGGGTTTGGAATCAGTTTCACTTTTCTAGATTAATGCTTATTACTCTAACTAAACAATGATGATGATTTTTGGGGACCACTAGGTAATGTTTATGTTCCCAACTAGTGGGTCTTGCATAAGAACATATATTTTTATTGGTTACTTTTACTGAGATATGATGTACCAGGAACCCACAACTAGATATTAACAATGGGTTATTTACTATTGGTTGTGCTCATTATATCCATTATACATAACATAAGAATATGGTATATTTGGCTGGAAAATTCATTAGATTTGGAATTTATATTAAAAGTGTTGATTATTTAATTTATCACACTTGGAAAATGTTTTTTTAAGATGCATCTTTTCAAAATTGTAACTAGAAATCACATGTCTCATAAAACATGAATTTTTTTTGTCATTGAATGTTTATTAAATGTAATATATTAGTAGTTTTATCCTACTAGGATTTGGATCACACCATACTTACACCTTTGGAAGTTCATATAATTAGTTTTTTATGTCGCAGGTTGGGTAAAGATTATCGTCCCATTTGTTCGGGATTCTAGCAGGTTCGTGGTGGTGTTGTCTTTTAGAGATGACTGGAGGGAGGTCCTCTTTACAGAAGGGCTTTGGGGTTGTTTTCTTTTATATTTTTACCTTTGTTATAGTTTTGGTGGGTTTTTTAGACTATGTAATTTAGTTGTAAATTTTTGTACAAGATTATTTGGTTTGAAAAATCCAGATTAATTTTATTGGTTTCATTTGCAGTCATTAGTTTATAAATTCATGTATATCATTCACAATTCTCATTTTATGATACCCAGAAACTTGTTATTTCCCATGGGGATCGATAATGACCATCAGGCCATGATGATGGCCATATATGGGGCTGGTTTTGGCAGTGACCAGATTCAGTTCGTGACAGAATGTTATCAGAGGAGGTTCATGTTAAACCTTTGGATCATGTTATTTTCAGGAAGAGTCAGGATGGTATATAGTTATGATTTTTGGTACTTGGTATTCAAGTTATGGATATTTTTACTGATCACCACACCTCATGATTGTATTCATGGTTCCAGGTGAAGTCTGTATTTATCTATGTCTTTTGGTGTTTATGGTTTGATGATGAAAAAGGGAAATGAAAAGAGAGTTGGGTTAATGGTCTCAGCGAGCTCGTAGGGAATGGAAAACCCTGTGGAGATGGTGATATTCCTTAGAACACACTATGTGATAGTGAAGTTATTGGAATTTGGCCTCCATCCATATTTTCTTGTCACCCAAAAAAGCCAATTTCCATATACATTGTCTTGTGTCCTTTAGTTTTGAAATCATGGAACTTTAGTTTTAAGGTGACTTGGTTTTAAGTAGAGTAATGCTTTTGTGAAAAAAATATCAAATGAAGAGGGAATGTTTTGATTTTTGAAATGGTGAAACTGAATTATCTGGATTATTTTGAAATGGAGAATGGTGTTTTTACACTTCTTTTTAATTGAGGAACTATATTGAAGTTGGTTTTGAATATTAGTTTCCAATAGAGTTTTCTAAACAATCAAAGGGTGTTTTAATGAGTTGAGATGTTTTGAAATTGATGTGAATAAATTAAAAGCGTATTATCATCTAAATGATTGTGTCTTATGAAATTTTTTCTAAATTGTGAATTAGGATATTGATCTCGTGGTTAAGGGTTTGAGAAAATGTTTGTACTGGTTGACCGTTTTGGTTTTGAAAAGTAGAAATAATATTTTTTTTAACCTCTTATATTCCTGTGAGAGACTATATGAATGGGGTTATATGGGATGATGGATGGCTGATGGCATGATTGGATGAGTGTCGGGAAGGAAATGAGATGGGTGCCCATTATGGCACATAAACATACTTGTGTGAGGCCCATGTTGTACAATTGGTTGATGCGCTAATAAATAAACCTTTTATTTTCAAAGAAATGTTCATAAAGAAAAACATGTTGTCTTGAGGAATTTTTGGGGATATTGTATATTATATGTTCTTATAAAATATTGATTGTGTGCGATTTTCTGAGTACCAGAACCCCTTATGTTCGAACCATGTTTTGGGTTTGTATTTGGTCGGTATACAGGGAAGAAGGACCAGTTAGTTGTCTCTTCTGAGATATATTTCAGGAAACCATTACAATGGTTCCCTTAATGTGTTTGGATCTAGTATTTTAATGTTATGACCAATTGACCAGCTTGGTTGAGTCCTTGGGTTCTCTCATTGGATATGGTACGCCCCATTAAGTGTTAATACACAACTGAAGTGAAACCAAAATTGATTCTTCTTGGGAAAATACTTTATTTGATCAATTTATGGAATCTTTTATCAAGATTTGTAGAATGAGTCTACACCCTTTCATTTTTAGGTTTCAGGATACTCTATTAATAGTAGAGTACTTGGGGAAGGTTTAAAGAGATAATAGTTTCTTGAGTTTAGATATTCATCGAAGGTGGAATTCTTCTGGTGTTGTTAGTGTGGATAAGTGTTTGGATGGTGTCCAAGATGGCTTATGGGTCCTTTGTAGTCTCTTTGATGTAGCATTTCACGTTAAACCACTAGTGTGGGAAATCTGGTCATGCGAGCCCAATATGGACAACTTCGAGAATTGTTTTTTGTTTGCGGACTTGGAATAAAGTCTCATACAATGTATTGTTTCTATAAGTTACATTGGTAATATTAGGTGACACATTGTGATGTATTGAGATAATTTAAATGTAAAGGCGAAGGTCGTGTAATACTCTATGGTTATCAGTTATGTTTGGAGTATGTCTCCATTGGAAAGAACATCAAATCATCTATCTTATATAAAGTTTTTTAAATGTTTCCTCCCCAATAGTTGTTTCTCACCCGAAGAAATGAACTTCAATGTGTGTGAATATTATGATCCCCTGTATCAGTGAAATGTCATTTTTTAGTAAAGTGAGTTCTGGAGATTGTTATGTCATGCTGAACCCATAACATTATGTGGTGTAGTATTTGTGACATCAAAAGAATAAGTTCAATATAGGGGTTTCCAAATACTAACTACAAGGCCGAAGATGCTCAATATTTTGAGCTCCAGTCATAGGTCCTAGAGAGAAGTGGGTGTGTAGTCAGGGGAAATATCAGGGTTGATTAAACCCTCATATAAGTCCTACACTCAGTATGAATGATAGTATGAGTTTAAACCATGGGTGTCGTCATCTCTCTTCTGTTATTCGTGTTCAATGGAAAGAGGTTGATGGAAATGTGACCCTATTTGTCACCTAATGACTTTCCTTCCCCCTTTGGATTCAATTTCATTGTTGGAGAAAGGATAAAAATTTCGATAGACAGTTTGAGAGCACTGTTTTCACATGGTGAGTTGTAATTGTGCCCGCGAAAACTATACAGATATAGGGATCCACACAATTAGCACATGATTTCCCAAACTGTGTAGACTAACCATACAGTCGTCCCAACTCTTTGAGTTTTGGGTTCTTTCTGTGCTGGCCTATGCTGATCGGTTAAGATGGTTGGTTCTTATGGTGGGGAGACCCACAGTGGGTCTCATGTATTTTCTTTTGGAAATGTATAAAGGAATTATACCGTTGTACCTTGGAGTATCTTGAAGCCTCCCCATGTTAGTGTCTCGATTCCTTCTCAGGAAAAATTTATATTGTCTCTTATGGGGGCAGCCCATTTTTGTCTCCTCATACCAGTAACACAGTTTTTTCAATGGCCTTGGATTGGAAGTGAATAGTCTCATTCGGAACTATCTAACTACCAACAAATTTAATTGGTAAATGTTGTGATTGGAGAGTTCCCAACAGTTCAGTTATATCAAGGTAAGTGTAATTTTGTTCTATGTTGTTATTTTTTGGGTATATTTATTAAGCCTTGTTCAGATAGTGTTTGAGGATTTTTATTTTAGGATAAATTCATATTGTGATTAATCATTTTAGTAAAGTGGTTTATGTTTTGGTTTTGATGTAATCCTTCATTAATTAATAAATAGATGTGTTTTGGACTTTCTCGGAGAAGCCTTATAAATGTGTCCACTTCGGCCTTTCAGTTGGGTTTGGTTTTTTCTTTTGGCCTTATTGTCGATTTCTGATTGGAAAACGTTTTATGGTGGGGATAATTTTAACATCCATGTTATCTTTTAATGTCATATTTCATTTAATTTCCATTCCTGGTTTTTGGGGGGTTTTCCATACATTTAGGTGGAATGGTGGGTTTTTAAAATTGTGGCCAAACCTTAACTCCATTTGCAGATTTAAAATTAAATTAATTTTTCTTTTATAACTAATTATTTTGTTCTACATTTTACTCCCATTCCACTTATCATATGGCATACCCTAGTATATAAAAATCATCGTATCAATTTGGAATCTATAATAATGATGGATATGGGTTATTATTAAGGTATTAGGCCAGCATGATATCCCATTTCCTATAATAATAAGAGTTTTTAGGTATTCAGTATCTCATTAAAATTTTTAGTTTTTACAATGATTCCAACTCTCATTACATCCCACATACCTATGGTGTGCCCCTATGATCTTTTCCCCCTCTATTGAGATCATTTTCATAGAGAATAAATGCCAATCATCTATGTATTTCTCAAATCGACCAGACTTCAAGAGGTAAATTTATTGCTTTTTAACTCCATAATTTCACACTCTTTTTTCCTCCTTATTCCTACATGATTTGTTAATCCTTGTTCAGACCTCCCTTGATTTTTTAGATATTTAAAAATTCAGATACTGGTGAACGTAGGGTGATTTTTCCAAGATTCCATAAAGTAAGTGTTCCTCCCTTCCATTTCTTCCATTTCCTTAGGTTTGAATACCTCTTTCATGATGTTCCAATGTTTCCAGAAGATTGGGTAATGTAATAGGGTTTCACATGGTTTATTTTTTGTGTAATTGTGATATTTTAGGTTTCCCATCACTTCCTTGTGGTGCGGCGGTGGCGCGCTTGATGTTTCACACCATGATTTGAGGGTTTCAACTCAAATTGTAGGTGAATACAAGGTTAAATATTCTATGATGAGCTGGTTTTCAGGATCTATGGCATGTCTATTTTAGATAGTCCACCATAGACATGTCAATATTTATGTTCTTGACACTGTCATCAATCCTCCGATAACAAATATTGTGAAAAAGGGATAATATTTTATTTTGAGTGTTCAATTTTTGTTTTATTAATGTGGACATTGTGTTTTTTCAATTCGGTATCTTGGCATACGGATAGATATTGATCATGATCTTTAAGAAAGACCACCTAATACCATTGGTAATGAATACAAGGGGATAAAAAAATAGTTCTTTCTCTTAATCTCCATTAAATTGTGTTTGAATATAATTTTGGGAATACATTTAATTTTTAAGACAAAGGCATAATATTATAAAATTTATATTGATCCCATAATTGTTAAAAAACATTTATTTGATGAAATGTGAATAAAGTAATTTTTTATTTTGTTGAATATTTAATATATAATCATTCCTCAGTATATAAGTGAAATATTTATTTATTAATAAAATATTATTCTAGGAATTTAAAAAATACCAAATAATTTGAGTGGACCAAGATAACACCCATTGATAAAATAATGGTTTACAAGAATATAGATATTTTTTTATCATTTTAAGTAGGTTTACTAACTTGAAAAAAATAATTATGTTTTTATTGTTATGTTTTATGTGGTTCATTGAATGTTTTATATTTAATTTAACAGAAATTAAGAAATTAAATAATATTTTATCCTAAACTATATCTCTATAAAGAGATGGCTATCACTATTATGTTTACATCAAAATGTAGGAATGGTGATTTTTTTTCAGAAAATAAATTCTTTATTGACGCATCCTTCACTCTATATATCATGAATGAGAAATATATAAGATATTTTTCCATGACCATAAAATGAGTGACCATGAATGAATAATATGAGACCTTAAATTTTCAATAACAGAACATAGAGAACAATTTTTTATTTTGAGATATCATTGGTGCATGTGGGCATCACCATTAGGGGTAATCTTTCCATTGATCTTTACATCACATTGGTGGAAACCCAAAAGTGTCATTTTAGAATGTCATCAATTCTCAACAACTTATTTTCTTAAAACCATGTATTTTTCTTCAAATATTAAATAAATAATATAAATTTCTTGTTGATTATCATTCCATATGGTGTTGGATAAAAAATATTAAAATTAATTTTAATATATTTCCCACCATTACATTATTCAACTACAACTAAAACCGACAAGTGGTATTAGAGAGGGAAAATTTAAATTTATAATTATTTATATGATTGTTGATTAATGACTATTTTTGGATAGTATTTCAGTTTATGTTAATCTTTCCTTTAACATATCTGACTTATCATGCCTTGATACAGTAATATTATTTTTTCAATAGTTTCTGCTTTCTTAAAGGTTTAAAAATAGTTGAAAATGATCGTTCATTACATGGGGAAACTACAAATTGTTTTCCCATAAAACACGGTTGAATGAAATGTAGTGAAATATACATGATATGTACTCTAGGGTGCTACATATAGATGTACTAAAGGGTTAATTGGGTGAAACATAGAAGTCATGTGTGGTGTTCAACGTTTGTCAACTAGAGAACTCATGATATGATTATTAGATTACATGGCGTGTATTAGTATACACACTATGTAGTATACATGGGTTATTGAATATAATGGTTAAATAGATGTATTGATAATACTTGGTCAAAACAAAATGATGTAGAAAAGGTCGATAATTTTTGATATACATGAAATTTTGTGGTGTAAATTGAATGTAGTTCACCAATACCCACATTCAAATAACACCATGAGTGATTACTCAAGAAGAAACACAATGTATAGAGATACACAATGTTTATCTGGATTGTAGATGCCCTATAGTCCACTATTACATATGAAAAAAAATCTATGCATGGGTCTTGGACACATAGAATGTAGAACACGTGGATTGTAGTAAGTTAATTCCACTTTATGTAGTCCATATTACTTACACAACGCAGACCCATGAATGTAACCTGTATACAATACCACCAAAATTATAACATATATGAATTCATTTAATTCTAATATTTATTTAATTTCCATTCCTAGTTTTTAATGAGGTTTACCATGAATTTTGGTGGAAATGGTGAGTTTTTGAAATTTGGGCCAAACCGTATGCTAATTTGTAGATTTAAATGAAAAAATTATTTATTTTTATAAATCCATATATTTTCAACATTTTAAACCCATTAAACATCCCAAATGGCATCCCATAGTATATTAAAATCACCATATGAAATTGAATCCATAAGAATCTGTTATAGTTATGGATTTGGGTTTTCATTAAGGGGTTGGGTCATCCCAAAATCCCATTTTCTGCATTAAAAATATGTTTTAATTATTTAATATCTCATTCATGTTTTATGTTTCACCATGGATTAAAAATCTCACCTGATCCCAAATACATATGGAATGCTTTCATGCTCTTGTACCCTTTTTTAGGGATAATTTTCATCAGGAATATTGGAGATACTTCTCAGGATGTCTCAAATCGCCCAGATTTGAAGAGGTAAATTGATTCCTTAATAACTCCTTCATTTCTAACTATTTCCCCCCATTACACTTCCTATATGATCTCGTAATAATTTTTCGTATACAAATTGAATATTTGGCAATTTGAAAACTCATATACTAGTGGATATAGGGAGATTTCTTCAAGAATCCATCATGTTAGTGTTCCTCCCAGCCATTTCATCCATTTTATAAGAGTTTAATCCATATTTATTGATGATCCAAAGTGTTCTGATATTAGGGTTATAACCTATGGTGTGAAATGGAGTCTTATTGGTGTAATCTTGAGATTTTAGGTTTCTCTTCACTTTTTTTTTGGTGCGGTGGTGGTGTGCTTGATGTTTTACAACAAGATTTAAGGGTCTCGACTCAAAAGGTTGGTGATTATGTGGTTAAACATTCCTTGATGAGTTATGTTTCTTTTTTTAACCATTTTTCATGTTCCCCATATGCAGTGTGTGGTGAGAAAACCATTTTTGATGGATTTGGTTAAGCATCTAATTTTATAATTTCATTTTTTTATGTTGTGAAATTTTCGAATGTATCATATGTGGTATCTTTTTTTGTAGTATTCTAAAAAATGAAATTCATTTATTAGTTATTTAAAAGGTCTAAATATTCTATTTTTTATTTCTAATGTGTTATGTGGGCGATGTAAGGGGGGTTTTTAATTGGTTTGTGGTGTAAAACGTTTTTATACTTCTTGAGAGCATTTTATGAAAGCTATTGTTTTCATATGTATCATTCATAGTATTATTCAACGTGACTCTATAACACTTGAAATTGGTTTTATATATGTATTTGTGGATGGAAATTTTAGTTTGGTAGTGTTTTGGTGTGGTTTTGTCATTGAAATAGGGTTTTGAAGTAGGTTTTATGAGAAAAGTTTGGGTATAACCATTTGAATAGTTTTATGAAATATTTGAATGTTTTAATGATTTATGTAAGAGGAGAAACCATATAGAAAAAATGTTTTGAAGTTTTTATAGAATGAAATTATACCTTTTAAATAATAAAGGGGTTGTTTTGTGATTTTTTCCATCTTGGAAATGTTTTATAAAAATGTTTGAAGGATTTACTAATGTGTGAAAGGATGTAAAAGTGACGTGGGATGTTTTATGTGAGTGTGATGGGAAAAATGAATTTTTATTCAGAAAAGAGTATTATGTTACATGTGTGAGGGAATTAATGGGTGTTGGAATATCATGTAATGGTATTATAGAATTGTTTAGTGGATATTTTAAGTGTTAGAGAAATGTGAAAAGGGTTGTGGGCAATTTTAGAGTGAGTCGGATTTCCAAATCAATTTGAATGAAAAGAGGAATTTTCTGACTTGTGTGGTATACATGTGGTATATTTGGCGAATTTGTGATTTGTAATAGCTATTTTCAAGAGAAAAGTATAATTCATTACTTTTTGAACTTGTTTGAGAACAAGGGGAAAACTTGGGTATCTAGGTTAGTGGACGTGTACTAGTATGATAGTGAATATGTTGGGTTTGGCATCAGTTTCACTTTTCTAGATTAACGCTTATTACTCTAACTAAACAATGATGATGATTATTGGGGACCACTAGGTAATGGTTATGTTCCCAACTAGTGGGTCTTGCATAAGAACATATATTTTTATTGGTTACTTTTACTGAGATATGATGTACCAGGAACCCACAACTAGCTATTGACAATGGGTTATTTCCTATTGTTTGTGCTCATTATATCCATTATACATAACATAAGAATATGGTATATTTGGCTGGAAAATTAATTAGATTTGGAATTTATATTAAAAGTGTTTATTATTTAATTTATCACACTTGGAAAATGTTTTTTTAAGATGCATCTTTTCAAAATTGTAACTAGAAATCACATGTTTCATAAAACAGGAAAGTTTTTTTGTCATTTAATGTCTATTACATGTAATCAATTAGTAGTTTTATCCTACTAGGATTTGGATGACACCATACTTACACCTTTGGAAGTTCATATAATTAGTTTTTTATGTCGCAGGTTGGGTAAACATTATGGTCCCATTTGTTCGGGATTCTAGCAGGTTCGTGGTGGTGTTGTCTTTTAGAGATGGCTGGAGGGAGGTCCTCTTTACACGAGGGCTTTGGGGTTATTTTCTTTTGGATTTTTACCTTTGTTATAGTTTTGGTGGGTTTTTTAGACTATGTAATTCAGTTGTAAATTTTTGTACAAGATTATTTGGTTTGAAAAATCCAGATTAATTTTATTGGTTTCATTTGTAGTCATTAGTTTATAAATTCATGTATATCATTCACAATTCTCATTTTATGATACCCAGAAACTTGTTATTGCCCATGGGGATCGATAATGACCATCAGGCCATGATGCTGGCCATATATGGTGCTGGTTTTGGCAGTGACCAGATTCGGTTCGTGATAGAATGTTATCAGAGGAGGTTCATGTTAAACCTTTGGATCATGTTATTTTCAGGAAGTGTCAGGGTGGTATATAGTTATGATTTTTGGGACATGGTATTCAAGTTATGGTTATTTTTACTGATCACCACACCTCATGATTGGATTCATGGTTCCAGGTGAAGTCTGGATTTATCTATGTCCTTTGGTTTTCATGGTTTGATGATGAAAAAGGGAAATGAAGAGAGAGTTGGGTTAATGGTCTCAGCGAGCTCGTAGGGAATGGAAAACCTTGTGGAGATGGTGATATTCCTTTGAACACACTATGTGATAGTGAAGTTATTGGAATTTGGCCTCCATCCATATTTTCTTGTCACCCAATAAAGCCAATTTCTATATACATTGTCTTGTGTCCTTTAGTTTTGAAATCATGGAACAATAGTTTTAAGGTGACTTGGTTTTAAGTAGAGTATTGCTTTTGTGAAAAAAAATATCAAATGAAGAGGGAATGTTTTGATTTTTGAAATGGTGGAACTGAATTATCTGGATTATTTTGAAATGGAGAATGGTGTTTTACACCTATTTTTAATTGAGGAACTATATTGAAGTTGGTTTTGAATATAAGTTTCCAATAGAGTTTTCTAAACAATCAAAGGGTGTTTTAATGAGTTGAGATGTTTTGAAATTGATGTGAATAAATTAAAAGCGTGTTATCATCTAAATTAATGTGTCTTTCTGAAATTTTTTCTAAATTGTGAATTAGGATATTGATCTCATGGTTAAGGGTTTGAGAAATAGTTTGTATTGGTTGACCGTTTTGGATTTGAAAAGTAGAAATAATATTTGTTTTAACCTCTTATATTCCTGTGATAGACTATATGAATGGGGTTATATGGGATGATGGATGGCTGATGGCATGATTGGATGAGTGTCGGGAAGGAAATGAGATGGGTGCCCATTGTGGCACATAAAAATACTTGTGTGAGGCCCATGTTGTACAATTGGTTGATGCGCTAATAAATAAACCATTTATTTTCAAAGAAATGTTCATAACGAAAAACATGTTGTCTTGAGGAATTTTTGGGGATATTGTATATTATATGTTCTTAGAAAATTTTGATTGTGTGCGATTTTCTGAGTACCGGAACCCATTATGTTCAAACCATGTTTTGGGTTTGTATTTGGTCGGTGTACAGGGAAGAAGGACCAGTTAGTTGTCTCTTCTGAGATATATTTCAGGACACCATTACAATGGTTCCCTTAATGTGTTTGGATCTAGTATTTTAATGTTTTGACCAATTGACCAGCTTGGTTGAGTCCTTGGGTTCTCTCATTGGATATGGTATGCCCCATTAAGTGTTAATACACAACTGAAGTGCAACCAAAATTGATTTATCTTTGTAAAATACTTTATTTGATCAATTTATGGAATCTTTTATCGAGATTTGTAGAATGAGTCTACACCCTTTCATTTTTAGGTTTCAGGATACTCTATTAATAGTAGAGTACTTGGGGAAGGTTTAAAGAGATAATAGTTTCTTAAGTTTCGATATTCATCGAAGGTGGAATTCTTCTGGTGTTGTTAGTGTGGATAAGTGTCTGGATGGTGTCTAAGACGGCTTATGAGTCCTTTGTAGTCTCTTTGATGTAGCATTTCACGTTAAACCACTAGTGTGGGAAATCTGGTCATGCGAGGCCAATATGGACAACTTCGAGAATTGTTTGTTGTTTGCGGACTTGGAATAAAGTCTCATACAATGTATTGTTTCTATAAGTTACATTAGTAATATTAGGTGACACGTTGTGATGTATTGAGATAATTTAAATGTAAAGGCGAAGGTCGTGTAATCCTCTATGGTTATCAGTTATGTTTGGAGTATGTATCCATTGGAAAAAACAAAAAATCATCTATCTTATATGATGTTTTTTAAATGTTTCCTCTCCAATAGTTGTTTCTCACCCGAATAAATGAACTTCAATGTGTGTGAATATTATGATCCCGTGTATCAGTGAAATGTCATTTTTTAGTAAAGTGAGTTCTGGAGTTTTTTATGTCATGGTGAACCCATAACAATATGTGGTGTAGTATTTGTGACATCAAAAGAATAAGTTCAATATAGAGGTTTCCAAATACTAACTACAAGGCCGAAGATGCTCAATATTTTGAGCTCCAGTCATAGGTCCTAGAGAGAAGTGGGTGTGTAGTCAGGGGAAATATCAGGGTTGTTTAAACCCTCATATAAGTCCTACACTCAGTATGAATGATAGTATGAGTTTAAACCATGGGTGTCGTCATCACTCTTCTGTTATTCGTGTTAAATGGAAAGAGGTGGATGGCATTGTGACCCTATTTGTCACCTAATGACTTTCCTTCCCCCTTTTGATTCAATTTCATTGTTGGAGAAATGATAAAAATTTCGATAGACAGTTTGAGAGCACTGTTTTCACATGGTGAGATGTAATTGTGCCCTTGAAAACTATACAGATATAGGGATCCACACAATTAGCACATGATTTCCCAAACTGTGTAGACTAACCATACGGTCGTCCCAACTCTTTGAGTTTTGGGTTCTATCTGTGCTGGCCAATGCTGATCGGTTAAGATGGTTGGTTCTTATGGTGGGGAGACCCACAGTGGGTCTCATGTATTTTCTTTTGGAAATGTATAAAGGAATTATACCCTTGTACCTGGGAGTATCTTCAAGCCTCCCCATGTTAGTGTCTCGATTCCGTCTCAGGAAAAATTTATATTGTCTCTTATGGGGGAAGCCCATTTTTGTCTCCCCATACCAGTAACACAGTTTTTCCAATGGCCTTGGATTGGAAGTGAATAGTATCATTCGGAACTATCTATCTACCAACAAATTTTTTTGGTAAATGTTGTGATAGGAGAGTTCCCAATAGTTTAGTTATATCTAGGTAAGTGTAATTTTGTTCTATGTTGTTATTTTTTGGGTATAATTATTAAGCCTTGTTCAAATAGTGTTTGAGGATTTTTATTTTAGGATAAATTCATATTGTGATTTATCATTTTATTAAAGTGTTTTATGTTTTTGTTTTGATGTAATCCTTCATTAATTAATAAATAGATGTGTTTTGGCCTTTCTGGGAGATGTAACGCCCCGACCCTAATTACCTAGAGTCGGTGCATTATTACATAACATTGGCATGATCATGAGAAAGATCAAGTCTCGAAAGACCGATTAGTTTATTAGCCTTGGAATAACTAGATACATCCATAAATTATACATTACATCATAAAAAAACATCTTGTCTTCATATCCCCTCATACCGTCCCTGCAGGTCATTCATAAATTACTTCTTCATAATCCTGGGAAAAAAATAAAACATTGAAAGGGGCGAGCTCAGATGTTCAGTAAGGATAACATTATAGCAGAAGCTTTCATAAATAAGCATAAACACTTAAGGCAATTTATAACTAAAACAAAATCCTTTTAAACATGAACTTCAGCATAAAATGGCAAAGGTGAAATGAAATAATGCCATTTACTTACTCACATGGATATTCTACTTGTCAAATGATCACATGCAAAATCAATAACCACTTTCATAATGATGGAATGCAAAATGCCAAACTATCATAACCACATAGCCATGGCCTCGTGCCAAGACTACAAATAAGATTTTGCCAAGGCCTTGTGCCAAGACACTAGTTTGTCTCATGAGACCTACCGATGCATCGAGGAGCTATAGCGGGCTCCACCCGTCACTTATTAAGTCCAATTCATTCCTCATATGAACATGTTTAAACATAACATAAACATTCGTATTAAAACTAGCATACGAAATGTCAATACTTTTACCACAAACCATGAATGGTATAAAAACAGCACATCCACAGTCAAACATAACTCATTCGATACAATATGGAAGATTGTATTGTAGAACATTAACCTCAATCATGAATATTGAAGGATGTTGACATAAATGAAAATAATCATCAAAACTATTTGAGAGAAATATCCCCCTTTTCTTGAAAACATTTAAAAGTCACACTATTTGTCAAGAATCCATTTAAAAGTAGATTTTTGAATCAAAGTGTCCCATACCACTTTGAAAATTTTTAAAAGGAGTTTTAATTTCAAAAACATTAATGTCCATAAAAATAAATCCTTAAAACCATTTTTAAAACATGGACATTAATGAGCAAGATTTAGAAGAATAAGTCTTTAAAACATTTAAAAATGGTATTTTAGTTAGAGATTCTAACCAAAAGAGACACTTGAATATAAATAATTGAGGTAATCAAAACATTGTAATATCATGAGAATAAAGGGATTCATGATATACTATGTCAAAGTACATTATATACACCACATAAAAGTTATTGGGTGTACATCAACAAAGAAGTCTCAATGGAATGTAAATTGAAATGAAATCTCTCATAAAGGCCGTATCCTTAGGTTAAGGATAAATCAACGACATAATTATGTGTGACAAATATAAATACACTGAATATTATTGGATATTCAGTGTAAACCAATCAAAGGATATTCACACATATTTTTGTAAAAACAACACCAACGAACTGGATGTTTAACTCAACAAATGGTGAATTACTCCTATCAAATTCATATCAATGACTTGAGAATTATCAATGGAGTGATTATGTGTATCAAAAGTATATCCATAGGAAGGGGAGTGGAAATTATGACATAATCAAATGAATATAGATTCCACACATAATCTTGGAGTAATATAATCAATGAAATATGTGTAATGCCAAATGAGTGGAAATTGAAATTTCAAATTCCCTTATCGATTAGATAACTTACGAAACATACAACCATGAAATAAGTATCATACCCTGATAATGTAAATACCCATAAATTAATGTATATTACACAATTAATACGATCATGGGCAGTACACATACACCACATGCAATAATTAAGTGGTGGTCAATGGAATTCTCACGGAATTAAAAGTGAGATAAGAAAACCCCTTACCATGTTAATCAAATGAGTCGTATGGCCAAAAGTTAATAACCACCAAATGATTTATAGAATAACATGAATATAAAGGTAATCATGATGATATATATCAAATGGCAGTACACATTACGCCACTTTCAATAATTTAGTGGCGAATAATGGAAATCTCACGGAATTGAAATTGAGATAAGAAAATCCCTTACTTGTACTTTTTTCTTGGTAGATGGTAGGTTTACCTCATGTATAATGGTGAAATAATTGTTATTGAATAATACAATAATCATTTACTTTAATATGATATCATATGTGATCTTTTAACATTGATTTGTTAATAATATCTTAGAAATATTGTTATCTCGGGTGTTAACGGGTTCATTTTACTTTATATTCTTTGTTATGTGAGCCATATTCGTTATTAATGGGATGTATATTATTCATATCCATAATGATATCAAGTCCGTAGATACTATTTTCAAATCATCAAATTATAATTACACTTGAATGGATATGATGGACAATGAATCTAATCGCGTTCGTGGAGACGGTAGTCCGTACATACACACGAGCGACAATATCATTCTTTTGATATTAAAATAATATATAATTGGATTTTATATCATATATACAGAATCATTATCATGTTATATTTATTGTTTACATGAGTTACACATCATTATTATATCCATACAAATAATAATATATTGAATAACAATTACACCACGACGTGGAGACGGTAAGCCGTACATACGCATGTATGGTGACATGTTATTCAAAGGATGGATAGAATACTAAATATGGTTGTACCATATTTATAATAACATCACAGTATATATATGATACTGGAGTTATTATTTTATAATGGTAATAACAAAGAAAGAGGAAGTGGAAGAAGAAAGGAACTTAAAAAGGGGTGGTGAAAACATTACCTCTTCTTCGGGTTCTTCCTTTTGATTTGATCAAAAGGGCTCCTTAGGTTGGCTTTCTGATCAAACTAAGTCCTCTAGGTTGTAGTGCGGGAAGTTGGGAGAGTATTTGGGCAGAGTTTTTCCGAACCAAAAGGCTTTGAAGGTGTGAAAAATTAGAAGGAGGAGTTCCTTTTTATAAGAGGGGTGAGGGGCACCTTTGGAAAAGGTAGAAATATTAATTTATAATAAATTCATATTCTGTTTCTAATGGATCCAAAGTTGACTATTCAAAAGTTAAGGTGGGGATAGGTCGAAAACCACTCAACCAATAGAATTTAGACAGGTTTGGGTACTTATATTAACCTTATCTTTAAGTATTAACTCTAAGTTAATTAGTTTCACTTTTACAATGTCTCTTTGTATTTTTATATAATATGTTTAATAAACATACTATATACATCCAAACGACCCCCAAGTGGTCCATTAATGATGAACCTATCATGATATAAGTCTCTTTGCCGAACCTAAGATTTTTAGGAATTTAATATCAATTAATAATATAATATTTGTTTTAAGAACTCTTTTATGTCAATTTTGACACTATTCAATAGTTGATTTTTGTAAAACTCATAAGAGATTGATTACTTCGAACAAAGTCAATTACATCAATCCTAATATATCATATTATCCTAGAAAATTATTTTAATTCATTAAAAGTTTCATATTATATTTATTTGGGTATTTATAATATCAATTATTTTAATTTTTCACTATTATTGTAATTATTGCATCATCATTGTGTCATAAATAAAATAAATTATTTAATGTCTAAAAATTATAAATAAAATATGATTATGTACGAAATCATTTTATCTTTCTAGTGAATATTAATAATCTAAATTCCAACATATATAACCCTATGTAATAATTGTTTTTCTAAAAGCTATATGCTTGTGTCATTTTTGTATTCATTTTAACTTAATTAAAATAAAGTGTCATTATCACTTACAAGTGGATCCATGGGGTCCCAAAATCGACCCAAAGATGCCCATGGTCGACCATGTATCAAACAGTAGGGTTAAGACACGTTTTAGGGTAATTTAGTATTATTATAATATTATATTTTTAACCCTTATTTACCGGATTTACCCTTAACCATGGTAAATAAAATATTTACCGTTGTAATTATTCAAAATGTCTAAAAATAAAAGTTACCTATTTACACAATATGAACATCCTGATTCCAAATATGGAATCCATTTTCCTAAATTCAAAACACAGAAGTGGCAGAAATTAATTTAAAATTAATTCCCGCTGTCAAAACAAAAAGCGTGTTTTTAAGAGATAATAACTATCAAAAGATTGACACTTGTTTACGTTCGGTTTAATTGTAAAATTATGTCCAATGACCAAAATTATATTAAATGGTAAAAATATATTCTAAATATAATTTAAGACTACTATAATTCATAATTTATCACTATTAATTATTTTGATTAAAAAAGTTGTTTTTAATTAAAATTTAGTAATTTTCACTATTCATCAAAATATGAAAGTTATCCGAAAAGTACCAAAATTTAACCTTAGGCTAAATTAGATATTCCGAATCCAAAAATGAAGTCCATTTTGAAATATAAAATATATATAATTTTAAAAAGTAGGTATTACTATTCATAACGGCTTGTTTGATCGGTTGTGGTGTGTGTTAAAACTCGATGTTGCGTACAACATACGCTACTGTTTTATTCAAAGGAAAGCATACCGTGGAAGCTTGGGATGTTTCATTTTAAATTTTTTTGATGTCTCCATTTAGTCAAAAAGTTTAAAATATTGTATTTAAAAAGTTTTCACTATTAAAAGTTGATAAAAGTGCAATACTGAAAATGAATATGTTCTTGCATTATGACTAAGAAACTAATAATATGGATTCTAAAATTATAAGGATTATATAAAGTTTAAAATTTTGTTAATACTATTCATGACCTCCTTTAATGGCTTTTTTTTGTAAGTCAAGGTGTGATTGAACTCGATGTTGCGTGTAGTGCAAGTTATTGAATTATTTTTAAGAAATAACACACTATGAAATCTTGGGGTGTTACATTCTCCCCTCCTTCAATAAATTGCGTCCTCGCAATTTGAAATTGTTCTTCAAAAATAAAATGTCGAAAATAGAAAATATATTTGTGGGAAAACCCACATCAGAAATTGGGTTACTAAAATTTAGTCTTAATATGAGGAAAAGAGAAATGAAAGGGTCACCATCGAATTATGATCTCGATTAGGAGAACATTAGTGGTAATTAGAGACATATAATTGGAGGGAAAACGTAAATATTTATAGGTAGTGATTGAGGTCATCAATCACAAACAAGTATAAAATTGAGGTCCTTAAACTCATCAATCTATGATGATTTGAAATACCATCGGTCCTACAAAACATAAGGTATTGGGATAACACATTTTTGACGTTTCAAAATATCTTAGTTGAAATCCCACATCGAAAAATGAATTAATGAGGCCACTATTTAAAATAAAGGGTGGAAAGTATGAAGATTACCGAAAATAACACATACTAGGGTTCCATGTAGGAAAATATGGATATGGAAGAGAAATCTAACCATCAATTATCTGATGGAGAGTGGTAGAGAACATGGCTATGAAAAGGCCAACAATCCCAAAGCCATAAATTAGTGATGATTTAAGGTACCATCTAGGACAACATTTTTTTTAAAGTTACATTACATAAGGAAGAGGAATTCATTTATGATATTAACTAAGAACATTATGAGATATACTTACATTTTAAGTATATTTTCATTCTTTAATAAATTTCCACCACTAAGTCAATTTTTTTTAAACGATAAGTATTCAAGAAGACTTGGTCACACTGGAAGAGCTAGAATAAACTTCTATAGAATCACAAAATCCATGCAGGATAAACCTTATATTTACATTGTCTTTGAAGATTAATCAAAACCAAAATGGTTAGTGAATTATCTAATGATCCCCCAAAAGGATATTCATTGAGATAAATATGTACTAATCTTAATTTCTAAAATTAAACCAACAATACCTCAAAGTTAAATAGATACCATTCAATAACCAATTGTCCATAAAATCCTTTAATATAATCCAAAATAATATTGAAAACCAAAACATAGAAGAATTTGATTATGTAGTCTCCCATGTTACATTGTATCTCCAAATGACATCAAATACACTTAAAGTCACATACATAAAAGTAATTAACATCATCACATATTCTCTGTTATAGGTTAATCATTTCCATAAATAACCCAAATCACTATAAATCAACAATAAAAACGTAGATAAAAATCCACCATTATTCTACAAATGAAACCTCATTGTATTCTATTTTCCTTGGGCATATAGTGTTCCTAACAAAACGAACATCTTCCAAAATAAAATTTATCACTTAATCACCAAATCATTTTCCTATACCAAGGGTATTCATTTGATAAGACATAAAAACCCAAATCATCTTATTATTGATCAATAAAATCATTTAACAAAAAAAAAAGTCACACTAACCAGGGACTTCACGTAGTCCAGTGGTAGGCGACAAATCCCAATCGCACTTTGGTTGTGGGTTCGATTCCCACAGCTTTGTCCGACGCGACGGGTTGTCACTCGGTCTACGTGTTGTCCTTTTTCAAAAACTATATTTTATAATATTACCAAAATGAGATAAATTCCTCAAAATAACATAATTTAACCACAAATGTTATATAATACTTTGCATTTTCATCCCAAATTATAATAACTTATCATTTTCTCAAACCCCAATGATCATATAAAACCAAATGGTTATTTATACCTATATCCACATGAGAAGAGACAATTCTTCCTCAAATATCATTCTCACATGGAAAACTGCGGGGTTACAAATACAAGAGAAAATTATTCCAAAGTAAACCCATCAACAAGGAGTGCTAATACTTTTTAAATTTTTCTCCAACCATTTATTTCTACATAGCTTCTTCTTTGACCAAGAAAATATTCTATAGAATAGGACATTCACTCGGGTAATGGCCAGGTCCCCTACATTTACGGAAAATGACTGTAAATGGACTCTTGGGACCATTTTTATCTTCTTCCATAGTACTCTTCATTTTTCTTCGGCAATTCTTCACTTTATGTCCTTCCTTCCCGCACGTAAAACATTTCGTTATCCCATTGAGACACTTTCCTGGGTGTCTCTTTCCGCATTTCCTGCATGATGAAAATTGAGGTTTCTTTTCTCCATGGTCTCCATTGCTGGAGATCTTATCATTTATCACCTTTCTCTTCCTTGTTGAGTATGGGAGTTGGTTAATATATATGTTGTTGATCATATTTTTGGAAAACTGATTTGGCATAAAGACGATATCTTTTACACCTATCAACATTCCATTTGTTTCTCATTGCCACCACCATTCCCATCTTGTACATCATTCTCAAAGTCACTATGACTTCCTTGGAATCTAGCCATTGACTAAAACCAGAAATCATTGTTTGAGTAATAGTAGTCGTAAAATCATTTAGAGATTAAAATGTCACCATATTCTCAATTTGAAACATATTAGGATTAACCAAGGTCATTTACTCTCATCTTATGTATATATTACTTAAATCGGTTTGTAAAGAAAATGTAAATTATCCTAAGCATATCCCCCGGGAGTGTCGTAACCAAGAGTGCAGCAAGGCCCATTGTCGTGCACTAGTTCCCGTTCGAGTCTAGATCAAAGCGGTGTTTTCGGGTTTTACCCCTAGGTACATCTGTGCCAGAGCCGCCTCTACCTGCTCGTATCCAGACAGGGATGTATTGCCCGGAAAACTCAGAAAATCTCTACAATACCAAAATTCTAGGAAGTTCTTTTATACTAATCCTCAAAGTTCATCTTAGGTCTACGTGCTCTAATCAGAGTTTATATAAATCTAGCTACCAAGGTTTGTACTAAACTTCCTCTGATACCAACTGTAACGCCCCGACCCTAATTACCTAGAGTCGGTGCATTATTACATAACATTGGCATGATCACGAGAAAGATCAAGTCTCGAAAGACCGATTAGTTTAGTAGCCTTGGAATAACTAGATACATCCATAAATTTTACATTACATCATAAAAAAAACAACTTGTCTTCATATCCCCTCATACTATCCCTGCAGGTCATTCATAAATTACTTCTTCATAATCCTGGGAAAAAAATAAAACATTGAAAGGGGAGAGCTCAGATGCACAGTAAGGATAACATTATAGCAGAAGCTTTCATAAATAAGCATAAACACTTAAGGCAATTTATAACTAAAACAAAAGCCTTTTAAACTGGAACTTTAGCATAAAATGGAAAAGGTAAAATGAAATATTGCCATTTACTTACTCACATGGATATTCTACTAGTCGAATGATCACATGCAATATCAATAAACACTTTCATAATGATGGAATGCATAATGCCATACTATAATAACCACATAGCCAAGGCCTCGTGCCAAGACTACGAATAAGATTTTGCCAAGGCCTTGTGCCAAGACACTAGTTTGTCTCATGAGACCTACCGATGCATCGAGGAGCTATAGCGGGCTCCACCCGTCACTTATTAAGTCCAATGCATTCCTCATATGAACATGTTTAAACATAACATAAACATTCGTATTAAAACTAGCATACGAAATGTCAATACTTTTACCACAAACCATGAATGGTATAAAAACAGCACATCCACAGTCAAGCATAACTCATTCGATACAATATGGAAGATTGTATTGTATCACATTAACCTCAATCATGAATAATGAAGGATGTTGACATAAATGAAAATAATCATCAAAACTATTTGAGAGAAATATCCCCCTTTTCTTGAAAACATTTAAAAGTCACACTATTTTTCAAGAATCCATTTAAAAGTAGATTTTTGAATCAAAGTGTCGCATACCACTTTGAAACTTTTTAAAAGGAGTTTTAATTTCTAAAACTTTAATGTCCATAAAAATAAATCCGTAAAACCATTTTTAAAACATGGACATTAATGAGAAAGATTTAGAAGAATAAGTCTTTAAAACATTTAAAAATGGTATTTTAGTTAGAGATTCTAACCAAAAGAGACACTTGAATACAAATAATTGAGGTAATCAAAACTTCGTAATATCATGAGAATAAAGGTATTCATGATATACTATGTCAAAGTACATTATATATACCACATAAAAGTGATTTGGTGTATATCAACAAAGAAGTCTCAATGGAATGTAAATTGAGATGAAATCTCTCATAAAGGCTGTATCCTTAGGTTAAGGATAAATAATCGAAATATTTATGTGTGACAAATATAAATACACTGAATATGATTGGATATTCAGTGTAAACCAATCAAAGGATATTCCCACATATTTTTGTAAAAACAACACCAACGAACTGGATGTTTAACTCAACAAATGGTGAATTACTCCTATCAAATTCATATCAATGACATGAGAATTATCAATGGAGTGATTATGTGTATCAAAAGTATATCCACAGGAAGGGGAGTGGAAATTATGACATAATCAAATGAATAGAGATTCCACACAGAATCATGGAGTAATATAATCAATGAAATATGTGTAATGCCAAATGAGTGGAAATTGAAATTTCAAATTCCCTTATCGATTAGGTAACTTATGAAACAAACACCCATGAAATAAGTATCATACCCTGATAATGTAAATACCCATAAATTAAAGTATATTACACAATGAATACGATCATGGGAAGTACATATACACCACATGCAATAATTAAGTGGTGGTCAATGGAATTCTCACGGAATTAAAAGTGAGATAAGAAAACCCCTTACCATGTTAATC
Organism: Viscum album; assembly: GCA_963277665.1. NCBI lineage: Eukaryota > Viridiplantae > Streptophyta > Magnoliopsida > Santalales > Viscaceae > Viscum > Viscum album. The sequence continues at coordinate 1,554,801,017 of OY728131.1, forward strand.
AACTGAGTCGTATGGCCAAAAGTTAATAACCACCAAATTATTTATAGAATAACATGAATATAAAGAGAATAATGGTGATATATATCAAATGGCAGTACACAATACACCACTTTCATTAATTTAGTGGCGAATAATGGAAATCTCACGGAATTGAAAGTGAGATAAAAAAATCCCTTACTTGTACTTTTTCCTTGGTCGATGGTAAGTTTACCTCCTGTATAATGGTGAAATAATTGTTATTGAATAATACAAGAATCATTTACTTTAATATGATATCATATATGATCTTTTAACATAGATTTGTTAATAATATCTTAGAATTATTGTTATCTCGGGTGTTAACAGATTCATTTTACTTTATATTCTTTGTTATGTGAGCCATATTCGTTATTAATGGGATGTATATTATTCATATCCATAATGATATCAAGTCCTTAGAGACTATTTTTAAATCATCAAATTATAATTATACTTGAATGGATATTATGGACAATGAATCTCATCGCGTTCGTGGAGACAGTAGTCCGTACATACGCACGACCGACAATATCATTCTTTTGATATTAAAAAAATATATAATTGGATATTATATCATATATACAGAATCATTATCATGTTATATTTATTATTTACATGAGTTACACATCATTATTATACCCATCCAAATAATAATATATTGAATAACAATTAAACCACGACGTGGAGACGGTAAGCCGTACGTACGCACGTATGGTGACATGTTATTCAAAGGAAGGATAGAATACTGAATATGGTTGTACCATATTTATACTAACATAACAGTATATATATGATACTGGAGTTATTATTTTATAATGGTAATAACAAAGAAAGAGGAAGTGGAAGAAGAAAGGAACTTAAAAAGGGGTGGTGAAAACATTACCTCTTCTTCGGGTTCTTCCTTTTGATTTGATCAAAAGGGCTCCTTAGGTTGGATTTCTGATCAAACTAAGGCCTCTAGGTTGTAGTGAGGGAAGTTGGGAGAGTATTGGGGCAGAGTTTGGCCGTACCAAAAGGCTTTGAATGTTTTAAGAAATGAGAAGGAGGAGTGCCTTTTTATAAGAGGGGTGAGGGGCACCTTTGGAAAAGCTAGAAATATTAATTTATAATAAATTCAAATTCAGTTTCTAATGGATCCAAAGTTGACTATTCAAAGTTTAATGTTGGGATAGGTCGAAAAACACTCAACCAATAGAATTTAGACAGGTTTGGGTACTTATATTAACCTTATCTTTAAGTATTAACTCTAAGTTAATCAGTTTCACTTTTACAATGTCTCTTTGTATTTTTATATAATATGGTTAATAAACATACTATATACATCCAAGCGACCCCCAAGTGGTCCATTAATGATGAACCTATCATGATATAAGTCTCTTGGTCGAACCTTATATTTTTAGGAATTTAATATCAATTAATAATATAATATTTGTTTTAAGAACTCTTTTATGTCAATTTTGACACTATTCAATAGTTGATTTTTGTAAAACTCATAACAGATTGATTATTTCGAAGAAAGTCAATTAAATGAATCATAATATGTCATATTATCCTATAAAATTAGTTTAATTCATTAAAAGTTTGATATTATATTTATTAGGGTATTTATAATATCAATTATTTTAATTTTTCACTATTATAGTAATTACTGCATCATCATTGTGTGATAAATAAAATAAATTATTTAATGTCTAAAAATTATAAATAAAATATGATTATGTAGGAAATATTATTATCTTTATAGTGAATATTTATAATTTAAATTCAAACATATATAACCCTATGTAAAAATTGTTTTTCTAAAAGCTATATGCTTGTGTCATTTTTGTATTCATTTTAACTTAATTAAAATAAAGTGTCATTATCACTTACAAGTGGATCCATGGGGTCCCAAAATCGACCCAAATATGCCCATGGTCGACCATGTATCAACCAATAGGGTTAAGACACATTTTAGGGTAATTTAGTATTATTATAATATTATTTGTTTAACCCTTATTTACCGGATTTACCCTTAACCATGGTAAATAAAATATTTACCGCAGTAATTATTCAAAATGTCTAAAAATAAAAGTTATCTATTTACACAATTTGAACATCCGGATTCCAAATATGTAATCCATTTTACTAAATTCAAAACACAGTAGTGGCAGAAATTAATTTAAAATTAATTCCCGCTGTCAAAACAAAAAGCATGTTTTTAAGAGATAATAACTATCAAAAGATTGACACTTGTTTATGTTCGGTTTAATTGTAAAATTATGTCCAATGACCAACATTATATTAAATGGTAAAAATATATTCTAAATATACTTTAAAACTACTAAAATTCATAATTTATCACTATTAATTATTTTGATTAAAAAAGTTGTTTTTAATTAAAATTTAGTAATTTTCACTATTCATCAAAATATGAAAGTTAACCGAAAAGTACCAAAATTTCACCTTAGGCTAAATTAGATATTCCGAATCCAAAAATGAAGTCCATTTTGAAATATAAAATATATATAATTTTAAAATGTAGGTATTACTATTCATAATGGCTATTTTGATCGGTTGTGGTGTGTGTTAAAACTCGAAGTTGCGTACAACACACGCTACTATTTTATTCAAAGGAAAGCATACCGTGGAAGCCTGGGATGTTTCATTTTAAATTTTTTTGATGTCTCCATTTAGTCAAAAAGTTTAAAATATTGTATTTAAAAAGTTTTCACTATTAAAAGTTGATAAAAGTGCAATACTGAAAATGAATTTGTTCTTGCATTATGACTAAGAAACTCATAATATGGATTCTAAAATTATAAGGATTATATAAAGTTTAAAATTTTGTTAATACTATTCATGACCTCTTTTAATGGCTTTTTTTTGTATGTCAAGGTTTGATTGAACTCGGTGTTACGTGTAGTGCAAGTTATTGAATTATTTTTAAGAAATAACACACTATGAAATCTTGGGGTGTTACATTCTCCCCTCCTTCAATAAATTGCGTCCTCGCAATTTGAAATTGTTCTCCGAAAATAAAACGTTGAATATAGAATATATATTTGTGGGAAAACCCACATCGGAAATTGGGTTACTAAAATTTAGTCTTAATATGAGGAAAAGAGAAATGAAAGGGTCACCATCGAATTATGATCTCGATTAGGAGAACATTGGTGGTAATTAAAGACATATAATTGGAGGGAAAACGTAAATATTTATAGGTAGTGATTGAGGTCATCAATCACAAACAAGTATAAAATTGAGGTCCTTAAACTCATCAATCTATGATGATTTGAAATACCATCGGTCCAACAAAACATAGGGTATTGGGATAACACATTTTTGACGTTTCAAAATATCTTAGTTGAAATCCCACATCGAAAAATGAATTACTGAGGCCTCTATTTAAAATAAAGAGTGGAAAGTATAAAGATTACCGAAAATAACACATACTAGGGTTCCAAGTAGGAAAATATGGATATGGAAGAGAAATCTAACCATCAATTATCTGATGGATAGTGGTAGAGAACATGGCTATGAAAAGGCCAACAATCCCAAAGCCATAAATTAGTGATGATTTAAGGTATCATCTAGGACAACATTTTTTTAAAGTTATATTACATAAGGAAGAGGAATTCATTTATGATATTAACTAAGAACATTATGAGGTATACTTACATTTTAAGTATATTTTCATTCTTTAATAAATTTCCACAACTAACTCAATTTTTTTTAAACGATAAGTATTCAAGAAGATTTGTTCACACTGGAAGAGCTAGAATAAACTTCTATAGAATCACATGATCCATGCAGGATAAACCATATATTTACATTGTCTTTGAAGATTAATCAAAACCAAAATGGTTAGTGAATGATCTAATGATCCCCCAAAAGGATATTCATTGGGATAAATATGTACTAATCTTAATTTATAAAATTAAACCAACAATACCTCAATGTTAAATAGATACCATTCAATAACCAATTGTCCTTAAAATCCTTTAATATTATCCAAACTAATATTGAAACCCAAAACATAGAAGAATTTGATTATGTAGTCTCCCATGTTACATTGTATCTCCAAATGACATCAAATACTCTTAATGTCACATACTTAAAAGTAATTAACATCATCACATATTCTCTGTTATAGGTTAATCATTTCCATAAATAACCCAAATCACTATAAATCAACAATAAAAACGTAGATAAAAATCCACCATTATTCTACAAATGAAACCTCATTGTATTCTAGTTTCCTTGGCCATATAGTGTTCCTAACAAAATGAACATCTTCCAAAATAACATTTATCACTTAATCACCAAATCATATTCCTATACCAAGGGTATTCATTTGATAAGACATAAGAACCCAAATCATCTTATTATTGATCAATAAAATCATATAACAAAAAAATAGTCACACTAACCAGGGACTTCACGTAGTCCAGTGGTAGGCGATAAATCCCAATCGCACTTTGGTTGTGGGTTCGATTCCCACAGATTTGTCCGACGCGACTGGTTGTCACACGGTCTACGTGTTGTCCTTTTTCAAAAACTATATTTTATAATATTACCAAAATGAGATAAATTCCTCAAAATAACATAATTTAACCACAAATGTTATATCATACTTTTCATTTTCATCCCAAATTATAATAAATTATCATTTTCTCAAACCCCAATGATCATATAAAACCAAATGGTTATTTATACCTATATCCACAAGAGAAGAGACAATTCTTCCTCAAATATCATTCTCACATGGAAAACTGCGGGGTTAGAAATACAAAAGAAAATTATTCCAATGTAAACCCATCAACAAGGAGTGCTAATACTTTTTAAATTTTTCACCAACCATTTATTTCCACAAAGCTTCTTCTTTGACCAAGAAAATATTCTATAGAATAGGACATTGACTCGGGTAATGGCCAGGTCCCCTACATTTACGGAAAATGACTGTAAATGGACTCTTGGGACCATTTTTATCTTCTTCCATAGTACTCTTCATTTTTCTTCGGCAATTCTTCACTTTATGTCCTTCCTTCCCGCACGTACAACATTTCATTATCCCATTGAGACACTTTCCTGGGTGTCTCTTTCCACATTTCCTGCATGATGAAAATTGAGGTTTCTTTTCTCCATGGTCTCCATTGCTGGAGATCTTATCATTTATCACCATTCTCTTCCTTGTTGAGTCTGGGAGTTAGTTAATATATATGTTGTTGATCATATTTTTGGAAAACTGATTTGGCATAAAGACGATATCTTTTACGCCTATCAACATTCCATTTTGTTGCTCATTTCCACCACCATTCCCACCTTGTACATCATTCTCAAAGTCACTATGACATCCTTGTAATCCAGCCATTGACTAAAACCAGAAATCATTGTGTGAGTAATAGTAGTCATAAAATCATTTAGAGATTAAAATGTCACCATATTCTCAATTTGAAACATATTAGGATTAACCAAGGTCATTTACTCTCATCTTATGTATATATTACTTAAATCGGTTTGTAATGAAAATGTAAATTATCCTAAGCATATCCCCAGGATTGTCGTAACCAAGAGTGCAGCAAGGCCCGTTGTCGTGCACCAGTTCCCGTTCGAGTCTAGATCAAAGCGGTGTTTTCGGGTTTTACCCCTAGGTACATTTGTGCCAGAGCCGCCTCTACCTGCTCGTATCCAGACAGGGATGTATTGCTCGGAAAATTTACAAAATCTCCACAATACCAAAATTCTAGGAAGTTCTTTTATACTAATCCTCAAAGTTCATCTTAGGTCTACGTGCTCTAATCAGAGTTTATCTAAATCTAGCTACCATGGTTTGTACTAATCTTCCTCTGATACCAACTGTAACGCCTCGACCCTAATTACCTAGAGTCGGTGCATTATTACATAACATTGGTATGATCACGAGAAAGATCAAGTCTCGAAAGACTGATTAGTTTAGTAGCCTTGAAATAACTAGATACATCCATAAATTTTACATTACATCAAAAAAAAACATCTTGTCTTCATATCCCCTCATACTATCCCTGCAAGTCATTCATAAATTACTTCTTCAAAATCCTGGGAAAAAAATAAAACATTGAAAGGGGTGAGCTCAGATGCTCAGTAAGGATAACATTATAGCAGAAGCTTTCATAAATAAGCATAAACACTTAAGGCAATTTATAACTAAAACAAAAGCCTTTTAAACTTGAACTTCAGCATAAAATGGCAAAGGTAAAATGAAAAAATGCCATTTACTTACTCACATGGATATTCTACTAGTTGAATGATCACATGCAATATCAATAACCACTTTCATAATGATGGAATGCATAATGGCAGACTATCATAACCACATAGCCAAGGCCTCGTGCCAAGACTACAAATAAGATTTTGCCAAGGCCTTGTGCCAAGACACTAGTTTGTCTCATGAGACCTACCGATGCATCGAGGTGCTATAGCGGGCTCCACCCGTTACTTATTAAGTCCAATGCATTCCTCATATGAACATGTTTAAACATAACATAAACATTCGTATTAAAACTAGCATACGAAACGTCAATACTTTTACCACAAACCATGAATGGTATAAAAATAGCACATCCACAGTCAAACATAACTTATTCGATACAATATGGAAGATTGTATTGTATCACATTAACCTCAATCATGAATAATGAAGGATGTTGACATAAATGAAAATAATCATCAAAACTATGTGAGAGAAATATCCCCCTTTTCTTGAAAACATTTAAAAGTCACACTATTTGTCAAGAATCCATTTAAAAGTAGATTTTTGAATCAGAGTGTCCCATACCACTTTGAAACTTTTTAAAAGGAGTTTTTATTTATAAAACTTTAATGCCCATAACAATAAATCCTTAAAACCATTTTTAAAACATGGACATTAATGAGCATGGTTTAGAAGAATAAGTCTTTAAAACATTTAAAAATGGTATTTTAGTTAGTGATTCTAAAAAAAAGTGACATTGAATACAAATAATTGAGGTAATCAAAACATTGTAATATAATGAGAATAAAGGGATTCATGATATACTATGTCAAAGTACATTATATACACCACATAAAAGTGATTTGGTGTATATCAACAATGAAGTCTCAATGGAATGTAAATTGAGATGAAATCTCTCATAAAGGCTGTATCCTTAGGTTAAGTATAAATCAACGACAAAATTATGTGTGACAAATATAAATACACTGAATATGATTGGATATTCAGTGTAAACCAATCAAAGGATATTCACACATATTTTTGTAAAAACAACACCAACGAACTGGATGTTTAACTCAACAAATGGTGAATTACTCCTATCAAATTAATATCAATGACTTGAGAATTATCAATGGAGTGATTATGTGTATCAAAAGTATATCCACAGGAAGGGGAGTGGAAATTATGACATAATCAAATGAATAGAGATTCCACACATAATCTTGGAGTAATATAATCAATGAAATATGTGTAATGCCAAATGAGTGGAAATTGAAATTTCGAATTCCCTTATCGATTAGGTAACTTACGAAACATACACCCATGAAATAAGTATCATACCCTGATAATGTAAATACCCTTAAATTAAAGTATATTACACAATGAATACGATCATGGTCAATACACATACACCACATGAAATAATTAAGTGGTGGTCAATGGAATTCTCACGGAATTAAAAGTGAGATAAGAAAACCTCGTACCATGTTAATCAACTGAGTCGTATGGACAAAAGTTAATAACCACCAAATGATTTATAGAATAACATGAATATAAAGGGAATCATGAAGATATATATCAAATGGCAGTACACAATACACCACATTCAATAATTTAGTGGCGAATAATGGAAATCTCACGGAATTGAAAGTGAGATAAGAAAATCCCTTACTTGTACTTTTTCCTTGGTCGATGGTAGGTTTACCTCATGTATAATGGTGACATAATTGTTATTGAATAATACAATAATCATTTACTTTAATATGATATCATATATGATCTTTTAACATTGATTTGTTAATAATATCTTAGAATTATTGTTATCTCGGGTGTTAACGGGTTCATTTTACTTTATATTCTTTGTTATGTGAGCCATATTCGTTATTAATGGGATGTATATTATTCATATACATAATGATATAAAGTCCTTAGATACTATTTTTAAATCATCAAATTATAATTATACCTGAATGGATATGATGGACAATGAATCTCATCGCGTTCGTGGAGACGGTAGTCCGTACATACGCACGAGCGACAATATCATTCTTTTGATATTAAAATAATAAATAATTGGATTTTATATCATATATACAGAATCATTATCATGTTATATTTATTATTTACATGAGTTACACATCATTATTATACCCATCCAAATAATAATATATTGAATAACAATTACACCACGACGTGGAGACGGTAAGCCGTACGTACGCACGTATGGTGACATGTTATTCAAAGGATGGATAGAATACTAAATATAGTTGTACCATATTTATAATAACATCACAGTATATATATGATACTGGAGTTATTATTTTATAATGGTAATAACAAAGAAAGAGGAAGTGGAAGAAGAAAGGAACTTAAAAGGGGTGGTGAAAACATTACCTCTTCTTCGGATTCTTCCTTTTGATTTGATCAAAAGGGCTCCTTAAGATGGCTTTCTGATCAAACTAAGTCCTCTAGGTTGTAGTGAGGGAAGTTGGGAGAGTATTTGGGCAGAGTTTGGCCGATCCAAAAGGCTTTGAAGGTGTGAAGAAATGAGAAGGAGGAGTGCCTTTTTATAAGAGGGGTGAGGGGCACCTTTGGAAAAGCTAGAAATATTAATTTATAATAAATTAATATTCTGTTTATAATGGATCCAAAGTTGACTATTAAAAAGTTAAGGTGGGGATAGGTCGAAAAACACTCAACCAATAGAATTTAGACAGGTTTGGGTACTTATATTAACCTTATCTTTAAGTATTAACTCTAAGTTAATTAGTTTCACTTTTACAATGTCTCTTTGTATTTTTATATAATATGGTCAATAAACATACTATATACATCCAAAAGACCCCCAAGTGGTACATTAATGATGAACCTATCATGATATAAGTCTCTTGGCCGAACCTTAGATTTTTAGGAATTTAATATCAATTAATAATATAATATTTGTTTTAAGAACTCTTTTATGTCAATTTTGACACTATTCAATAGTTGATTTTTGTAAAACTCATAACAGATTGATTACTTCGAACAAAGTCAATTAAATCAATACTAATATATCATATTATCCTATAAAATTAGTTTAATTCATTAAAAGTTTCATATTATATTTATTTGGGTATTTTTAATATCAATTATTTTAATTTTTTACTATTATAGTAATTACTGCATCATCATTGTGTCATAAATAAAATAAATTATTTAATGTCTAAAAATTATAAATAAAATATGATTATGTAGGAAATATTTTTATCTTTCTAGTGAATATTTATAATCGAAATTCCAAGATATATAACCCTATGTAATAATTGTTTTTCTAAAAGCTATATGCTTGTGTCATTTTTGTATTCATTTTAACTTAATTAAAATAAAGTGTCATTATCACTTACAAGTGGATCCATGGGGTCCCAAAATCGACCCAATGATGCCCATGGTCGACCATGTATCAACCAATAGGGTTAAGACACGTTTTAGTGTAATTTAGTATTATTATAATATTATTTTTTTAACCCTTATTTACCGGATTTACCCTTAACCATGGTAAATAAAATATTTATCGCTGTAATTATTCAAAATGTCTAAAAATAAAAGTTACCTATTTACACAATTTGAAAATCCTGATTCCAAATATGGAATCCATTTTCCTAAATTCAAAACACAGAAGTGGCAGAAATTAATTTAAAATTAATTCCCACTGTCAAAACAAAAAGCGTGTTTTTAAGAGATAATAACTATCAAAAGATTGACACTTGTTTATGTTCGGTTTAATTGTAAAATTATGTCCAATGACCAAAATTATATTAAATGGTAGAAATATATTCTAAATATACTTTAAAACTACTAAAATTCATTATTTATCACTATTAATTATTTTGATTAAAAAAGTTGTTTTTAATTAAAATTTAGTAATTTTCACTATTCATCAAAATATGAAAGTTATCCGAAAAGTACCAAAATTTTACCTTAGGCTAAATTAGATATTCCGAATCCAAAAATGAAGTCCATTTTGAAATATAAAATTGATATAATTTTAAAAAGTAGGTATTACTATTCATAATGGCTAGTTTGATCGGTTGTGGTGTGTGTTAAAACTCGAAGTTGCGTACAACACACGCTACTGTTTTATTCAAAGGAAAGCATACCGTGGAAGCTTGGGATGTTTCATTTTAAATTTTTTTGATGTCTCCATTTAGTCAAAAAGTTTAAAATATTGTATTTAAAAATTTTTCACTATTAAAAGTTGATAAAACTGCAATACTGAAAATGAATCTGTTCTTGCATTATGACTAAGAAACTCATAATATGGATTCTAAAATTATAAGGATTATATAAAGTTTAAAATTTAGTTAATACTATTCATGACCTCTTTTAATGGCTTTTTTTTTGTAAGTCAAGGTGTGATTGAACTCGGTGTTGCATGTAGTGCAAGTTATTGAATTATTTTGAAGAAATAACACACTATGAAATCTTGGGGTGTTACAGGAGAAGCCTTAAAAATGGGTCCACTTCGGCCTTTCAGTTGGGTATGGTTTCTTCTATTGGCCTTATTGTCGATTTCTGATTGGAAAAATTATTATGGTGGGGATAATTTTAACATCCATGTTATCTTTTAATGTCATATTTCATTTAATTTCAATTCCTGGTTTTTGGGGGGCTTTTCCATACATTTAGGTGGAATGGTGGGTTTTCAAAATTGTGGCCAAACCATAACTCCATTTGCAGATTTAAAATTAAATTAATTTTTCTTTTATAACTAATTATTTTTTTCTACATTTTACTCCCATTCCACTTCTCATATGGCATACCCTAGTATATAAAAATCACCGTATCAATTTGGAATCTATAATAATGATGGATATGGGTTATTATTAAGGTATTAGGCCATCTTGAAATCCCATTTCCTATAATAATAAGAGTTTCTAGGTATTCAGTATCTCATTAAAATTTTTAGTTTTTACAATGATTCCAACTCTCACTACATCCCACATACCTATGGTGTGCCCCTATGATCTTTCCCCCCTCTTTTGAGATCATTTGCATAGAGAATCAGTGCCAATCATCTATGGATTTCTCAAATCGACCAGATTTGAAGAGGTAAATTTATTGCGTTATAACTCCATAATTTCACACTCTTTATTCGTCCTTCTTATTCCTACATGATTCGTTAATCCTTGTTCAGACCTCCCTTGATTTTTTAGATATTTGAAAATTCAGATACTGGTGAACGTAGGGTGATTTTTCCAAGATTCCATAAAGTAAGTGTTCCTCCCTTCCATTTCTTCCATTTCCTTAGGTTTGAATCCCTCTTTCATGATGTTCCAATGTTTCCAGAAGATAGTTTAATGAAATAGGGTTTCACATGGTTTATTTTTTGTGTAATTGTGATATTTTAGGTTTCCCATCACTTCCTTGTGGTGCGGCGGTGGCGCGCTTGATGTTTCACACCATGATTTGAGGGTTTCAACTCAAATTGTAGGTGAATACAAGGTTAAACATTCTATGATTAGTTGGTTTTCATGTTTTACTAGGTTTTTTGTTTCCCATATTCTATGTGTACTGTGAATACTATTTATGATGGATTTAGTTAAGCATTTAATTTTATAATTTCATTTCTGTTGAAGTTGTGAACTTTTCGAATGTAACACATGTGATATCTTTTGTGGAGTATTATAAAATATGAAAATGATTTATTAGTTGTTGAAAGGGCCTAAATATTCTGTTTTGATAATTCCATAGTGTCATGTAGGCCTTGTAAACGGTTTTGGGGAAAAGGATTAGTGTGTAAAATGTTTTTATACTTTGTGAGAGAATTTTGTGAAAATTGGTGTTTTTATTTGTATCATTCATGGAATTATTCAAGATATTTTTATAACACTTTATAGCTGTTTTATAAATGTCTCTAGAGAAAAAGAATTCTACATGGTAGTGTTTTTGTGTGGGTTTTTTATTGTAATAAGGTTTTTGAAATGGATTTTATGATCAAATATTGGGTATAATCTTTAAAATAGTTTTATGAATGATTTGAATTATTTAATGAATTATGTATGAGGTGAAACCATATTGGAAAAGTATTTTGGATTTTGAAAATTTTGAAATGGTAAATTTTAAATGATAAAGGGTTAGTTTTTTTTGTTTTCCATAATGGAAATGTTTTCTTAAATGTTTTGAAGGATTTACTAAAGTTCGTAAGAAATAGGAAATTCATTTGGGGTGTTTTTTGTGAGTATGATGTGAAAAATGGATTTTGGTTATGAAAATGGTTTTATTTAACATGTGACTGGGATGTTATGTGAGATTGAATATCTTATAATGGTTAAATAAAAAAATTTAACAGATTTATTAATGTGATAATGAAATATGAAATGTGTCGTAGGCTAAATTAATGAGAGTCGGATTTCAAAATCAATTTAAATTAATAGTTGAATTTTTTGACTTGCGTGGAATAAATGTGGGTGGTTTGGTGAATTTTTTATGTTAAAATGGTATTTTCATGTGAAAAGATTATCTATTGACTTGCTGAACTTGTTTGAGGACAAGGGGAAAACCCGTGTATCTAGGTGGGTGGATGTGTACTGGTTTTCTAGTGAATCTATGGGGTTTGGCCTCAATTTCACATAGCAATATTGATTCTTACAACTCTAGAAAAACTATAATTATGATGATTGAGGACCACTAGGTTATGTGATTTTTTTCAACTAGTTTCTCATGTACGAGAAAAATTATTTCCATCGGTTACACTCACTGAGATATGAGGTACTTGTGAGACACATCTAGCTAGTTCCTAGGGGTTATTTCCTATTTCTTGTGATCATTTGATCCTTTATACATATAGTCGGTATATGTAATATTTGGTGTGATAATTCAGTATCTTGGGAATTTATTTTAAAAGTGCTGATTCATTAAATTTTCTAACTAGAACACTTTTTTTAGTTTCATCTTTTAGAAATTGTAACTAGAAATTTCATGTTTTTGAAAACATTCATTGTTTTATTCTTTGAATGTAAATTTAATTGAATCTCTTTGTGTTGGTATCCTACTGGGATTTGTCTCACCCCCTACATACACCTTTAGGTGTATGTATATTTTTTTGATGTCGTAGGTTGGGTACAATTTAATGTTCCAGTTGTTCGTGTTTCCAGTAGGTTCTTGGTGATGATATTTTGTGGAGATGGCTTGAGGGCGGTGGCTAATTCCATGATGGTTCATGGGGTATTTCATTTTGGTTTTGTACAGTTTTTATAGTCTTGGTGAGTTATTAATATCTATGCAATTCTATATTAAATTTTTCTAAATCATTGTTTGGTTTAATAAATCAAGATTTGTTTTACTGGAGTCATTAGTTGTTTTATGTTTATAAACTCAGGTAAATCATTCCCAATTCTCATTTTATGATACCTAGGCACTCGTTCCGACCCATAGAGATTAGGAACGCCCTTCTGGCCATGACGCGTGCCGATTTTGGAGCTTTTTGTGGTGGAGACCAGATACTATTCAGGACAAAATTACACTATATGTAATTGTAATTACATACAATATAGTATCCCATTATCGAAAATAATTAATAATTATTGTAAATATTCAATATATTTTAAATAAGAAATTATTTTATTGATGGAACGCCATTTTGAGTATGAAAATTTAATAATGGTTATAACTAATCATAAATGTTGAATTTATTTATTTTAATAAATATTTCATTATTGGTAATTCTATTTATTTCCCATGAATTCCATAAATGATGGTTATCTCCAATTATATTGTAGTGATCTTTAATATAAAAGGAAATTAATTGGTTTGTCAATTAAATAATGTCACTATTTATTTAAATAGTTAATAAAGAATAATTAAATGAATGTTAGTCAATTTATTTTTGTTTATTTGTTGCATATATGACATTAAATTAGCTTGAAAAATACTATGTATCTTATTGACGTTTTAATTTATATTATTTCATAGTTATGGGTGTGTTTAATATTAAATTATATTTTTTCGGGTGATTCACCCATCCATCAATTAATATTTAGGACCCATGTGACAGCTATTATTTTTCTAATCCCTTTTTAACAAATATATTTTTCCCCTAATAGACATGTTTGTAATAAATATATGTAATTAATAGAGCATCCTATTTTGCATGGAGGTGGTTCATAATAGAACCATTATGCTTCCATCTCCATAGATACATAATAGTATAGGTGGAATGTTTTAACTCATAGTAAGTCCATCAATATAGGTTATTTGAAGAAAAAAAATTTAATTTAATGGCCTCTCATTAAATCAACCAACAAATAAATCTCATGAATTTTTCACTTAAATATTTAATTATTTCAATATATGAATTTATATATTTTATTTAGTCAACGGAATGATCATATAAATAAAATAATTAATGTAGAAATAGTGAAATTTATTAAATGTATTATTAATAAATGTTTTATCCACAATTGTTATTATTTAAATTAAATCCACTAAATATTAATTTTTTTTAATGATAAAACTAGATAAAACATATGGAAAATAAATTAAAATATCCCTTAATTAAATATTAACATATACATGGACTTCCATTACCTAATTGTGAAGGAAATTCAATAAATCCATGTGTTTGCACAAACATTTTTTTACTCACATGCTATTATAATGGGAGATATTATGATGATTTTTAGATTCATATAACAATTTCAGATTAGGATAAGTAGATATTACATGACATGATTTAATTTTTTTAAAATCAATGTCTATATATGAGGATATTGCAGTCTACTCAACAAATAATGGATTTGAAAAAACAGATTTAGCAAAGTCTATCCTTTTTGAGTACCTTCATCTCACTTGACGAACCACAATTGGGGATGTGTGAAGGGGAATATGTATCCTAGGAATTATAATATCTTAGAAACATGGAATTTATATTTCAATGGTCAGACATATTAGGAATTGATAAAATAGTAAGTCATTTATTAATTAATAAATAAAATAATTTATTACATCCCACAAAATTTGTAATGAAGAAATGTACTAATAATATTATCTTTTTTGTTGAATATTATTTAAATATAATATTCCACATTAGGCCCATGATCAATATTATAAGAAGACATCCTCCGAACTAGATATTACATCTATGAATAGTAGAAACAGATTCTGGTTCTTTTCTCCAGGAATGGAAATCAAATGTTCTTCAATCCCAAAAGCATGATCCACTTTATGAATAATATTTATGATAAAGATATCTATTTCTATGAAAAAAATTAACAACATTATTTATATTATTTTTTGTTTTATTCATATATTTTTAGTTATCAAAATACATCTCATGATAACATGGATGAATATAGCATGATTTATCACCTATGGGCTCATCAATAAGGGATATATAGTTATGAAGAGTCTGAAATATTCATTCTGATCCTTCATATAATTTTTGGAGAGGGTGGCCTAGCTAGGACTCATGTAGTTAATATCATTAGACACATTGATATCTTAGTTTTATAGTGATTAAACTCCACTAAAAGTTGAATTATCTCAGTCTAGAATCACTCCCTCAGATATTCTCTAGCTTCATCATTAATTTTAATATTTACTACATTGGGAATTATTTTTCATATATTATTACGCTTCTTTGGTAAGTGAATATCATCATTATGTATGAAAAACCTTCAGTTACTATGTTGAAAAAATAGATTTGGAAACCAAATTGTTTAAATATGAATATTCATTAAGCCCTTAAATAAAGAGGAGTATCATGGGGAAATAACGAGATTAAGATACATCTTATTTCACATCTGAAAATAAGGGCCACCTGAAGAAAAATTGCATTTAGATATAGGTAAAACGAGAAACATTATATTTTTTCCATCATGTCTAATGTATCTAATTTTACAAATTGGGTATTAAGTAGAGCTTGATGTTCTCACTTATATTATCAAATACATGCACAGTGTATATTTATAGAGATTAGATGTGGGGAGGTTGATCTATGAGAAACCAATAGATAAAATATTCTTGTTGTAGCTATCATGGACTAAAACCTCATGTTGCATACTGGAAGGATCATGGTTTTGAATGGTTGTTATTATGTTTTATATGTGATGAAAAAAATTATTTCAATATCATGACTTAATATAGGTGGATTAATGAACAAATTTAAAAGTAAATATTTTTTATAAGGCTTGATTTTTTTGGTTAGGAATATTTATATTATTGTATTTATGTATTAAATTAAATGAACTATGTAATGGAAATTGATAACAATGATACATTGTATGAATCATACAAAACTAATGATTGGAATCACCAGAATGATCATTAAAGTGAAAATAAATTGACTAAATTACCTCTGGATGGATATTTTGAAAATATTAAAATAAAACCACTTACTATCTGTAATTCATGTTTACATGTCAAGCTGATCAAATATCTATTTAGTTATAATGGTGAAAGAGGTGACAATTTTCATAGATTAGATCATTACAATGTGTGTGGATCATTTACTATTGAACAAATGAGAGGGTTATCATATTTCATAAATTTTACTAATGATTTATAGTAAATATGGATATGTCAAATTAATTATTTATACTATATATTATTTTGATAAATTAATGATATTAAATATTGAATTTTAGGACCATATTTGTAAAAATATTAAGAAACTCTTCTTTGATTCTGGTGGAGAATATCCTAATAAAGACTTAAATGATAGCATACTAATGTTTCGTATCATATCCTAACTCAATCCTACAAACACACCATATTGGAATGGATTATGTTAAATGGGGGAACAATACCTTATTGTACAATGAGATAATGTTAATGATTCATGTGAGTCTTATTCAATCTATTAGGGAATACAAATTACAATCACGAACACATATACAAAACCATGTAGCAATTAAGTTTATAAATGGTATTCCATATGAATTTTAGGGTACAAATTAAAAAAATTATCAAATATATATTATCAGTTTGTTGAATTTTTTGGAAATGCATTTTCATGTAATGAACTTGACCAAAAAATAGAATTATGTTTCTTTATTTTATAACTTATGGGAACAAGGGTATATTTGATATACGAACACTGTGAAAAAAATGTTATACTGGCGAGACATGGAAAATTCCATATGAGGGATATTATGTCTAAAATATATAATTAAATAATAATATAATATTATGATAGTAAATCTCAAGGAACATAATAGATAGAAGAAAACGGTATTTCAAAAATGTTCATGGAAGAAGAAAGTACTACAGAGACACACGTACTATGTAAGAGTACAAAATAATTTTGAGAACCAGAACATTGGGGTTTTTTAATCTCTAAGGTTAGATAATCTTTATAATTATATAATAATCACCCTGTAACCTATATGGAAGATGTTTTTAGTATAAATTTATCTTATTGGAATTAAGTTATCAACTCTAGAATGGGATCCATATGCAGAAACCAAGAATATATTTTTCTATACCCTCTTGTAAATGTAAATAATATTGGATTCAAATGGGTATAAATTATGAAATTACACATATAAGGACAAGTTTATACCTATATTTTTAAACTAGATACGAAATGGTTAAATAACATATAGACATTGAATATGAATAAACATATATACTAGTTTAAATGATTAAATCAATCAAAATTAAACTTAATAGTGCATAATTAAATTACTATAAGTATTGGAAAATGTATTTAAACCATATTTACAAAATTGGAATCTTCAAAAAGAGTATTATTTGTAAAACCCTAATGTTTTCACTGCTATAAATGATGACCACAAGGTATTTAAATATCAATGATCTATTTATTGATTAATTCATTTAACTAGGTCAGGGAAAATTATCATTATTTGATTACCTACTAGAATTACGTTTTATAAATAATGAATTTGAGTTATGTGATTATAAATCATTTATTTACGGTGATATAATTTTTTAGATATTAGATTTCAATAAAATATTACATATTATAAATCAATTAATAGTCATGGAGTATATTATAGAATTGTTTAATAAATTGTTATTTATATTAGAATTTGGTGATGTGATATATATTCTTGGAATCAACATCCATTATGATTTACGTTAGTGGATTCTCGTCCCATGTCAATGTAAATAAATTGATGTGATACTAATGATATTTACTATAGAAAAAAAATAAGAGGTGATTTTTTCCACCATAACAAGAAATTTATCTTTCTAGAAAATTTTACCATTAGAAAATTGTGATGAGAGTCAAAATAAGAATTATTTCATATGAATAAGGTATTCTTATTTTATATATAATATTTTTTTGTACTAGGTTATATGTTACCTTTATATTGAATGTGATACGAAGATATTAACATGAACCAGGTGGCTGAAATTATATAGAAGTCAGAAATATCCTTAACTATAGCATGATTACTAATGATATTTTATAGGTATATATATGATTTGAGGAAACATTCATCAATTCATATTAATATTATATATTCCAAGATGATCAAGATTATATGATTTCACAAATGGGATGCATCTTCCCTATGAATCGAGGTGTTGTGAGCTGGAAGAACGCAATGTTGAAGTAGTTGTAGAACTACAGTGGAGTCCATATATATTGTGTAATGTATAGAATCTAATGATGTAGTATGGGTTCACAATAGCATCTATGTGATTTATGAGGTACCTAATACAAGAGATCGTATGAAACATTATTGTGAAAATATTGTAGTGGTGCAACATCCAAAAGAGAAAGGGTCATAGCAGCGGATGAATTACATATATCTGATGTATCATCTATCATCGAATATTTTATTGGGAGTGTAGGTAGCAGTTATAATAATTCCATGGAAGAATTTTTTTTGGATAAGTTTACCAACACCTTTACTAAGTAGAAACAAAATTATCTTGTGATGTTTAGTGGAATGATGGAAATATTCACATAGCTCTAGTCCAAGTGAGAGTTTGAAAAAGATGGATTTCTAGGACCACTTTATTTTCCATTTATTACAAGTATATATTTTTAATGGAATATTAAATTAACGTCCTATAAAAAATTACTTTATTTTTTGAATGGATTTAATATAATGTTATCATAGACTATTTTTCTCACTTATATGGTCATATATGTATCCCAATATAAAAATAGTCATAATGTTCTATGAATATATTCATAATGAAGATCATAATTTGGATAACATTATATAATAGAAAACTTAGTATTTATACCATTCGTTTTTATTACTCAATTGTGCACGAGTCATATTCTCATGAAGTTCACACTTGATAATCTCTATGATGAGATTTTATGATATCATATCCTCTAGTAATAATTCTACATGATTTTCTGTTATTTGATATTCTTATCATTGTGACTGTTTGATGGTATGTATACATTAATATAATAGTTAAAACATGTAATTATATACACACATAAATATATAAGAGAAACCCATCATTAAATATGTTGGTGGGAAGTAGTTTATATTTTATGCATCATTATTGATATGTCATTAATAGATTAGTCAGGTAATAAAATTCCCTATCATATTTATGTGATTTTTTATTTCAAAAAATTTAATTTAATACAAATATCATTTAAATTACATTTTCATGCAGTGAAAAAATCATTATTTCCTATTTTCAAAGAAAAACATATCAAAAAAAATTCTTGATGACATTATCAGTCAACCTACTTGATAATATATTACCACAAAGTGATAATATTAATATGTAAGTGTTCTTGTGTAGTTTTCATCATTGAGACATTAAGAGTTTTATATTGGTTTAAATAACTTATTTCTAGAAGATAATATTAAAATTTATGCAAGCATGTTTAATGCCAAAAATAACGAATCCTAGTGGGTCTGAAACTATGTTATTCTATTTATGATAATTAAATTATATTTGAATATGATCAATGGAATAAAAGTTATTCTCAAGAATATGGAATAATTTTACTCATGTAATATTTAAGGTATCAGTCTAATAAATATTTATTATCATGTTTGTGATTAAAATATATATGTTAATCTAGTTGAGTATTTTATAAAAATTGGTTCAATAATTTTTGAATGAATGATTCGTCAATTAATGGTGTTTATATTACGGTATTCAAACAAATCTGAGTAGTTCAAATTAACCAAGACTTTTTTTTTGTGAAAAAATATTCATTTACAATCTGGTTAATATTATTATTCATTTTTTACTATTGGATCGCTACCAAAAAAAGATATTATGTGAAATTGGGATTTTTAGAGGTCCAAAATGTTATTTAATGGATCACATGAAATTTAATTTTTTTAACCTAAACCCTAACTCTTAAAATTGATGTTTATAACTAATGTGTATTGCCTCCATAACTGAGAGTAAAAAATTGTTTTTCATAATAAATTATCACTTGACTCCATCGTATTCTTCTATACCTATATCTATTTTAAGTATGAGTAATGTAATAGACATTTCATCTATACCAAAGAACAAGAGATTAGAGATAAACAAAAGAAGAAATTCAATTCACCTGACTAAAAACTAATAATTGAGTGGTCTTTTCTTGGATATCATTAGAGCAAAGGTGGGTCACCGCTGGAGAGATTTCATCCTTGGATCCTCAGAGCACAGTGAAGGTAATTTGAAAGGGTCTCTCCCAAATATAAAATTTATCAATGAATAAGGTTCGTAAGACCAGTTATTTATTTATTTCATATTTAATGTATTAATTATAAATTTGATATTCAATATCCTTCCCATGGTATCAATATATAATAAATAAAATATTTTTTATCAAATCCCTCACAATTACATACTTATTATGATCATGAAACAAACATATACCACATTTTAAAAAATATAAAAAATGTATAATTTATACTTCTACTATCATCATGATAATTTGATTGGTCCTCAACATCCATTATATATCATAGAACTAAAAATCAAGCATCAAAATCTAGATACAATATATTATATATGAATATAGACATGATTCTACTCATGTACCTAGGTAATCCCGAGTAGTGTGTGATATATAAATAGTAGGACACCACTAACGATTTCTAGAACATTCCCAGTATATCTATAATTATTTAACAATGCTCCATTGTAAATTAATGAAATTAATGAAAATAATTAAATACATTATACCGTGTTGTACATGAGACTCCCAACCAAATACACCAACTTTGGAAAAAAATGGATGTCTTTATACTATGGTAACTCGAACAAGAATTAAATATTGCATAAATGGGGCATCATTATTAATGTATCCACATTTTTTCATGTTATGGAATGTGATTTGGATTGACCGTCACATCCTTCAATTAATTAAATTAGCACTCTTTGAATAATATAAAAGTATTCACATGAATTTAATTCATTAGAATCATAGTCATCATTATATAAAACCATAATAAGGATCCCTTGTATCAAACCAAGGGTGCAATAAAAAATGAACACCATTTCATTCTATCATCGGTGATCAATAAAAATAATCCCTAGTATCACGCATGACATGGTGTGAAGAAAACAAAAAAACAATGTATCTATCCCTAGTATCAGACATATGGTAGAGATTATTACATGTGATATGAAGTAATTGTATCACCAACCTAATCATACCTTGTTTCTAAATTAATGAACCAATATCACTCATAATTTTTTTTGAGAAATCGCATAATGAGCCCATCCAAGGAAAGACTAGTATCACCAAATTAGTATATGTAAGTCATGTGAAAATTCTAAATATATATTATGATGACCATTTCCATGATGTCCCATAGATGGAATTTTATGTATTAGTATCATCATAATATGTATGTATGTTAGTTTTACATGGCTCAATATCATTAATAATCATTAATTCTATAATGCATAAACCAATTTAATAAATTATTTTAATTCTAACAATTAATCTATGGTGTAATTCATTTACCTAGAAACATGGAAGCACCAAATTGAAAATTAATTTCACATAATAATAAATTTTTAAAAAAATAATATGCACAATAAAAGGTTTTTAAAACTGTTAGGTAAAGGATAATTATGAATATAATGAAAAGTATACGGATTGGGGAAGCTCAAATGAGGAAACTAATCACAAGTGTTTTTATGTGCTATCTAGAAATTTATTGTTAATGTATAACTATTTAATTTAATTTATTAATAATTTATGAGACTTTTTCATAGAATTTTCACATAAAAAAATAATCATTCTATAAATTCATCAAAAACAGTTGTAAATGAAGTAGACTATATATTATATCCTCATAAATCTATCCTTATCTATATTTAGAAATTGAATCATGAAATATTGTGGGAAGTAGACGAAGGAATAAATGACATGAAAATTGTGAAAATGTTATCACACCAAAATAGAACATTATATTTGAAGATAAACTATGAATAAAAGGAAGAGGATTGGGAATCATTCTATTACAGATGAAATACACTAGTTAGAAATGAAAATATATTTTGAAGAAGATAAAGGATTCAAAAACTAATGAGAGGAGGAGGATGAGATTCATGCTGTGAGTTATTTTGAAAGAAAAACAAAATAAAAATAAGTGTTTAGAATATTTTAGTGGAAAACCTTATTTTCAAATCCATTTTATGGGGAACATGGTTTTTCTACATAGTTTTTTGCATCATGTTCCAATCCTGCAATAGCCACTACCCATGTAACAACCTCCCAATGTTTAGGAACATGTTTTGGAATACCTTATACAACCCATGCAAATAGCCACCGTCCAAAAATTATATAACACCAAATGAACATGTTCCCCTTCTCTTACAATTTCAGTAAAACTCTATGGATATGGTTGAATAAAATTGTTGGCAATAATCCTTCACTAATCATGAACCTATGTATGCATCCTCAAATTTTGTATATTTGTGATCCATAATAGCCTCAGACTCTCCTATGAAACTTCATAAAATCTTGTGTAATTTTTTTAATTAATGTGTTGTTTTGATTAATAAAATCTATTTTACCTATATTTTTGAAAATGAGGAATGTTACAACTCAACTAATTATGACAACTCATCCATGATATTACCTTATTAGGGTGGTAAATCATTATTTGGGAAACGTTTTGGCCACTTATCAGCTACATCAGCCACAGTCTCCCAATATATTTCTTTTACCCAATGATCAATGCATAACATACAAACCAGTACAAATATCCTGCCTCTATAGTTATTCAAGATATGATCAATAAAATGTATTATGTATTCCCCAATAAATGAATATACCTCCATATTAGTAGACTCATGATCAAATTAATGAGATTGGTCAATATGATAAATGTGAAGATATGTTTCCTGTAATGTTCCATGTATGGAATGATACCTCTCTGGTAAGTAAAATTGTTAGGCTATCACCTAGACCCTAACCAATATCTCAAATGTAAAAAAATAAATATGTGAATGTAATTTCTATCTATGAATATATATATATATATATATTACACAATATAGTAAAAAAATCTCTAAATGACCCAATATCCAACCTCATACATCATAGGTTTAATACAATAATATGTATAAGATTTTTCATAGATTTATTTAAGGATACAAGATTCAATATCTGTTTAATTTTCTCTAAATTATCTGTAATGGTATGAGGACCAAAAATGATGCCTCACCAACCATTTACTAGAAATGATATAGATTATACAACCTACTATAAGGGGCCTCATATAGAGAAATCTGAGTCCCATCCTATAAGATTAATTTATAGGAAAACTCAGAAAGGCGTATGTTCATTTCCTTTGATCCTACAAAATAATGGATGCAAGTCCCACGAAAGTATTATAATATCAATATTTTCCTCTCGGATAGAAAATATTCTAAAGTTGAAATTTTATTTTCGGATGCACCTTTGAAAACAAATCCTTCTATAACCCTATATATAATTGAAATAAAAATAAGTAATCATTATTTGATAGAATAGAGTGGGGAACACAAAGTTTGTTCAAATTTCACTAAATATAATGAATAAAAATATCATAAAATAAGAGGATATATTAAATGGGTAGTAATTATGTAACCTTGGTTATCCAATTAATGACTACCCATACAACATTACTTTGAAAATCGTATCTTGGTTGGCCCATCACTACATCCATGTTGATGTCATTATTTTCCAACCCAATAAAAGATATATCCTATAGAATTATATCAGGATATTTGTGCACTACCTTAGCCTGATGATAGGTGGAACCCCACGGGATAAATTTTTCATTCATCCTTTTCATACATGGCCAAAAATACTGGTGATGTATGTATTAGTACTTCATGGTAGGACTAAGGTGAACTATACAATAATTGGTGTTATATTTCATAAAACCCACCATGAATGTCTGAAGGAACCAAAATTAATATATGGATGTGCCGAATGATATTTGCATTTATAACCCAACAAGACATTTCTTTCTCACCTTACACACATTCTCTCAAGATGACTCCTTCATGATCAAATAGTTTATTCATCAGCTCCCTGTCTAGATGAGAGTATGTCACTACAAACCAATTTAATGAATATTTCTCATGAAATTATTGAGCATCCTAATTCATCTACGGAAAAGGCAATCATGTGCCAGTCAATATTGGACCCCAAGATGGCCTTTATCTTAGTCATTCGGCTTAAGGCACCATTGAATACATCACCCTTTATTAGTGTATAATAAAACCCAATATAGATGTCTATAGAAAATATAACCACCAGGGATGCCTGATATTCATGTCCCACTCTGTATAAATTTATTTGGTACATTTATGTTATGTGAAAATGCTGAACTAATCACACGATATATAATGACTCTAACAATGTAAAACATCAACCATGACTACTAGATCGAAGTCAAGCATACGGGAATTCTACTCATGCAGTAACTATGGGTGGCACCCATACACCATTACGCAATATCCCTGCATCGGAAATACTCTTATACTGATTCTGAAATAATGATATCATATAGTACTTATTCTTCATGGATCTTGCAGAATTAGGATACATGGTAATGTTTATATCACATTCTACACCTAAATGGACTTCTTACAAAATTCTAACCACATGAAAATCACCCCTTCTTATTCAATTGTCTAAAAGGTTCTTCTTGGCATGATAAGTCCATATTAAATTCTGATAATTTTCATTAGGACTAAACAACTATATATTTAAAAGACATTACAAGGATTATTTGAGGAAACCACGAATCTCACCATATCTCGTTCCTATGGTACAACTTCTTCGGAAATATTATAACCCATGAAGTATTCCATATCAATAAAAAAGTGCCTATTAAAGATGTTACATGCAGATAGTTCCCTATTAGTTCATTCAACAAGATCTGAAGCTGGTTGTCATGTTTATGTCTGTTGTGATAACAAAACATGATTTCATCTATGAAGTCTAGCCTAAATTACTCTAGGTATAGGTAAAAAACATGATACATCAAATCCATGTACACTAGTGGTTCATTACTGAGACTAAATGAAAAAACCAGATACTCATTGAAATTATACATTCATTGTAACAATGCATGTGATATTTTTGATATTCTAACTCATAGTTGATGTTAGCTTGACTTCAAAAATATCATAGAGAAAATGGTATCTCCATGAAATTGGTCAAATAGGTAATAAATATGATAGACTGGATTCAGGTTCATAACCATAATCTTGTTCAATAACTTTTAATACACCCATAAAATGTGTTGATGTCCTTGAACATAGTGAAAATGACATGTGAACCACACATTATGGAATAGGATAATATAAATCCATTTCCCCCCTTTTCATCCAACTAACTTTTAAATTCTTATTGAAATGTAGGTTTCAACCTATAGTGAGTAAATGAAATAGATACCACTCCACGAACTAACTTGATGGTGATATCCAACTCTCTATTAAGTGGTAACCTATATAAGTCATCACGGAAAAAATCAGTATAATGATCCTCCATTTGATGGAATTCAATATCTGGTATTCTATAATTTCTCAAAAATAGACTATCCATCTAGGACCTCCCCCTACATAACCCATGATGCTCGATTCCTTCTTGATTCTCCTTGATATTCCACTCCCCCTTATTAATGTATGAACTGCTATTAGGTTACCTAAATGTCTCCTCCTAGAGATAAAAATTAACATTTGAATGGAATGGCTCTTGCTAGTCCATCATTAGAATGATGTTAAATCTATTCATTTGGAGAGAAAATAAATTTATTATGGAACCATTCCATGATATATAAAGGGAGAAATCATTACACTGAATTATAATCTCAGATATGATCCCTAGTGGTGTGTTGAGAGTTATCACTTCGTAGAATTAATTTATTAGTAAGCTCAAAATTTCCATAATTGGAGAAGATATATTTGATTATGTTTCCCCTATATCAAATTAAGTATAAGCTAAAGTGGATGGTAAAATAATTGTACCTCATTCTATATGATGCCCTATACCTTTCTCCTCATGTATAGGTTGTGCTAAATAGTTATGTCCTGATCTACAACTTTATAATTCATCTTTGATAACATTTTCTAATCCACTCTCCATATGTTGATCCTCATATTTTGGACTAGATCGTCCATGATATTCTTCTCCAAATGATCAACATGTTGTAGATCAAATCCATTTATAACAGAAATCATTTAATCCTATAAGATAATGTGGTGTTAGTAAAGATCCATTATCTAAAGTTACTCGAATGAATGTCCAACAAAAATATTGAAGGTGACCCAAACATAAATAAGATCAATACTTATTATATTTCTCATAGATTAGATCATTTTATTTCCTACCGAACCACATATGTTGCACGAAAAATTGTTTTTGGTTTATGTCAACTATCTAGAAATTCCATTGTGTTCACCCTCAGATCATTTTTTCCTACATCCAAAACTTTTTACTCCTACCGATGTGCTAAATTTCAATGGATAACATGTAAATCATCCCCCATGATTCATTTTTTATGGGGAAATGGTTAAGAATCTTGAAATTATTAGTATTTATAAATAGAATCATCTATGATGGGATAACATGCGTGAGGCCATCCTCAAAATGATTTGTATTATTAAGCATGTCAACAATAAATGTTTGTGTATGATGATAATGCTCAATGAAATGATCACAGTATTCAATAACACTTAGAACACCTTGGGCTAGGTAACAACATTGATAAGAATGGTCTAGGCATAACCATTGGGATGAGGTAATCATAAAAGGATGTTTGGAAATCCCCATATATCATACCTTGATGATGTCATATATTTGTAATGAAATCCCACCATTTCATAGAATAGTCACGATGAATGTAGGAAGAAAAAAATGAACATAAACTCCAGTGGTGTCAATAAATGATAAAAGATAAAAAAATGGCCACTTGATAGGATTCCGCAACCGATGGATTGCTATCCCATGAAACTATGGTTGATAGTTTCTTATAGAATTCCCATTTATGTTATTTCATTTTAGGGGGTTCTCATTGTGTTCTAGGTATAGATCACATAGAGATATATAAGATATCATGGATTATATAATCATTTCATAGTTGATTATTAATAGGAGGTGGGGTTTAAGGCCTCATTCCATAGTGCCTAAATCCATGTAGTCTCATCAATCACAAACATTATGGAAATAAAACCTCATTTTGACTCTCTAACCCTTGTATTATATGGTTGGGGTTTATATTCACATTCTATGAGGACTCCATGGGCATAAAAACTCAATACATTCCACATATACCACCAATCCATTTACACATGCTACATTAATAATAATAAATTTACTAAACCTATTCCATAACTATTTAAGACATTAAATATTTAAAAAAAGATCATTTTTCCATAATACATTATTATGCCTTATCTTATATACACATTCTCATTTACGTATCATAATAAAAATAATCCATTTATCATTTTCAAACAATATAAAATCAAAAAAATTATACTTTTCAATCCATGACTCAATTACCCAATCAACACAATATTAATCAACCCATTAAACCTTGTTAATAACTAGAAATAATTACAATTATATTCTATTCATAGCCTAAGAAAATATGTCAAAACAGTTATCAAGGGATATATGTCAATAAATATCATTTTTTACACTTAATATTTAAATTTCCTTATCTATGGACCAACACACCATGTGGGTGGAAAATAACCTATACAAATTAACCTCAAATCATCTCATGGGGATCATGAGGGGTTCCATTAATTATTTTCCCAATCAATTTTTCATTTCATCCAATGGAAACCAAATATGTAATAAAACAACACCAAAGCACAACCACAAACCAATAAATAATAAAAAATACTATTGAGTATAAGTTATAGACCAACAAACACTATTTCCAAGATGAGAACACAATTAAAAATAGACTTTAATTCAATAAATAAAATTCCCGTTAAAACCACAATGTAAGATACATTGTTAGAATATTGTTTTAGGTCTTTATAAGAATAAAAAAACTACAGAAGACATAATCCAATAAATAATGAGTGAGGATTGTTAGATACATCTGATGCTTCGAACTGAACCAAAAGTAACATCATAAAACATAAAAAATTGAAGGATATCTGTCATTGGGAAGATTGGGAGAGGTTGGTTCATCAATATTTATAATGTTTGATAAATGAGGATTAAATTGGGTATATGTTCATAAATCCTAGGGGGTATAGTAAAATCCAAAAAAAAATTAATGGTTTGAACGGTTTAGACACATTTTTTGTCAAACAAACTACTACACAAGAGGCCTTTAACAACACTAGAAATGAGTTTTATCATTTCTAGAGAAGCACTACCTACTTGAGTGAGATTAAAATCCTCATTATTTTTTTAGTGCAATTAATACACTTCTAAATGGGTCCTTTATTACTTCATTTGGATGCTCAAATAAAGGACAACATTTATCAACACTTTTATTTAGTTCCACTAAAGGCCCCAATTATCATATCCTAAAGAACACCTGATAAAGGTTTCATTTATATTTTCTTTTAAATGTAATGATAAATGGAATAATTATCAGTACTATTACCAGCACAATTAAAGGGACATAATGTTGTGTGCTGCAACAACACACTATAAAATGAATGCAATGTGCTATAACAACATACTAAAGCACAAAAAACACACTTTATATAAAAAAATACCTAATATTGAGTGTAAATGAAATGAAATTTAACACCCAAACCCAAGGAAAACAACTAGATTATAGAAATTTTAGACATTAGTTTGTTCAATTGGATAATTAAAAATTATTACATATATTCAAAAATTTCAATGTTCTTTTTAAATTTAATTATAACACCAAAGCATGAAATTTCATAAAACACCACCCCGACTCGAGAAATAGAATACACATGTATTGGGAAGAAATTATGATTGTAATAATATAAAGAAATAAATTAACAAAAATTGTTTATTTTACTAAAATTAATTTAAATTCAAAATATAAATACACAGTTGGAGTAATTCTGGTCACACCGTGCATCAGATTGAGGTTCAATTACTTCCAAAACATCTAAAATATTATGTGGATATTTTCCCAATTATCTTAAAGAAATAGGAATTGGTTTTCTCGATTTTGGGTACATCAGATGTATTTTTAACTAAAATGGTATTTTAAACTAAAAACACACACATTAACTCATTCCAATCACACCATTAATCAGTTTTATATTAAACAAATTCATACATATCATAATTTACATATGATTAATTTTAGTAAATTATCCATAATATTCAAGCTCATTTGATCGGTTTTCATTGAGTAACACTTTTTGAACTAAAATGTCAATTTTTAGCTGCTAACATAAAATTTTATTAATACCAAGAAATTGGGTATCATATTGAGGTAAAGATAATTCCTATAGGTCCAAAAAATGATATGTATTATTTTTATAAATTATCAAAAAAATACAAATATATTTTCTAATTTTTCAGTAGGTTATTTTTCCGTTTTACTAAAATTTATGTCTATTTAAAAAAATTGACATTATGAGTCATACAGGTCAAAATGTGGGTTGGATTGAAATGTTTTTGATTCCTACATGTCTTAAATGAATTAAATATTTTTCCCTAATGTATCAAAAATAATTTTAATGTGTTTTATCAGTTTTGAGTACATCGTTTTTTTATTGTACTAAAATGTAAATTTAAATTGGAAACAAGAAAATTGACTCATTCTTAAAATATCATTTATCAGTTGGACATGCGTCCAATACATTCACATTAAAAATGGCTAATTAATAACATTACAATATTATACTTAAATCCATATTACATTTATTTCTATTGAGTCACACTTTTTGATCTAAAATGTCGAATTTAAATTGATAATAGGGACATTGAGTCATACCAAGTACATGATGTGTTGTATTGGGGTTATGTTTATCCCAACGTGACACAAATGACTTATAGATAATATATTTAACAAAAAACAATCAGAATGAATTAACCCTGTTTTTATTATGTCAATATCCATTTTAATAAAATTTATGTCAATTTGGAATAAAAATATACGCCATGAGTCATATTTTTCAAATCATGCGTCGAATTGAGGTGAGGCCAATTCCTTCACATCTCTAAGTATATATGGATCATTTTCCTAAGGTATAAAAATAATCTGAATTTTTTTTCTTATTTATTAATATGTCATGTGTATTTTTACTAATATTTTCATTCGAAAATTGAAATTTTTATTTTTATTCATACTGATCACATAATGTATCAGATTAATGTGGGAAAATGATGTACTTGACAAAAATGTATTATAAATTGGGTCCATAAAATATAATGATAATATATGTTTGTTTTCTATGATTTCCATGAGTGACAGATTTTAAACTAAAATCATTATTTTAACATTATAACAGACACCTTGATTCATACTGGACACATCGTTTATGGGATCACGGTGTGGCTAATTCCGATAAATAAAAAATTTCATATGGTTAATTTTCAAAGATTGTTTAAAAATTATGAATATCTTTAATCATTTTTGAGTTGGTTAGTTTGGATTTTTAATAAAATTGATTAGAATTTGAAATAAAGAGAAGCAATTTGATTCAAATTAGTCTCACCATTTTTCTGATTGATTTGTAGTTGATTCCTACACGTCTCAATCGACCAATGTATCTTTTTGTTAAAGTATAAAAAGAATATGAATATGTAGTAAAATTTTTAATATAGATTATTTAAATATAGTAGAAGACATATAATATTTCTATGACCAAAATAGTATATTAAATTTAAATTTTACATTCTCATTGAAATATATTTAATTATTTCAATGGGTTCAAGGATTTTTTTCCTCTATCAAAAATCCAAATATCATATTTGGATTACCCCAAACATACAAGACATTTTCCACATTGGGTCTAATATGATCAGATTGTGTTCCACCAATGAAAGGGTCATCCACAATTGAAGTATCATCTAGCATAATAATTATTTTATGCACCACTCGGAAAAATGAAAAATCATTATTTTTTGGATATTAGACATAAAATACATGATGCACTAATGATACCATTATGAAAAAAATCATCTTTTTAACTTCTACATTGATATTCACTTTCACGAATCCCATTTAATAAACATCTAATTTTCTGATATTTTGGACTCATTTGCAATAGAAAATCTTAACATGAATAGTCTTATTATCTAAATAAAATATTTGTTTGATACTGAAAAATTGACTTGTTTTCATAAATATTATTTCTATCCTTGGAACTAGATGGGTGCATTGAATCATACACAATCATGACAACATTGTTTTTCATCATACTAAGATCCTCCTTTTCATTTATATAGAACATATAACCATTGATTACAATAAAAATGCAAGATAAACCATTTTCATTTGGTATCATGGCTTGATATTGAAGTTGTTATCCAATTAAATTATGAATTTCAAATAACCCCTTATATTTTTTATCTAAACTATCATCTAATCCAATGATTTTGTATATATGACTTCCATCCTTTAGTCCAAGATGGTTTGGATTCTCTGTAAATATTTTCATGGGATTCAATGTATAAATATAAATCCTAACTATTATATAAATGGAAGTATAGTGATTTCTCTTATTCATTAATGGTAATTTTATCAAAATATCATCTAGATATCCCAATACCCATAAGGTGTTCACTATGCAGGACATTGGGAGACTGATGCTATCAATATCTAATAGGTAATCGGTATAGAATTCCTTAGCTGATTAAAAAATATAGCATTTTCCAATACACCCTATTGGGAATATTTTAGTCATGACACACCCTTTAATAATAATTACATATTGTTCAATGGGGTAAATTTATTTTAACGAAAAATATCACATAGTTGAACCTCTCTAACCAAGTAAACCATCAGCAAGAACATTATATCAAAGAATGATTGTTGGAAGAATATATCTAATTCACATAATTTGACTAATATCACACTATTAATGATGGGAAACATCAACATTTATATAAATTACTTGATATGAAATTGAAAAAGAAGAATATTTTGGTCAATATATATCATACATTTTTTGGCACAATTCTGTGGAAAGAAACATGCATTAAATCATGCATCAAAACATGATAGTTGTGTGATTTTTTTCTCTATAACATCAAATAAGTCATTAGAATGTCATTCATAATATTTAATGAATACACCTATTGAACTAGGAAATTATTACAGAGAAGTAGAATTTTTATTTTCCAATACGTACATAATTTTCGATATTAGAGGAAGAAAAGTGGGCCATTTACCCGTCACCAGTGCCAAGTCTTTGCCTATCCCAATTTCAAAAAAGTCTAACCTTACCTTTGTTAATTGTTTATTTTTTCCAAGGGAATATAGTAATCTTACAAAAACCAAATTGAATAAATTTTTTCAATATTCATGACATCCTAAAAATGACTGATACACATTCTATTCCAATATAGTGATTCACTGATAATTGATCTCTTCTTCCAACATGGTCTGTAATTTATATCAAAAATGGTTTATTGATATCAATGTCAATATCATTTACATTTATTTTTAGTTGATCACATGTTACCAAATATGGTTTTATTCCATGTTCATCATTCCCATCGAATGGTATCATCCAAGATTAGATTTTATGTTGTTGAGATAAAAAGTTATGATGTCTTAAAAATACATACTTTTAGGAATTTTTCCACCAAACTGTTTTAGGGAGTTTTTCAAAAGTTAGACTCCCCAACATTCGATTAATGTTATAGCATGATAAATTTCCACAATTAGGGAAGTTCTTTAACATTTCATACAACATGTCCCTCAATGTGAATTATTCACATACATAAGGATCATACAATGTAAAAAATGTATCCCACAAAAATTAAATATCTTCGATCAATGGATCCAAATTGACATCAATATGAATACCATGTTCCTTTATTCTAGATAAAAGTAAATACAACATAATGTATTTGTGCTTAATGGATTACAATGGTGGAAGGTTAAAATATACCAATGTGATAGGCCATCTACTATTAGTAAAAATATTTACAGTAAAAGAATTTATTCCATTAGTAGATATTTCATGATTAATGTTTCTCAGCCCATTTCCAAATTCTAGATACTCATAATCAATGTTTATTCATAGAGAATAATCTCTTGGATGACATTGTTTCCATACATTAATTATTGTATCATCATAAAATTTAAACTGTATAATAGTTTCATAACTTTCATATAGTCTTCTAAAAAAAGGAATGTTAGAAAATTACAATTTTGAATGAATTGATTCATTTTTCTTATATCGATTGGCACCACACCTAGGAAATTTGATGATTGATTCTGGGTCTTTGAGAAACAATATGAAATCATTTAGAAAAGCATTTATTTTATATATATCATTATCATTGAATAAAACATTCATTTAGAGTCATATATTAAATATTGTTGATAATTTAATTCATGTAGCTTTTGATTTAGGAGACAAAGTGGTTATGTAAAGATTCAATCAATTTATCCACTTCCCATATATTAATTATATAACAACAATATAGATGAAAAGATTCTGTATTTTGTATAACTAGTATAATGTGATTTATTAGCACAAATATTTAACTCCTCAAACAACTTTGGACAATCACGAATGTCTTATTCAATTTCTATTATCTTTTCATCCATGTTATATCTGTATTTATTTAAACTAGTATTCATCTCAAATGATCTATAATCTATAGTATTATCTAAATCATTTTCCACATTCATCTTATATCTATTTTTAGTAACAAATTTATAGATATCATCTCTTCTATAAAAAAATGTTATTCTAACACTTCAAGAATTTTTTTTCATATATAACAATGTAATAATATATAGAGGAATAGAGATTTGTGTAATGCATGTTCTCTAAGATACTTGATGTAAAAAATAACTCATTATTCATATTATATTATTAGAGGATTATTTTTTACCCATATTTTACTCATATAAATCATATTGGGGTCATAAAAGATCAATATTAAAAAATAAATAAATAAAATTCACATAAATATTAATAATTAATGAGGAAATTTACATACGATTCTAATAAGGGAAACTCAATATTTGACTGTTTCAAAGAATTTCATTTTGTTTCGGCAAACGGGTATAAAAAATTATGAAAAAAACACTCCCCTATGAAATGTGTTATACTATGAAATCATTTAAATGATAATGTTGTAGAACACTATCATCCTCACAAACTCTTCTCCCTTACATTCATCATTTCATTTTATTGATTGACATATATCCTCCACCTGATGTGAAAATGCACCATATATCAAGAAATACTCTAAAAAGTAGTCATACATGGTATGACTAATGATCAGAGTAGTACATGAAACATAAATGAGGTTGGGGATGTGTTTGAAGTAAAAAATTCAATAATAAATATTCGGTAAATGAAGATGATGAGGATGGCAATTATTTATAAAAGAGGTGGGAGATGATTCTTAAGAAACAAATGATTATAATATTTATTTTTTAACATAACTCAAGTCATTATTAAATACCCTATACTAATTAAAATATAATGTAGGGATTTAATGAGTAATTATAATCCCACATATAATACTCAAGTATAATATACTCTCTTTAAATCAACTATAATATATAAAAATATTTTGTAAAAAGTGTATTAAATAAAGGTTTATTTCATATATATAAGTAGTTATAAAGTATTCCTAGGGATGAATCCAATGATTGTAGACATAAAATGATGGATAACGGAATATAAATACTAATATTTTTAATTGTATAACATTACTTGTACTTTTTTGGATCAATTTATATAAAAACCTAATAATAATGACCTTTTAAATTAAATGAATATCAAATATTTGAAAAAATTTAAATGATTATAGGGATACCCTCTAATAAACATAAATCGATCCTTGAGATTCTTGGTAGGTCCGTAGATATGTTGGCATATAGCAATAATAAACTTCACCAAGATATATTAAAATCATGTGTGAAAACACACCAAACCCTTTCAGTGTCTATCCCATGCACACTAGCATCTACAGAGAGAAAATGACTCCCATGAGAACAAAATTTCAAAAACGAATACCATAAATTTAGTTAGAAATATATGCGGATCATAAAAATAAAAGATCTATAAGACACCACTCCCCATCTATAGTCTCTATTTGAAAAATAAAAATATAACTAGTGAGTATAATATTCTACGATGTACTCTAATAGGCTACCCAACCACTATCATGGAAATTGATAAATATAAAATTATACAGATAGTAAAATATGGGATGTGACTTCTACCATAAGAATAATTAAACTTTTTACCTCACAAAAATAATTCTTGATTCATCCACTAAATCACTTAAATAAAATAGTTTCTCTAAAATCCACTATGTTTATTCATAGATGAAACTGAGAAGGAAGAATATGGTCATATAGTCTTGGAGAGAATCATGGAAGTATCAATGTATACGTTTTTAACTCTCTAAAAATTTTAAACATAAAAATGGTTGATCTCTATAGAGAAATATCCAAAATGGTTTACTCACCACACTCACAATTGAAAAACAACATCCCCGACATCCAGAACCATTAATGTTTTACACACTGAGTTCCCCAAGATAACATAGAAAAATTAATAAATTTGAGAGAATTTTGAGAAAGACATACATTTGAGCCTTGAATTCTGTTGAACCTTGATTCATTAGATCCTTCAATTTGATCCTATGATTTCGTTGAGACTTGATTCAATCCTTGGTTCATTCATTGATTCATCGAGTATGAGTTCCACTAGTGGGTGGATTCCACCTAAAGCCTCTGATATGATGATGATTTCACAAAATATTTCAGTTTTTAAATAAATCAGGGCCACATTATCTGTGTTTTCAAAAAATTGCTGATAAATTTTCCTTTTATCAGCACTTAAGAAATAAGTGATTATATGTGATTTATAATTAAAATTATAAAAAATTATATAATTATATGTTTAATATATATATATATATATTAATATAGTCAATATATTATTTTTTCAAAATAAATTTAATATAATTTTATATTTATTTAAACATATAATTATTTATATATAAATAAATGCATATTTTGAAAAATTAATATTTATGTCATTGTATATATATATATATCAAATATATATATATATATAATAAAATTTTCATTTTAATTTTATTTATTTCAAATTTATAATTATTAAAATATAAATTTTTTATAATTTTATAAAAAAATTAAATAAATTATTTCGTTATAATTATAAATATATATATTATGTTCTTGCGGGTTTAATTCTATTAAATGCACACACACACTCATATGTCGGCAAGGTTGGCCTTTTCCACAAAGCCATAGCCCACCCATTAAGCCTTATTTAATTAATATATGGCATTAAGGCTTAATGTGAATGTAGCCTATAACATGGAAAAAAGGCCCATAAATTGGCATGAAGGCCAAGTTCTGTGTCACACATCTATCATACTACAGACATCATCAAACCTCTGTCGTTCCTACATCACTGCCAGCCAATAATATGTATGTTTCCTTGACTGCCGACACAAATTCACTCCCACAATGATTTCATCCCATGTATGGTATAAGATTATGGGGTGTCATACTACTTGGGAAATCCCTCATCAACTATAATTATAAAAATATAATTCTGTAAAATAGTTATTATTCATTTATAAAGATAGGTATTTAGAAATATTATTTTATGAAAGTATTCTTATAATTATTAATTAATTTCTAATTTTCGATGTGTGAATGTCACATATAAGGGAAATTTAATAACATAAAAATATGTACACTTTAACAAAACTGATAAAATTGATAAGTTTTGTGTGTGTGAATTTAATAGAAAAACTAATTATTTATGTTTATGTGAAATAAATATAACTCAAATTTGATCTTTTGTAAGATTAAAAATCAAAGGACATGCAATTATATGTCCATTACATTATGTAATTAGTTAGTATTTTCAATTGATATTATTTTTTAATTTTATACAATTATTTTATAAATTTATCACTATTTCATATAAAGAGCATAAATAATTTATACTGAATAAATAATATTTATATAAATTAAAATATATTAATATATGTAATATATAATATTTTTTAAAATTATAAATAATTATTTAATTAATGAAATGTAAAATATTTTTCTATATTTAATATTTTTAATTTTTAATTGTTTAGATTTTATTTTTCATATATTTATACATTTTTCACAGAAAATTTTATAATATTTGTAATTTCTATATTTTAAAATAAATTTATTAATATTTTTAAAAAAATTATTTAATTAATAAATTATTTAATAATTTTTAATAAAACAATAAGTTATTTTTTATTTATTTAATTATTTATTTTTATTTATTTGGACCATTATCAGTGCTAAAAAACCACTGATATATGGTTTTTTATGAGTGCTAATAATATAGTAATGATTAAGTTTACCCTTCATGTATACATAAATTTAATCAACGATTAAGGCTACCCATTAAGGGTTCTAAATAAAGAGTTGATAAATGGATCCTTTAATAATACTAAAAAGGTGATAATAAAGGTTAAATATTATCAGTGTTAAAAAAGGGATTGAAAAAAGATTAAATTTATCATTAATTTATTTACCACTAATAAAGATTCTCTTTATGGGACTTCTTCCATGCGTTGAAAAATAATTGTGCTGCAAGATTCCATTTTATAGTAGGGAAACCATGCCCCACCCATGCACCACCATATTTCCCTAAGGGGGATAAGTTACACGTCCCCCTATAAAGCTAATATATTTTGAAGAACCATGTTATAACAATGTGGATTATATCTATCCTAATCTAAATGGTTTCACCCCCTATAACGCTTCATCAACCAACCTATACACCTCCAGTAAAGTATGGTCCGGTATAACAATTGTTAATAACCATATGTTAACCCTGAAACATGTACTGGATGGCCCCATTCTCTATTCTATAATATTAAAAATCCCTAGAACACCTCTAGAAATGAAAATACACTAGGTAAGGATTCATTTGAAATTATAATTCTATATAAACCTAAATATAAACATGAAAATAACATTCTAGATAGTCAGTATCTTACGAAAATCAAATATTATAATGTTTCATCCTTGATATTCTCTCCCAATAATCACTTATATTACGTGGTATAGATATTAGGCCATTGGGTCCACTTTTTTGTCTCCCTCTCCCAAGTCTCTTCCAAAACGTTACCATGATTCTACAACACTCGAACCTAATCTATTGTTTTCCTCATAAAAAGATATCACTATGATCCACAATACGAAACAT
Source organism: Viscum album (assembly GCA_963277665.1). NCBI lineage: Eukaryota > Viridiplantae > Streptophyta > Magnoliopsida > Santalales > Viscaceae > Viscum > Viscum album. The sequence continues at coordinate 1,554,840,036 of OY728131.1, forward strand.
ACACTCCTCGAAGGATGCATCTCCCTCATCAGCAAACTCATCATCATCAATCCAATGAGATCAGTTGAATTGATATTGTTTAATATGTTATGTAAGGAAAACATATTTCACACTACAATACCATTATGAATTTTCTTATAGGTATAATACAAGATTGATCATCTCAATAATCTCGAATGATCTCACATACCAAGGCACTAAAATTCCCTACCTAAAAATTAAACATGAACGTAGACTTAGTGACACATGATGAAACACAAGATCACCCACTATATACTCAACAAGTTGATGATGATAATCATCATATTAATTCTTTCTAATATGAGCTGCAAGCATTCATTTTTAAGTTAATTTAACCTATTTTGAGGTATCCTGTATGATACTAGAACCCAATAAATCTTATTACCTGGTCTCTATCAAACATAAGGGTGATCTACATGGAAACCTAAATATCTCATCAGAATTTATCTCCACACACTTTATATAATTTAATGTTACATAATATTTTCATATTAAATAAAAAATTACATAAAAAGATACCCAAATAACATATAACTTTTTTGCCTTTGGAATCATGTAATAATATACACTGTTACATAAATGCGAATCATTATCTGCTATTAGGTTCTTTATGACTATCACACATCTTAAAAAAAAACTTAAAACCATTGGATGGAAACATAATTTGGAGAGATCTCAATAATTGATTAAGTTAAAATGGAGGAGATATGTAAGAATACTCTTAAGCATAACAATATTAAAACATGATCATGAAAATAGAATATAATAACCTACATTTCAGATATCATATACTTGAATAATTTCATAATGTTTTGAATTTTATTTGATATAAAACATAATGAAATTAATAAAACATTCCATGAATGAATTACATAAGAATATAACAAGGAATTTGTGGAAACCCATAATAATGAAATATGATTTCCATAGTAGCCAATCCATTTCTACCAAGACTATATTTGTAGTATGGTTTTATTCCCATACCAACTAGATAGTTATGGGTCACTACCATAGAAATCTTAGTAACATGAATTCCTTCTCCATACCATCATGGTAGTCATGGTTTACTCCCACCGACATCTTATTAGTCATTGTTCAATACTACTACCATCTTAGTAAATCTTGGGAAATATACCACCAACAATATTAAAATTTAATTATACATTATTTTGGAACAAAATCATATTGAATAATATCATTACCTTTGAAATTAAATGGGTTTCACAAACATGATATCATATCATGATCTATGGAAAAAGATACATGAATCATAATAGTTTCATTATACGAATAACATATGAAGAGAAGAAGGTTTCAAAATCATATAACCATTGAATGAGAAATTATCATCATAAGAATCATTACATCTAAACATAAACCATTAAAGAATGAATATAAATGCAACCATAGGAAAATTTCCTAAAAGGGTCTGATAAACATCAACAACTGTCTTCATATATGAAAAATAACATCAAAATATAATTTAAAAACAGTTATAGTGAAAAATATACATTCTTCTTTGCTAAACAGCTATTTAAACAATAAAAAAAATTCAGTTCAATATCATGAAAATAAACATGAAATATTATAATGAAATTTGTCAAATACTTTTAAAAATAGTTTTCTAAAATATCATATAATGAGAAATTGAAAATGTTTTGAATACCATTTTTATTGAAAACATATAAAATTATCTTTAAAATGTTTGGAAACTAGAGGCTTTCAAAATAATTTAACAAATTGTTAATATGAATCTAAATAATTTTGAAAATAGTTTTCATTGAGAACATATAAATGAACCATGAAAATATTTTGGAAATCAAATTCATTGAAAAAATTAAAAATATGCTTCAAAACATTTTGAAGACAGTTTACTAGAAAACATAAGAAATTATTTTCACAATATTTTTATAATAAATTTTATAAATACTCTTTAAAAAATATATTTGTATTTTAAATTTTTAAAATGTATAATTAAAATATAAAAAAAATTGAATACCTTTTTTTCTAAAATAGATTTAAAACATATATAGGTGTATTTGAAAAATATTAAAATTATTACTTCATTGAAAGAAAATAATCATATCATTTGAATTATTTTCTTAAAAAATATTTGAATACATTGATTTTTAATAGAATAGATTTAAATCAAAAGAGAGAATTACTGCCAGTTTTTACTTAAAAATATTTTCATAATTACATTTATTACCAATGAGTGGGAAAATGAAACTAATAAATTAATATACTATAAAAAAACATAGGATATGGAAAATCATGAGTTTTCAAGATATATTGATCATAATAGATCATAAAAGGATTCATGAACATAAACAATCATGAAACGTTTTTGTATTTTTTCAATAAAATATTACCACTTGGTAATTTTTGATCATATACACTATGTAATAAAGTAAATTACAAGAATCATAAAGTATTTTTCAAATGATTAAATTAATGGTATAACGTGAAAAAAAATTATATACACCTCAAAAACTATATTAGGTGCAGAACCAATCATGAGTCTCAAAGATGGTAAATTGAGAGAAAAAATATTTTACTAACTAGGTAACTCTTAAAACAAAACCACCTAAAATAAGGATCACATAATGGAGATATAAATTAAAGTAAATTTATTTATAATAATAATTGAATACATCCATGGTATTTATAGACACTAAAAAAGAAATTTGTGGGGAATAAATCAAGTATCTCACTAAAATAGAATGTTAGATGAAATCCCCATACCTTTTTTCTTGAATACCGTTGTTCTCATAAAAACCTCTTTTATAATAAATATAAATTTGTTATAAATATATAATGTTCCCATATTATTACCTATTGTAATATATTTTTTTGATTATGGATTTATGTTACCACATGTTTATAATTCAATGATAAGGTTTCACTTTAGGTAATATCTCTATTGTTTTTCACATGTGTCATATTTTCTTATATCATGGGCCCTAATAAATATTTATTTATTTACATTATGTAAACCTGGATTTAAATATAATTTATTATCACATTATGTGAATTATTATAATCTATATATAATTATTATATTGAATACACTATTTATGGAGATGGTATGTCATACGTACACAAGAACACTATTACCATTTAATTTTAGTGTTGAAATAATGAAAGGAAAATACATAAAAAGTATATATATTTATATTTATATATAAATTTATTAAAATGTAATTATTAAATCATATATATCATATATATCATATATATTCACTAAAAATATCCTTAATGCATATTATTTAATGTATGAACAAATCACATCGCTTTGGGGATGTGATAGTCATTACTTCCTCAAACAAAATTATTGTACTACAAAAAATATGTAAAATATAAAGATATATGAACAAAAAATAATTAAATTGTCTCAAATTTATAAGAAACGTAATATTTAAAATAAATAATCATATTTTACATCATTATTTCCACCATGAGTGTAGGTATAGTAAAATGAACCATTTCCATTTAGTGAGATGTCAGTTCTTCTTACATGTAAACAAGTTGTTCTTTACATATAAAGTGGATGTTTGTTTAAGTGTAGGTAAAAACTATAGAATATAAAAATATTATAATATATAAGATGATAAATTTTTCATTCAATCATGAAATAAATAGAGTGGAGAGGGTGGAGAAAGAAAATAATGGAATGGTTATTGACAGATGATGTTACCTTTTAATTGGGTAACTAATTTTGGTTATGCCAAAAGGATTCCTTGGATTTATCGCTCTATAAATTTAGTCTTCTAGTATTATGTGAGGTATTTTTTAATGTGTATTGGGATGATAATGTACTCTTATTAGTGGATTTTTTGGGGTAAATAATAGGAATAGGTGGTTTCCTTTTATAGGGAAGCGAAGGTCTACGCTTGGAATTTTTAAAAACATTTTTGGTGAGACCACATTTGTACATAAAAATTCCTTACAATATAAATAAATATAAATAATTTAATTTTAATGGCCTGTTAATTTCCATAAAATTGGGTTTTTACAAGTTTCTAGGTCTTTTTTGGTCAAGAAGATTAGTTTTAGTAATTTATTAAGCTAATTATTCCTTTAACTATTTTAATTAATTTTAATTACCTTCAGTAATATTATATGTGAAAACCTATGTTAACCATATTATTAATTTTAATTTATTTTGATTCCAAATATGTTATTCATTATTCCAAATAATAGTAACATATGTGTATAAATATAACATTAAATTAATCATACAGTCATGTAGAAATGTGTGTTTTTAAAGTAAAAACAATCAAAGGAATACTATGCTATTATTGCTAATTTCATATTTAAATTTATACAAATGAAATAAATATTATTAATTGATAATAATGATATCTAATTAAACATTAAAACAAATTCAAAATATATTTTTACCTAATAAGTTAGATAAATTTAATGGAAGTTTTTTAAATAAAATTCAATATATTTAACAATTCATTAAAAAATAAACCCTTTTTGAAAAATACCAAAAATTAATCAGTTTTAATATTCATTACTAATTATAATGTAGTCTACGAATAAGTATTATATTTCTGAAATATATATATTTTTATAAATTATTTATTACCATTCATAACTTCTAATTTTTCAGCATGTTTACATCTTATTATTTAATAACATTTTAATTATATACTAATGTTCAATAAAACTCAGTCTTTTGTGTTACCCAATCCATAAATAAATGTCATTTTTTCATATAACGTGAGATAACCACAATTTACTTTGTTGAGATAGGTAAATTTTTTATTTCATTTTTACATTATTAACTTAGTGTTTATCATAATAAAATGAAAACATATTACTTTAATATAAAATATAGTATCATCAATGTTGCATGAAATGAAAATTATATAATATGTTAGTTTAATTCAAAAAAAGTAACTATAAAAATCATTGTGTGTTACTTTCTATCAACCCTTAGATTAAATTTCTCTCATTAAATTTTATGTGTTTGTCAATGGTTTAACACTAAAAGGATTCCTTCATAGAAACCCACATTGCAATAATAGATACTAAAATATCCCTTAAATATGAAATGTTGGACCCATAATGGTTATTCAATGTGAAACGTAACTAGTTTTCTATATATGATAAAATATGTTTGGAGTGTAGATTGTATATGATAGAAAATAGTAAATATGTTCAGTGAGTGATTAAGGCCATAAATAAAAAACAAGTGAATGATCAAAGACAGTTTGTGGGCCACATTGTCATAAATTCATGATGATTTATAATGCTTTGAGTTCTGCAAAAAATGTGTTAAAACTATTATCATTATCATATATTAAATTAATTATATTATTGACTAAAAATATAAGCAGATATTCTAACAAGATATATTTCTATAAAAATCATTCTTTGTTTGCACATTTTCCTAAATTTAATTCATCCATTAATTAATGATATTGATGTCCAAAAATTAATTTTGATTCCTGAAATACTATATTAAACTTTTACTTTATATTAGGGCCCATAATGTAATAAAAATTATAAATAGTTCTCTATAACTATAATTAAAAATAAATATTGTTAATACATTAATCTCTAAACCTAAAAATTAACAATATTGTTTCATATGAGTAAATTATTGACAAAAATTAATTAAATGTTAACAAGGACATCATATTGGCCAGTGGAAGGCATGAATCACTTATCATCCTTTGATCATGTGTTCAAGACCCATTGCCTTTTCCAACAAGATTTATTTTTTCTAACATAAAATTATGTCTTATTTAAGACCACACTGATATAATATTAAACATAAATATGATAGACATCCTAAAAATAATGTGAATCACTAAATAACCTTCTAAACAAGGTTATCAATTTAATCCCAATACAAAAAAACTTTATTTGATGGTAAACATAAAAGTTTCATGAATGGAAAACCATATTACCCCTCTGAATGATGAAAATACAAAACATTAGAATAAGTGCCAAAAAATCATATTAACATTGATCCCCTGTATATGAAAATGTTTCTCTTAGTTTTCACATTCTTATGATGTAAATACCCTCATGGTAAATTCTCATTAAACATGGTAACTACCTATAATACCATAAATTCATCTAGAAAACATGAATTCATATTTATTCCTTATATTAATGGATATATTCCACAAATCTAAAAGGAAGTATACATAATTTATTATAGAATAAAAAAAATTTAATCAGTCTTTATGTAGTTTCAAGGAAATTAGTACCGTCCAATTTACTTATATACCCAAAATAATTATCCAAAAAACATTATCATAACATATATAACATATTTACATTTATTTTAACCTTAATATTATGTTTTCCATCAACATGAACTATCTATTAAATCACTTATCTACTCTATCAAATTCATTAAATGATTTCATGTAACTCAATAGTTAAAAACATAAAATTTAAAATCAATTTAAAATTAAAAATATAAATACTATTATTATTCATTTTAATCTTTTTTGCTTTATCAAGGATACCTCATCCTACTACACAATACCTCCTTCATTTAAAATTCCATTTTCAGTCTCTTCATCATTAGTAATATAACAATTACTCATACCACCTTATTGATCGTCGTCAAGAGGATTTCTCGTGATACATTGGATTTCATAATGAACATTTATTCTACACGTAAAACACTTAAACATCGATGATGTCTTAGAGATGAAAATATTACCATAAATTTCATTAACTAAACTCATCATTTATTCATTGCAGTCACTTACTATGTGTCATTATTATCCACAGTCAATACATATTCTTGTTCCTATATGATATTATTGTAGTTGAATATTTCCATATTCATCAAATAAAGGAAACCAAAATTTATTTTCAATATGTATTCTATTACCCAAACACTCATCGAACACATTCTATATCTTACTTGGGGAGACTAAGAGATTGTTAAGGTACAAAATGTTAATTATATTTCATTATAATATATTAGTAATCCTCACTATATATTTCACACTTTTATTCATTAAACATGAAATCTCACCAGAAAACTATCGACCACATTCATCATTAATCCAAATCCTTCTAGTTCAAACCATTGACTAAAAGTAGATGCATTTTGTAATAATTACTTATCATACTATAAAACCGCTTAGTCATGAATACAATTACTTATACGATATCTAAATCATTATGAATTCCTAAATATATGTTACCCTAGGTTTTTCATAGTCATCTTATAACTAAATCATTCATTATTGTTCCTCAATAGTATTGTTAATTCCCTTAGAATATCCCCTTGGAGAGTTAAAGTAGGTGTACAACAAGTATCATTATCATGAAACCGATTACACAGCGTCATGCCCAAAACATCTTGTTAGTGTTATTACCCCTAGGTAAATATGTTTCAATGTGACACCCACTAGTTAAATCCAGATGGGGATGTATTTATTGAAAATCATCAATATATAATTTACCGAAATTCCAGGAAATTTTCATAAACATTTACTCATTATCAATCTTATCCATGGTGACATAGGTATAAATATCATTATAACTATTACGAGGGATGTCAATAATGTTTTCTCATAATAGTTTCTAAAGGTTTTCTAATCCATTTCATTGATACTGACTATATAGAACATCTATTTACATATATTATTATAAAATTGAATTTTCAAAATATGTAAAACATTATACAAATAAATGCTCAATGGTCATATAAATGAATTTAATTATGAAACATGTAAACATAAAAAATGTTACATAAATGAGATAAATTATCTCCTACAAGGTTCTTCTTGACAATCAACCTTCTGAGAGACACTAAAAATCATGGATATATTCATATGTTTGGGAATGAACCATAGAACGTGTGAGATAAAATTATTACTATTGTTAAAAAATAATGTTATGAAGACAAAATCAAGTGCAAAAGGGTTTGGTAAAATGATAATTTCAATAGAAACTCATACGTTTCATATCCTAGATGATATACAAGAATAATTTAATAATGCTTTATAGTTCATAATACATGAAACATAAAGAAATGAAAAACGTTACCCATGAATAGATAACATAATAATAAAACATGGAATTGTGGATTACATATAATTTTATAATATTACATCCCTATATGCAATGTCATATCTTCCAACTCTATATATAAGGCCCAGGACTTAAACTTTACTTAATATTGAATTAAATTAATAATTCACATTACGGATCTTTTCAGGTTTAGAGTTTTAGAGAATTAGGACATAACTATTAAAACTCAAAAGATTACAAAGTATACACTTCTACTGAGTTTCCATAAATTAAAAACTCTTAAAAAGAAACACGTCTAGTTCCATGTTTTGGATAACTTGTCTTTCCTTGTTCCCATCCTTGACCCTATTCATCTTTAAGTCTTGTGGAAAACATTTCAAAAACTTGGGATGACAAAAAAAAGCCCAATAATGGATACACAAAGAAGGAAAACAGTTAGATTTTCAAAACAACAAGTAAACCAAGAATACTTTATCAATGTATTACTTTTCACCTTTATGAAGTAGTAAAACTCTTCACTGAATAAAAGATCATTACTTACCCCTTTTGTAACCAAAATATTACCATAACAACCCATATAAAGAACACATAACATATGAAGGTAACTTGGGACATAAACATACTTAAATGGAATAACCATATGGTCGACTTCCACACATACTTAATGGAATAGCCATACGGCCGACTTCCATACCCAATGCACTGGAGGTTATAACATAACCACCGTTCCTGGTATTCACAGCACCACCCGTCATATGGTTTATCACGTAAACACCCATAAAATGTCCAAGTACCATCATTACACATACAATATTGAAAATATAAAAATTTTAATAACAACATTTCATTTGCAATCACGAAAAGTAATTCCAAGATATTGAATTAATCATTCAATTTTCAAAAATCATTTAAAAGAGATTTTTGAATCAAGGTGTCCCATACCACTTTGAATATTTTAATTAAATTATAATTTTATAACATTAATTTCCATATAAATAAATACAGAAAACCATTTTGAAAACATGGACATTATAGATAAAGATTTATAATAATGAATCTTTAAAACTTTTAAAACGATATTTTCGTTAAAGAGTTTTTAACAAAATAAGAGACACTTAAATACAAATAATTATGGAATAACATTAAATCCAAGCTTTATAATATCATGAGAATAAAGAGATTCATGATATAATATGTCAAAGGATAGTATACAGACCATATAATAGTGAATTGATGCATAACAACAATGTAGTTTCAATGGAAATGTAAATTGAGATGAAATCCATTATAAAGATGGTATACTTAAATTAAGGATAAATATATCACATAATTATGTGTGAAAAATATAAATACACCCAATATAAGTGGATATTAAGTGTGAAACAATCATAGGTCATTCACACATAATCTTGGAAAAACAAAACCAATGACATAGGTTTTTAACTCAATGAAATGAGATTGGGTTATTATTTCCCATACAAGTTCGTAAGAATTTATCAATTAGATGATTATGTGTAGAAATAGTATATCTACACAAAGGTTTGTGGAAATTACAACATAGAGATTCCACACATAATCTTGGAATAATAAAATCAAGAATTAGAGGATTACCCAAAGAATTGAAAGTGGGTTAAGAAGTTCCCTTATAGAAATCCGACAGCCTAATGACGTCACTTTAAAATTCAGAAAATGAGTTGATGAGAGAGAAAATGGTATCTCATCACTTGGACATTCAAATTTAAATAAATAAGGATATATAAGAACATATCAAAACATAATTTTATGTGAATTAAAATAAATAACAATAGAAGTCTTTTAAAAAGAGGAGGGTGAATGGTCCCCTTACTAAGTTGGGTAACTTTCGAAACGTACACCCAATGGAAGAAGGGTCATATAATGAAGATTTAAATACCAATAAATGAAATTATATTACAAAAATAGTATAATAATGGGAAGTAAATACACCAATCAAAGTAAATAGTGGAAAACGTAGCATAAATGTCACGAGAATAAAAGTGAGATGAAAAATCCCTTACGAAAACTCGGCAGCCTAACGGTGCCACTTAAAACATCCAAAAATGGATTTACGAGATCAAATAGGGTCTCTCATAATATGAACATAAAAAGTACAGTATGAGGAATATAAAATAACATCCCTAAACATAATAAAGATGATCTTAAAAGAAATGACATAAAAGAGAGTACTTAAAAAGAAAGAGAGAGGTTGGATCCCTTACCTCGTGTCCGACATGACTCGATCGTTATTTAATCACCTGAATAATAAAATTTGGTAAATTTATAATTTCATAAAAACCTACATTGATTATTATTATTCATTTCATATCACATGTTATAATTTTATAATAATTGGTTAATAAAGTGAGTTCATATCAGACGTTTTTGTCAATGTTCGGTAGATGAGTAAAAATTGAACTTGTTGGTAAAGAATTTACCATGTAGATATAGGTACATCATATCCAGAATAGTATTTATGTTCTAAATATCATATATATCCAGTATGTATTCATTTTATACAATTCAATATCCTTTAAAAATTAAAATTAAAATCACCGTTAATGGAGACGGTAGGCCGTACGTACGCATGAACACTACATTCATATTTTTCATATTAATGGAATTGAAAAAAGTGAGATATATATATTATAATTCCATAATGATATCTATCATTTAGATGTAATATATTACATATATATCCATTACATATATGTACTTATAATAGTACATAACATTTGGTGATAAGAAAAGAAATGTACCGTTCACAGACACGGTAAGTCGTACATACGCATGAACGCTACTTTCATTTATATTTCAAATTTAATGGAGTTAAATCATAATTATATAAAGTTATATTATAAGTCCAGTATAGTATAATATATACTATCCTTAACGTTGTCCTTTATACGTCCCACATATGGCATTAACGAATTAAATCACTTTGAGGGGGCGGTAGTCCGCACATCCTAAAATGAAGATATCGTGTTTACCCATAATAGAAACCATTAAGGAATGTCATAAATTAAAAATAAAGAAGCCTAAGGAAAACATAAACATATTATATGTCATATATAAATATAGTGACATCTTAATGTCCACCTTTGAAGGTGTTAAATGAATATTGAACAATCATCTTTTCGTGAGGCATAAATTCACCATCCACAGAAACAGTATGTTCTTTAACCATTAGACAAAGGTGTGTGGAAGTGTATGTAACACCCCAAGCTTCCACGGTACGTTTCCCTTCGAATAATGCGATAGCGTGTGTTGTACGCAACCTCGAGTTCTAACACACACCACAACTAATTAAACTAGCCGTCGTGAATAGTAATACCTACTTTTTGAAATCATATATATTTTATATTTCAAAATGGACTTCATTTTTGGATTCGGAATATCGAAATTAGCCTAGGGTGAAATTTTGGTACTTTTCGGATAACTTTTATATTTTGATGAATAGTGAAAATTACTAAATTTTAATTAAAAAAAACTTTTTTAATCAAAATAATTAATATTGATAAATTATGAATTTGAGTGGTTTTAAAGTATATTTAGAATATATTTTTACCATTTAATTTAATGTTTGTCATTGGACATAATTTCACAATTAAACCAGACATAAACAAGTGTCAATCTTTTGATAGTTATTATCTCTTAAAAACACGCTTTTTATTTTAACAACGGGAATTAATTTTAAATTAATTTCTGCCACTTCTGTGTTTTGAATTTGGAAAAATGGATTACATATTTGGAATCAGTATGTCCAAATTATGTAAATATGTATCTTTTATTTTTACACATTTTGAATAATTACTGCGGTAAATATTTTATTTACCATGGTTAAAGGGTAAATCCGGTAAATAAGGGTAAAAAAATAATATTATAATAATACAAAATTACCCTAAAACATGTCCTAACCTTATTGGTGGACACATACCCGACCCTGGGCATCCTTGGGTCGATTTGGGGACCCCTTGGAGCCACTTGTTTGTAGTAGGGACACATTATATTAATAAAGTTAAAATAAAAATAAAAATGGCATAAGCTTACATCTTTTAGAAGAACAATTTTTACATAGGTATATACATGTTGAATTTTCGATTATAAATATTCATTATAAATCTAAAAATATTTCCTACATAATGATATTTTATTTATAATTTTTAGACATAAAATAAGTTAAATTATTAATGACACAATAATGATACAATGTTTACCTCATTAATAAATCATTTAAATAAATAAGATTATAATGATTAAAATTTTATTTAAAACCTGTCCAATTCATATTGGTTGATTTTATTTAGAATATGAGTCATCTTATCTTCGACCTCAATGATTTTTGGACCATTATAAACCGAATATAATTATATTATAAAGTAATACTTTCACTCTTTCCTAAAGAGCACCTCCTCTCCCGTATAAATAGAGACCACTTCTACTCATTACTCACACCTCTCAAGCCACTTGGCTCGTCCAAAACCAGCCCAAATAATCTCCCCACATCCCTCTCCTCCTCCTTGAAGCTTCCCCTTAGGCAGAAAGCATTTCAAGAAGTCCTTTGGTTCCAACCAAAGTGAGTTACCTAAATTAAAGGTAACGATTTCTCATAAATTATTTTCATTTATTTTGCTTCTCCAACCCCCAAAATCTTTTAATTTCCTTTCTTTTGTAACAACAAAAGTATCCTCAATATACTAGTATGTTTTTATAAGAAGGATTCTAACTACACATACACACACCTCCATCTAATGGATGATGAACATAATGTTTCTGTGAATGGCAAACTAACGCGTCACGAAATGATGATTGTTCAAATACATCTTACCGCCTCTCATGGTGGCCATTATGATGGCACTGTAATTAAGTGTGATATTAATGATACATATTATATATATAATCTTCTGTAATTCCATTCTATTTCATACCATTATTCATTTCATGTTGTATATACATACGATAATTTCATTTGAGGGAGTGCGGACTACTGCCCCCTTAAAATGATATGACTCGTTCATACCACACATGACACGTATGAAGAATGCTATTAATGAACATAAGTAACATATATAAAATATTATATTATACTGGAATAACTATATACTTATGTATCATTTGGATTCAATTCTTTTAAAATGAAAAATTAAATGGAAGTAGCATTCGTGCGTATGTACGGACTACCGTCTCCACGAACACGGTGAGATCCATCCTCCATCGTATCCATTCAAGTCTTATTGTTATTTTAGGGTTAAAAATAATGTTAATATCATTCTGATTATGAATAAGATATAATCTATCCATTACGAACATATCTTACATAACCAAACATTTAAGAAGAACGAATCGATTATCACCCGAAACGACGATAATACTAAGATATTATTAATAAAGCAATGTTAAAAGATCATATATGATATCATATTGATGTATATGATTATTGTATAATTTAATAATAATGTTTTAATTATTATACATGAGGTTAACATACCATAAACTAAGGGAAAGTTCAAGGTAAGGGATTCTCTTATGTCACTTTCAATTCCGTGAGATTTCCATTGTTCGCCGCTAAATTATTGAAAGTGGTGTATTGTATACGGCCATTTGATATATATTATCATGATTCTCTTTATATTAATGTTATTCTGTAAATAATTTGGTGGTTATTAACTTTTGGCCATACGACTCAGTTGATTAATGTGGTAAGGGGTTTCTTATCTCACTTTTAATTTCATGAGATTTCCATTATTCACCACTTAATTATTGCATGTGGGGTATGTGTACTGCCCATGATTGCATCCATTGTCTATTATACTTTAATTTATGGGTATTTACATCATCAGGGTATGATACTTCTTTCATGGGTGTATGTTTCGTAAGTTACCTAATCGATAAGGGAATTTGAAATTTCAATTTCCACTCATTTGGCTTTACACATATTTCATTGATTATATTACCCCAAGATTATGTGTGGAATCACTATTCATTTGATTATGTCATAATTTCCACTCCCCTTCCTATGGATATAAGTTTGATAAAAATAATCACTCCATTGGTAATTCTCAAGTCATTGATTTGAATTTGATAAGAGTAATTTTAACTCATTCTCCATTTGTTGAGTTAAACATCCAATTCGTTGGTATTGGTTTTACAAGAATATGTGTGAATGTCCTTTGATTGTTTTACACTGAATATCCAATCATATTTAGTGTATTTATATTTGTCACACATAATTATGTCATTTATTTATCCTTAACCTAAGGATACAACCTTTATGAGAGATTTCATCTCAATTTACATTCCATTGAGACTTCTTTGATGATATACACCAAATCACTTTTATGTGATGTATATAATGTACTTTGACATAGAATATCATGATTCCCTATATTCTCATGATATTACAAAGTTTTGATTACCTCAATTATCTGTATTCAAGTGTCTCTTTTGGTTAGAATCTCTAACTAAAATACCATTTTTAAATTTTTTAAAGACTTATTCATCTAAACCATTCTCATTAATGTCCATATTTTAAAAATGGTTTTAATGATTTATTTATATGGACATTAAAGTTTAAAAATCAAAACTCCTTTTAAAAAGTTTCAAAGTGTTATGGGACACTTTGATTCAAAAATCTACTTTTAAATGGATTCTTGACAAATAGTGTGACTTTTAAATGTTTTCAAGAAAAGGGGGGTATTTCTCTCAAATAGTTTTGATGATTATCTATGTCAAAATCCTTCATTATTCTTGATTGAGGTTAATGTGATACAATACAATCTTCCATATTGTGTCGAATGAGTTATGTTTGACTGTGGATGTGCTGTTTTTATACCATTCATGGTTTGTGGTAAAAGTATTGACATTTCGTATGCTAGTTTTAATACGAATGTTTATGTTATGTTTAAACATGCTCATATGAGGAATCCATTGGACTTAATAAGTGACGGGTGGAGCCCGCTATAGATCCTTGATGCATCAGTAGGTCTCATGAGACAAACTAGTGTCTTGGCATAAGGCCTTGGCAAAATCATATTTATAGTCTTGGCACGAGGCCTTGGCTATGTGGTTATGATATTCTGGCATTATGCATTCCATCATTATGAATGTGGTTATTGATATTGCATGTGATCATTCGACTAGTAGAATATCCATGTGAGTAAGTAAATGAAATTTTTTCATTTTAACTTTTCCATTTTATGCTGAAGTTCAAGTTTAAAAGGCTTTTGTTTTAGTTATAAATTTCCTTAAGTGTTTATACTTATTTATGAAATCATCTGCTATAATGTTATCCTTACCGAGCATCTGAGCTCACCCCTTTTAATGTTTTATTTTTCCCAGGATTATGAAGAATTAATTTATGAATGACCTACAGGGATAGTATGAGGGGATATAAAGACAAGATGTATTTTTAATGATGTAATGTAAAAATTTATGGATGTATCTAGTTATTCCAAGGCTACTAAACTAATCAGTCTTTCGAGACTTGATCTTTCTCATGATCATGCCAATGTTATGTAATAATGCACCGACTCTAGGTAACTAGGGTCGGGGTGTTACAGTTGGTATCAGAGGAAGTTTAGTACAAACCATGGAAGCTAGATTTAGATAAACTCTGATTAGAGCACGTAGACCTAAGATGAACTTTGAGGATTAGTATAAAAGAACTTCCTAGAATTTTGGTATTGTAGAAATTTTGTGAGTTTTCCGAGCAATAAATACCTTTTCTTGATACGAGCAGGTAGAGGTGGCTCTGGAATAGATGTACCTAGGGGTAAAACCCAAAAACATCGCTTTGAGCTAGACTCGAACGGGAACTGGTTCACGACAACGGGCCTTGCTGCACTCTTGGTTACGACACTCCCGGGGGATATGCTTAGGATAATTTACATTTTCTTTACAAACCAATTTAAGTAATATATACATAATATGAGAGTAAATGACCTTGGTTAATCCTAATATGTTTCAAATTGAGAATATGGTGACATTTTAATCTCTAAATGATTTTACGACTACTATTACTCACATAATGCTTTCTGGTTTTAGTCAATGGATGGATTCCAAGGAAGTCATATCGACTTTGAGAATGATGTACAAGGTGGGAACAGTGGTGGCAATGAGCAACAAAATGGAATGTTGATAGGCGTAAAAGATATCGTCTTTATGCCAAATCAGTTTTCCAAAAATATGATCAACGACATATATATTAACCAACTCCCAGACTCAACAAGGAAGAGAAAGGTGATAAATGATAAGAGCTCCAGCAATGGAGACTATGGAGAAAAGAACTCTCAATTTTCATCACGCATGAAATGTGGAAAGAGACACCCAAGAAAGTGTCTCAATGGGACAACAAAATGTTTTACGTGCGGGAAGGAAGGACATAAAGTGAAGAATTGCCGAAGAAAAATGAAGAGTACTATGGAAGAAGATAAAAATGGTCCCAAGAGTCCATTTACAGTCATTTGCCGTAAATGTAGGGGACCTGGCCATTACCCGAGTGAATGTCCTATTCTATAGGATATTTTTTTGGTCAAAGAAGAAGCTATGTGGAAATAAATGGTTGGAAAAAAATTAGCACTACTTTTTGATGGGTTTACTTTGGAATAATTTTCTCTTGTATTTGTAACCCCGCAGTTTGCCATGTGAAAATGATATTTGAGGAAGAATTGTCTCTTCTCTTGTGGATATAGGTATAAATAACCATTTGGTTTTATATGATCATTGGGGTTTGAGAAAATGATAAGTTATTATAATTTGGGATGAAAATGAAAAGTATGATATAACATTTGTGGTTAAATTATGTTATTTTGAGGAATTTATCTCATTTTGGTAATATTATAAAATATAGTTTTTGAAAAAGGACAACACGTAGACCGTGTGACAACCCGTCGCGTTGGACAAAGCTGTGGGAATCGAACCCACAACCAAAGTGCGATTGGGATTTATCGCCTACCACTGGACTACGTGAAGTCCCTGGTTAGTGTGACTATTTTTTTTGTTAAATGATTTTATTGATCAATAATAAGATGATTTGGGTTCTTATGTCTTATCAAATGAATACCCTTGGTATAGGAAAATGATTTGGTGATTAAGTGATAAATGTTCTTTTGGAAGATGTTCTCTTTGTTGGGAACACTATATGCCCAAGGAAAATAGAATACAATGGGGTTTCATTTGTAGAGTAATGGTGGATTTTTATCTACCTTTTTATTGTTGATTTATAGTGATTTAGGTTATTTATGGAAATGATTAACCTATAACAGAGAATATGTGATAATGTTAATTACTTTTAAGTATGTGACTTTAAGAGTATTTGATGTCATTTGGAGATACAATGTAACATGGGAGACTACATAATCAAATTATTCTATGTTTTGGGTTTCAATATTAGTTTGTATTATATTAAAGGATTTTAAGGACAATTGGTTATTGAATGGTATCTATTTAACTTTGGGGTATTGTTGGTTTAATTTTAGAAATTAAGATTAGTGCATATTTATCTCAAGGAATATCCTTTTGGGGGATCATTAGATCATTCACTAACCATTTTGGTTTTGATTAATCTTCAAAGACAATGTAAATATATGGTTTATCCTGCATGGATCATGTGATTTTATAGAAGTTTATTCTAGCTCTTCCAGTGTGACCAAGTCTTCTTGAATACTCATCATTTAAAAAAAATTGAGTTAGTGGTGGAAATTTATTAAAGAATGAAAATCTACTTAAAATGTAAGTATATCTCATAATGTTCTTATTCAATATCATAAATGAATTCCTCTTCCTTATGTAATGTAACTTAAAATAAATGTTGTCCGTTTACTTTCCTACTAGGAGACTAATGGTTGTTTGTCCCAACACAAGTTTGTGGTTTTCTCATTGTTAACTTTCTCCTGATCATGATTTCTATCCCTCTCCATCAGAACATGACACTTAGTTTATCATCCATATCCATGTTTTCTTACATGGAATCCTAGTATGGGTTATCTTGGATGACCCTTATACCTCTCTTTCTTTCTTTTAAAGTGATAGTTTTATTGACTCATTTTCCGATGTGGTACTTTCCATTATATTCCCAAGCAAAATTTTAAAAATTTCGAGGACGCAATTTATTGAAGGAGGGGAGAATGTAACACCCCAAGCTTCCACGGTACGTTTCCCTTCGAATAACGCGATAGCGTGTGTTGTACGCAACCTCGAGTTCTAACACACACCACAACTAATTAAACTAGCCGTTGTGAATAGTAATACCTACTTTTTGAAATCATATATATTTTATATTTCAAAATGGACTTCATTTTTGGATTCTGAATATCGAAATTAGCCTAGGGTGAAATGTTGGAACTTTTCGAATAACTGTTATATTTTGATGAATAGTGAAAATTACTAAATTTTAATTAAAAACAACTTTTTTAATCAAAATAATTAATATTGATAAATTATGAATTTGAGTGGTTTTAAAGTATATTTAGAATATATTTTTACCATTTAATTTAATGTTTGTCATTGGACATAATTTCACAATTAAACCAGACATAAACAAGTGTCAATCTTTTGATAGTTATTATCTCTTAAAAACACGCTTTTTATTTTAACAACGGGAATTAATTTTAAATTAATTTCTTCCACTTATGTGTTTTGAATTTGGAGAAATGGTTTATATATTTGGAATCAGGATGTCCAAATTATGTAAATAGGTAACTTTTATTTTTACACATTTTGAATAATTACTGCGGTAAATATTTTATTTACCATGGTTAAAGGGTAAATCCGGTAAATAAGGGTTAAAAAATAATATTATAATAATACAAAATTACCCTAAAACGTGTCCTAACCTTATTGGTGGACACATACCCGACCATGGGCATCCTTGGGTAGATTTGGGGACCCCTTGGAGCCACATGTATGTGGTAGGGACACATTATATTAATAAAGTTAAAATAAAAATAAAAATGGCATAAGCTTACATCTTTTAGAAGAACAATTTTTACATAGGGATATACATGTTGGATTTACGATTATAAATATTAATTAGAAAGCTAAAAAGATTTCCTACATAATGATATTTTATTTATAATTTTTAGACATCAAATAAGTTAAATTATTAATGACACAATAATGATACAATGTTTACCTCATTAATAAATCATTTAAATAAATAAGATTATAATGATTAAAATATTATCTAAAACCTGTCAAATTATTATTGGTTGATTTTATTTAGAATATGAGTCATCTTATCTTCTACCGCAATGATTTTTGGACAATTATAAACCGAATATAATTATATTATAAAGTAATACTTTCACTCTTTCCTAAAGAGCCCCTCCTCTCCCTTATAAAAGGAGACCACTTCTACGCATTCCTCAGACCTCTCAAGCCACATGGATCGTCCAAACCCTGCCCAAATAAGCTCCCCACATCCCTCTCCTCCTCCTTGAAGCTTCCCCTTAGGCATAAAGCATTTCAAGAAGTCCTTTGGTTCCAACCAAAGTGAGTTACCTAAATTAAAGGTAATGATTTCTCATAAATTATTTTCATTTATTTTGCTTCTCCAACCCCAAAAATCTTTTTATTTCCTCTCTTTTGTAACAAAAAAAGTATCCTCAATATACTAGGATATTTATATAAGAAGTATTTGAACTACACATACACACAACCTCCATATAATGGATGATGAACAAAATGTTTCTGTAAATGGTAAACTAACGCCTCACGAAATGATGATTGTTCAAATACATCTTACTGCCTCTCATTGTGGCCATTATGATGGCACTGTAATTAAGTTTTATATTAATGATACATATTTTATATATAATCTTCTGTAATTCCATTTTATTTCATACCATTATTCGTTTCATGTTGTATATACATACGATAATTTCATTTGAGGAAGTGCGGACTACCGCCCCCTTAAAATGATATGACTCGTTCATACCACACATGGGACATATAAAGAATGGTGTTAATGAACATAAGTAACATATATAAAATATTATATTATACTGGAATAATTATATACCTATGTATCATTTGGATTCAATTCTTTTAAAATGAAAAATTAAATGGAAGTAGCGTTCGTGCGTACGTACGGACTACCGTCTCCACGAACACGGTGAGATCCATCCTCCATCGTATCCATTCAAATATAATTCTCATTTTAGGGTTAAAAATAATGTTAATATCATTCTTATTATGAATAAGATATAATCTATCAATTACAAACATGTCTTATGTAACCAAACATTTAAGAAGAACGAATCGATTATCACACGAAACGACGATAATACTAAGATATTATTAATAAAGCAATGTTAAAAGATCATATATGATATCATATTGATGTATATGATTATTGTATAATTTAATAACAATGTTTTAATTATTACACAGGAGGTTAACATACAATCAACTAAGGGAAAGTTCAAGGTAAGGGATTCTCTTATCTCCCTTTCAATTCCGTGAGATTTCCATTGTTCGCCACTAAATTATTGAAAGTGGTGTATTGTGTATGGCCATTTGATATATATTATCATGATTCTCTTTATATTAATGTTATTCTGTAAATAATTTGGTGGTTATTAATTTTTGACCATACGACTCAGTTGATTAATGTGGTAAGGGGTTTCTTATCTCACTTTTAATTTCGTGAGATTTCCATTATTCACAACTTAATTATTGCATGTGGGGTATGTGTACTGCCCATGATTGCATCCATTGTGTATTATACTTTAATTTATGGGTATTTACATCATCAGGGTATGATACTTCTTTCATGGGTGTATGTTTCGTAAGTTACCTAATCGATAAGGGAATTTGAAATTTCAATTTCCACTCATTTGGCTTTACAAATATTTCATTGATTATATTACCCCATGATTATGTGTGGAATCACTATTCATTTGATTATGTCATAATTTCCACTCCCCTTCCTGTGGATATAAGTTTGATACACATAATAACTCCATTGGTAATTCTCAAGTCATTGATATGAATTTGATAAGAGTAATTTTAACTCATTCTCCATTTGTTGAGTTAAACATCCAATTCGTTGGTTTTGTTTTTACAAGAATATGTGTGAATGTACTTTGATTGTTTTACACTGAATATCCAATCATATTTAGTGTATTTATATTTGTCACACATAATTATGTCATTGATTTATCCTTAACCTAAGGATACAACCTTTATGAAAGATTTCATCTCAATTTACATTCCATTGAGACTTCTTTGATGATATACACCAAATCACTTTTATGTGGTGTATATAATGTACTTTGACATAGAATATCATGATTCCCTTTATTCTCATGATATTACAATGTTTTGATTACCTCAATTATTTGTATTCAAGTGTCTCTTTTGGTTAGAATCTCTAACTAAAATACCATTTTTAAATGTTTTAAAGACTTATTCATCTAAACCTTTCTCATTAATGTCCATGTTTTAAAAATGGTTTTAAGGATTTATTTATATGTACATTAATGTTTAGAAATCAAAACTCCTTTTAAAAAGTTTCAAAGTGGTATGGGGCACTTTAATTCAAAAATCTACTTTTAAATGGCTTCTTGACAAATAGTGTGACTTTTAAATGTTTTCAAGAAAAGGGGGATATTTATCTCAAATAGTTTTGATGATTATCTATGTCAACATCCTTCATTATTCTTGATTGAGGTTAATTTGATACAATACAATCTTCCATATTGTATCGAATGAGTTATGTTTGACTGTGGATGTGCTGTTTTTATACCATTCATGGTTTGTGATAAAAGTATTGACATTTCGTATGCTAGTTTTAATACGAATGTTTATGTTATGTTTAAACATGTTCATATGAGGAATGCATTGGACTTAATAAGTGACGGGTGGAGCCCGCTATAGCTCCTCGATGCATCGGTAGGTCTCATGAGACAAACTAGTGTCTTGGCACAAGGCTTTGGCAAAATCTTATTTGTAGTCTTGGCACGAGGCCTTGGCTATGTGGTTATGATGTTTTGGCATTATGCATTCCATCATTATGAAAGTGGTTATTGATATTGCATGTGATCATTCGACTAGTAGAATATCCATGTGAGTAAGTAAATGGCATTATTTCATTTTACCTTTTCCATTTTATGCTGATGTTCAAGTTTAAAAGGCTTTTGTTTTAGTTATAAATTGCTTTAAGTGTTTATGCTTATTTATGAAAACTTCTTCTATAATGTTATCCTTACTGAGCATCTGAGCTCACCACTTTTAATGTTTTATTTTTCCCAGGATTATGAAGAAGTAATTTATGAATGACCTGCAGGGATAGTATGAGGGGATATGAAGACAAGATGTTTTTTTTGATGTAATGTAAAAATTTATGGATGTATCTAGTTATTCCAAAGCTACTAAACTAATCGGTCTGTCGATACTTGATCTTTCTCGTGATCATGCCAATGTTATGTAATAATGCACCGACTCTAGGTAACTAGGGTCGGGGTGTTATAGTGTAGCTCTAAAAATTCTTTTAAAAACATAATAGTATATTTAAGATACTGGTTTTGTTACAAAAGAAATTATTAAAAAGAGTTTAGGGGTTTGCAGAAGCAAAATAAAACAGAAGAACACAAGTGAAGACATTACCATTAAATCGGGTAACTCTATTTGATTTGAGCTCAAAGGCTTCATTGGAAAGTCTTCTTCCCAATGTAAGGATTCAATGATGAAGAAATGGATTTGTATAGATGAAATGGGCAGGTGTTGGCCGAGCCAAAGGCTTGAGAGGTGTGTGTAAGGTGGTAGAGGTGGGGGCCTTTTATAAGAGTAGAGGAGGGACACTCTTGGATGTTATAAAATATTACTTTATTATAAAATGTTTTCGGATTCAAAAGGTCCCAAAAGGATATATTTCTAGGATAAGGTGATAAATTCTCGAAATCAACCCATCCAATAGGTTTGTGACAAGTTTAAGACTTATATTTCACCCTATCTTCTCATTTTATTTAAATCATTCATTTATGAGGTAATCACTTCATCATCATGGTGTCATTTATAAATAAATTTATTAAATGTCTAAAAATTATAAAAAAACAATCATGATTTAGGAAATCTTTTTAGCTTCCTAATTAATATTTATAGTAAAAAAATTACTTGTGTAACCCCATTTAGAAATTGTTTTAGTAAAACAACTCATGTTTGTGACATTTTTATTTTAACTTTAAATAAAAAGTTATTTATGTCATTTTCCTACCAAAGTGGCTCCATGGGGTCCCCAAGTTGACCCATGGATTATCTTGGTCGGCCATGACACATCTAATGAGGTTAGGATATGTATCTAGGTCATTTCATATTATTAAAATATTATTTTTACCTTAAATTACACTAATTACCTTTAATCGCGATTAATAAAACTTAAAAGTTAATATTCACCAAAAATTATTTTAATCTCATTGAGCCACATTTTACTTATTAATGATAACCATGTATGTCAGACTTTTGAAAATAAAATCATAGAAGTGGCAAAGTTTCATTTAAATGAAAAGTCAGTTTCTTTAACTACCACTTAGTGGTTTCACTATTCATCAAAAATTGAAGTTTTTTAGAAAAATACCAAAAATTCACCCTAAGCTATTATTGATATTCCGAATTCAAAAATGATGTCTATTTTACAAAATTCCAAACATATAATCTGCATTAATTAATTCAAAAATTAATTCCCACTGTCAAAACAAATACCGTGTTTTTATGAAACAAAAAGTATCAAATGATTGACACTAGTTTTACTCCAATTTCAAAGTGAAATTAATTCCAATGAACACTATTAGATTAAATGGTAAAAATATATTATAATTTCAATTTAAAAAAAAATCAAAAGATAATCTAATCATATAAATAAATTAGTTTAAAAGGAGGTTTTGAATTAAAATACAATAGTTTTCACTATTCATTAAAAATGAACTTTATCAGAAAAATACCCAAAATTTACAAAAATTAAATTTTGATGTACCGATTCTAAAGAAGAATTTTATTTTGTCAAATATAACACATAAAATTGTCAAAAAGTGGATTTAAAAGCGGTTCGTCATCAAAAGGTGGTTAATCGATCTTTTAAAGAAAATTATAAGATTTATGCTTAAAATTGGATTCATTTGAATTTTAAGCCTCTAATATTTATTGGATAAAAGTAAAAATATTTTACAAACATATATAATCATTTTTTAGTTAGTTATGTTCATTCCTTCCATTACAATGGCTAGGCATTAACTACCATTTAAAATAATATTAGTTTATTAATAGAGTGTAACGTAAGATTTCAAAGAAACTCGTTGTTGCGTATTGGGTACACCATCGATCATAGAGTTCCCTTTAAAGTAATATTTTTTTTATTCAAAAAATATTGATAAATATGAAAATGTCATATTCTTTCTTTACCTTAGGTGTTACATCCTTCCCCCGTTTTTGGGAATTGCATCCTCGCAAGTTTAAAATTGGGCTTGGAAACATCATTGAAAATCCCACATCGAAACAAGAGTCAGTAAAAAAATCAGTTTAAAATAAAGAAAGTTAAGTACAATGGTCACCCGAGTTAACTCATACTAGGATTCAAAGTATAAAAATATGGATATGGAGGAGAAAAAAGGGTCATGTTCTGATGGAGGGTGATAGTAAACATGTCTAGGAGAATGTTAACCATAAAAAAATCACAAACTTGTGATGGGTTAAACGGTATTCGATTTCCCAGTAGGAAAAGTTAACATACAACATTTTTGTTTTATATTACTCTTAAATTAGGAATTTATTTTTGAGCTTAACTAAATCATAATGAAACATACTTACTTGTAACGTAGACTTTCAACTTTTACTAGATTCCTTAATCAAACTCATATTTTCTCTGAAAGACAAGTATTTAGGAAGACTGGTTCGCATTATGTGTACTATAATGAACTTCTTGAGAATCACCTAATCCACAAAAGATAACTATATATATCCCATGTCTTTAAACAAAATCCAAAACAAAAAATTGTTAGAACAAGATCCACAAATGAATAATCCTTTATAAAAAATAAAATCTATTCTTAATCTCCAAAATTTGTCCAACAATCCCAATGTTCCACGAAGATCATTAGATAAAAAAAATTTCCATAAAATTCTTAAAAGTAAACCAAACAAAGATTGAAATCCAAATATTTGAAGGATTTAATGACATATTCTTCCAAGGTACAAATTAACATTTATCTCCAAACAACATCAGTTGTTCTTAAAGTCTCATATTGAAAAGAAATTAACAAAATCAGAAATCCTCCATGATAGGTTAATAATTTCCATAGATAACCCAAAATAAACATACTCTTGATTCCTAAAATCATCTAACTAAAAAAAATTAGTCAAACTAACCAGGGACTTCACGTTGTCCAATGGTAGGCGATAAATACCAGTCACACTTTGGTTGTGGGTTCGATTCCCACAGCTTTTTCCGACGTGATGGGTTGTCACACGGTCTTCGTGTTGTCCTTTTTCAAAAACTACATAATTCTTAAAACATTCCCCAAAATGAGATAAAATCTTCAAAAATAATCATAACATATTTTAACCTCAATTTTATCTCATGCCTTTCTTTTTCCATCATAACATATAATAACCCATAATTACCTCAAAAGTAAGGATCATATAAAACCTAATGGTTACCTTTTTAATTATTACATGAACTTCCACATCGAGTTGGTCATCTCGTACATGATGCATTAGAGAATCCCCAAGGTTCAAGTGGTTGATCATGACTCCTTGATAGTTGGTTTAGCACAACCATGAGATTCATCACTGAATCCCCCATTTCACTCAGTCTCTTAATCAGAGAACCACCACAGTTTCCATCAAACCCATTGTCACATTGGTGCCTGCTAGATCCATCCATTTACTAAAAACAGAAAAGTCGGTGTGAGTATATCAAAAAAACCATAATGTACTAATGAGGAAGATAAACACTAAGATATACTTACTCATTCACTTTATCAAAACTAGGACTCTTTCTGAAATCCTAACCATTATGGTAATGTCACTTATGCTTAGAGAATACCCAAACCTCTAAAGTTATCTAAACCGACCTCTGATACCAACTATAAGGGCTCGTCCTTAAACCTTAATTAATATTGAATTAAATGAATAATTGAAATTGAGGATCTTTTCAGGTTTAGAGTTTTAGATAATTAGGACATAACTATTACATCTCAAAAGATTACAATGTATACACTTCTACTGAGTTTCCATAAAATAAAAACTATTAAAAAGAAACATTCTAGTTTCATGTTTTGGATAGCATGTCTTTCCTTTATCCCATCCTTGACCCTATTCATCTTTAAGTCCTATGGAAAACATTTCAAAAACTTGGGATGAGCATAAAAAACCCAGTAAAGGATACACAAAGAAGGAAAACGGTTAGTTTTTCAAAACAACAAGTAAACCAAGAATACTTTATCAAAGTAATACTTTTCACCTTTATGAAGTAGTAAAAACTCTTCACTAAATAAAAGATCATTACTTACCACTTTTGTAACCAAAATATTACCATAAAAACCTATATAAAGAACACATAACATATAAGGGTAACTTGGGACATAAACATTCTTAAATGGAATAACTATACGGTCGACTTCCACACATACTTAATGGAATAGCCATACGGCCAACTTCCATACCCAATTCATTGGAGGTTATAACGTAACCTCCCATCCTGGTATTCATGACACCACCCGTCATATGGTTTATCACGTAAACACCAATAAAATGTCCAAGTACCATCATAACACATAGAATATTGAAAATATAAACATTTTAATAACAACATTTCATTTGCAATCACAATAAGTAATTCCAAGATATTGAATTAATCAATCCATTTTCAAAAACCATTTAAAAGAGATTTTTGAATCAAAGTGTCCCATACCACATTGAAGATTTTAATGAAATTATAATTTTAAAACATTAATGTCTATATAAATAAATACTGAAAACCATTTTGAAAACATGGACATTAAAGATAAATATATATAATAATGAATCTTTAAATCATTTAAAACGATATTTAT
This sequence comes from Viscum album, assembly GCA_963277665.1. Taxonomy (NCBI): domain Eukaryota; kingdom Viridiplantae; phylum Streptophyta; class Magnoliopsida; order Santalales; family Viscaceae; genus Viscum; species Viscum album. The sequence goes on from OY728131.1 coordinate 1,554,867,140, forward strand.
GTTAATGAGATTTTAACAAAATGAGAGACACTTGAATACAAATAATTGACGAATAACATTTAATCTGAGCATTATAATATCATGAGAATAAATGTATTAATGATATAATATGTCCAAGGACAGTATACATGCCATATAAGAGTGAATTGGTGCATAACAACAATGAAGTCTCAATGGAAATGTAAATTGAGATAAAATTCATTATAATGATGGTATCATTAAATTAAGGATAAATCTATCTCATAATTATGTGTGAGAAATATAAATACACCCAATATAAGGGGATATTATGTGTGAAACAAACATAGTTCATTCACATATAATCTTGGAAGAACAAAACCAATGACATAGGTATTTAACTCAACGAAATGAGATTGGGTTATTATTTCCCATACAATTTCGTTAGAATTTATCAATGAGATGATTATGTGTAAAAATAGTATATATACACAATGGTTTGTGGAAATTAAAACATAGATATTCCACACATAATCTTGGCATAATAAAATCATGAAGTATAGGTTTAACCCAAAGAATTGAAAGCAGGTTAAGAAGTTCCCTTATAGAAATCTGACAGCCTAACGGCGTCACTTTAAAATTGAAAAAATGAGTTCATGAGAGAGAAAATGGTATCTCATCACATGGACATAAAATTTACATAACTAGGGATATAGAAAAACATATCCCAACATAATAGTATGTGAATTAAAATACATAACAAAATAAGTCTTTTAAAAAGAGGGCGGTGAAAGGTCCCCTTACCAAGTTGGGTAACTTTCGAAACGTACACCCCATGGAAGAAGGGTCATACAATGAAGATGTAGATACCCATAAATGAATTTATATTACAGAAAGATTATAATAATGGGAAGCACATACACCACTCAAATGAAATAGTGAAAAACTGAGCATAAATGTCACATGAATAAAAGTGAGATGAAAAATCCCTTACGAAAACATGGCAGCCTAACGACGCCACTTAAAACATCCAAAAATTGAATTATAAGATCAAATAGGGTCTCTAATAATATGAAAATAAAAATTAAAGTATATGGAATATAAAATAACATCCCCACACATAAGAAATCTGATCTTAAAAGAAATGACATAAAAGAGAGTATTTAAAAAGAAAGAGAGAGTTTGGATCCCTTACCTCGTGTCCGACATGACTCGATCATTATTTAATATCCTGAATAATAAAATTTGGTCGATTTATAATTTCATAAGTACTTCCTTTAAATATTATTATTCAGTTCATATCACATATTATAATGGTATAATAATTGGTTAATAAAGTGAGTTCATATCAGACGTTTTTGTCGATGTTCGGTACATGAGTAAAAATTGAACATGTTGGAAAAGAATTTTCCATGTAGTTATAGGTACATCATATCCAGAATAGTATTTATGTTTTAAATATCATATATATCTACTATATATTCACTTTATACTATTCCATATCATTTGTAAAAAAATTAAAAGCACCGTTCATGGAGACGGTAGGCCGTACGTACGCTTGAACAATACATTCATTTTTTGTCATATTAATGGAATTAAAAAAAATGAGAGATATATATATTATAATTCCAAAATGATATATATCTTTTTGATGTAATATATTACATATATATCCATTATATATATGTACTTATAATAGTACATAACATTTGGAGATAATAAATGAAATGTACCGTTCACGGAGACAGTAAGCCGTACGTACGCATGAACACTACTTTCAATTCTATTTCATATTTAATGGAGTGAAATCATAATTATATAAAGGTATATTATAATTCCAGTATATTATAATATATAATATCATTAATTTTTTCATTTATATATCCCACATATGGCATTAACGAATCAAATCACTTTGAGGGGGCAGTAGTCCGCACATCCTAAAATGAAGATATCATGTTTACCCATAATGGAAACAATAATGGTATCTCATAAATTAAAAATACAGAATCTTAAGGAAAACATAATCTTATTATATGTCTTATATAAATATAGTTACATATTAATGTACACCTTTGAAGGTGTTAAAAGAATATTGAATAATCATCGTTTCGTGAGGCAGAAATTCGCCATCCACAGAAACAGTATGTTCTTTAACCATTAGAAGAAGGTGTGTGGATGTGTAGTTCGAAACCTTCTTATAACAACATCCTACTATATTGAAGACACTGGTGTGGTTACAAAATAAATGATTAAAAAGAGTTTAGGGGTTTGGAGAAGCAAAATAAAACAAAAGAACACAAGTGAAGACATTAACATTAAATCTGGTAACTCTCTTTGATTTGAGCTCAAAGGCTTCCTTGGAAAGGATTCTGCCCAATGTAAGGCTTCAATTATGAAGAGAGGGATGTGGAGAGATAAAATGGGCAGGTTTTGGACGAGACAAAGTCTTTAGCGGTGTGTGTATGGTGGTAGAGGTGGTGGCCTTTTATATGAGGAGAGGAGGGGCACTCCTAGAATGGTATAAAATATTACTTTATTATAAAATTTTTTTCGGATTTCAAAGGTCTAAAAAGGATATATATCAAGGATAAGGTGATAAGTTTCCTAAATACACACATCCATTAGGTTTGTGAAATGTGTAAGACTTATATTTCACCCTATCTCCTCGATTTATTTAAATCGTTCATTTATGAGGTAATCACTGCATAATCACGGTGTCAAAAATAAATTACATTATTTAATGTCAAAAAATTATAAAAAACTTTCATGATGTAGGAAATATTTTTATATTTCTAATTAATATTTATAGTCAAAAATATGACTTGTATAACCCCATTTAAAAATTGTTTTATTAAAACAACTCATATTTGGTACATTTTTATTTTATCTTTAAATAAAAAGTTATTTATGTCATTTTCCTTCCAAAGTGTCTCCATGGGGCCCCCAAAGTTTACCCATGGATTGTATCGGTCGGCCATGACACATATAATAAGGGTAGGACATTTTTCTAGGTCATTTCTTATTATTAAAATATTATTTTTACCTTAAATGACACTAATTACCTTTAATCGTGATTAATAAAACTTAAAAGTTACTATTCCCCAAAAATTATTTTAATCTCATTGAACCACATTTTACTTACTAATGAAAACAATGTATGTTGTATTTTTGAAAATCAAATCACAGAAGTGGAAAAGTTTCATTTAAACGAAAAATCAGTTTCATTAACTACCACTTAGTGGTTTCATTATTCATCAAAAATTGAAGTTTTTCAGAAAAATACCAAAAATTCACACTAAGATATATTTGATATTCCAAATTCAAAAATGATGTCTATTTTAAAAAATTCAAAACATATAAGTTTCATTAATTAATTTAATAATTAATTCCTGCTGTCAAAACAAATAGCGTGTTTTTATGAAAGAAAAAGTATCAAAAGATTGACACTAGTTTATGTCCAATTTCAAGGTGAAATTAATTCCAATGACCACTATTTAATTAAATGTTAAAAATATATTCTAATTTAACTTCAAAACCAATTAAAAAAATAATATAATAATATAAATAAATTAGATTAAAAAGGGATTTTGAATTAAAATAAAACATTTTTCACTATTCATTAAAAAATGAACTTTATCGGAAAAATACGAAAAATTTACACAAAGTAAATCTTGATGTCCGAATTCTAAAGAATAATTTTATTTTGTCAAATATAACACATAAAATTGTCAAAAGTGGATTTAAAAGAGGTTCGTCATCAAAAGGTGGTTATTCGACCTTTTAAGGAATATTAGAAGATTTATGCTTAAAATTGGATTCATTTCCATTTTTTCCACTAAAATTTATTGGATAAAAGTAAAAATATTTGACAAACATATATAGTCATTTTTTATTTAGTTCCATTAATTCCCACAATTACAACGTCTACCCGTTAACTACCAATTAAAATAATATTAGTTATTAATAGAGTGAAACGTAAGATTTGAAAGAAACACGTTGTTGCGTATTGGGTACTGTAACGCCCCGACCCCAGCTACCCAGAGTCGGTGCATTACTTCGTAACATTGGAATGATCACAAGAAAGATCAAATCCCGAAAGACCGATTAGTTTAGTAGCCTTGGAAACACTAGATATATTCATAAGTTTTACATTACATCATAAAATGAAAAACTACTACAACAACATAATGTTTCCAACGTCCACACTATAAACCCCTCATAATATCCCTACAAGTCAATCATAATTTACTTCTTCACTACCTGGGAAAAATAAAACATAGAAAAAGGGTGAGCTCAAATGCCCAGTAAGGATAACAACTTAGCAGAAACTTTCATAACTAAGAATAAACATTTAAGGCAATGTATAACTAAAACAAAAGCCTTTTAAACTTGAACATTTAACATAGTATGGCATAAATAAAATGAAATAATGCCATTTACTTATTCACATGAATATTCTACTAATCGAATAATCACATGCAAAAATCAATAACCACTTTCATAATGTTGGAATGCATAATGCCAGACTATCATAACCACATAGTCAAGGCCTCGTGCCAAGACTACAAATAAGATTTTGTCAAGGCCTTGTGCCAAGACACTAGTTTGTCTCATGAGACCTACCGATGCATCGAGGAGCTATAGCGGGCTCCACCCGTCACTTATTAAGTCCAATGCATTCCCATATGAAAAGGTTTAAACATAACATAAACATTCGTATTAAAACTAGCATACGAAATGTCAATAATTTCACCAAAAACTATGAATGGTATAAAAATAGCACATCCATAGTCAAACATATCACAAAACCTTCAATACAATATAGAAGTTTTGTATCATAATAAATCAACTTCAAATAATCTTAAAATCCGTCAAAGGATGTTGACAAAGATGAAATCAAAATTCTTTTTAAAGAAATATCTCCTTTTATTTTGAAATCATTTAAGATCCATATAAAATAAAAAATTTTCTTTGAAAATATTCTTATAAGCTTGTAAGGAAAGCTTTGAAGATTTTATAACGGCGTAAAATAACCGCACCCGCCGTATAAGTTAAAAAAACATTCTTACCTCAATTCTGTCGAAAAGGTTAAAAAGGACCTTGTTTTGAAAACGACGGAAAGATTCCTTTATAAACCTCTTATAAAAAGTCAAACAAGGGTATAAATGACTTTAACCCATATTCTTGTAAATAGTAAAAATGTTTTGAAATACATTTTTAAGAAACATGGATGTGGATGATAAAGATATCCCAGTAGATTATTACGTATAAACAACCTCGGATAATGAAGAGATTGTGAAATAACCCTTACCTTGTACTTTTCCTTGGTTGTGGTAGGTTAACCTCCTGTATAATGGTGAAATAATTGTTATTAAATTATACAAGAATCATATACATTAATATGATATCATATATGATCTTATAATATTGATTTGATAATAATATCTTAGTATTATCGTTGTTTCGGGTGTTAACTTACTTGTTTTCTTTCACATGTTTTGTTACGTAAGACATGTTTGTAAAGGATAGGTTGTATATTATTCATATCCAGAATGATATCAAGTCCTTAAACATCATTTTTAAATCATAAAATGATAATTATACTTTAATGGTTACGATGGAGAATGAATCTCATCGCGTTCGTGGAGACGGTAGTCCGTACGTACGCACGAGCGACAATATCATTCTTTTGATATTAAAATAATATATAAATGGATGTTATATCATATATACAGAATCATTAATATGTTATATTTATTATTTACATGAGTTACACATCATTATTATACCCATCCAAATAATAATATATTGAATAACAATTACACCACGACGTGGAGACGGTAAGCCGTACGTACGCACGTATGGTGACATGTTATTCAAAGGGTGGATAGAATACTGAATATGGTTGTACCATATTTATAATAACATCACAGTATATAAATGATACTGGAGTCATTATTTTAGAATGGTAACAACAAAGGAAGAAGAAGTGGAAGAAGAAATGAACTTGGAAAAGGGGTGGTGAAAACATTACCTCTTCTTCGGGTTCTTCCTTTTGATTTGATCAAAAGGGATCCTTAGGTTGGCTTTCTGATCAAACTAAGGCCCCTAGGTTGTAGTGAGGGATGTTGGGAGAGTATTTGGGCAGAGTTTGGCCGAACCAAAAGGCTTTAGAGGTGTGAATAAATGAGAAGGAGGAGTGCCCTTTTATAAGAGGGGTGAGGGGCATCTTTGGAAAAGCTAGAAATATTAATTTATAATAAATTCATATTCGGTTTCTAATGGCTCCAAAGTTGACTATTCAAAGGTTAAGGTGGGGATAGGTCGAAAACCACTCAACCAATAGAATTTAGACAGGTTTGGGTACTTATATTAACCTTATCTTTAAGTATTAACTCTAAGTTAATTAGTTTCACTTTTACAATGTCTCTTTGTATGTTTATATAATATATTTAATAAACTTACTATATACATACAAGCGACCCCCAAGTGGTCCATTAATGAGGAACCTATCATAATATAAGTCTTTTGGCCGAACCTTAGATTTTTAGGAATTTAATATCAATTAATATTATAATATATGTTTTAAGAACTCTTTTATGTCAATTTTTACACTATTCAATAGTTGATTTTTTTGAAACTCCTAACAGATTGATTACTTCGAAAAAAGTCAATTAAATCAATACTAATATATCATATTATCATATAAAATTAGTTTAATGCATTAAAAGTTTCATATTATAATTATTTGGGTATTTATAATATCAATTATTTTAATTTTTCACTATTATAGTAATTACTGCATCATCATTGTGTCATAAATAAAATAAATTATTCAATGTCTAAAAATTATAAATAAAATATCATTATGTAGGAAAGCTTTTTAGATTTCTAATGAATATTTATAATCTAAAATCCAACATATATAACCCTATGTAAAAATTGTTGTTCTAAAAGATATATGCTTGTGTCATTTTTGTATTCATTTTAACTAAATTAAAATAAAGTGTCATTATCACTTACAAGTGGATCCATGGGGTCCCAAAATAGACCCAAAGATTCCCATGGTCGACCATGTATCAACCAATAGGGTTAAGACACGTTTTAGGGTAATTTAGTAATATTATAATATTATTTTTTTAACCCTTATTTACCGGATTTACCCTTAACCATGGTAAATAAAATATTTACCGCAGTAATTATTCAAAATGTCTAAAAATAAAAGTTACCTATTTACACAATTTGAACATCCTGATTCCAAATATGGAATCCATTTTTCTAAATTCAAAACACAGAAGTGGCAGAAATTAATTTAAAATTAATTCCCGCTGTCAAAACAAAAAGCGTGTTTTTAAGAGATAATAACTACCAAAAGATTGACACTTGTTTATGTTCGGTTTAATTGTAAAATTATGTCCAATGACCAACATTATATTAAATGGTAAAAATATATTCTAAATATACTTTAAAACCACTCAAATTCATAATTTATCACTATTACTTATTTTGATTAAAAAAGTTGTTTTTAATTAAAATTTAGTAATTTTCACTATTCATCAAAATATAAAAGTTATCCGAAAAGTACCAAAATTTCACCCTAGGATAATTTCGATATTCCGAATCCAAAAATGAAGTCCATTTTGAAATATAAAATATATATGATTTCAAAAAGTAGGTATTACTATTTACAACGGCTAGTTTAATTAGTTGTGGTGTGTGTTAGAACTCGAGGTTGCGTACAACACACGCTATCACATTATTCGAAGGGAAACGTACCGTGGAAGCTTGGGGTGTTATATTCTCCCCTCCTTCAAATAATTGCGTCCTCGAAATTTCTAGGGTATTACTGCATAAAAAGACTCGGGTGGTTCTTCATCATAAGTTCCTCGGGTTCCCACGTTGCCTCTTCCATCTTATGATTCCTCCAGAAAACTTTTACCAGACGCGTCGTCCGGTTTCTCAGCACTTGTTCTCTCGTATCAAGAATCTTGATGGGCTCTTCGCAATAAGACAGATCGGGTTCCAGTTATAAATCTTCATAGGTGAGTACATGCGTTGGGTCAGGCATGTATTTCCTCAACAGAGATACGTGGAACACATCGTGAACTTTGGAGAGACTTGGCGGCATTGCCAATCGGTAAGCTACAGCCCCAATTCGTTCTAGAATTTCGAAAGGTCCGATGTACCTGGGACTCAATTTACCTTTCTTACCAAAACGTATGACTCCCTTACATGGAGATACCTTCAGGAAAACATGATCACCGACTTGAAATTCCAAATCCTTCCTTCGATTATCGGCATAGCTCTTCTGCCTACTTTGAGCTGCTTTAATGTGATTTTGGATTACCTTCACCTTTTCCACCAATTCCTCCACCAGTTCTGGGCCTACAAGTTTTCTTTCACCAACGTCATCCCAACAGGTTGGTGTACGACATCTCTTTCCGTATAACGCTTCATATGGTGCCATCTGAATACTTGAATGGAAGCTATTGTTATAGGAAAATTCTACTAGTGGTAAATATTGATCCCACATACCCTGAAAATCAAGTGAGCAAGATCTCAACATGTCTTCTAAGGTCTGAATAGTCCGTTCTGATTGTCCGTCTGTCTGAGGGTGGTAAGAAGTGCTCAAATGAAGTTCAGTATTCAGGGATTTCTGAAGACTTTTCCAAAATCTTGAAGTAAAACGGGGATCACGATCAGAAACAATCGATAGGGGTACTCCATGAAGTCTCACAACTTCATTAATGTATAGTCTTGCTAGACGTTCCAGGGGTAGATCTTCTCTTATAGCAAGAAAATGTGCTGACTTGGTAAGACGATCAACAATAACCCATATTGCATCGTTCCTTCTAGAATTCTTTGGTAGCCCCATGACAAAGTCCATTGTAATATTGTCCCATTTCCACTCCGGTATGGGAAGAGGTTGCATGACTCCTCCAGGCTGTTGCCTTCCAGCTTTCACTTGTTGACAAACCATACATCTTGACACAAAATCAGCAATCTCCCTCTTCATGTTGTCCCACCAAAAATGTTCCTTCAAATCTCTATACATTTTGGTGCTCCCAGGGTGTATAGAGTAATTGGAACTATGAGCATCATCCAGCAATTCCCTTTTTAGATCAGGTATATTGGGAACACAAAGTCTCTTCCCGAATTTCAAAATTCCACCTTCATACGCAAAGTCTCTCAATCTCCCATCATTCACAGCTTTAATCTTCTTTTGGAATTCTTCATCATCAGTCTGAGAACTCTTAATCCTTTCTAGTAAAGATGGTTTGACAACCATTTGAAAAAGCATTGATGTTTCACCTTCCCTGGTTATTCCCATGTCCATCTTCACTAGCTCCATGAAAATTGGATCCCTTTCAATTCTCATATTGTTCAAAACTCCATGGTCTTTTCTACTCAAAGCATCTGCCACCTTGTTTGCCTTCCCTGGGTGGTAGTGTATCGTACAATCATAATCCTTGAGTAATTCAAGCCATCTCATTTGCCTCATGTTGAGTTCTTTTTGTGAGAAAATATACTTCAAACTCTTGTGATCAGTATAAATCTCACATTTTTCACCATAGAGGTAGTGCCTCCATATTTTCAAAGCAAAGATCACTGCTGATAACTCGAGATCATGAGTAGGATAGTTTTGTTCATTAATTTTCAACTGTCGTGATGCATAGGCAATAACTCTATCATTCTGCATAAGGACACAAACAAGTCCTTTCTTCGATGCATCACTATAAATAACGAACCCATCATTCCCCGATGGTAGAGTCAATATAGGAGCATTGACTAATCTTCTCTTCAGTTCTTCAAAACATTCTTCACACTCTTTTGTCCAAACAAATTTAACCCCTTTACGTGTGAGCTTCGTTAATGGGTTAGCCAATCGGGCAAATTTCTGGACGAAACGTCGATAATAACCTGCCAAACCAATAAAACTACGTACCTCAGTTATACTCGTATGTGCTGGCCATTCTTGGATTGCCTTGGTCTTAGAAGGATCAACAGAGATTCCATCTTTAGAGACAATATGGCCAAGAAAAGAAATCTCCTGAAGCCAGAATTCACACTTGCTAAACTTTCCATATAATTCATGCCTCCTCAGAGTCTTCAAGATAATGCGCAAGTGATTTTCATGATCTTCGTAGGTTTTGGAGTATACCAAGATATCACCAATAAATACCACCACAAATTCATCGAGATACTCCTTGAAAACTCTATTCATCAGATCCATGAATACAGAGGGTGCATTAGTCAATCCAAACGGCATTACAGTAAACTCGTAATGCCCGTACCTGGTTCGAAATGCTGTTTTCGGAATGTCTTCCTTCTTCACACACAACTGATGGTATCCAGATCGAAGGTCAATCTTTGAAAAGTATTGAGCTCCATGCAGTTGGTCAAATAAATCATCAATACGAGGTAGGGGATACTTGTTCTTTATCGTTATAGCATTGATCTCCCTGTAATCGATACATAACCTCATAGATCCATCTTTCTTTTTAACAAAAAGAACAGGGGCTCCCCATGGAGAAACACTAGGGCGAATAAATCCCTTATTACTCAATTCCTCTAGTTGTTTCTTTAGTTCGACTAGCTCTACAGTGGCCATTCTATAAGGGGTCTTCGATATAGGCCTTGATCCAGGAATCAAATCAATAGAAAACTCAACTTCTCGTTCTGGAGGATGTCCAGGTAAATCTTCCGGACATACATCTACAAATTCTTTCACAACAGGTACATCCTCTATTTGAACATTCCTTTCCTCACCGACAGTTATTTCATTCTCTTCCTCCCCGATAATTGAATTAAGTTGAGCTAGAGGGGGTGGATCTAAATAAGAATTAGGTGGTGACGATTCTGCTCTAAAAATAAGGTGCTCCTTATCATTATCATCAAAAATCGTAACCTCTTTCTTCTTACAATAAATCTTCGCATCATAGTCCGAAAGCCAGTCCATACCAAGGATTATATCAAACTCAATCATAGGTATGACGATGAAATCAGCAGATAAAGAAAATTTATGTGCTCTAATGGGGACTGATTCACAAAACTTTGTTGCAACGATACTTCCCTTAGGAGTTTTAACTGACAACTCCCTTATTAAATCAAATTGGAAATATCTAATTTTCTTAGCAAACTGGGAAGATATGAAACAATGCGATGATCCAGAATCAAATAATGCATTTTCTAAACTTGAGGAAACCATTAAATTACCTGCCACCACATCTTTCGGAGCTTCTACCTCAGCAGTAGTGATAGCATAAGCCTAGCCTTGATCCCTTGGCCTTTTCTGAGGTAAGTTCTCCTGACGCTTAGGACATACATTTGCATAATTCCCCATCTCCCTGCAATTATAGCACTGAACGTTGGTAGCTTCCTTCTTCCCCTTGCAATCATGAGCTTGGTGGCCTTTTTCACCACACATGTAACAGACTCCCATTCCCTTCAAGCAAGTACCAGGATGTTTCTTCCCGCATTTACCACAAGATGGATATTCAACCTTTCCCTTCTTCCCCTTATTTCCATTCCCAGATTGATCAGCAGGTCTCTTCTTCTCTTGCTTTTCTTTAAAGTCATAAGTCTTAGAGAATTCCTTTTCGGTCTTGATAGCACATGAGACAATGTCTTCGTACGATGAAAAGGATTGTGAGACTAACGCTCGACGGAGAAATGGTTTTAAACCATCAAAGAAACAATCAATTTTACTTCTTGGGTTAGGAATATAATCACCAGCGTACCTCGCTAACCTTGTAAAGTTAGCCTCATACTTTGTGACATTCTCGTCCTCCTTTTGTCTCAGACTCAGAAATTGCCTTTCCATATCTGCTCGATGGTCGCGAGGGAAGTATTTTTCTAAAAACAGATCTTTGAACTCCATCCATTCCATGTTTGATACTTCATCATCTTCCTTTATGTTTTGAATCAATGACCACCATTGATCAGCATCTCCAGTGAGGCAGTAAACTGCCATGGCAACTTTTTCCCTTTCACTACACCCCAAAGCCTGAAATATTTTCTCTAGGGAAAATATCCATTGCTCAGCTACTAAGGGATTTGTACTCCCATTGAACGTTGGTGGTTGTTGTCTCATGAATCGATCTAACATTGGTCCTCCACGCTGCGGATCAGGGTGCTCCATACGGGTAAGGTTATTATTCATAACCTGAGTAAGTTGTCCCAGTACGATGATTAGCTGATAAGCACCAGTTGCATCACCAGCCCCACTATAATTATCTTGAGCAGGAGGGAAATCCCTACATGGAGTGCGTGCATTGATACGGTTTCCATTTCTTCCACTAGGCGCCATTTCTAAACAATGTCATAAACTAGATCAGTTTATGAATCAAAATACATAATCCCATACTTATAAAACACTAAACATAAATTGAACTATCTATGGATATAATCCATAATCATAAATATGTTTTCTTTGAGGAAGTATATACTCATAAACCCTTCATAATGATTTGTAAAGAAAGTGAGAGTTATCCTAAGCATATCCCCTGGGAGTGTCGTAACCAAGAGTGCAGCAAGGCCCGTTGTCATGCACCAGTTCCCGTTCGAGTCTAGCTCAAAGCGGTGTTTTCGGGTTTTACCCCTAGGTACATCTGTGCCAGAGCCGCCTCAACCTGCTCGTATCCAGACAGGGATGTATTGCTCGGAAAACTCACAAAGTCTCTACAATACCAAAATTCTAGGAAGTTTTTCTATACTAATCCTCAAAGTTCGTCTTAGGTCTACGTGCTCTAATCAGAGTTTATCTAAATCTAGCTTCCAAGGTTTGTACTAAACTTCCTCTGATACCAACTGTAAGGCCCCGACCCCAGCTACCCAGAGTCGGTGCATTACTTCGTAACATTGGAATGATCACAAGAAAGATCAAATCCCGAAAGACCGATTAGTTTAGTAGCCTTGGAAACACTAGATATATTCATAAGTTTTACATTACATCATAAAATGAAAAAACTACTACAACAACATAATGTTTCCAACGTCCACACTATAAACCCCTCATAATATCCCTGCAAGTCAATCATAATTTACTTCTTCACTACCTGGGAAAAATAAAACATATAAAAGGGGTGAGCTCAAATGCCCAGTAGGATAACAACTTAGCGGAAACTTTCATAAATAAGAATAAACATTTAAGGCAATGTATAACTAAAACAAAATCCTTTTAAACTTGAACATTTAACATATTATGGCATAAATAAAATGAAATAATTCCATTTACTTATTCACATGGATATTCTACTAATCGAATAATCACATGCAAAAATCAATAACCACTTTCATAATGTTGGAATGCATAATGCCAGACTATCATAACCACATAGTCAAGGCCTCGTGCCAAGACTACAAATAAGATTTTGTCAAGGCCTTGTGCCAAGACACTAGTTTGTCTCATGAGACCTACCGATGCATCGAGGAGCTATAGCGGGCTCCACCCGTCACTTATTAAGTCCAATGCATTCCCATATAAAATGGTTTAAACATAACATAAACATTCGTATTAAAACTAGCATACGAAATGTCAATAATTTCACCAAAAACTATGAATGGTATAAAAATAGCACATCCATAGTCAAACATATCACAAAACCTTCAATACAATATAGAAGCATTGTATCATAATAAATCAACTTCAAATAATCTTAAAATCCGTCAAAGGATGTTGACATAGATGAAATCAAAATTCTTTTTAAAGAAATATCTCCTTTTATTTTGAAATCATTTAAGATCCATATAAAATAAAACATTTTCTTTGAAAATATTCTTATAAGATTGTAAGGAAAGCTTTGAATATTTTATAACGGCGTAAAATAACCGCACCTGCCGTATAAGTTAAAAAAAACATTCTTACCTCAATTCTGTCGAAAAGGTTAAAAAGGACCTTGTTTTGAAAACGACGGAAAGATTCCTTTATAAACCTCTTATAAAAAGTCAAACAAGGGTATAAATGACTTTAACCCATATTCTTGTAAATAGTAAAATTGTTTTGAAATACATTTTTAAGAAACATGGATGTGGATGATAATGATATCCCAGTAGATTATTACGTATAAACAACCTCGGATAATGAAGAGATTGTGAAATAACCCTTACCTTGTACTTTTCCTTGGTTGTGGTAGGTTAACCTCCTGTATAATGGTGAAATAATTGTTATTAAATTATACAAGAATCATATACATTAATATGATATCATATATGATCTTTTAATATTGATTTGATAATAATATCTTAGTATTATCGTTGTTTCGGGTGTTAACTTACTTGTTTTCTTTCATATGTTTTGTTACGTAAGACATGTTTGTAAAGGATAGGTTGTATATTATTCATATCCAGAATGATATCAAGTCCTTAAACATCATTTTTAAATCATAAAATGATAATTATACTTTAATGGTAACGATGGAGAATGAATCTCATCGCGTTCGTGGAGACGGTAGTCCGTACGTACGCACGAGCGACAATATCATTCTTTTGATATTAAAATAATATATAAATGGATGGTATATCATATATACAGAATCATTAATATGTTATATTTATTATTTACATGAGTTACACATCATTATTATACCCATCCAAATAATAATATATTGAATAACAATTACACCACGACGTGGAGACGGTAAGCCGTACGTACGCACGTATGGTGACATGTTATTCAAAGGGTGGATAGAATACTGAATATGGTTGTACCATATTTATAATAATATCACAGTATATAAATGATACTGGAGTCATTATTTTAGAATGGTAACAACAAAGGAAGAAGAAGTGGAAGAAGAAATGAACTTGGAAAAGGGGTGGTGAAAACATTACCTCTTCTTCGGGTTCTTCCTTTTGATTTGATCAAAAGGGCTCCTTAGGTTGGCTTTATGATCAAACTAAGGCCCCTAGGTTGTAGTGAGGGATGTTGGGAGAGTATTTGGGCAGAGTTTGGCCGATCCAAAAGGCTTTAGAGGTGTGAAGAAATGAGAAGGAGGAGTGCCCTTTTATAAGAGGGGTGAGGGGCACCTTTGGAAAAGCTAGAAATATTAATTTATAATAAATTCATATTCGGTTTCTAATGGCTCCAAAGTTGACTATTCAAAGGTTAAGGTGGGGATAGGTCGAAAACCACTCAACCAATAGAATTTAGACAGGTTTGGGTACTTATATTAACCTTATCTTTAAGTATTAACTCTAAGTTAATTAGTTTCACTTTTACAATGTCTCTTTGTATTTTTATATAATATGGTTAATAAACTTACTATATACATCCAAGCGACCCCCCAAGTGGTCCATTAATGAGGAACCTATCATAATATAAGTCTCTTGGCCGAACATTAGATTTTTAGGAATTTAATATCAATTAATAATATAATATTTGTTTTAAGAACTCTTTTATGTCAATTTTGACACTATTCAATAGTTGATTTTTTTGAAACTCCTAACAGATTGATTACTTCGAACAAGGTCAATTAAATCAATCCTAATATATCATATTATCATATAAAATTAGTTTAATTCATTAAAAGTTTCATATTATAATTATTTGGGTATTTATAATATCAATTATTTTAATTTTTCACTATTATAGTAATTACTGCATCATCATTGTGTCATAAATAAAATAAATTATTCAATGTCTAAAAATTATAAATAAAATATCATTATGTAGGAAAGCTTTTTATCTTTCTAATGAATATTTATAATCTAAAATCCAACATATATAACCCTATGTAAAAATTGTTGTTCTAAAAGATATATGCTTGTGTCATTTTTGTATTCATTTTAACTAAATTAAAATAAAGTGTCATTATCACTTACAAGTGGATCCATGGGGTCCCAAAATAGACCCAAAGATTCCCATGGCCGACCATGTATCAACCAATAGGGTTAAGACACGTTTTAGGGTAATTTAGTAATATTATAATATTATTTTTTTAACCCTTATTTACCGGATTTACCCTTAACCATGGTAAATAAAATATTTACCGCAGTAATTATTCAAAATGTCTAAAAATAGAAGTTACCTATTTACACAATTTGAACATCCTGATTCCAAATATGGAATCCATTTTTCTAAATTCAAAACACTGAAGTGGCAGAAATTAATTTAAAATTAATTCCCGCTGTCAAAACAAAAAGCGTGTTTTTAAGAGATAATAACTACCAAAAGATTGACACTTGTTTATGTTCGGTTTAATTGTAAAATTATGTCCAATGACCAACATTATATTAAATGGTAAAAATATATTCAAAATATACTTTAAAACCACTCAAATTCATAATTTATCACTATTACTTATTTTTATTAAAAAAGTTGTTTTTAATTAAAATTTAGTAATTTTCACTATTCATCAAAATATAAAAGTTATCCGAAAAGTACCAAAATTTCACCCTAGGATAATTTCGATATTCCGAATCCAAAAATGAAGTCCATTTTGAAATATAAAATATATATGATTTCAAAAAGTAGGTATTACTATTTACAACGGCTAGTTTAATTAGTTGTGGTGTGTGTTAGAACTCGAGGTTGCGTACAACACACGCTATCGCATTATTCGAAGGGAAACGTACCGTGTAAGCTTGGGGTGTTATAGGTACGCCATAGAGCATAACGTTCCCTTTAAAGTAATATTAATATTTTATTCAAAAAGTATGGATAAATATGAAAATGTCATATTCTATATTTACCTGGGGTGTTACACTATCTTTGTAGTATGTTCTCACTCCCAATTCCTTATTGGTAGTAATTATTCACTACCATAGCTATCTTAGTATCATGGTTTCACTCATAAAACAATATTGGTAGCCATGGTTCACCCTTATAGACACCTTTGAAGCCAAGGCTCACTCCTAAGACCATATTAATATATCTAATGAGATATAAATCTTTTCCTAATGCATTGGAGGAAGATACATGTATGACCCATCAGATTATAAAATCATAAAGACATTGGGGATAAATCTTAAACAATCATATAATAAACAATGAAATGAAATGGTTTTGATAAACAAGCCATCATATAATAATAAATGGAAAATGATAAATAGTTTAATAATCATTAATCATAATATTAACTTATTAAAAGTATCATATTTCAAAAGAATATAACCCAGAAAGGGGAAATGGGTGTCATAATTGTCATTCCGTCAAAAACTAGACCATTCATGAATGATTATGAATAGAAACATTGAATCATTTCTGATAATATCATGAATGACATAAACATATTTCATCCTATATTATAACTAGAAATAAATAACATTTGGAAAACAATTCTTGAGAAAAATGTATTTAATTCAAGGGAAAATGTATCTTTAAAGTATAAACAAATTTGAAACCGTTTTCTTGAATATAAACATGAAATATTATAAATAAATATTTAAAAATCATTAAGAAAAAATTTTATTTAGAAAATGAAAATTGATTCTGAAATAATTTTGAAACCCATTTTATATGATAACATATAAATGGATATTGATTTTTTAAAACCTTTTCATACAAAATAAATATCAAATTTATAAATAATTCTTGGAATAATATTGAATTTCTTCAACTAAAAACGTATAAAAGATGCATGAAAAATCTTTGGAAACATTTTACATTAAAACATATGAATTATTTTTGACAACATTATGGAACAAATTTTTCTTTCAAATAATTTCAAAATTTATGAAAAATTATTTACAACCCTTAAAATAATTTTTAAAAAATTAAACATTATAGAAATATTTTTTCAAAAAAATTTATATTAAAAAACCCAAAAAATAGAATGATTTCTATACCACAATACACTTTTAAAATAAATTATTCCCAAAAATTGATCATTATGGATCTTTAGAAAAAAATTAAAATCATTATTGAAAAAATAATATTATGAATAAAAATGATTTCTGGCCATAGAGAGAAATATTGTAATATTTTTCCATAAATATATTTTATTAATTACATTATGATAAAAATAATTGAAAATAGTACTAATATGTGGAGATAAACTAAATAAAAATTTTATACAAGAACTATTGAGTGTTCATGAGAGATGGATCCTAATATTTCCCTAACAATATCATGATTATAAACAATCCTGGAATGTTGGGACATTTTTCAATAAACTATTATTATTTGTTATTAGTGGATCATAATCTCCGTGTAAAAATTAATTCTAAATGATTATTAAGAAATCATTAATAGAATTAGATTCATGTTATAACATCTAAAATGTAATTATATACACCTCAATAATGAAATTATGTGTATAAAAAACCTGAGACTCGAAGAATGAAAATTGAGAAAAGATTATTTTATTGATTTGTTATCTAATAAAATATAACCCAAATTAAAAAAAAATAATTTAATGGATATGTAAATAAAAATAAAATTCTGTATAATTATCATTTAATAAATCTATGGTCAGCATGAACAACCCACCAATGGAATTGTTGGTGAATAAAGTAACCTCATAGAAATAAAACGTGAGATGAAATCCACTAATCATGTGTCTTGAAACTCATCACACTAGTAAAAACTGGCTTTATAATAAATTTTTTTTATTATAAATATATCAAAAAAATCATATCATTAATTTCAATACCATATATGGTTTTTTGTTATGACTTTATATTGTCTTCTTGTTAACAATTCTATGTTAATGTTTCACTTTTTCTAACATCAAAATTGTTTTTTGTGTGTCTTGTTTTTTTATATAATTGATCCTTATACACATATGGTGATTTCAATAATGTAAACAATTATTTTAAAATAATTTATCTTAGTTATATTTTTAATATATTTATCCATAAAATATAGTAGTACAAAATGAAATTCACCGTTCATATAGATTGTTTGTCATACATATGAATGAACATTATTTTCATTTAATTGTACTCTTGAAAGAAGGAAAGTAAAATAAATAAATAAATATATATATATATATATATTCAATTAAAATTATTATATCATATATACCATATATATTAACAAAAGGCATTATTAATACATTCCATGTTGATTATGCATGAACTATATCGTTTTGAGGGGCAGTTGTCCAGACATCCTCAAAGGAAATTATCATATTTAAAAAAAAATGTATTATGATATTTCATTTAAACTAATTAAATAAGATTATATAAATTATAAATGTATTATAAAACAAACATAAATATATTTTCCATCATAATTTCCACCATGAGATGTGGTAAAGGGAAAAAATGAACAATCATCATTTAATGAGGTGGTAGTTCTCCAAACAGATAAACAGTATGTATTTTTACGATTTGATAGAGGTATGTGTAAATGTAGATTAATCCATTATATTTAAAACATAATATTATATATAGGATACTAGTGTTGTTTTACATGCATGAAATTAATTGAGTGGAGGGGAAGGGAATGAAAATTAATGCATTGTGCTAGAAAAAAAGGTAACCATTGAATTGGGTAACTCGTTTTGGATTATCTAAACATTCTTCTATTTATTGACTTATTCAAAAAGGGATGTTTCATAGAGGAATAAAGGCATATTTTCATGTTTATTATTCACATTATTTCTATTTTAATGTTGTTTGAAATGTGTAAACAAGGGGGAGAGGTGGTGGCCTTTTATAGGGAAGGGAAAAGACCCGCAAAGCATTTTTTAATAGAAGATAGTTGTACCCATTTTTTACCTAAAAAGATATAAATAATAACTAAAATAAATAATTTATGGTTAATTTTAAAATAATGGGAAACCTATTGGTTTTGAAAAAGTGTATTGGTCATTTTGGGTCCTAAATATAATTTTTAGTATATTATTTACCTATGTTTTCTCCTCGCAGTCATAATTAAATTTAATCACTTTAAAAAATAATTTTTGAAAAAAGATATTTTAATATTACTATATATTATAAATTATAATTATTAAAAATATAGAATTCATTTTTCCAAATTCTAATGAAATGAGGTTAAGAAATTAATTTAAAATTATCTAACTATTTGGTGGAATATGTAGCATTTTAAAGGAAAAAAAATAAAATGTTTGATATGTTTTTTTTCGCAATTTCAATGTGAAATTAATATAAATGTTCAATATTAAATTAGTTGATAATAATATTATTTTATTTAACATTTATTAAAATCTCAAATATAATTTTAAAATATAAATAAATTTTTTGAACAATCTATTTGGAATTAAAATTCAGAATTTTTAATTATTAATTAAAAAATAAAACCATTCAATAAAATACCAAAAAGATTTCCTGAAAAATTATAATGCTCCTTTTTAAATTATGATTTTTATAAATATTATATCTATATGAGTTCAAAAAATTGGATTCAAAATGGTTTCAACATTAAAAGGTGGTCAAAATGCACTAATAAAAACATTAGTTTTTAAGCATAAAATTATTTGGATCTTATTTTATGTCTATCATAACTATTGGATGAATACAAATAATTACTTTATAAAAGAAATATATAATAAATTTTTATCACTCAATAAATGTAATTAATTTAATTTATTAGGGAAAAATCATTTTGATCATAAATAGATAATCCATCATACTCAAACAGTTTTCATATTCATTTATAATTAATTTGAAACGTATGAATTAAGTTTCTGTTTTTTTGAAAAAAATATTTTCATTGAGTTCTTAATATTATTTAAAACGAAAATTTTAACATCTAGGTAATATCTAATTAAATTAAGTAATAACATTTTAATGATATACTATTGTTCATCCAAATGGGGTCCTACGTGTTACACAAGCCATCGAGGAAAGTCATTGTACTGTGTTATATAATATTACTTATGTATACAACATATAGAAAGATAAATTTTATGTTGGTTGTTTTCATGATTAAATTGGGGTTATGTATAATAGGGAAAAAAATAATTCATTACTATAAAACAAACTGTCTTCAATGCTGTGTGAAATGAAAAATATCCAAAATGTAAAATTAATTCGTAAAAATATATTTCACAAAATCATGGAGAGTTACAAATATTGTATCGTCTAAATCATCACAATATAATTGTTATTATAAATGAACAACCCAAGTGACACGTTATTTTCCCATAATCCACAAAAATAAAAGACACATTCACCCAACATGTCCTATAGTACTAGAATAATATGGTATTCTTTATTGTCTATTTGTATGCAAAAATCCATGCTCACTAACACTTGGGTACCAATTTTCATCTATAAAACCTTCTATAATTGTGAATTAAAACTATAATCATGATCAAAAACTCTATTTTGTGTCCGCCCCATTTAACCACACTCTCTCTCGATCATACAATTGTCCCATCTGGTCTATGGATAAAGTCACTCAAATTAAAAAAATATGTGACACCTTGGTCAACTGATCTACATATCCCAATATAAAATTATTCAAACAAAAAATACTCCAAAGACACACCATAAAATCCATCATCATGTAATCCCATTTCCATTATGTGATGGGAAAAACCTATAACAAACCACCTAATCACTAATGCTCATCCATCAACTACTGACTGGTATTCCATTACATTATAAAACTTAATACTTCTTTTCTTAATCCCAAGCAACCAATACTATCTATGAAGATAATGATACATTTTTTCCAATCTAGGATTCATTTCCCACTCTGAGGCATTGAAGTCATATGTTAACTATTTTTTCATACCATTTCAAATTACCACATGACCATAGAAATAATTAATCTCATCATCTACTATAATATAATCGGAAGGTGACTCCCAACCTTTAAAACATTCCAATGGGGCATAGAAATCTAAATCCAAATACGTCCTCTCTATATTACAACTCATAATGATGGAAACAATTATCAAGTACATGGGGATAATTTATATATTTTGATCTTGTACTTAAACATGCATCTATAGAAACAAAAAAATCATCCTCTACTAGAATCTAGATTCATGAATCGCCTAATTCTAAGTCATCTAACTCAAATCGTCTGAAAAATTGTTTTGTTTTCCCAGTGTATAATCTATGTCAAAATTAAATGAATTTATATATGAAAAAAATATTCACTAAAAAATGTTTGATGTTCCCTAGGAAAAGATGTACTAGATGATTTTGTTATCTTTATACATAATTAACCGTTCTAATAATTATTAATGCCTCTAAAAATTTAATTCATAAACCATAGTGAATAACTATAGAACATGATGAAGGTAAATTAATTTATGAGGCGTTAATTTCCTTATCTCATTCTCTATAACATGATCATCCTATATCATCATTTTTCCATGACTTACACTAGACACATGAAAAAATATATATACACCTTACCCATCTTCGGTGGGATCAAAATATGTTTTGTTGTCAACCTCTTCCTTATCACCTAGAAATAATATTTTCTTGTTCTCAACCATTAAAATATGAATCCATTATTGTTCCAAACCGAAATTTGATTTTCTAATAGAGAATAGACTTTTATGAATGATCAATAATTAACTAGAAACCCCCGAAAGCATTTTAAATTGAAAAAATTATTTGTCTGGTCCCATGGAACATAGCCGAAACCATATCTTGGTCCAAAAAACACAGCTTCATTAGATATTATGTGACCCAATAAGTGTATCATACCAATCCATAAAAGAATCTTTGATAACTTATAATGTAACATATGATCTCATAGTGTACTCAAAATGATTTCATGAAGTTTGGAATAATCCTCACGAGTCTTGGAGTACACCATAATTTTATCCACAATGAAAAATACAAAATGATCCAAGTATTGGTGATGGATATAGATCATTAGGGATATAAAAACTTCTGGAACAATAGAGATATAGAACGAGATCAAGACCAAATCATATAACTCATTCCTACTCCTAAAATAATTTACAGATATATTAGAGCGTCTCCCCTATGATCATGTTACCATGATCCCAATCGAATCTCCAAACACAAATAATCAACTGTGAAAATGTTAAAATGATCATAAATTTAAAAAAGGGTGTATCGATACGTAACTATAATTCGATTCATCCTCTTATAATTTATGAACAAAAAAATCACTTAACATTCTTGAAAAGGTGATCTACAAATCTCCAATATCACACACACAGATGAATAAACTATTTTCTCTAAAATTATTCCAACTATGTTTTATTTTAATAGATTTATACTTGTTCAACTCTATATGGAGTAACAGATATTGGTTTCGTTCTGGGAATCTAATCTATCTTGAGCACACATATTTATTGGGAGATATCCCTTAGAAGTCCTCACGAAATAGATCATGAAACTAATCTTCCACATCAAGAAATACAGGCTTCTCCACTACAAAATTATCATGAAAAAAACAATCCAATTTGGTTGTGATCCCCAATATCTTCTAAAAAATATGACATGAAAAAAAAAATTCTGGATATTCCACTCTCCATAGTGTAAAATTTTGTCTCCCTAATAAGACATAAATGATACACTATGATAAGAATATTTGATATGAACCTGATACAACACCATCTGATCCATCCATACTATCATATCAAAATCTGACATCTTTTACCCAAACATGTTTCATTGGAAACAGTACCCTCCATACTTAAGGGTATACTCCTTACATTTCAAGATATTTTCATATCTCACCTTAATGTTGCTTCAAGGGAAATCATAAAACACATATGATCCCCTGGTAGTCCAACCATAGTAAAAAATTGAGCAGATATATAATAATTTGAGGAAGACATTTTAAACAATGAATTAAATAGTATGAAATCCATGAAATAGTTCCATGAACTATCAATGGTCCAAATTGTCTGTCTCCATATGCAAGATAACCAACATGGTGATTACCTTATCCTCTTCTATAAGATTCAGTCTGAGTCCCTGATATTGTACTACCCAACTTATAAACATTCTTTTTTTCTGGATATCCATGTCTACAACCCCAACTTGTATGTTTAGTTGAGCTCCAACTTCAATCATGATATAGTGAATCTTATCCCCATCATGCACTAATTAATGGGCACAATCCTCCATCATCACCAAATATTAGATTGTACATATTGATCCTCTATTGATTTTCCATCATTCCTCACAATTTATAATCCTCTTCGGATAGGGGAATATGAACACAAATTGCCTCTTGACCTACCACACCGATAACAAAAAAAATGATCACTTCCCTGTGTGACTAGTTATGTTTTTGATCTAATAATTTCACCAATACCCAATGAAAAAATCATGAACTATTGAGTTATACAATCAAAATTCACATCAATGGATTTCCCCACATGTACAACATATCCACCATTTATATACAATTTGTTATTTTCTTCTAAAATATGGAATAATTCCATTACCCTAATAAACTGCTTGAATAAGAATATATTCACCTAGGATATCATTTAATGCATATTTAAATATCAAAAATTTATTTTAATAGATTCATTTGACCCTAAAATTGTGGTACAAAATCATTTCAACTTACTGAAGTGGACAAAATAATTTATCACATTTATAGTTCCCCAAGTCAAAATCATAACCTCTACATCATTTCGTTGACTCAAGTTATACATAGAGAAATGTTATAAAATTTTTTCCTAGATTCCCTACCACAACATAACCTCTCCCTACACTATCTAAAATAATATATATTACAACTATTTTTCTATCCTTACAATATGTAAGCCTCCAATGAAACTCTTTTCTCATGAAAAGTCTCTTTGTGATTAAGAATAATCATGATGTAATCTATCCAAAAATCTAATACCTCAATTACATCCTTTCTATGAAAAATAAGAGGGGTTTTTAGTTGGAACTCACTACTATGCTCAAACATACTAGAAACAACCCACAATGCTTCCCACATCATTATCTTCATTATATGAGATATTTTTTCCTAGAATTTCTCCTCTCTTCAATTACAATTGATCACTGAAATCACTTGCTAAACTTTTGAAGGAGAAGTATTGGTGATATCCAATTTTCTCCAAACCAATAAATATCATCATGGTGGACTTTATATATAATGTAAAATACACATCTTAGAATATATAACATAAAAAATATATAGTTTTTTTTAAAAAAATATCCCTAAAATTAATAAAAATACTCATGTTAAATACCTTATTCTAGCCTATATAGTCACATATCTATCACTACCATCAACCATCACTACAACATTCCATGGTCATCCTAGTTGAACCAATCACATACTTGGAACCACTCATTGGACACCCTCTTTAACAAATTACACTTTCAAGAGAAAAAAATTTCATGTTTATGAAGCATTTATCTTTTGGGACTCATTAAATCAATAATTTTCAAAAATTTACAACATTTCATTAGACACTATTTTTTAACCATTCTATAAAATTACTTCAATTTAACCATATAATTTATCTTAATTATACAACTTATACCTTAAAATTTCAACAAAACTACAATTCAATATATCCCTTTTGTCCCACACATCTTATCTAAGTGTGATTGCAATAAGGCATGCCACCTATATCCATAGGTTCCTAAAATGATGCATCATTAAATTATCCTATGAAATTATGGAAATGAGGAAAATATCATAAAATAATCACATCACCCAACAAGTGAAACAACCATGGTGAAATATCATCGAACAATAAGAATATACCTCAAAAACAACAATCCCCACCTTAGTACATGGGTTTCCCCTCAAACATTTTAATAAAATCCCATGAATGAGATCATTAATGTGGCCTAATACATCGTATACTACCATATACCATTCCTAACTGGTAAGATAAATTAGAATAATACCTCCTGTAATACCACATTGTAATGTCCTCATCCCAGAAGCCACATAAATGTTTCCTTAACCAAGGTATCCACATGGCCTTAGGCATGTCGTCCCATATTCTAATGGCTACCAACTAGTAGTGAGGGAATAATATATCCTATGGGGATATTACAACGTCCTTATCAATTAATTCCATAGTATATAATATATATAATAAATGTAGTAAAAAATAATAATACATGCAATACCAATCACTTTTCCCTAATTTTGTTTAAGCCCACAACCTATTAGTAAAAATTCAATGTAATTTCAATGGAAACAAAAAATACTTCCAAACTAAAGTATAAAAAAAATTAGATCTCTAATATAAGTCTTCATCCCTGATCTACGAAAATATTATTCCCATTTCAACCATCAAACATATGGACGGTGTCTCTATATTGACCTACAAGATTGATGTGTTATTGGGTATCCAACGAAGACCTGAGGAGTTTGAGTGCACAACAAAAATGGCCATATATAATGGTGTCAAAAAAATATCTAGAATAAACAAAGAAATTAGTAATGTGTCAAATTGATGACATGATAAACAAAATAATAAAAGGGTACCTATATATAACAATATTCACATAAAATATTTTTGTTCGTTTATTCCATGGTTTAGTCAACCAATCAATTACACGACTACATATTGATATAAATTATCATGCATAAGGAAATAAGTTAGGATCACACTCTAACTAGGGAATACATTTAAAAAAAACATAAATGTCACATACGAAGGATGCTATGTCTATGATGTATCATCTAATGTTACTACGATGGTTATAAAAACTTAACACAACTCTCTAACTTGTGTATTTTAGGGGTGAGGTCTAGAGCCTTAGTCCACCAGACTCATGGGTGTATAACCTAAATTCAATACCCCAAATAACACCAAGATATGCACACAATATTTTTTAACAACGAATATTTACCAATAGTATACCAAAACCCTTTAACACATTCATAATTTATAAAAAAATCATTCAACACAAAATCCATCATTATTAAATTGTGAATTTACACATTATCATTTACATTACATAAAAAATATACCCATTTATCATTTGAATAACATTTTTGATATACAAAACTATAATTTACAATACATAACTCTTTAATCCTATCAAAAAAATTCAAAAAAACCCTTCATATATTTTACCAACTATATAAAATTAACATTAATTTAATTTTAGATTGAATAAAATATTTCAACACATTTATCATGTCCCCTATTGTCAATACCACTTTATTTTTACATTAATATTTTTATTTACATGTTTATGTAGTAAAACAACCCATGAGTGGCATGTAGCCTAGCCAAATTAACCTCGTTGTAAAAAACATAGATCATGTGGGGTTCAATTAATCATTTACCTAAATAATGGATAATTTCAACCATTAAAAAAATGGAAAAAAACAAAACCCCTAATGTGAACCCACATGCAGATAAATAAATAAATATACTATTTAATATAACTTAATGACCAACAACCTCTATTTTGAAGACAAACATTTTCATAATCATAAAAATTGATTCGAACTCAATCACCATTCAAAATGATAATATATGACTCATAAGAGAGAGGATTCTTTCAGTCTATAGATTTTAAATAACCAATACAAAATAAGAAATGTATAAAAATGAAGATTGTTGAGTGTTATAGTTACCATGTGCTTCAATCCTCATCTGAAGACTCTCTAAAAGGCTTATAAATAATGGATATAGGTCTTTGGGAATAGTAAGAGATTTTATCAATACTCCTAGTACTACACATAAAATGAGAATAAAATTAGTCTAAGGCTGAATAAATTCTAATAAGGGAAATGTTAAAATACTAGGATTTTTATGGGGTGCATTTTTTGGCCACACGGTTGGCCAAACCATGCCCCAACCATGTGCCACCCTATAAACCTTATGGTGTTAGGTTGCATGATTACCTGGGAAGACTGCACTAGGTGATGCATCTTGTGATAACCATCGATATTAGTTATCTCCATGTCATAATGGTTACACTAACCACCTTGAATATTTTCATCTACCATCCACTAAACCACATGGAAACCATAGATAGGGTTCATAGCTATTACAAATAGTGTTCCAACCATGAAACACGCTAGGAATGGCCCCATTAACCCATAATTTTGGACTTGAACCCCTTGAACCCCCCAAGAAACCACATACACTCAAGAAAAAACTAATTCACAAGATTGTTTCTATTTAAACTAGAATTTAAATAAGAACATACCCTTCTACGAGATTAGGATATTACACTAAATATTACTATATGACTTGATATTGAAGTTATTTAATTGAAATTGTTTTCTAAATGTAATTATATAAATGGAATAAATCGAATTTCTATAGAGTAATCCTTGTCCCATCCAAGGGGAACTATAATAAGGTACCCATGTATCTCAAATGGGTCACAATAAAGACTCTGTTTTGAGGTAGTCTGTATAATGAAACTCATAAATAAAATCACAAGAATGTATGTCAAAATAATGTGAAAAAAATAGTCAACTTATTCTATCCCAAGTATATCACATAGGGTCTCAATTATCACTCATGACATTTTATAACCATATTAACAATGTGGACACCCAAAAAATATCCCATATGGAACTGGTATTACTCATGTGGAGGAAAATAAATCTCACAATGATAATTTCTAATGAATACCATGTATTAATGAAATAATAAATATTATTTATTTAAAATTCAATGTTTAGATTATATTGACCGACCTACGAATATCCAAAAATAGATTCCCATGTATAAATAATAATGTAATAGGAATGTATTTTGGCTCTCCATATATCAATTTCGATTAAAATGACTGGATTTTGAAATTCAATATCCAATTTTTCCAAATAATTTAGTTCAATACATTTAACTATATCATAAATCGTTTATCCTAACATAGGGTAAAACATGTTTTATAATTCATTCATAATTCTGATAGAATTATTGATAGGGAATAATCTACTGAAAAAGTGTTTAGACTATTTAGTATAAAGGTAATTTAATCCATAATGGTGAGGCACACCCATATTGGCTACTCACATTAAGGCGGTCAACCATGTGATTGATTCAACACTATTGTGAACCATATTGGGCTTATAAAATGAGTCTATTTAAATTTTTAACAATTTAATAGGATCCCCTAGAGAATTATAGTGATTATCACAATGGAAAAAGATACAATTCATCTACAAATGAGTGAAAATAACTAGACCACATACCATAACCCCTTATAACTACCCTATCCAATTTTAGCCTTTTTATCAAGATAGAATGCAAGAAGAAAAAAAATATAAATTACATAAATTGGGGAAATTTAGATAATGTAAATATAATATAATATTTGGGAGGATAAAAAAATAATAGAGGAGGAGGTTTGTGGGTATTGCCTTTAGAGATCAATTACACCCACTAATGATGAAAATAGATTATGGATGAGAGAATGGCTTCATTTCATAATGATGGGAGGAGAATGATATTAATTTAACTATTGTAAGAGAAAATTTATTTAAGATGAAGTAATTAATGGTTTAAAACATTTAATAGAAAAATGGCCATTTCCCTAACATTCAATCGACCTCATTGTTTTTTCGTATGTCTTGTCAAAAAATGTACCAAATTTGAAACAAATAGTTCTCAAGGAATCGCCTAACATATAATTAGATCATGGTTATGATAATCATTCGTATCCAATGAAAATATCCATTTTCATAAATATATTCAACATTGTATAGAAATGTGGTCCTTATTTCATGGTTCCAGACAATCTGTACGAGCTCTTGAGTTTAGTGGCTCTCCCAAACAGTTTAGTCACATGATAATCATTAATTGTAAACATAGAATGATTCTCAGTCTACCTCCCTGAATTATAGAGCATTGGGATCAAAACAAGCCCCATTCACACCCAAACCAAAAATTTACTTCTAGAGTGAATTATTTTTTTAAAAAAAATATATGGTATTTTAATAGTAATATAAATGTATTTATCCTCCCAATAAGTTATAACATTAAAAACTATATGTAAACATAATTATTTGAGTACTCATACCATTCAATCAATTTGATGATAATAAAATTCTTCTATATATTATAAAATTAAAAAACTATCGTGGATAAATAAATTGAATTCTTAATGAAGGAAATTTTTATTCATTAGACATCATTTTATCCTGCACATGATAAATATAACATCTAGACCTTTAAAATTATTTTTGAAAAATAAATGTGAAAAAAATTAAATTTGACCAACAGAATTGACTAAAAAACAATATTAATACATTGAGGTGATATATAATTTTAACACCCACCCATAACTACATTTAAAAATAATTCCATATTTAACAAATGATTTATTTATTTCATGAATCTTATTACTTATCAACCAATATCATTATTGTGTAATGAATAAAGATTTATCATTATTTCTTGAGTTACTAAAATATCATTAATGAATAAAGTATTATCAAATATTTGAATACATGATAGGAAATTCACATATAAATCTTCGGGAAATATGTATTTTTAATATAAATGCAGTTTTAAATTACGATTTATTATAATAACGTAATTAATTCATTAGAAATTAAATTATAAAAAATATTGTGATATTGTAATATAAATTCTATGACACTCTAAATTTTATTTCATATATTATTAAATGAAATAATAAAAAATTGAAACCTTAAATGCATTGAATTAGTAATTATTCATGATATTATATATCAAATTTATAGTATATACACAATATAAATTAAATTACTTTCATAAAAATTCAATATTCTTCAAGGAAGATAAACTAAGGAATAGTCTCGTACCTCACCCTTAATTTTGGTAAAACATGAATTAACCTCTTGTATAATAATTTTATGAATGTTATAAATTTACAAAAGAATAATATTAATATTTTTAATACTATATATTGTATCTATTATCATTTATCTACTAGTTTGATAATATAAATTCAATATTTGTCATTATTTATTGTCTTAATTGCCTAGTTTTCCCATGTGGGTTTTGTGATGAACGATATTATTCCCATAAATTATAAATTGGTCAATTATATCAATATTTATATTAATTTTTTAAATATAATTTTATTAGATTATATTAATAGATATAATCATTATTGAAATTTTAACATTAAGAATACCTCAGATCTCTTCACTGAGATGGTATACCATATATACAAACGATATCCATTGTTATTTTCATAATGTATCAATGGGAAATATTGTTTGAAATATATTAATATTTAAAAATAAATATAATCTAAAATATGTAGAATTTATTTATTTCCATTATATTTTATACAATCCAACAAAGTTTAACTAAAAATGTTTCACCTAGTTTTTGGAGTTGGTTATCTTCTTACACAAGAGAGATATTATTGTATTTTAACAGGAATGTAATGTAATAATGTGAATGTTATGTTAAAATTAATTGAATATACTATCATTATATTTAATTTTTTTTCTAAATATATCTTTGTATGCATCCATGGAAGTTTCGGATTTAATACATATTTAATCAGATCATGAGGAGGTAGTTGGACGTACCCACAATTGATAATATAATTTCCCATTTGATGGATGTGAAGATTGGAAAATAATATTTTCTAAACCAAATAAAATATAATTATATTTTAAATTGATGTGTTATTATATTTTATTTGTTAATATATAATATAATGTGTAAAAATAATAATGAAAACAAAATATTTTGTTAAATATAATAAACTTTTCAAAGAAAAACCTCCTTTGAAACTACCCATAAAAAAGGTTGGACATTAAAGAATACCAAATAAATGTATTTAACTTCATTATATATGTTTTTTGAATTTTTTTACCTGGGTAAGGGTATTTTGATATGTAATTATGTTTAGGGAGTGATTTCACTTATATATATGGGGAATGAAAATCCTCTTGGAAAAAACATTGATATTTTAAAAAATAATCCAAAATGATAAGTCATAAACCTACAAAAAATAATTAAAATAAACATAGGATAAAATTATATATATTTTAAGGAAGAAATCTAAATATTAAATAATCACTTTACAATTTTTGGAGGTCATTTTAACCATTATATTCTTAGTTTAACCACGGGTAAAAATATTTTATTTTAACCATTGTAATATATTATTTACTATTTTCAATATTCATTTTAGTGAATATTTAATATTATATTTTGGATAATATAAATTAGTTTTATTAGTAATATTTAATATATTATTCTAAATTCATTTTATACAGGTGGTCAAATTCACGTAATAATTATAACTATATATGTGATGAAAAAGTGGGTTTCAAAAAATTGTATTTTTATTGGGATAAACGGTATAAAAATAAAAATATAACATGAAATTGATTCAAATGAAATAATTTAAAAAAAATTAATTGAAAAATAATAACATTAAGCTCATTTTAAAATTTAGTTTAATCATATAAATTTATTTTTAAAAAATTGGGATTCAATTAATATATATATTCTCACTATTCATTAAAAACTTAAACATTTCATAAAAACCCAAAAAAATTCTTCCTAAGATAATAATTATATTCATATACTATAATATTGTTTTAATCTACTAAAATTGATTTTTTATGAGTCGTAAAATTTGAATTTATATTTTGTGTGTAATTCACATTGATAAAATCGTCTGAATCAAATATAGTTTTTTAGAAAACATAATTTTTCTTCAAAATGATTCTTTTTTTATTTCTAATTAATAGACAACCAATGAATTTTTTTATCATTTTTACCCATTATTTTTCCTAAAATAGTTAGTAATATACAAACCCTCTTGTATTTTTGAATGGTTATAAAGATATACCAAAATATAGTTTTTTTAGACATATGGTGGCATCTTTTTAAAGATGTTAAATAGTTTAAATTCAAAGAAGAATATATTTTTAGGTTCTCTAAGAATATTATTGCATGTTAAATTTTCTATAAAATACACATTTCAGCTTTTATATTTTTTGGGTGTCAAAATTATTTCCACCTTAAATAAATTACATCCTCATAATTTTATATTCCACATAGAACAATATCATATGTTATTTAATTATTACATTATTAGAAGCCAGCATATTAAAAAGTGTTTATAAAACATCCACATATCAATATGTAAATTTAATTAAAAAGTAATTTTATATAACCCATAACATTGTTTCAAATTAAGATAATATTTGTCTAATGTGAATATTTATATATGAAAGCAGATAATAAATAATTATATGTAGTGATATAGGTCATTGATCACAAGAAATTCATTTATCAAATGAATTAATAAGACCTAAAACCCGAAAATATATAATGATTTAAAAAAAATTATATTCCCCAAATATGATGGTAACATGGTAAGATTTTTTTTCAATTTACATTCCCTAATGTTGGTGAATTTATTTTCTATCCAAAAATATAAGGAAATATACTTACATTATATGTTTCTAATTCCATCAAAAAATTTCATCATTTGGTTAATCATCGATTAATTTCCAATTCATCACTTAATTTGTAGAATTTATATGAAAAAATTAATTTTTATGCTTTATTCACAAATATTAACATTTAATGGATTGTAAGATCAACCAAATAGTTAAAACCCATTGTTTATACCTCAAACAGTTTTCCAAAACCAATATAGTTATCCCTAGTTATCTAATACAATAAATTGATTTTTAAACCTCAATAGTAACATCATTGGTTCATCATTAATATGTTTTCTTTTAATTTTTTAACTAAAAATAATGAAATATTATCTATGATATCACATTCTCCTATGGTGGTCAATAACACTTATCATCTATTGGGACTGGGATGAAGCCCCATGTCCTAGCTTGATACGAAAGGATGTCACCCAGTTTATGGTTTGTTCTTTCTCTAAAACAATATTAACATAGTTATTATAACATTAAAAAAAGTGTAATAATCCCAAATTTCATTATCATAAATGATATGAAAAACTAAAATGATTATAAATACCATGATATATTTTCATGTAATTATAATAGATATTTTCCTTAAAAAACATTTTCACTGAAAAAAATATAAAAATAACGGGTTTCATTTCTAAAAATATCTCTCAAAATATCCATATTCATTGTATAATCCAATCACACAAAACCTAAATTTCCTGGTTTATCACATTTAACATATGATTAATTGTAAACACATAATCCCATGATGGTTTCTTTAACTCATATATAATTGAATACATATATAGATATAATATATAACACAATCCTTATATGATTCATATTTCTTACAACAAAAACAAAACTGTTAAAAATACATCTTCAATTTAATACATCAAAACCTATTCATAAACACTTCATCCATGTTCAATGGGATAAAAAATAGAAGAGGTGATTTGTATGTATATTGACTAGCTTCCTCGCATTTAAAAAAATTATGTATAAATAGATCCCTATAATGAATTATAATTCCATTCATTATAATCATTATAATCCCATTGTAATTAATTTTTCCTATATTTTCTTCTAATGAAACATTTTCATTTTTATTTTAAGATACAATCCCTGCTATCTCTTTCTATATTTTATACATTAAGGAATTTGTGCCTTATTTCCTATATAGTCTCTATCTATCATGAACATATCAAAATTCATCCTTATCATCTTTGGAGAGTCTTGATGTTTCATAAGTTATAGTTTGTTAGTCATATTTTAAGATAACAGATTATTAATAATCATAATATATTTTACTCCTGACATCATCTCATGGGACAACTAATTTTTACAACATTTTCTATAATATTAAATGTCTACATGATTGAATTAGATTATATTCATTTACTAAAACAAAAAAATCAATATGAGAAATATTAATATTCATTGGAAAACCATATAATGATTTATAGTATTTCAAAATTGTGAAACATTATTTTCAATATAAGAATACATTGGATTAAAATATTTAATTAGTTTTAATTAACTATTAAAATCCATAATAATGTTTTTCATTAAATATATGAAATATACCAACAATATCCCTTGTGACTGTCTTATGAAGAACATAGTAAGACATGTTGTTGTGAATTGAGTGACGATCGAGTCATCACTAATGTCTCCTTTTACGTAATATTAATCACATATAAAACTATTTAAAAGCATTTTATATATTTATTAATGATAAAAATTAATATATATAGTTAAAGGTAAATAATATTTTACTTATCTAAAACATTACAATTTTCATCTATTCGTATTCTCAAAATCTATCATAATGTTTCATAATCAATATATTCTTTAATCTAGTTGATATTGTTTATACTGTACGTCCTCAGAAAAAACAATACCTACACAGATTCTTGTAACCAATAGATATTGTCATACTTTATTTTTATGTCATAGAATATAATGAATCACTTCCCAAAGTAACAATTTTTTTAGTATATGTAATATATATGAATACATTATTCCAAAATTACATTTAAGAATATAAGAAAATTATATGAAAAGAATATTATTATTAATTATAGACTATCATAGTATATAACTATTTTTACACAGTTTGGATTCATGGGAAGTAAAAAAACAAGGTTGATCTAAACTAAACATTAATGGTTTAATATAACAGAATGTAACAGTAATTAATAATCAATATCAACATGGTAATTTAAATAACTAAACATGCATTCCATAAAGTCAATAATTTGTATAGTAAATTCATCCAAAGTTAATATCAATCATCAAATAAAATTTATAAAAATGCATTCTGAAATTAAAATTACTAAATCATATTAAATTTAATCAATAAAATTAATATCATTATTATAGAAGTATTAATCCATAAAGAAACATAAATATCCTAATAAAAATTTAATTTAATCAATAACCTGATAATGAAATTATTCCATAGACAATTTCATTTTGAAAATATCATGGATGATAATATAAGAAAATATATATATATATATTAGTAAATATATGAGAACACATATCATTTAATAAATAAAATTATTATGAAATGAATCCAAAAATAATATTAGTGAAAAAATTAATGGATAATAAGTTAATGAATTATCAATATGGTCATGAAAATATCTAATAAAAAATTACATTTAAAAAATAAAATATAAATGAAATGAATATATAGAAAAATATCAATGAAAAAATAAAATTTATAACAATAATGGAATTCATAATGAATTAAATACATAATCGTTGGATTTTATGTTCTAAAGAACATGATACCTCTAGCGAAAAGACCTCCCACAATACAGTTTAAACCTAAATGTCAAAAACCATTCAATTTGACACACTAATTTATCTCATGAGACATATCATTGAAAAAATGGTATATATTATTCTATGACAAAACCATCACTATTTATATAAATAAATCCATTTATATAAAATGATCAATTTAATTCATGGACCTATATATCGTGTCATCAAATAGCTCTATTTAGAAAAGGATACATATTAAGAAATAGTTTCACATGTGCTTATTGTATTTTATTTTATTTCTATAAATCATTCCATTCATCTCAGTAAATTTATCAATATATGTTGGACATTTAAATTTCTTATTCATTTTCTTGTTACACTCTTATAAAAACAATTATCATCCTATGATTTCTGGAATCATACATATCTAAGCATAAATCATTTTGAAATATTTAATACTTTTTGGGAATATTATTCTCTTACATCATTTCAATGTTATTTTTTCCATTTTATTAATTTCTAATAAAAGAGTTAAAATTCGAAAATTATTATTCATAATCTCCTCTCTTTTCTTTAAAAATGGGCATTGTTTAATGAACCATATTACTATATTGATCTATAAAGATTTAATATATCTTAATTAATTCTTTTAATTGTATTTATTTTGATATTTTATCTTATTATGTTTTCTTCAATATGTAACCCATTTACTTATCATATAATTTTCACATATTTATGATTTATATACATATTCTTTTTATATTTTGAGCTAATATTCAACATATATAATGATTTTATTACATTTCACAATGTTTTAAATACCCAATAATAAATTAGGTAGAGAAATAAATATCAGGGTATAAATATATATTCTCACGATGGGGATAGTTTTTTCTATAACGATATACATGGATGTGAATCTATCATTATTACATTCTTTTGAATTTTTCATTTCGATGATCTATAAATTATTTTTATAATAACATATCACATTTATATTTCTACTTATTATAATTCACATGTATATCATTCCCTTTGTATATTTTATCTCTTAGTCCGTGTTTCAGTTAGATAGCTTATAATATTTTAATATATAATTCTTGGATATTATTAATAAATCTGTTTATATATCACTCTCTTCAATACATTCATTATCACCATATTTGGATTTATATTCCCCAATAAGATTATGAATGTCTAAAATATATCTAATCCAATGATAAAAGAAATTAAATAACCTGAACTATAATATAAAGATGGTGATAAATTAAGATTAAATTTATTTTTACATCAATATACTACGTAGGTAATCTCTGATTGACACTAAAACTACTGATTTTAGAACATTTTTTAGATATTTTTGTTAAATATGATGTAATATTATATTTTCAGGTTAATGAATATTTTAGTTCTTGAGATGAATATACGACAACTATTCTTATCATTAATCTGAGTATTTATCCAATTTTACAATTTGTTAGGGATTAGGTCCCAATATATTGATTATTATTTTGAGAATAATTTATATATATCCAAATGAACTATTATTTCATGAAGATTCAAATTCAACTGATACTCTTTATAGTAGATGGTGAAAAACTTATATAGTAAATGATCAGGGATCATGATAGATATTTTGGAATATAATTTCATATGGATCTTAATTACTTCATTTTATATATTTTACATTTATATTTGGCAATGTTTTTTTAAATTAATAAATCCAAAAGGGTTTTTTAGATAATTAATATTTGAATTTATAGGTTTTCAATGATTATAGTTTTTCATAATAATCAAATGGTTCGGAAGAACAATTTTTTCAAATACAAGTAATTTTCAAGCATACTATGAATAACATAAAAACATAAATTATATTTAAATAATCAATAATCCATACATTTTACAATTTACATTCCATGGATTTCGGTGTTACATGCCTATAACATGCAACATATAAAAGAAAAATATTTTTTGATGACTGGAAATTGATCAATTTGATGTCTTCCCAACAATCATACACTTTTTGAAAGGAATATATGTGTAACTACGTTAATAAATAACCGTATGAATATCATCAACTATATAATATTTATAAATATTTGACAAGGATTTTTGTTTCAACTATCCAAGTTATTTGTTCCATGGTCAGTTTTCATATTCCATTAACATCAAACCCTAATTATTTTTACTAATAAGCTAAAGATCCATAATTTTTGTCCCCCCTATATGATTACTAAAACATTACATTATTTAAATATGAATAAATTCTTATTTAAATCCACGTTTATTTCCCTAATATGTTATGAAATATTATTTTCAAATAAATTTTATTTCTTAAATAGTGTTTGTTACATACAACATTTAATTTTTATATAACAAGATATAATAATAATAATATTATTATATAATCGTAACAATTATAGAATATAGATTATATTTTATTGTATGCATTGAAGGATTAATATATTAAAAATATGCATAGGTTTTATATATTAATAAAATAATTTTTTAAATAAGTACAACAATTTTATTAAAGTATTTATAAGAATAGAAAATAATTGCTTGTCCACAAAAATACATTTATTATTTTCTGTGAACAAAATATATAATGAATTTTACAATTATGAAGATAAATTATTTAGAAAAATCGACTTCATTGTTTGAATATAAATTTCGAAAATTGTATTTGGGAACATATTTGATAATTATTAGAAAATTCTAATTTTTTAGTGAATAATGGAAATATAAAAAAAACTAAAAACATCATTCTGTTGTACAGAATTAAAAAAATTAATATTGTTTAAGAAAATTTAAAATTTAAAAATATTTATATAATATTTTAACCCAATTACTCATAATATCATCAGATTAATATATGAATTATATATTAAAACAATCTCTATGTATGAAAACTATTCTTTGGAAGACCATTTCTTCATCAAACATGCAGAAATATTAAAGTTAAAATTTCCATTCTTCTGAATGAAATTGGAAAAAATGTGTTATATATTTTGAATAAGTAAAATAATAATTATATGATGGTTTCAAATTCATTTTTAGTTAAACTGAATAGTTAAAATAGAATATATATATATATATCTCTATATTTCATCTAATATCAAAACATGTTTATTAAGGGGTTATACAAAAAATATATAGGTTAAGCGACCATAGAAACAAGTAAATCACTAATTAAATATCTATATTTGAAATTCATAATATATATGGACTTTAATGAAATTTTTATAATCCTATTTAACTATTATAAATGTCTGTGCATCTTTTACTTTTTAATAAAATTCAATTCATCCCTCTCCCCCATATATAAAACGAAACACCATATTCTATCCACTACCTATATCCAATGTTTTTTGGTTAGTCCATTCCTAACCCAATTGATTATTTAATTCCCCAACCAGATTCTATTATCCTTGTATTGATTATGAACACCACTAATGAATTATTTTGGTATAAACCTAAAGAGATTCTCTAAAGAAGCTGTCAAATTTATTAAATGTTTTTCTGTTTTATTTCTTCTTCCACCTAATTCAAATTTTTACTAAATTTGATGATATAATAAAACCAATATATAAAATGTTTGTATATGATATTATTTTAATTTTGACATAGACATATATTTTTTTAGTAAAATGTGAAATGAAACTTTCAATCATGTGTATGGAAGAATATATCCTTACAAACAAATGTAATTTTATTTATATCATCTCATTTCATGGTTGGATGTCATTATTGATTTCAATTATATTAATTATATTAATACTATAATTATATTTCTATAAATATGATTTTTTATTTACATAAGTGTATTCAATTCTTTTGTAGCATGGTAACATCTCCCGTGTGTACATTGTACTACCAATGTTATTCATTTTTCACTTATGATTTAGATGGATGAAATTATGAATAAATAAAATAAATAAATGGAATAAATATGGAATCATAATTTCAATATAATTTTTTTAAATTATTTACATTATTTCTATTCTATCAATCAAGAAAATCAATACAACATTCACGTGTATGCATGACCTAGAGTGTCCATGAATTGTGTAATTTATTTTCAATATCGAACATTTATTGATTTCATAAAATAAAAATTTAATGATTTTATATTGTTTCTATATAACAGTTAACATTTTAGAGATGATGTAACCATTATCAATGTATGAAAAATGAAATTAGTAAATAATAAAAATCAATAGGACAAGGTATAAATTACCCAAAATGAGATTTTAAAATGGAATTTCGAATAAAACGATAATAAAATATCATTAAGAAACATAAATGGTACGATATATATAATTATTGTTCTATAATTTACTTATTATATAAATATATTTATTATATAGGAGGTTTGAACATGTATAGCGGATATTAATACTTAAGGTAATAAATTTTAGACTAAAATCAAATTCTTTTGGACATATATTATGTTACACAGATATCATATATAATGAGGTATATATAAAGATATTTTACATGTTATATAAAGAATATAATTGTTCTCATTATAATTAATGTTTCATTTAATTCATTTCTGTAACAATTACTTGGATTAAATATTTACCAAATCTAGCAATGAAATTTCCTCCCATGTTATTTTTTTATGATATACATTATGATATTAACCCATCATCTTTTAGGAGTTATATATAATTTAATTTTTTTAGGATATAGCTTAAATTCCATATATTAAATTATAATATTTATTGTCATTTAATATATTTATTTTGGGGAATTATGATGAAATGGTTACCGAAGAGATATATATAGTGTCCAAGGCATAGAATACATTGATATTATAATTTTTTACATATTCATGACATAACATAATAACATGCCTAAGGACTATAATAAATTAGTTCTTTTGGAAAAATTAAATATAATTTTATATTCTATTGGAAGATATTCAATATTTCCAAAAAATATAACCCCTATAGTACTTATCATTGATATACCATTAAAATACCATTATTAACAAACTGTGGAAAGGAAACATATAAATGGTACTCTATGATGCACATAGGGGTTAAAAAATACATATATAATTATAACATGGATATAGGGTTATGAGAAAATGATAATAACATTTAAGAAAAAATCCATGCATATCAATTATCATAATCTTGATTTATGAAATAAATTTTTGATATTTAGAAGACATGAATCATAAGATAATATATTAACAAGATCCATGGAAAAATAACCTTGAAATAAGAAATGGAATTTTTGGTCTAATAATATACATAGAAAATAATATCCATATTAGTTAGGGAATACTACGCAGTCCCTCATAGAGTAAAAAGGCCTTTATAGAACAGTGTTCACTCCTCGTTCCAGCCCAGTACTACTGAACATTGTTTACATCCTGTTCTACCCCTATATTTCTTAACCAAGTTCACATCCTAGTATAGAGAAATATTACTAAACCAAGATTGTTTCACATTACATCCATTTCTTGTTGAACTGAGTTGGATTACTTTTACATCAATGCATTATAGAATCGAGTTCACATACTATTTCATAATTGTCTAGTTGAACTTATTTCATTCCCAATTCTAGTCATTTACTAATGAATTAAGATCTCATAACATTCCAACTCATTTTTAATAAAATATTTATATTTACTAATCTTGTCTTTTCTTATTGAACAATGTTTATTTCCCATTCTATTCATATCAATATCATTAGATATAAAATGTCCCCCAATTCATTGGAGGGAGATATAGGTCCCATCGATCAAATAATGAAATCATTTTTATGCGCACTAGAAGTTCATACTAAATCATCATATTAATTCCCTTAAAAGAAATAATTAGAATACAAATTTCATTATATAATGAAACATGTAAATATTCTGGTTTTGTAATCAATTCATTAGGATGTAGCCTATAAATAGTTAACATGTTTTATAAGCATCATAACATCTAAATATAAAACATTGATTGAATTAATATTAATTATATCCACGTATAATATCACTATTATAGAATAGGTAACACCAGTAGATGTCATATAATATTAAAATAAATATAAAAGATCAATTAAAATATTTTATAGGGAAATATAATTTTCTCATGGATTAATCTTTTTAAAACATAAAATTGTTTGAATTTTTTTTCATTTTTAATTAACCAACAAAATTTATAAAGGTAACATTGGATAATATTTTAATTTAAAAAAAAAAATCATTTTCTTATATGATGATATGAAAATATAATTAAAAAACATTTTTGAAACCATTTTTTTTAAGAATAGTTTTCAAATTAAATGGATTTAAAAAGAAAGAGATAAATAATGTAATATTTTCTTAAAACACTCTCTGCATTATATGTGTACCTATGAGTGGAAAATAATACAATTACAGATATATATATATATATATAATATGTATGATTAATAAATCATGGGAATTATTAAGAGAAATATCATAAGTTTTTTTTAGCAGAAACATAGTCATAAAAGTTCTATTAAACATTGAGAATGTATCATGAAATCATTATAAAATAATTAACATTGAATCAAATGACCTGTGAAATAAAAACATTATATAAAATTTAAATTATATAGGGTATGAATTAATTCATTATATTACATTTCAGTATGACTTTATATACCCCTCATGGAATAATATTAGTGCAAAACAAAACATATTCCTTAATTAAGTCAAATTGATACAAAAATCACATACATCATTGGTACCATTGAAAAAGAAACCCACTAAAATAAATATCCATGAATACATTTGTAAATGAAAATAATTACCAATAATAGTAATAAATTAAATTCATGGGAAATATTTACACTAGTTATAAAAGGAGGGTGTGAATATAGCATGTGTCTCACAAAACTAAAATGTGGGAAGTAAATGTGATACCTCAATCTAGAAATTCCTTTATAAACATTATAACATAATTTATAATAAATTTAAGTTTATTATACCTATATTAAATAAAAATAACAATATATATTGTGCCAAATTTCATTTTATTTGTCTTTATATTATATATTTACTAACAATTCCATGTTAATGATATGTTTCAGGGGATAACAACTTTGTTTTTTAAACATGTTTTGACCTGTTTTTCATGTTACTTTTACAAATATAATTATTTCAACATCACAAGAATCATAAAAATGATTTTAATATGATATATATTCATTATATATGAATTTATATTTAATAATAAAATTTGGTTTAAAAAAATGAAATACCATATTCATTGAGATGGTAGGCCATATGTACAATTAAGCAATGACTTTGATTTATAGTCATTTTAAAAAAAGAAAAGTAAATGATATATATATATATATCATTATAATTTTTATGTAATATATATATTACATATTAATATGAAACTCTTCCTTAATTCATTTTATTAAATTGGGAACATATCTCACCGCTTCGTGAGGCGGTAGTCCACAAAACAGAAGAATGATTTTATCATATAACTAGAAAAAATGTAATCATGATGTAATTTTTGGTATAAAAATTAAATAATAATAGTAAAATTATAAATACCAAATATATCATAAATAACTATTATTTTTGAAATATTTTCCTACCATTTAATGTAATAATTGATGAATTAAAGGCATTGGTTCATGAGGTTGTAGTTTTTAGTGCA
Organism: Viscum album; assembly: GCA_963277665.1. NCBI lineage: Eukaryota > Viridiplantae > Streptophyta > Magnoliopsida > Santalales > Viscaceae > Viscum > Viscum album. The sequence goes on from OY728131.1 coordinate 1,554,910,730, forward strand.
CATGCACGGTGATTTTGTAACTCGTTAGATGTATTTGAGTGAGTTCGTATGTCATAAACATAACATAACAAAATTTTATTATATTAATGATTCTTTAGACATTATAAAATGGAGTTATAATTATAATTTAATGTGTTTTATTAATGTATAAATCAAAAAAGTTTATTGATGAACACTACCTCATCTTCGGGTATCACATTTGGGGTTGGAATAAACGACTTCATTTTTTAGATTTCATTCTAAATTAATAGTTTAAGGTTATGAGGATGGAAGAGGGTATACTATTTCAGTAGGTATTGTCTGAACCCACATGGTTTGATGTTGTGGAGAGGAGGTGAGAGTTTGTGTCATTTTATAAGTAGTGGAGATGAATCACTTGGTATTTTTAAAATAACGTAGATCTATCTACATGTTTACATAAAAATTACTAAAATAATTAGAAATTTTATACACATGAAGGGTAATTGTATAAATATATACCTAAAATTTTTGTTCGAAGACATTCTAAATCAATTCTACTCGTATATTTATTGTTTAGACCCCTGTTAACTCGTTATCATCTTATTCTTCTTGATTAATTTAAACTATTTTCATAAATAAATTTCGTAAAATTTTATTTTTTAATTATTTAAAAATATAATTTATAATTATTTAATATATTGAATGAATTTTTTCAAATTTAATTCAGAAATGTTAAATGTATTAAGTTAAAATTAATTATGCAGACGCGATAATAAAAGAATCTTTTTAATTGTAAATGTTAAAATGATTACAATGATTTATATCACATTTCAAGATGAATTAATTCAAATTAAATAAATAAGATTTATATATTTATAATATATTTATTTATACCTTACAAATAATTTAAAATATAATTTAACTAAATATATGTCAAACAAAAAAGATGTTTTCAACTAAAATAAAATATATATCACTATTAACAAAAAAATGAATCCTTTCAAGATAGTCTAAAATATTGATCCGAAGTTAGTTTTTTTGTTTATATTTAATATGTATTGTTTAATTTTTCAAATATATCTTATAAAGTTATCAATATTTATTTTCAAATTATGTTTTCCATTAAATGTAGGAAAAATACTATTAGAAAAATAAATCATCTTATACATAACATTGGATTTGAAATTATCTATTATCTAGAAAAATCATAATATTAATGTTAAATATTTAATTGGATAGGTAATATTATATTTCACTAAAATAAATCATCAAAAGTTGTTTTTTTAAATTATTTATATTATACATTCTTGTTCATTGAATAATGGTTTTTAAGAAAATAAATTATTTTATCTTCAAATAGTTCATACATTCATTTATGATAAATTGGTTATCAAAGAGTTTATTTTTACAAAAATGGATAGACCATATTTTAATAATTTATTTAATCATTTGCAAAAAATGCATTTTAATGTCATGATGAAAGATATAAAATTCTTTTAATAAAAATATAATTTTTGTTTAATCAAAGTGTTGTGTGAAACGAAAGATATGATCATTATTTTGTGACACCTAATGTAAAAATGGTATTTCATGTAATAAAATCAAAATTCTATGTTTTTTGTAATAGTAGATAAAATTATTGTTTTTTAATGAAAAATACCAACAATATTTAAATAATTTTTAATATAATTTAAAAAAAATTCATTGTAAGATTCTACAACACATCAAATGAATTTTTTCACAAAACTTCTAATCTATCATCAAATATTTAGTAATTTAAATTACCTTCCATAGAAAACCAAATTGAATAATGTTTTCAAAAATAAACCTTTTAAATAACATAAAGGGATGTGAAACATTTATATTAAATTACACATAATACACATCCAAATAGGTTATCCTAGGTGGGGAAGTTAAAATATGGACCTAAAAAAAACTAACTATAAAAAATATATACTGTGATAGAAAACATGGTTAGGATAATGTTAATGAAAAAAATACATAAACTTATGATGTGTCAAAATGATCATTGATATCCCAAAAAATTATGATAACATACCAACATTTCATTTGAGGGACCATTTACAAATGTTGTATAAATTTCATCAGAATAAATAAATTTTTATTTCATTAAATATCATAAGCACAATACTACCATTTGGTTGTGTCATGATCAATTTCAACATCATATCTTACACTAAGAAAGTAAAGTTAATTTTTTTTGTGTCGGAATAATTAAGTGATCATAAGATACATTAATATAATATTCATTAGTTATGTCTATATTTATTTATAATTGAATCTAAATGTTCATAATGGGTTAGTCAACATTAATAAATATTTATATGTAAAAATAATACACTAATCACTAAAAATTAATTCTAGTTATTATATAATCCATTTCATAAATTTCTATCATTATAACCCTTAAAAATTTCAGAACTTTTTAATAATTTTACCTATTGCTGCAAAAAATTATAAACATAAATATCTCATATATCATTAATCATCTCTCAGTAGACACATTACAAATATTTTAATACATTGGCCATATAGTCTCTTTATTCTTGTTAATAACCAATGTTACAAAAAAAATGACTATGAAAACATGTATGCTTCAATATTAATTCAATATATCTATATATTATTAAATATATTCCATATCTAAATTAATTTTTTAAACACCATCATTGACAACATAAAAAAATTAATTATTCAACCTTATCCATAATACATTAACCAAGAAAAATAATATTATTCCATAATACCAATTCTATACATTGTTAAATGTGATTCAGGTCTTAATAGTCACAATAATAAATTTAGTTACTCTTTTCAGGTTTAAAATAAATTCTACTACTATAACAAATCATATTGTTAATATTTTAGTGGTTGTGACCGCATCATCACTAAAAAACCCATTACTCATACAAACCTATTGATTATCTCCATGATCATTCCCTTTAAGACATATAATTAAATAATTACGATTCATTCCAATATTAAAATATAGAACTGATGATATCACCTTAAGAAGAAAAATATTCCCATCCAATTTAGTAACTAAACTCTTCATCATTATGGTAATTACATACACTATGTATTTCTTCACCACACATAAGAAATATTATAATTCCTTTGATAGATTCCCTAATGTGTCCTTCCCACTAACATATAATATATAAAATAGGATCTTCATTCCTTATAGGTCTACACTGCCCAACACTCATTGATATCAATCATTATCTCTTTAGTGAGTCGATAGTTGGTCAAAGTTCACATTTTTAATAATGGTTCTTGCTAACTGATTTGGAATAATACAAATGTCCTTTAATTTAGTCGACATCCCATTTAATGATCATATAAAAATAATCCATCACATTCAATGTTATCCCACTAAATTTTTGTTTCATCAGTTCACCAACACCGAAAATCATACTATGAGAAACAAATATCATAATAGAAAACTTCATAATCTTAATAAAATTAGAGAATGTATAAATCATGTATCCTTATTTCAAAGAGTAAAAATGAGAGTCGTATCCTTTTCCATGCATGATAATTATATATATAAATCTATCATGATAATTTATAAAGAAGTTTAAAATTTTAAAATCATATCCCCAAGGGTGTTAAACTAAGTGTGCATCATGTCCCACTACCATGCACAATTTCTCAAATGATTCTATCTCAATATGGTTCTTTAAGGGATTTTATCCCAAGGATCACCCGTAGTATAGACACATCTAATTTTATTTTCTATACATCGATGTATTTCTATGAAACCACTCACTCTATTTTTTTTACCAAAACTCAATGAAATTTTCATACACTTTGACCCATCATTAGACATGCCCATAGAGGAATTGCAAAAATATCCATTGAAATATCATTAGAGGTATCACTATTGATTTCCTATAACTATTTTTAAAATATTGGAAAAATACATCCATTAATACTAATAATAGTTAACAAGATTAGCATATAGGGATATTAGGTATTTTTTATTAATATTCGTTAGACTACACAAACAAATACAAAATAACTATAATACTATATTTTCATTAGAAATTTTAAACACATTCTTTTAATCTAGTGAAAGATATTCATTTTCCCCAACAAATATCTACCCATTTAGTACTCCACCTAGACATACCCTATATCAAACCATTCGTTGTTAGTCCAAAAATGTAAACATAATAAACGGTAAGCTGAAATTATTATTAAGGGTAAGACTAAGAGATATGTATATGTAATATGAATACAAGTGTTTAAAATATAATCATAATGGATTAATAAATAACCTATATATCAAATATCATTATCTTGATTCAAATAATAATTATTGGATGTTTATAATACACGAATAGAAATATAATCAAATATCCTGAGTCATAATAGCATAACATTGGAATAATTCATGATATATCTGGAATACACATATGTATAGAATATTAATTCCATATTTTTCATTGGTCACTACCTGGAAAAACATATTAAACAAATTATTTACAAAATTGTCTTCATCCTTTTATTAATTCATATAGTATTAAAGTATGTTCACTTATTGTTTTAGTGTTTTATTTATATACCGAGTTAACATCAATTTCTTACATTATATTATGGAACTGAGTTCACTAACCATTCTTATCATGTATTACTAAACAGATTTCACATACCATTCTAGTCCTGTATTATATAACCAAGTTGAATTCCTATTTCATTAATGTATTATTAAACTTTGTTCAATCCTGATTCCAATCATGTAATAAAAATCGATTTCACTCCTTGCTACAATATTTTATTAGAGAACCAAATTCTATTCTAGTTACAACCTTATATTACTACACCATGTTCACACCACATACAATTCGTTCCTTAATGAACTAATTTCATAACATATTATACTCCTGTATGTATGACGTGATATAAAATTATACACAATGTATTAGAGGGATATTTAGGTCTCACCAGTCTTGTAATGTAATCACACTAATTTGTTTCACATGATTAAAAAAATTAATCATATCATTACCCCAAAAATAAAATGGGTATCAAAAAAATTTCAATAAATAATAACCCAAAAAATAATTATGTTTCATGATAATTTCATCATATATAACCCCATGGAAGAGAAAATGATTTTATAAATATAATGACAATGAAATATAAACCATTCAGATAATGTATTCCAATACTAACCTTTGACAATATCACATATATAGAAAAAATACACCAAAATATGACATCATAGATGGAAAATTATTTTTAATGATTATTTAATAAAATTATTGAGAAAATTATCCATTTCTATTTTATTTTAAAAAAAAATATCATTTTAAATAAAGTTATTATTAAAAATCCATTAAACCCTACAAAATAATCATTAAAATCCATTTGAAACAATATTTAGAAAAAAAACATTTTTTTCATTTTCCTTGAAAGAAATGATCTCAGAAGGTATTTTAATTACATTTTAAAAAAAAAATTATACATGGTTTTTGACTAAAATATATTTCTGAATGAAGATTGGAATATTGTTTTATTTTCATAAAAATAATGTATTAATTATCTGAATTAAAAAAGACTAGATAAATGTTACCATTACTATAATATATCATGCATAACTAGAGTATAAGAAAATATCTGATAATTATGAATTGATGTATCTTATGAATTAATCAATAGAAACATAGTCATAAAAAGGAATAAAAATTATAATATTATAACATAAAATCATTACCAATTTTATAACCTTGAACCATAATCCTGCAAATGAGTACCATAAAATTTATCTTAAAATATAATGATATTGAATGATTACATTATATTACTTATAACAGGTCATGTATCAACACCTCATATAAAATTTATGTATAGAACATAACATATGTGTCAAAGAACGGAAATTGGAAAAAAAATTCCCTTACTTCATTAGAATCCAGGAATCCATAACCCCAAAAATGAGAAATACTCAAATGGATGTGTAAGTACCAAAAAATTAATCATATGAATCATAAAATACATTCATGGTATGTATATATATCACATGTAATAAATGGGGGGAGAATATATCTTGTGTCTCAAAAAAGTAAAAAGTGAAATGTAAATACCTTACATTATGTCTGGAATTCCATTGAATGCATTAAATCCTCTTATATAATAAATATAATTTTATTAAAAATATAAAAAATAACAATATTCATATATATATATTGTACCAAATATTATTTTATTGTGACCTTATATTACATATTTAAATATAATACAATGTTAAAGTATAATTTTAGTTAACAATAACATTGTTTTTCTTATATGTTTTGACATGGTATTCTTGGACCTCTTACTAAGATAATTATTTACTAATATATAAAATTAATAAAATGATATAAATATCATTTATATTCATAATATATTTATTTATATTGTTCTATAAAATGTAATTATCAGAAATGAAATACACCATTTATGGATATCGAAGGCCATACATACAAGTTAATACTGTTCCATTATCTTTACATATAGAAAGAATAAAAATAAATGACCTATATATGAATATGTATTATAATTATAGAATTATTTTTATTTCATATATATTTCACATATTAATAATAAACTTATATGTAATACAATAAGAAAATGTGTGAATGAATCATATCACTTCGTGAGGTGGTAGTCTATTGTACCCACAAAGACGTTATTGTATTCCCATAAAATTGAAACCATAATGGTATGTTTGATATAAAAATTAAATATTCATAATAAAATATTATATATAATATATATATTATATATATTATAAAATATGTTGAATATACCAACATTATTTTCACCATTATTAACATCCTTCAAGACTGATAATGGAAAATAAAATGGCATCAATTCATGAGATGGGTGTTCACCGTATACATGAATTGTGATTTCATATTCAATTGGATGGATGTGTGTGGTTTTATGTCTTACCATTAACATAAAAACATATCATTGTTTTTATGATACATATTTAATTAAATAATCCTGATATAAATCAATTTTTGTGTGCGTGGAAGAAATCAAAACAAAAAAATAGTTTATGAATATTACCTCTTCTATGGGTATCTTTCTTTTATATTTATCTAAGGAAAAAATATTTAGGATATATTCTAAGGGAAAAAAATGCAATTTATTCCATTATGAACACTACCTCTGCTATGGGTATCTCTCTTTTATATTTATCTAAGATGAAATATGTAGTATATATTTATCTAAGGAAAAAATATGCAATTTATCCCCTTATGATTGAAGATCAGTGGCTTGGTAAACTTCATTTTCCATTAATTGCCACTAATAATTTTTTCATTTTTCACTAATAAATATATAAATATTTATTATTACCTTATCTTAAATTATAAAAAAAATTATTTAAATTATCTTCCATCTTTTCAAATTAAATTTAAAAAAACTGGAGAAAATAATAAAAAAAATTCCAAGGACGAGATGTAATAGTAGATTTGAAAGTGTAAATGTTCAAAATTATACAATTTTTTATATACATTTTCAGTATAAAATAGATTAAAATGACAAAGATTGTATTAAAATATGTATAATTGATCTATTTAAACAATATATGAAATAAAATATATAATTTAACAATATAATAATTTTAAACAAATATTTTGTTCTGAAATAATATTTTTCAAAATTTTATTGTTCATTAGTAAATTAACTTTTCAAGAAAATTAAACAAAATAACACTCATATAATTGTTACATTATTTATTCAAATTGGAATTTTATTTCTGTAAATATATTTTATTAATGTTTCAAAAATAATATTCAAAATTGGTGCGATATTAAGTGGTGGTAAACGAGCATTTTAGAAACTGAGTCATTTTTGATTAAAATTAAATCTATTCTTATATAATATCTTAAGAAAAATGTCAATGTTAAATATTTTATGGAATATAAATTATACTTATATCATTAATTTCTTTTATCCAAAATTTTTTATCTAATTTATTTAGATAAAACGTGTTTGAACATAGAAAATCAGTCTTTCAGAAAAATAATTTTTTGAATATTCAAATAATTGTTACATTCATATATAATTAATTTGAAATAAAAGTGTTAATTTTATAAGCATTAATAAACAATATTTTCGTAATCTAGTAAATCATATTCATAACTTCTATTCCAAGTAAATGGTGAAAAAAAACATTATTTCAAAAATAAATCACATTTTGCTTAACCTCAGTGTTGTATGTGACACAAGTTAAGTACGGGATTGTGTGAAATGCAATATAAACATATTATTTCATTTAATAAAACATAAAATTAGCATTGTGTACAATTATAACTAAAATAATTAACTCATATAAATCAAAAATCTCAAAAATGGTAAGTTCATTTTAAAAAAATATCAAAAAATATAGGGGTGTTATAATATGGTTTTCATGTTATAATTTATTTTTAACATGAATGACTAGTATTATCATTCCAATAATGAAATATTTTTATCTATCTCTCAATAAATCCAAGAAAATTATTATCATATGGTTAATATATTTATATTCATTAAATTACATTCAATTTCCCGTCATTATGTAATAAAGATTCCAAAATTTTATTTGTATGAAATATAATTTTTATTTCCCTCTACCTTCAAAAATCTTATTTTATACATGTATTTTGTTTATAAAAATGATCAGATTATATATTTTTAAATTATCTATTTTTTGTGAAATAAGTTATTAACCGTGTTTTATTTTTTAAATAATGGTTTAAAAGGAATCTTCTCATTATTTTATAAATGTGGCACTTTTTTCCTTTTTTCTAAAAATGTTGATTGAATAATTGATTTAATTTGAATGGCATGATAAATTTTTTTTATTTATAAGCAATATACATTTAAATTCTTCCCATATAAGTATCATATATTATTTGAATTGTGTTTTTTATCATAATAATTTGCTATCTTTTAGTTTTAAAGAGGATATTTTCAAATTGAAATGACAATTTTCCTCAATAAATGTCCGATGTGATATTTCAAAATAAAATTCCAACAAAGAAAACATCATTTTTTACATTATATTTATTATTTATATATTACAATAATATCATACTTATTATTTATTTTTATTTTATTATAATGAAAAAATTTCTAAGAAACTATTTTATTTTTACATGTTTCACTCTATTAAGAAATTTTCAAATGTTTATGAAACTCATAACATCACTAACAATCATGCTAAAATGAAATGATTATAATGACCATTAAAATTTATGGTTTCAAATAATATTATTTTTCTATGATCATTGTGAACACTTTTTTAGGGGTTTCATTAAGTTATAGGGGTTATTTTATAACCATATAAGGTGGTTATGTTATAACAAAGGATGGTGGATTAGATATGACCGTTGAATGGTGGGGCGAATTTATCCCGAAAATAACATGGTTAATGATTTATATCTAATGATAAAAATGGTACTGCAATGGGGAGTGAACATGGTTTAGTAAGTGTATTTATCCTATATGATTGTTTTGGAATTGAAGCTTGTATACTACAATGGTTTGGGGATTAATCCCATTAAAATGATATATTCTTCGCAATGATCCTTCGCTACCACAGACATGATTTTTGTTATTATGTGTATCCTATGAATCTATTTTTATTCGAATTTTATGTTGTCATATATCATTATCTTTATTATTGATTTATTATGAATTTCAAAAATTTAATACATTACTTATGATTTTGATATATGATATGAATCGTTTGATTTTAAAATTTTATACTCTTTTTATAATACCCTTATGATCTCATTATTTTGATATATCCCTTTATAACTTATATTGATCATTGCGCTTACCCTTTATTATTTTTGTTTTTTACATGTTAAAAATAAATGACATTTCTATTATATATATAATGAGTGTGAATGTTATGAATATTATTTTTGGGATACTATATAGTTCAGTTATAAACTAGTTGTTCACATAATAAAGTATCCCAACTAACGAGACATAAAATCTTCTATCAGAAATCATAATTTTATGTAATTAATATTCCATTATACTTCTAAAATATTTGTTTAGGAGATTATTAGTCTATTATATTTTATATCATATAAATTTTTAGTTAATCCTTTTGAAATTAGGATGAGAAATCATTAATGAAAATCATAAGAGTAATCCATTGTATTGGAAAATATCATTGATTTTCAATGAAGTATGGAGAGAGTGGATTCTGTGAAATTGAATCAATGTATGGATACACCAACTTGGTGTTATTTTTTTGTTTTATTTAATGACCTTTCCCCTGGGGCCCATGCCGCGACTACCACTAGCATGCCTTCCATAGGCATAGAGAAGGCGACTAGAACTAAAGGCATAAATCCCTAAACTCGAAAGGCATTGCCTTTAAAATGTGAAAACGCACACAACAGAGCTCAAGCTGGAAGCAAAAAACTATGTAAAACTATATACAAAGAGTGGAGAAAGTAGAGGGTCCAGAATATACGCCAAAAAAGAAAATACAATTACAACTGAAAAGGACAAAACAACTGAAAGGTGGAGAGCATCTCATGGATCGTCCACCATGGATCCTACCTAAAGGGTTGGTACAGATAGAATCCTCAGTACTCCACGTCTGTCGGACTTTTCCATAGATAGACATGTCATATGGTCCACCTCCGGGTACCATCCAGTCCTGGTACTCCCAGCCTCAGTCAGCACTGCCTTTCATCTGCAACCAATACGACGAGGTGTGGGCATAGCCCGTGCATCTGTGAGTATAAATACACTCCATAGGAACCTAGATACCCTCAAGGTATCACAAAATCTAACAAGGATAAACCAAAATGTATGAAATAAAAATATAACCCAAATTAGGTATATGCCCATACATATACCTAAGTTATCAAGTAATCCATCTAAATTATGAGGAAAATAGAAATGTTACTGACAAAGCTCAACCTAGATTTTTTTTCACATTATCAAAACAACATCTACTGTAAAACACCTCGTCTATCAAGTATAGTGGGCTTGCCACATCACACAGAGGTGCTTCCCATTATTCTTGGATTACTGACATACTCATTCTATCGAGTACTGGGTGTCTGTCGTGCTCACACAAAGGCACACCCACCGTGGGTATGTCGCATCACACATAGGAACTCCCCCTTGTAGCACACTGAGGTACTCTTCATGTCGAGTATTGTGGGTCTTTCACGCCCTCACTGAGGTTCTCCCCACTGTGGGTCTACCGAGACACCAAGGCGCTCCCCACTAGGCTAGTAGAATCACTCCGAGTCGAATCGATCAGCAGTCGTCAGGTCTCGGCCAGCTACTAGGTCTATGCTCTTTGCTCGCTTGTCTCTGGGAGAATCATCTCCAAAAACTACATGTTGATACTCCAACTATCAAAATGTACTGTGTAGAAGTATATCAATGGTCTACCTCATCATAAACAGATGGCGCGTCAATCGGAAACCCAGTCTGTGAGTTATTAGTCTTTTAGTCTTGGGGGCTCGATTAGATTCGTGCAAGTTCCAACCTTAATGTATGTCAACTCTACCCTGAACTCCAGTGGATTATACTCAATGGAACAGTCACGCTTGTTAGAAACCATTGTCGCCGACGGTTCGTTAAACAGTATTCTTATGCCAAAGATATGAAAAAAGATAGTAAAGGGTCAGTAGTGGGCATGGGTCCCATTAGAGACGGTCGGACCGACTCGGCCCAACCCAGTCTGGGCCAACCCGGTTTGGGCCGACCCGGTCAGACCTGTTATGTCTGGCCCATCCCATTGGGTGGGATGGCCTGTTAGGTTTGGCCCGGATCGCTGGGCCTAGCCCAACAAGCTGTGTGGGCGGTTCGGCCCGTGCTCGTGGCCGGTTCGGCTTGGAGCATCGTGAGGGAGCGGCCCGACTCGGCTCAGCCCGAAGTGTGTGGCAAGAGAGGTTCGGGCAGGGTATCGCGAGGGGGGACGCAGGCCAGTTCGGGAGGCCTGGTGGCTAGGAGCTGGTCGGTCAGGGAACATCCAGGTGGGAACCAGGCCGGGCAGGGCACGACCAGGCCAGTAGGCGGCATGGCAGGGCCCCTGGCAGGATGATGGGTGGCCAGGAAGGGTACCAGGTGGGCCGATGAGTGGACGAGAAGGGTGCGATGAATACATCAGATGGATGGGAGGCCAGAATGTCGAGCCTACATGGTTCGGGCTGGCGTGGTTTGGTGCGGGTCAGGCTAGCACATGCTGGCGGGGTTTGGCTGGGGCACGCGGAAGGGCGGCAGCAGTTCGGCTTCATAGCCGACTTGGTGGGGCACTAGAACGCCGCGGTTTCATGGAAGTTCGGCGAGTCCATGGGAAGCGCGACCTTTGCATATTCCTTCATTTCCATTAACCCCACTTCGTTGTTATGCCGAGAAACAACACAAACAAGAACGAGAGAGGATTCAGGTCATCTTGGATTGGCTCTCACCCTCCACGTTTAGGGTGGTACAACTTGTATCAAAAAATAGTACGAAATATGAAAAATAATTGTTTTACATCCATGAAATGATTACATTCCAATCCAAAGAAGTGAAAAATAAATGGAAAGTTACACAAAAGAAACCCCCTACCATTTATCTTTGGTCGTTGATGATGAAGTCGTAGGAAGAAGACGAAGGAGTTCATCATTCGTTGTGTCCATCATATACTTCCCATCCTGAGCTACATTGATCCATTGACGACGATGCGAAGGGTAGGTCTGTTGTGGAAAACACTTCATGTCGGTAGGATCCGAGGAAGGAATTCAAAGTCACTCCCCACCTGCATTCTTCGTTCTTCGTTCTTCATTGGGTGCTTTTCTCCCAAACTCTTATCTCCCTAAGCTCCACCAAATGTGAGATTCCAACCAAATAAAATAGATTTTCTATTATTTTTGTTGTTGGAATAAATTCAAGTTGGTGAATTAAATTTAATTGGACCCACCTAACTAATGCATGAGTGTTGGCACAAATAAATTAGAGGACTTGGAAGCAATTAATTAAATCGGAGGTCAAGAGGCTATCCCTCATTAATGAGGGAGAGTTAAGAGGTTTTAATCACCTCTCATTAATAGGGCTAGGTGGTCCCCACCCTTATTATTAAAAATTTGAGGTTCTGTGGTCTCGGGTGGTCCCCACATCGTAACCTCTCACGGGAGGATAGATTCAAGTGGACCACACCACCATAACCTCTTTTGGGAAGTTAAGGTGTGGTGGTCTCACCTAATACTTCCATGAGGAGGTTCTAACCACCAAACACCCACACATTGGATCAAATAAAAATAATGTGAAGATCACTTTATTTTATTATTTTCCACGAAAACCACAAAACTATCTTTTTTAATCTACCCACTACCATCAATGTGAAAGTCTTATTAAGAAAATATCAGCGCTGTGAGTTCAATGGTGCCCTCATATTTCAATTCCGAGCATCAGTTGAAATGTTATAAAAACCCGCTCGTACGTTTACTGAACGTACCCGAACTAAAATTGAAGAAATTGATTCCGAGAACACAAGGCCTCATAATCATGCGCTGTCAGTTTTTGTGTGCTAATAAAATTACAATGTATTTAAAAAAATCCACTTAATTTCTAGGTGTCTACATTATCTTCACCTCAGGGATTTATGTCTCTTTAAGCTACATCACGAACTAAGGGAACATGTGGGTGTTCTGGGCAAACATCTGAGCCTCCCGCTCCCTTTGCACTGTTGGAGGTTCCCATGTTGCTAGCGAACACGCACCATAGGTATAGACCATCCATGTAGGACATATTTCAATCGATCATCATTCTCCACTAGAACCTCCGTAAAAGTCATCCCATCGTTGACGTCTAGATCTACATGGTCAATGTTTTGAGAAAGTTCATGCACCTATCTCCTTAGCGAGGATACAAGGAAGACGTCATGCACCTAGTGAAATTGAGGTAGAAGAGCTAAGCGGTATGAAACCTCGCCAACTTTGATGAAGACCTGAAAAGGTCCGATGAAATGAGGAGATAACTTATCCCCTCGGCCAAATCTCTACAGACCTCATTGTGGTGAGACCCATAGGAAGATGTGGTCTCCGTCCTAGAACTCTAGAGGTCTCCGTCTCCTATCAGCATAAGACTTATGCCTACTCTGTGTAGTCTTCATCTGCTACTAGATGATCTGCACCTTATCTATGGTAGCTAGTTCTATCTCTAGTCCCACTAGTGCTGACTCCCTAGGGCTAGTCCATCATGAGGGTGATATGCATGCTCGCCCATATAACACCTCAAAAGGCGCCATCCCTATGGTGCAGTGGTAGCTGTTGTTGTAGGAAAACTCCACCAAAGGTAAGTTATCCTCCCACCTGCAACCGAAGTCGAGGACACAATCACGGAGCATGCCCTCGAGAGTCTGAATTGTCTTATCAGTCTATCCATTCATCTGAGGATGAAAGGTGGTGCTTAGATGATGCTGCGTCTTGAATGCTTCTTACAACCCATTATATATCCGGGATGAATACCGTGTGTCATGATCAGAGACAATGGAAGATAGTACTCTATGTAGCCACACAATCTCCTTCACATAGTGGCATCCCAATCTCTCTACTGAACCCTGCTCTCTGATCGGTAGGAAGTTGGCCCACTTGGTGATTCAATCAATAGTCACCCAAATCGAGTCGTTACCCCTAGATGTACATGGATGTCCTATCACAAAGTCTATGGATATCCCATCACACTTCCACTATGAAACATCTAAAGGCTGAGCCAAGACTGATGGTACATAGTGCTCCACCTTCAGTTACTGACAAGTGATGTATTGAGAGACAAACTCTGCTACTGACTTCATCACACCTGACCACCAGTGCTATCATTGATGGTCCTGGTACATCTTCTCCACTCTTGGATGTACTGATAAAGTGGATGTGTGGAAATACCTAAACACATCATCATGAAGTGACACTAAAACCATTGTATGTCCTATAAAGAGGATGTCAAAGTCCCCACAATCTATAAATCCATCAGGTGCCTTCCCTGTGGATATCTAATCATGTTATGACTCGCAGTTAGCATCCCCATGTTCTGCCTCCCTAACTTGCTGAGGAAGTATGGGAGTAACTGTAAGGGACAGAAAAAAGATTCTTTATCTCTATCCACAAAGGATATCTGTAATGCAGCGAGCGGCTCCGTCGCCTCGCCTAGAATCTATATACCAGATATTCTACTAAGAGCATCTTCTACAACATTCCCCTTTCCAAGAGTACAGACTATCTCGAAGTCATAGTAATGGATGAACTCAAATCATCACCGCTATCTCAAGTTCAGGTCATTCTGAGAGATGATATACTTTACACTCTTGTGATCAGAGTATATGGTAAAATGTTCGCCCATCAGATAGTGTCGCCACATCTTCAAGTCAAAGACCACTGCTTCTAACTCTATGTCGTGGGTATCATAGTTATGCTCATGTTGTCTCATCTACCGAGAACCATACATGATCACTGCACATGCCTACATGAGGACACAACCGAGTCTGGTCTCTAATGCATCACAATATACTATGTACCATACGTCTTCCCCTAGAAGCCTCAAGATGGTGGAAATAGTCAGCAACTGACTCAGCTCCTGAAAGCTTTACTAGCATCTATCTGACCGTACGAAGTCTTCCCCCCCATCTTCTTCAACGCTGATAGTGGTGCTACAACTCTGGAAATGTCTGGAACGAACCTCTATTATTAACCAGCAATGCCCAATAATCTTTGTACCTCCGTCGCACTCCTACGTGGCTCCAAAGAAAGTACCACCTCAATATTCACTAGATATACTGCAAATCCAGCCTTTGAGATGACATGTCCCAAAACATGAACCTCTAAGATCCAAAAACTGGCACATTGAGGGATTACCATAAAGTAGGTGCACTCAGAGTGTGTCTAGTACTACCTGCAAATTGTAGGCATGCTCCTTCTTAGTAGTCACGTAGATCAGAATGTCTTCGATGAAGACTACGACAAAACATTCAAGGTATGGAGGGAAAATCATGTTCAGGAGCCCCATGAACACTACTAGAGCATTGGTTATGCCAAATGGAATAACCAAGAACTCGTAATGGTCATACCGACATCTGAAGTCCATTTTCTGCACATCCTCATCTAGAACTCTGAGCTGGTGATAGCCTAATCTGAGGTCTATCGTTGAGATGAACCATGATCCCTTCAATGAATCAAAGTGGTCGTCAATCTTCAGTATAGGGTTCTTGTTCTTCACGGTCACCCTATTTAGGTGACTGTAGATGACGCAAATCCTCAAGGTCCCATCTACCATTCTGGTGAACAAAATCGGGGAATCCCCGGGAGAAACACTAGGACAAATGATTCCTTTTCCCAACAAGTCCTCTAGCTATTCCCACATCTCATGAAGATCAGCGAGATCCATTTGATATGCTAGTGTATATATCAGTGCAATCCCGGAGTATAGGTCAATGTAAATGACTACCTTTATGTGAGGAGGTAGACTTGGAACATCATCAAGGAAAATATCTGTGTATTGGTCCCCCAATATAAGATATGTCGGACACTACACATCAACTGCTCGGAGGGTAAGGCATGCTATCTTTTGAGTGATTGGTTACACCCTCCTATGATTAAGTCCATCTTGCACTGAAAAGGCTCCCTTATCACAGGTGATGGTAAACCTTGTCACATCTATATAGACACACAACACCTTGAGCCTAATATAGTCGATCAGATCATGGACTGTAGATAACCATTCTATACCCAAGATGATGTTGTAAGTCATCGATGCCACTAATAAGAGATCCAATCCAAATCTCTCTCCTCCCAGATAAATTTCACACTATTGGAATCAGTGCAAAACCATTGAGTCTGCTCATGTAGGTGTCTCTAGACGTAATGATCGAGCCAACGACTCTGTAAGAATCTCCGAGCGCCGAATAGGGGAAGTGGAAATGATAGCGTTATCGGAACCTCTGTCTATAAGAACCCCATATAAGGGGGTGTAGATACAGATCGTACCTTGAATCATCTCTGGAGTGACATGATCGTAAGCCTCAGTAGCCTGGAGATGAGCTCTCCCATTTCCACCTGCTCTATGTGGTCGGGGTGGACCTCTTGGTGGTGGTGGCGGTAACACTTAGAAAATTCACCGACTCCAAGCTATTGGAACAGCTCCTCTGACACCTCATCTTGCTCCCTGCAGACTACATTGATCAAATATCTATCTCAGCCTGGCCTACACTTAGACCATTTGCAGATCATCTGAATGGCAGGTCAGACAGTCATGAGCCATGTGACCATGCCTGCTGCAAATAAACACTGCCTGCTACTTGCATGTGTGTCTCTAACCTGGGTGCCCCATACAACTGATCCTGAGCCATGTGGTCGTCTGCCCATGGGTCTGGTCCTATTGGACCTCTGCGACATCTATCTACTACTAGCTGCAGAAGACTCTACTAAATGTCGACTAGTCGTGGGTCTCACTGCTAAAGACTGCTCAGCAAGGAAACTCTCCACTAAGAGGGCACACTCCAACACTCATTCCTACTTTAGAATACAGAGGGAGATCATCGATGCCCGGATATTTCACATTAGCCCAGACTCAAAGGTCCAGGCCCTGAAGAATGGGTCTCACACCATATCTATAAAGAAGCGTGATAGATTGGAGAACCTCGCTGATTACTATGCCACTGTCATGCTGTAGATGAAGTAGCCCATGTATGCGCACCACAGGAAGAGTCGCTGGAACAAACACAGCCCGAAACAGGATCTCGAAGTCTACACTGAGAAGTGTTATCCCATTGTGAACCCGGAGAATTAAGCTCCACCATCTACCCACTACTACCTGTAGAAGGCTAGTAGTAATAATCACCATGATGTCTGCTGGTTTTCCTAACAGTCTGAAGAATCTCACCACAGCCTCCAGCCAATCCATAGCTGCCTGCGGGTCCGTATCTCCCCTGAACCTGTGTGGAATCTAGCGTTGGAACTCAAGCAACATGCTCAAGAAGAGTGCATCATCTAATACTGGGGCTGGAGGCATCGGTGGCCCAATGGGGTGTGGTTCCGTTGGTGCCTCTGCTGGAAAATGGACATGCACCGAGAACTCGTCACTTGGTGGGATATCTACATGTAAAACTCTCAGGTCTATAGGTATTCATCCACGGGGAGGAATCCTGAAAGAAACAAGTGAGACATGTTCAAAAGATTATACCTTGTGAGCTGAACTAGTTGAGCTACGTTAAAGAAATTTTTTTAAAACACACATGCAATCATTGTTTTCATGCACATAGTTTGAAATTAGAATTCAGGGTCCTGGTGTGTGGATACATCAGCCACTCTACCAACACTGGACTCTCTAAATCAAGAACCACAATCAGTACACTTAAAACGACTGCTTTAGAGAAATGAAATATTAGAGTCCTATGTTCTATGGTAGAACCGACTCCTCTCATACCAATTTTTCACGATGCGTCCCCCATGGACCATTCAATGACTAACCCAACCCCACCTTCCATAGTCTTGGGCCTGGCGACATGCACTGATGGGATAAATCCCTAAAATAGGAAGGAATTGCATTTAAAACTTGAAAAAGCACACAATAGAGCACAATATAGAAGAAAAAAAATATGTAAAACTATATACAATGAGTGCTAAAAGAAGAGGGGTCGAAATACAAGCCCAATATGAAAATACATGTACTACGGAAAACAAGTACAACTGAAAAGGAAAAAATAGCTGAAAGGTGAAGAGCAGCTTCTGGATCATCCACCACAAATCCTACCTAAAGGGTAGGTACAGATTGACACCTCATCCATCCACATCTATCGGTCTCCTTCGCATACCGACACGTCGTATGGTCCACCTTTGGGTACCGTCCAGTATTGGTACAGTCATCCTTAGTCAGCATTGTTTGTCGGCTGCAACCAACACAACGAGGTGCGGTCATAGCCCTTGTAGGGGTGAGTATAACGATACTCAGTAGGGACCCCGACACCCTCATGGTCATAAACAATCCAACAAGGATAGACCAAAAAGTATGAAATCAATAGATAATACCACATAGGTATATGCCCATACACATACCTAAGTTATCATGTAATCAATCTCAATCACGATGAAAACACAAATGTTACGGACTCAGCTCAACCAATATTTTTATTCATATTATCAAAACCAAGGTTACTGGAGAAATCATCCTCTATCGAGTATAGTGGTCCTTCTGTGTAACACTAAGGTGCTTCCCACTAACCATGGAATGTTGAGGTACTCCTCCTAATGAGTATCGTGGGTCTGCCGTGCTCACACAAAGGCGTTCCCCACAGTGGGTCTGTCGCGTTACATAGAGGTGCTTTACCTATAAGCCTCCTGAGGTACGACTCCTGTCGAGTACCATGGGTCTTCCATGGTCACACAAACGTGCTCCCCCCCCATGGGTCTTCCACGACACCAAGGCACTTATCACTGGGCTAGTCGAATCACTCTGAGTCGAATCAGTCAGCAGTCATCAAGTCTCAGAAAGCTACTAGCTCTCCGCACTAAGCTCACTCGTCTCTGTGAGGATATGCTCTATGAACTACAGGTCGATACTCCAACTATCATTAATCACCATGTAGAAGTATCTCAAAGGACTTCCTCGTCATAGGTGTCTCAATGCAATATACGGTGCAGCAATCATACACACGGTCTATGAGTTATTAGCCTTTTAGTCTCAGGGGCCCCGTTGAATTATTGTACGATCCAACATTACCGTATCTCAACTCTACCCCAAACTCTAGTGGGGGTATACAGAAATGGTATATTAATGATTTTAGGAATCCATTACTGCTGACAGTTCGTCAAATGGTCATCCCATGAAAAAGATATGGCCAAAGGAAGTAAAGGGTCAGTAGTGGGCCAGGGTCCAGTCCGACCTGGTCGGACCGAATCGAGCCCACCTAGACTGGGCCGAACCGTTCTGGGTCGAGCCGGTCAAGCTTGTTGGGTCTGCACCAGCCCTTTGGGTGGGCCGGCCTGTTATGTTCGACCTGGCTCGCTGGGCCCATCCTAGCAGGCCGCGATGGTGGTTCGGCACAAGCGCGGGGCTGGGTGGGCCCGAAGCGTCATGAGGGTGCGACCCTGCATAGCTCGACCCAGAGGGCACGGTCAGGCCGGTTCAGCCAAGGCGCCGCGAGTGGGTTCGAGGGACAGTTCTTGATGTTGGGCAGCCAAGAGGTGGCCAGGCAGGGCACAGACAGGCGAGTATGAGGCTGGGTAAGGCACTATGCAGGTAGGTGGGAGGCCGGGCAGGGCAGCAGGTGGATCAGCGGGTGGCCAGGCCAGGTGCAAGGCAGGCAGGCGGGCGGCAGGGCAGGGCGCGACCGAGCAGGCATGCAGCCGGGAAGGGTTCTAGGCAGGCTGGTAGGCATCCGGGTAGGGCGCGACCAAGCCGGTAGATGTCCGGGAGGCTGAAAGGCCCGTTCGGTGTGGTTTAGGCTAGCATGGTTCAGCACGGCTCAGGCTGACGCAGGCCGATGGGGTTCAACCGGGGCTCGCATGAGGCCGGCAGCAGTTTGAACCGCGGAGCCGGCTCGGTTGTGGCACTAGAACGCCGTAGGGGCGGTGCGGTTCGTAGAGGTCGTAAGCTATGATGCCTTTTCCTATTCCATTATCGCATTAAACATTGATTCATTGTTATGATGAGAAACAACACAAACAACAACGGCGGAGGATTCATGCCACATTGGTTTGGCCCGCACCCTTGTCGTTCAGTGTGGTAACACATGGAACTTCAATGAGTAAGAAAGATGAACAACAATTGTTTTACAACCACTCAATGATTCATTTCCAATCTGAAGAAGTGAAAAAGAAAAGGAATGTTGCAAAAAATAAACCCCATACCTTTGATTGTTGGTGTCGATGATGAAGTCGCAAGTAGAAGACGAAGGAGTTCGTCATTCGTCAAGTCCACCATACACTTCCAAACCTAAGCTGAGTCAGCTCGAGGACGATGATGCAGAGGGTTGGTCGGTTGTGGAAAATTCTCCACATTGGTTGGATCTGAGGAAATAAGTCAAAGTATCTCCTTGCGAGAATTCTTCGTTCTTCGTTCTTCGTTGGGAGCTTTTCTCCCAAGCACTTCTCTTACCAAGATACACTAAATGAGAAATGCCAACCAAAAATAATAGATTTTCTATTAATTTAGTTGTTGGGAAAAAATTCAATTTGGTGTATTAAATTTTATTGTCCCACTTAATTAATGAATTAGTGTTGGCACAAATTAATTAGATGAGTTGCCACCAATTAATTAAAGGGAAGGTCAAGAGGCTCTCTATAATTAATAAAGGAGAGTTTAGAGGTTTTATTCTCCTCCCATTAATATGGGTTGGGTGTTCCCAACCCCTATTATTCCGAAATGAGAGGTTATGTGTGTTGAAATAGTGGGTTCCCTAGACCCAACTATGTAGTACTTTTGATTACCGTATCATGTGTATAGTTTGATATGCATGATGATATCTTACCATTATAGTGCAGAATTTTTTGTGTCCACTATAATAATGGTAATTTTCAAAGTTTGGTTGTCCTGTCGAGAGGTTATATCATATCACAGGATATAACAAGAACCTAGAGATACATTGACATTGATCTTAAATATATTTTCTATAGACTAGATACATCATACTGACTGGACATAGTAGATGTTCAACAATCTGGTGCTGGGGGCTCATAAGCATTGAGACTTCGTCTCATGAAGTTCGCATATGGTGATCACTAGTAGTGAGATCATGAGGACAGACCCTCCAATAGGAACACCACATGTTTTGGGTGTCATTGGTTGTTCCTATCTATGGACATGTGTATTGGTCTCTTGACTTGATACCATTACCAATGTATATCATTTAATTACATACTTTAATGCAAGGATAAAACCATGGCACTGAGGTCGCGGTGAGGTAGTTTGTGTCGGGTGTGTCGTTAGTGGTATAGCGTTGGTTGAATGGTCAAAACAGAATTGTTCGCTTCCAAGTTTAGGATGTTGTATATCTCAGGCCTGGTTGATCAGGATGGTACTGCCTTCATAAGTATTTGGCCAAAGCAGTAGAAAGGCGAATCCATCTGGATAGATCAACAAAAAATAAAGCAATATAAGGATGATGACACAAGAGTGCATCCTGCTTTATGAGATATTTAATGACAAAGAGACTATATTACATAGTCAGTGTTCGTAGGATGGTAGTCATTGCTATGAATTTCCTTATCTCTTTAGGGGCCACGATGGTTTTCTAGACCCCACTCTGGGTCTGTGAATTTGATTAAATGCTATTGAGATAAAGGCCTTGAGGGTCACACACAACATCGTATTCAATAATCCCCACCTATTAAATGGAATAGTAATATGGACATAGTGTGCCCCGCCATGGGGTCCGAGCATTATCCAAGTTGTCGATGACAAAAAGATTTAGATAAATTCCTTAATATTCAAGTTACGATTATATGGGATTGAATTTATTTAGTGTATTTACGAGTTTAGTAAATACAAGAAAACATTAATCGAATGAATATTATTCTAATATTCAAGTTTCGTTTAATATTAAGCGGGACAACAAGTCGAGTTAAATGGATGAAATTTTATCACGTAATATATTCTATATATATTACATGTGTGTGATAAAATAATAAATAATATTGGTGCAGTTATGTTCGTCAAAATAATTTATGTGGACACTGAAATAAATGGGGGTCAGGGAACCCAACCGGGTATTTCTCAACGTATCTATAAATAAGAGAGGAGGATCTCTCTCTTGGTGTGCAACTAACTATTCACTCATTTTAATGGAATGAGAGTTGAGAGCCTCTCTCTCCTCCCACTTCTTAGAGAGAGAAGAAATCGATCCAAGAGTTCAGATCAAGTTTCTCCTCACGCATCGCAGGATCAACGATGCGGTGATCGTCGGGACATCGAACATATTGTTGAATCACGACGCTAGCACCCGGAGTTCGACAATTGGATTTCCTGTGGATTTTTGAGGCGCGTGTGGAAGATTTAGAGGGATCCTGCTATGGAGCCTTCGTTCAATGATTGCCATTGACAAGTAGCTATTGACTATGGCTTCAGATATGCAATGCGTATGTTTCTTTTTATTTTTTTGCTCTTAATAATCTACCTGAGATCCTTTGACCTCTCCGGGGCTCGGATTGTCAGCAACGACAAGTACCGTCGTTGCGTCCATAAAATTTTTAAAATCCCCAGCCCACTGGCTTCCGCTGCATGCCCCAGAAACCTAAATGTGGTATCATAGGGATCACGTAAATTTTCTGAGCCAAATAAAGTTAATTTTCATAAAATTAAGTAGAGGGTTTAAAATCAGTCACGACCGTTCAAACCGCGCACCAATCTGATTTCGAACGGCCATGTTATTGCCAATTTAATTATTCGGATTGAATTGAAGGTGCGGTTTGATCTCGGGTTATAATTTTATTTCATCTTCTTGAACTGATTATAATTTCAATTGGTTCTTTAGAAATAAAATATATTTTGAAAAGTATATTTTATAAATAATATAATTTTCTCAATAATTTTATTATTTTATTATTATATTGATGTAATAATAATAAATTTTTATTTCATTATAGTATTTATATTATGATTTATTTTAAATGGCTATCTATATCCTTTAGAAATGTCAAAAAAAATGGGTGGACTTTATTGGAGGTCAAGTCTTCAAAATATAAAAAAAAAATTGGGGACCCAAAAGAAAGACCCGCTTGGGTCTTGCTGCCCCAGTTGCAAAACAAAATAAAAAAAGGATGAGGGAGGTCTCCTGCGTGTGGAAGAGAAGGAGAGAAAAAGAAAAAAACAAAGGGAAAGGGGGCCCTGGCCACGTAATAGAAGCAACAAAAGGGGGTCTCCCGCGCGGCGCATGCAGCGCCGCGCTATAGCAGCCCGCAGCCAGGGCCACCGGCAGCCTTGTGCTCTCCCCTTGCACGGCGTGCAACAGGATGCCGCACACCAAGCACTTGTTCACCGCGCCCCTCTCCCTCTACCTCGCACTTACAGGTGCTGCCTGCCCGGACCCCGTCGCCTGCCTGCACCCCTGCAGCGGCCTCCTACCAGCCGGCTGCTCCCGCAGCGGCACCCCCTGCCCCGACCGCTCGGTCGCCCGCAGAACCCCCCGGCCGCTGCGCACAACGCCCTACCTCTGCCAGCTCTCCCTCCTCTCCCGCGTGCTACATCAAGGATTCCGTAGGAAGTACCCCCACTGTTGTCATTCCCCTTCGCCTTCTTTCTCCCTCGCGTGAAGCCTGCGCACCCCAGCTGCCCAGCCGGAGCCTCCCGTCTGAGCCACTACACCCCTCTCCTCCCCACGGACACGTTGCACCGGCCCCGCTCAGCTTGCATGTGCACTGGACCGACTATCCCTTCTTCCTCGCGGCTGATCGCAGCAGCAGCACCCCACCTTCTATCCTCAACTTGCATGGTTGTCGCGGGCCCCATGCACCAAGGATCCCTACTGCTTTCCCGAACCCTCCTCAAGTAGTCGGTTCCCTAGCGTGAAGCCCCGCGCATTACCAAGAGAGGTGTCGCCTACAGTAGCGGTAGTCCAAGCATACCCGGCCGCCGCACGGTCCTCCTAGAGGGAAGGTAACCCCTCAGGTTTAAAAAAATCAATTAATATAATTAAATAATTTATTTAATTAAATTAATTAATATATTAATTGTAGTGAAATATTTTTTAATACCCTATAAGAATTAATTCAGTTTAGATATTAAAATAAATAAATTAATTAATTTAGTTTTATGAATTAAAATTAAGTTAATTGCATGACCAATAATTAATTTAATTATTTGAATTATTTAATTCATTTAATTTAAGTAAATAAACCCTTGTACTTAATTATTACATTTTTGTTTTTATCGCGCAAGATTTTAAATTACCTGTCGTCTGGTCTTGAGCATCGACCCATGTATGTCTACTTTTAATTTATTTATTTAATGAATTATATAAACTATGTGCGATGATTGTAATTACTTAAAGAAGATATGCGCACCGTCTTTCATTTTTCGGTTAAAATGTATAAGAGCCTGCGCACCCAATTTATATGATTTACGTTTATACTTGAGTTCCCCTCGCCTGCGCATGGGTACCTTTGTACTTCGGACAAAGACGGCGAGCGACATAGACCCCGCAAAGATGAGGCGGTGTATGACGGTGGAAGACAACGTGTGGATTCCACAAAGGCGAGGTGGTACACCAAAACATGACGTGGACCCCGCCAAGACAAGGCAATGTTCTAGATGTGAAGCAAACATACAACAGAAGGGGCAAGCTTCATTTTGAGTCAGGCTTTGACTCAGGTACGATGCCCTTAGGACGTTTAGATGCTAAAGACTAGTCGGGTAGTAGTTTTACCATTATTCATTTATTTATTATTTTATTCATTTTAGAACAGCGGGAAAAAATACATAAAATGATAAATAATAAAATGCATAAATAAGAGACGTTTGATTTCTATTAAAGTTCTGTTGTGAGCGTGACACCATAGATGATAATGATTAATATAAATGGATTACATTCATCGAGAGGAAAAAATAAAACCCTCAACGAAAATATTAAGTCACAAACAGCCTTCCATCATTAATTTTTGAACAAAACCAGGTGTTCGAGGTGTCGGTTCATGCCTCAGCTGAGGGTTCCTCTTACTACCAGTGAGTTATTATTTGTGTGGTTGGTCGACTTAACTAAAATTGCAGCAAAGATATATCCTTGTCTAGATTGTTTTAATTTTAGATGCAAGCGTTGAGTAAATCATTAAATGATTTTGAAGTTGGGACTTCACTCAGGATATCAAGGAACCGCGAGTTAATGCGGTTGGCCAGCCAAAATCCTACCTTGGACCCTCCGAGTAGTGGAATAGCCCTAACTTGTAGACTATGAGAGAGGTTAGGGGATTTTTGCCACTAGAATACTCAATAGTATTCTGATTCTAGTACAGAGGTTCCCTAGAATTCGAAAAATTAGTGGGAGACATTTAATGATTATATAATCAGTAATGTCAGATAAGGTAATAACATAAACGTACAATATGAAAAAGTATTTTTGTAGATAATGGCAAGAAATACCATAATACAACTGCGATAAACATTGGACAATGTTAATTTATAGATAAGCATGAAATTCCAAGTGTAGTAAAGGAGCTTGAGCACATTACTAAAATAATGAAAACTCAAGGTGCTTCTGTCCCAACCTGTTAAGACACCTTAAGAAGAGAAGCTGTAAAACAGCTTACAGGAGACTCATGAATAAGGCATATGTTGGTTCATCCATAATGCTATCATCAACGTCTGACATTAGTTGTGGTCACTACATCATGACATGGATGATGTTACATGTAGTCTCATCTCCAAGATCCTTTCGAGGAGAAAGCAAAGCAAGATTTGAATCTGATGGTCGAACTCAGTTTGTGTAAAGTGAAATACGATTCACAATATTTCATGCCATCACTTTTATTATACCTTTTTACACCCAATTACACTAGTTTTGTTTAAATGTAAAAAACGAATGGTATAGAGTAAGCGCTTCATTACTTTTAAGGTAATATTTTCCATATAATAAGAATATTGGAGATAACGCCATCTTTTATTCTTATGGAGAATATATTGAATGAAAAGACGAAAAGGCCTATGGGAAGTTATGCCAAAGGCACCTTCGTCATGCCCTTCAAAGTATAATGGTTGGTTATTTAACAGGAGGTTATTTTCATCACATAATGAATTCATGGAAGTTTAAAAACTAAAATACAAGAAGCAATTTCCCTCTCCTTGTTCAGTTAATATTAATCAAATAAAAGTATTGTTTTCTCTCATACTTCTTGGGTATTAAAATAAAATATTATTTTCACATATTTGTATTGAAATAAAATAACCAAGTAAGTAGAGAAACATTACTAGAAGTAATGTTTATTCTCCAAGTATCTAAGGGTGATTCCTAAGTCAACAGTGAGAAACATATAACTTCAATAATTGCCAATAATTGATTCAAATTAAACAAGTTGTGGAGTATAACCAAAAATATTTATCTCATGTGCCCTTTTGGACATGATGAGACTTTATTCCATGTTTTGGAATGAATGTTTCTTGTGGTAATATACTCAAAAAATAGGTCACTGCTAATTAAATCAATGGCAATACATATTGAATATAAAATGTAAGACCTACCCAATGGTGGCAATGTGATTATTTGTCATGTAAAACTAAAAGAGGACGTCAACTATATAACAAGTATGGTATTTAGGCTCGGCAAAACTAAACACCTATGGTATAATTCAAATATTCAGTTTAGACAAAAAACCTT
This sequence comes from Viscum album, assembly GCA_963277665.1. Taxonomy (NCBI): domain Eukaryota; kingdom Viridiplantae; phylum Streptophyta; class Magnoliopsida; order Santalales; family Viscaceae; genus Viscum; species Viscum album. The sequence goes on from OY728131.1 coordinate 1,554,938,010, forward strand.
TGGAAATAAAGGTACGCCACAAAGCATCCGAGGTTAGTTCAACATGAGAGTGTGAACTATTCCAAAGAAAGATAGAGGTAAGCATAATTCATAATATTCCTTTATGTCCTTCAGGAATGTACCAATGAAGTATAAGTTTGGTAAAAATATATGAGTTTTTTTGGATCGGCATGCCGAAGAATATCTTGAAAAAACAATCATCGATCATGTTAATGTAGCGTAGAGAAATGACTAAACGCATGTTACCTTATCTACATCACTGTATTGATGTTCATAAGGAGGATCAATGATAAATTCATACCTATTAACATTGATCAAAAAACATGTAGTGTAGAGAAATTCCTTAATGCATATGTTATACATCAAAGCTATGATGTACATTGTATCAATGTTGCAACTTGCATAAACTTCAATCATATTTCAAAAAGTGATTTTCAAATAACAGCATAATACAGTAACCAATATGCCAACTAAAATGAAAAATGGATATCATACGATTCATAGTATGATGAAAGAAACATTATATCATATGACGAGTTTAGATGCAAAGCGTTTGTTATGATTTAAAAAACATGCATCAAGATAAACACGTTGTGCATCTAAGGTAATTTTCCTAATAGTGGCTTAAGATATTACCTAAATACCTATGAGAGAAAAGATGTATTCAAGTATTAGACTAATTTTCAATACAAGGGTGCACATCTCTATTACAGATAGTGGGAGCTGAATTGACTTAGACATAGTCAATGCTCAACATGCGCAAATGGGTGGCATAGGGAACAAGTTCCACAAGTACATGTGGAATATGCATGTTCCAGAGACACATACAACGTAGGAAGAATGGAACCATGCAGATGGTTTTATATTCACCGCGGCCGATGATAAATTATTCATTAAGAATAATAAATCCTACAAGTAAGATGTATATTGAAACAAGATATGATTGACAAGATCAACTAAAATTCAATAATAGATTTCATGTATCAAATTGAAAAGTGACTTATAAATTAAATACTGTGGTGGGTATTCAAACGAAATGATACATGGATGGTAAAAGTATGGTACCAATAAGGCTCGATTTGTTATACCAAGTCGGTATGCCTAAATCTATTAGAATTTTACTTGTCATTTCCAAACTTCTAAGATCCTTTTATTGTTCATTCGATGTCAAGTTCAACTTTCATGAAAGGTGCCTATACGACGCAACTAGAAAAAGATGATGACATCAAATGATGCCAATAAGGGTTTCAAGTTACTGAAATCCAATTTTGGATTAATGGAAGCAACATGATCTTAGATCATTCATCATAAATGAATCTTTACCATGTGTCTACCAAAGGTTAGTGGGAGCGCCAATGTTTTCCAATTGATATATGTTCAGCAACATATGGAAACAGATTTTGATCTTACAGATAAATAAGATCAGGTTAAAAACAATTCTCCAATTATTGAATTCAAATAACAACCTAAATTGTAGGGAACTAGATCCACTCAGGTAGATCCAAAGTTTTCTTTGTCCTAGTCAATCATACATATAGTGACATTGTTTTGAATAAATACAAGTTAGAACAATTCAAGTTCAGAATTGTTGCCTATTCCACATGGCTTAATCACACCAGGTTATCATGTTCGGAGCATGTGTAGAGATTAAAGTTGTGAATTGATACCATATTATTTAGCGATGAATCAACCACTTATTCCATAATATGTACAATAATTGATACTTCCAGGATATATTTTATTATAGGCAGATATCAATTGTTTACAGGATCACTGCAAGTGATGCAATCAGAACTATCATCTTGTACTTTGGAAAGTATAAATTATATGTACCTAGAATATGGAGAGGAAGGTATACTAGTTATCGTGGAAGACATACTAGTTTCCATTAGATAAATTTTATATAGTATCGCAGTTAAGCAAAGGAGATGAGCGAGTCAAGCTCATAAAATCTTATGGTATCCATACCTACAAATACCGAGTACGTTGCAGCTTCTAAGACAGGTAAGAAGAAGTTATAAATCACAATGATTTGTCCCAGTTCTTGGATTCATACCTAGTGAGAAAAGTATTATCATAGTGAGAATTACGATATTCTTACTAGCCATGTTGTTTTGTTATGATAATGGAAAAAGTAATATACTCGAGGATACCCTGTCATGAGAAATTTTCCTCAAGCATATGAGGTCACATATAGCAGATATCCCACATGGTGAAAATGTTGCAGGCCTACCAGTTAAATCCATTACTCAGCAGAAGCATGATATTTACCATGTGAGTAGATAACAAATGTAGTTAGCAAGTTAGATCTAGTGAAAGTGGGAGTGTTGAAACAGTGGGTTCCCTAGACCCAACAATGTAGTAATTTTGATTACCATATCATGTGTACAGTTAGGTATGCGTGATGATATTTTACCATTATACATCAAACTTTTCTGCATCCACTATAATAATGGTAATGTCCAAAGGTTAGTTGTTGTGTCGAGAGGTTATAGAAGATCCCAGGCTATAATGAGAACCTCAAGATACAATGACATTGATCATAAATATATTTTTTACCGACTGGAAACAATAGATGTCTGACTATCAGGTGTTAGGGGCTCATAAACATTGATACTTATTCTCATGAAGTTCTCACTTGGTGGTCTCTTGTAGTGAGATCACGAGGACAGACCCGCCAATATGAACACCACAAGTTTTGGGTGTCATTGGTTGTTCTTATCCATGGATATGTGTATTGTTCTCCTGACTTGAGACCATTACCAATGTGTATCATTTAATTAAGTACTTTGAGGCAAGGTGAAAAACATGGCACTGATGTCGTGGTGAGGTAGTTTGTGTCGGGTGTGTCATTAGTGGTATGGCGTTGGTTGAATGGTCAAGAAAGAACTTGTCGCTTCCATGTTTAGGAAGTTGTATATCTCAAGCCTGGTTGATCAAGATGGTGCTTCCTTCATAAGTCTTTCGCCAAAGTAGTTGAAAGGAGAATCAATCTAGATAGATCAATAAATAATAAATCAAGATAAGGACGATCACAGACGAGTGAGTCCTGCTTTATGAGATATTTAATGACAAAAAGACTATAGTACACAACTAGTGTTCACAGGATGGTAGTCATTGCTATGACTATCCTGATCTCTTTAGGGGCCATGATGGTTTTCTAGACCCCACTCTTGGTCTGTGAATTTTATTCACTGCTATCGAGATAAGGGTCTATAGGGTTATACAAAACATCATATTGAAGAATCTGCACCTATTCAATGGAATAGGAATATGGACATAGTGGGCCCTGCCATGGGGTCTGAGCATTGTCCAAGTTGTCGGTCAACAATAGAATTTAATAAATTCATTAATATTCATGTTACTAATAATTGGTATTGAATTATTTAATGTATTGATCAGTTTAGTAAATACGAGAAAATATTAATCGAATGAATATTATTTTAATATTAATGGTTTGTTTATTATTAAGAGGGAAAATGATTCGAATTCAATGGGTCGGATTTTATCACTTAATATATTTTATATATATTACAATTATGTGATAAAATAAAAAATAATATTGGCGCAGTTAAGTTCATCAAAATTAATTATGTGGACATTGAAATATACGGGGGCCGGGGAACCCAACCAGGTATTTCTCAACATATCTATAAATAAGAGAAGAGGCTCACTCTCTTTGAGAGAAATTCACTATTCACTCATTTTCATGGAATGAGAGTTGAGAGCCTCTCTTTCCTACTGCTTCTTAGAGAGAGAAGCAATCGACCCAAGAGTTCAGATCATGTTTCTCCTCACGGATTGCAAGATCGACGAAGTGGTGATCTTCGGGACGTCGAACATATCATTGAATCTTCGTGCTAGCACCTGGAGTTCGACGATTGGCATTCCTGCTGCTTTTTCAGGTGCGTGTGGAAGATCTAGAGAGATCATGCTATGGATCCTTTGTGCAACGGTCACCATCAACAAGTAACGGTCGACTAAAGCTTCAGATATGCAACAAGTATGTTTCTTTTTTTATTGTTCTCTTAATAATCTATGCGAGATCCTCAGACCTCTCCGGGGCTCGTATCGTCGGCAACGACAAGTACCGTCATTGCGCCATTGAAAATTTAAAATCCCCGGCCCACCGGCTTCTACTGCGAGCCCCGAAATCCTAACAATGGGGTCTCAGGTGGTCCCCACGCCGTAGCCTCTTACGGGAGGATATATTCGGGTGGGACCCACCAACACAACCTTTCTTGGGAAGTTAAGGAGTGGTGGTCCCACCTCCAACACACATGAGTATGTTCTAACCACCAAACGCCCACTTGGAAGCTAAAAAAAATAATGTGAAGCACAACTTATTTTATTATTTCCCACAAAAACCCAAAAACTATCTATTAAACTCGACCCACTACCGTCAATGTTAAATTCTTCTTAAGTGAATATCGGTGCTGCGAGTTCAACGGTGCCCTTAGATTTCAATTTCGAGAACTGGTTCAAAAGTTTTAAAAACCGCTCGTACGATTACTAAACATACCTGAAAAAAACTTCAGAAATTGATTCTGAGTAAACCGGTCCTTAGAATCATGCACCGTCAGTTTTCACGGTGTCGAAAAATTATCATGATTTTAAAAAAGAAATCCACTAAATTTCCTGGTATTTACATTTTATTTTCCTAGGGGTAATATATCTGAAATGATTTCATCATGTTAGAAATGATTATCACCTAGGCCATGATAGTGGTCTGGGATTCCAATATACATTGACACTGATGGTGGAGATTCTGTGGTAATTACAGGACTCTATATGAACCATTATGAATTATACCTAATATTAATGATTTATATCTCTAATAAATGATTCAAAATATCCATTATTTCTATTTTGGTTTTAATATGGTATTAATGAATAAAATAATGTTGAATAGGTAACATGTAAGTAAAAATATTTATGAAACCTATTTTAGATTAGTTAAATGGGTTCATGTATATCATGTAACATATATTTTGATGTTCATTGTTACCCTAAATGACTATATGTTTAATTATAAAAACACATAATATAATGATGATCTCACCACAAGAATGTGATTTGTCCAACCTTTATTTATTTTTTGGAATTTTTTTCTTTTATATAACACTATTCTTCAGAAGGTTTATTTTGAAGTTATTTTGTCATGAAATGGATTTTGCATCATAAATAACACCTCCATTTCTAAGGAAATTATGTAATGATTGATATTACAAACAAGAATAAGAATATATGTTAGTTTATATATAGGTATGAAATTTTAATGAAGATAACATAAATTTTAGGGTTATTGATTCCAATTCAATGGGGGAATTTATCTAAGATTATTGGGGAGAAATTCAACATTCCGGATATTCGTATATTTTTAGTGTTTTTTGGATTATTTTATGTATTAGTTTTAAAGAAACCCACCGAAATATGAAACTAATTTATATGTTGATTTCATACTTTATGTTTCACATATTTCAAATACTATCTATGAAATAGCTCGATTAAGTTAAAGGAATATAATAATGAAACTATAAAATAATCACAACAATGGATTAATTTGTCCATGTATGTCAGCATGGGTTTATTATATTCATTTTATAGATAATAAATATGTATTTTTTCACCTCTCCTTTTATTATTGGAATCTAAAAAAGATGCAAGTCATGAATAATTATCATTACATCGTATGTATGACTTGTTTGATCAACTCCATCGATCTCAATACCATTCCATGATTTACCTTCATCCATGTTATAAACAATTAAGGGTTAAGAAGAATGATATAACAAAGAAATAATTCCTAACACGAAGTGGTCATGATGATTATATATTGTTTATGTATGTTCATACTAATTCCCTGAGTATCTTCATTGATTTATATTGAATATTCATATATATTCAATGTGAATGGAAGATCATGAAGATCATTGGTTAATTGTATTGAAGAACCAAAAAAAGATATTTGTTTAAAAAAATTTACATATTTTGAATTTTATATACAAAATTATTCGTTTTATAATAATATAATATCTAGAGAGGTTATATTGGTGGATCATTCAATTGTGGAGGATTTGAATGTTGGATTGGAAAAACCGTAATAACATAGATATGATGTTTCATTCATTGGATTAGATATTTTAAATGAATTATAGAGAATATCTTATGAATATATATTCCTCGCACAATGTTGTGTAAAAATGGATTAATATTATTTTGGATAGATGAATGTGTCATAAAATTTGCAGGAACTAATTAAAAAATTAGTCAATTCACATATATTGACATTAATCAGTGTTGGAGATGGATTTGAAATCTTTAGGGGTTATTATATTATCCACAATGAATGTATTGTCATGTATAATAACTCTGTTATTTATTAGGCCTCACAAAAATTCATGATTCAAGTGAAAAATTACCAAATAAATGATTTCTAGTTTACAAATGTAAATTTATCATCAAATATATAAAAAGAATATATTTATGATGATGTTTATATATATATATACTAATAATAAAATGTCAATGTATATTTTGAGAAGGAAGGAGTTTTTTATTCACCATAGATAATGGTTAGAAATTATTAAATATTATAAATAATTAATATATAACAACCATAATATAGAGAACATGGTATTCGATTTTTTGACTAAGAAGAATAATACTAGTTTATATATTGTCACGATCACAAAAATATCAAATATTTATTTATTTGAAAATTGGGGATATTGAAATCTTTAAAGATGGGGATTAATATTATAATTATAAAATAAGATGTTCAACCATATATCGATTTGAGGATTAAATTGGTATACATGGATGATATTGTATACCAAAAGAATTTGATCAATGTTCTTATGTTATGATTGATCATGATCAATTAATTTGGTTTGGGGGTACTGTACGTGATCTATTCATTCCATATGTGTATAATGAGTTATTAATGTAATATTATAGTTATTAATTATCTCTCGATCCTTGAAGTACAATTTTTTATAGAAATATTATAGAGAATTTCTCTTGGTATGAATGAAATGGGATAGTCTCGAGTTTTTTTTATTTGGTACGTTGTTTGTCAATAAGTTAAGGATGAGAAAAAATATTAAGGGTTGTTATAACCCCAACCAATACAATTATATAAATTTGAAATCATCCCTAAGGGTTTTTTCCATGTACTCCACTAAAAATTAAAACGGGAGAATGCTATATAGGTTATAGTTGACCACCATACAAATTCATAACACAACATCTCTATCATATTAGATTTATGTTTTAATCATCATTCCAAAAAATAAATTAAAATAGTTTGGTTTTTATAGCTAGTAACACATTAAAATTTAAATGAATTTCATCTGAGTATTAAAAATATATACCAATGAATTCTAAATCTAACCCCAGATATTGAGTTTTGTTTCATCCTTTTGTATCATCCTCTGAAATATTTTATGTATAATAGAACAATTGAAAACATATAAGAAATGTTGACATGTTTTTATAGGGATTAAATTTTTTTAAGGATCAAAACCATCCTCTATTTATGTTTTCATATATAAATATCTTAAAAAAATTTATTCATAAGCATATTTATGATGAAATATACATAATCATGTGTAGAAAGATGCCATAACGGGATGAAGATTAATAATGAAGGGGATTGGGAATATATCTACAATAATAAATGGAATTCAAGATTAGTGTCATGGAGTAACACATATGGGTATTATAATGTCATAATAATGTTATGTTGATAATTATTGGTCTGATTTGGAATTTGATGTTGGAAAAAATGATCTCTAAATGCATCATTTCATAAGATCAATGATTGACTATTAAGTATAATAATAAATAAATTCTCTATAATTGAAATTCATAATAATTTACATCAGGAACTAAGACATAATTGTATAATTACCATCATTTAATTGTTCTAATATAGTTTAATTTAATGGTAGCAATAGAACAACCCATTTTATATGTTTTCTAACTTGTTTGTCTCACTAAGAATATCATTTCATCAATGAGTTATACGATTCAAAAACCCACCGTTCACTAGATATATAAATAACTGTTCAAATACTTAATGATAACATTAATTCATAAATAATATTCCCAATTAAAAATTATCTTAATTGTGTGATGGTTTAATAAAATCAAGGTTCTATTATTTTAACAATTAACATTTATAATAAAACACCCTATGTAAGCATGTTATATAGATTCAAAAAATAGAATATCCTAGATGAAAAGAATATCGATTTTTAATTGAAATTTAATTTCTAATGAAATAAGAAAAAATAATGTTAATTTGTATAAAATTAATAATATATGAATTCATTACAATTGTGGGTTTTCAATAAATTCATGTAATTTAGAGAGAAAATGAAAATAAAAGATAAAAAATAGAATTCATTATTATTGCTGATTTTTATTTATAAAACCATTAAAACGAAGAATAGTATTCCAAATATCATAAAATGGTTTTGGTGGTGGAAATGTTCACTAATAATATATTCATTAAAAAAACTCTCATTTCCGCTTTTTAAAATGAACACAAAAATAAAATTTCCTATAATAATTTTAAAGATTATAATTAAAAATTTAAAAATTTAAATAATAACATAAAAATACCAAATATAATTTTACTCAACAAAATAAAACATTTTTCAAAATATTAAAAAAATATAGACATAATAAAATAATGTACCTTATCAAAAATAGATATAATAGCTATTTTTTGTTAAAAATTTATTTACATTGTTCTACTTGAAAAGAGAAGAAATGTTTGTAAAAAATAAGAAAATTTTTAAATATGCCAAAATTTGCGATATAAATATATTTTAATATTGATATATTCAAGTATTCCATTAATAAGATATATATAAAATCCTAGAAAAAGTGTTTTTGTAATTAATTCACAGCAACTAAAAAACAATTGAAATATAACCCCTTAAAATTATAATAATTAATTTAATAATTATTTATAATAAATACATATATATATATATATATATATTAATGTTAAATTTATCATTTAGGCTATTTATAAACCAAATTTAAAATAAATTAGTTAAAATACCAAATTTTACATACATAATTTAGAAAATGAGATGAAATACATGATCACACACATCTATATAGTTGAACAAGAATTACCAGAATTTGTTTTAATTTTTATTATATTATTAAGAACCCATATTTATATTTATAAAATCATTTATGATCAACTGATAAAATCTTATCTCCGATCTATTTATAATTATTACTTATTATTATTGATTTGAAAATTAACTACATAGTTTTCCCATATACATTTCACAACAAATGTTATAACTCATGAAATAATGTTATAGATTAATCATCTATAAAATGATATTAATTTAATAAAAATTCTATATTATTATTTAAGTAATTTCTAGATTCATTCATGAATTGTGTACGTTGAAAAGGAATTTCATTTTATAAGGGAGAATATATATAATATTTACATATATGTGAATCTATAATTATTAAATGGATTAATGTGTAAGTAATAATATGACATATTAATTTAAATAAAACAATATTACGACATAAGTGTAATATATATTTACTACATCCAACACTATTACATTCCTTGTGAGGTGGAAAAGTAAAACAACTTACATTGATTTGATCGGTTGTTTCCCACCACACACATTAGTGATGATATTCTTTCCCATTTTATAATGAATTCAAGTGATAATTATATCTATATAATCACACCTTCGTATAAGTAAGTCACTAGTGTAATTATTTTCAGATTTTTTGGAGATATTTTAATGTCAAAAAAGAAGAAATAAAAATTATAGAGCTCCACTGAGATGATTAAATTCTAAAAAAGAAACCTCCTTTGGATATCATCGTAAGGATCATATGGTAGTATTTTGGAAATATCTAAACATATATTTTTTGGAAAAGGTTTTTTAAAAATATTTTGATCAGAATTTGATGAGTTATTTTGTTCATTATCTGTGAATATGTCAAGGTACATGCATCCCTTTTATAATTGAGTTGAGTGGCATAGTTGAACATTTCCATTATATAATAATATTATTATGTTGATTTTTTGAAAAATAACCCCAAAATTACTCATATAATCTAACGATAATGTTATGGTATGAATATAAACAAATTTTTTTGAATAATCATGTTTTTAGGTCATTTAATCATATCTATTTTTTATTAACCGCCATTAAACTCCTTTTGACATTGATTATAGAAATGAATTTTTAAAATTTTTAATTTTTATTACGAATAATATTATGATTAAAATAATACATGATATATATAATTTTTATTTCAAATATGGAATTATATTTACGAATTTTAATTCTTTATAATGTAATGATTAAAATTAAACGACGACATGAAAAATATGAGAAATAATATTTATCATGAAATGAAATTTAATGATCATAATGATCTTATATTAACAATATAAATAGTTTTAACTGTTATATAGGTGTAAATTCTTATATTTAAGTACATAATATATAATTAATTTAAATAATTTTTTAGTAAATATTCCTTTAATTAATTTAAATGGATAAAAATTATGCATTTAAAATTATTATTTTAAATATTATTCCTTTTCCTACAATTATATTATATTTATATTTTTAAAAAATATAGTTAATACATCTTAAATTATTCATAATATAACAATATATTATAATAAAATTATGAACATATAAAAAATATATTTTAATTTATTCCAAAATGATTATTTTTACGAGAAAACTTATAAAACCCATTCTAGTCTTATTATAATAATGTATGTTCAAAATCAATATCCATATTATCAAATTATAATTTTTTTAATATATAATGTTCACTAAATTAAATTTATGTTTAGGATTAAAATTTTACCTTTCTCGAATAAACTCATCATAAAAAATTTCTGGGATATTACATTTAAATAATTGGAGATTGTACTTTTTCATATTATCATCTGGTTCCCACTCTGTATCAAACATTTTATGATGTCTTTAATATTCCATTCTCAATCATGTATTTTTATTCCCCAACACGTGATCTTTATTTTTTGAATTGGGATATGATTTTAAATGTATGATTGATGATGTTTTAATTCTTCAATGGTGGGAAATTTAACTCTTTTTGGAACATACATCCATAAAATTGTTTTATGAGAAACATCTTGTACTTTAGATAAGATTTGGTGAATTTCCAAATTGATTTTCAAAACACTAATTCCATTCAAAAAAAGTTTATAAAATTTTTTGTAACAATGCCTCAATATTTATATCAAACCATTCCTTATAAAACCATTCCATAGATACATTTTGAAGAAAATATGTTCTCAATTTTAAAATTCCTAATATTTCCTAAATTTATCAATACAAAACTATGAAATTCATTAAGATTTTTTAATATTATTTTGTGTTAAGTTTACCTTTACTTTTGTGTCCAAATTTTTTTTAATCCTATAAAAAAACATTCACCAATATCATGCCTAAAAGTTGTAGTAAAAAATTTCTTTCAATATATGGCATCATATGGAACTATATAAATATAATAAAAAGATATATTATTATAATAAATTTTTTTAAATGGTTAATAATTTACTCACATACCTAAACATTCCCATGATCCTAATGTCAACATGTCATATAATGTTTACTAGCACTTTCAGAATTTCCAATGGTTTGAGGATGATAGGTAGTGCTCAAACGATGCTATATTTAAAGGGGTTTTATATAATTTTCCATTTTTTTGATTTAAATTAGGTTTCTTGGTCAAACACAATTGAATAAGTGGTTAAATATATTTTAAAAAAACAATAATTCCATTTTTTGAAAGGTTATCAAGTGTTTAATATTCTATTAAAATAAGGAATTAAGAATATTTGGAAATACAATAAAAAAATATAAATTTCATAATAACAAATATGATTATCTATTAATCTAGTAGAAAATTATTTATATTGTTACCCCACATCCACATAAGAATATTTTGAGATTTTTTAAATCCTCGAGGATAATTTCTCTCATCATTAACCTTTGTAAAAACATAGCATATTGATATATAATCAACAATATAATTCTTCATATTATCTCAAAATACAATTTTCTCAAATCCTTATACATCCTAGTGCTAATCGTGTGTATCATGAAATTTTAGATATAAGAATCATCAAATGATTCCACCTCTAGAGCATGTATAGATGGAATATATAGCCTTTTTCGATATTTTGGAATTTAATATTAATATATGAATTTCACCATTTAGACATCATTAAAAGAATTGCATTTTATATTTCTTATCATCATCATCAGGTTGAAATCAATTTTTTATCTCAAATTAATATGTTTTATGAAGAATTTAAAAAAATTATTATCTTCAATGTTCTGTAATAATTCTAAATATCAATATTTACTTATTACATAAACATATGACGGATATTAATCCATTTTTTTGATATAAATACCTGATAAATCCTTTTAAATTCATCTTGAACCACATTTTCCATCATTGGGTTGTAGTTTATTGAGAAATTATATTGCATGATTATCTTGATCTATCATGATTTCCATGTATTAGGAACTATTTTTAGAATTTTTTTTGGAGTACTATGAATATTTTTTACCTCATATATTTTTTAATATTGAAAATTTCTCTATATATACAATGAAAAAATTATGATCAATATCTCAGGATCTTAAATTGGATATTTATGTTAATCAGACATTAGCTACCTTGATGCATAGTAAATAAAATTGGATTTCTTATATGTTTTGACATGGTATGTCGGGTCCTATTTCATACGTCATGATTTAATAATATATAGAATTATAACAATGATATAAATAAAATTTTAATTAATTATATATATATTTATATAAATAAATAAAATTTAATGATATGAAATGAAATACACCATTCAGGGAGATGAAAGGCCATACCAACACATTAATTATGATTCCATTATCTATACATATAAAAAGAAATAAAAAAATGACCTATATATATATATATATTATAATTGTAGTATCATTATTATGTCATGTATATCACATATTAATATTAAACACATCTTTAATACCTTAAGGGAATGTGTGAATAAATAATATAACTTCATATGGTGGTTGTCTGTTTAACACATGAAAAATGCGATTGTATTCCCATAAAATTGAAATCATAAAGGTATGTTTGATATAATAATTAAATAATAATAATAATGTAGTAAATATAATATATATAATATATATAAATATAATATAAATTATGTTTACTATTATTACCATCCTTGAAGATTGATAATGGAAAATAGAATGACATCTATTCGTGAGGTGATTGTTCGCTGTAAACATGAATGGCGACTTCATAATCTATTTAATGCAGTTTTGTGGTTTTACATCATAATATTAACATAAAAACATATCAGTATTTTTATGATACTTAAATAATTATATAATCCTGATATAAATAGAATTTTTTTATGGAATATGGCAAAAGAAATTATTTAGAAACATTACCTATTCAGTTGGTATCTCTATTTTGTTTTCACCCAAGGACAACATTTGTAGTATTTATTCCAAAAATAATGATTCATGGTTGATAATAAATGAATTTTAATTGTTATTTATAGATATTGGATGAAAATTCATGTATTGATTATGTGACGATATTTAGATAGGGGTGGTCATTTATATGTTTGTTAAAGGGAACTCATGTAATTTTTTTAAATTAATATTCGTGTACCCACTTTTTACCGAAAATAGATACAATAATACAAAAACAATCAAACAATAATGGTTTGTTGTCAAAATATTTCCCTAAAATGGGTTTTGTAAAAAATTTATAGGCCATTTATCCAGTTATGATTGAATATTAGTCCATTTATAAATAATTATTATTACAATTATATTCCATTTTTTCAAATTCAATTTAAAAAATTTGCAAAATATAATTTATAAAAATTCCTAGGACAATATGTGAAAGTAAGTTTCAAAGTGTAATAGTTCATAATTATACGATATTTTATATGCATTTTCAGTATAAAATATATTAAAATGAGCTATATTGGATTAATATATGTATAATTGATATATTTATACATTATATGAAATATAATATTTCATTCAACAATATAAAAAATTTGAAAAAATATGGTGTTCTCAATTAAATTTTTTTATTTTTCATTATTCAGTACTTATTTAATATTTCATGAGATTTAAAAAATAGAATATTATTAAATTATACATTAAAAATTAATTTATATTTTTTCAAAATATATTTTTTACATATTTCAAAACTAATATTTCAAATTGGTGAGCCACTAAGAGGTTGTAAACGAGCGGTTTATAAAGAGATGCGTTTTTTAAAACAATGTTCATCTCTTATTATATAATATCTAAAAAATAAGATGAATATAATATTTTTTTTGAATATAAATTATAATAATTCCATTAAAATCATTCATCAAAATTATTTCATTATTTTATTGAGATAAAACGTTTTTTACATATAAAATAAATTTTTCAATAAAAGAAAATTTGTATATTCCAATAATTCTTAATGTCATATATAATTAATTGGAAATAATAGTGTTAATTTTTTATTAATTAATAAACTATATTTTAATAATCCTGTAAATCCTATTCATATCTTCTATTCCATGGAAATGGTGAAATAAATAATATAATTTCAAAAATATGTCACATTTCTTTTAAATATAGTGGCGCAGGTAATAGAGGCTAAGAACGGTATTTTGTGAAACCTAATATAAAAAAATTATATCATATAATATAACAAAAAATAAGAATTGTTTGTAATGACAACTAAAATCAGTGACTCATCTAAATGACAATATCAAAAAACAGTTTTTTTGAAATTTATAAAATTTCAAAATATAATGGTGTCATATTATGGGTTTCATGTTGTAATCTCTATTTTGTCATGATTTACTATTATTATTATTCCAATGATGAAATATTATTATATATCTGTCTATAAATCCAAGAAAATTATTATCCTATGGTTAATATATTTAATATATTTAAATTAAATTCAATTTATCCTCATTATGTACTCAATATTCCATAAATTTATTTCAATGAAAAATCTTTTTTTATTTCTATCTTCTTTCAAAAATCATATTTCATCCATATATATGTTTTATAAAAATTTTCAAAAGAAATATTTCACTAATATCTAATTTTTTGGTTAAATAATTTGTTATCCATGATATAATTTATAAATAATGGTTAAAAATGAATATTCTCATTATTTAATGAATGAGGTACATTTTGAATTTTTATTAAAATTAAAAATGGAATATTTAATTTAAATTTTAGGACACGATAAGAATTTTAGGTAGTCATAACAAATGAATATTTTTATTATTCCACTATATGTATCAAGTATTATTTACAATGATTTTTGTTTTCAAAATTATATATGATCCTTTAATTTTAATGTGGTGATTTTAAAATTGAATTTTATATTTTCCCCAAGATATGTACCATGTGATATTTCATAATAATATTCCATCCAAGATAACATCATTTTTTACATAATATTTATTATTTATTTATTCTAAGTACATAATAAATATTCTTTATTTTGAATTTTTTTTATAATGACAACATTTCTATGAAACACATTTATTTCTCCATGATATAATATATAATTAAATTAGAAAATGTTTATAAAAATCATAGCATCACTATTAGTCATACTATGATGAAATAATTTTTTAAAAAAATTAAGATCAGTGGGTTCAGATATGATTATTTTTCTGTGATCATTATGAACACTTTTTTTACGGTTTTCATTATGTTATATGGGTTATGTTACAACAAAGTATGGTTGTTAAATTATAATCATATTTGGTGGGTTCCATATAACCATGGAAAGGTGGTTAAAAATTTCTCCTTCAAATAAATTGGGTAAAGATTGATATCCAATGATATAAATATTACTAGAATGGAGATTTAACCTAGTTTAGTAAGGAGGATTATCCACTGTTAATGTGTTTGGATTCAATATTTTATAATACAATTGTTTGGTTTGTGAATTTATTCAAATATTATATTATTTTAGTGATCTTTTTCTACCAAGGAAATTATTTCAATTATTATGTGTATTCTACAAATCTATTTCTTATTCTAAATTTATGTTATCAATGATCTTTCACTTTATTATTGATATCTTATAAATTTATATGATTTAATCCATGACACATGCATATGATATATGATATGAATTATATGATTTTAAAATTTTATTCACTTTTTCTCATACACCTATGATCTTGTTATATTGATACATCCCATTCTTACTCATACTGAGCATTGTGCTTACCCTTTATTATGATTATTTAACACAAGTTATAAATAAAGTGAATTTCTATTATATGTATGATTAGTTTGAAAGTTATGAATATCTTAGTGGGATGTTATATAGTTCACTTATAAACTTGTTTTTTCTCTAACCACATATTCCACCTAATTAATTCCAAAAAAATTCTATCACAGATCATAATTTTATATAATTCAAATTAATCTATCATATTAAAATATATGTGTATGGTATTATTAGGACATTATAATTTTTATAATATAATGGGTCAGTAAATCATTATTCAACTAGTATGAAGAATCATTAATGAGAATCATAAGTATAAGTCAGTGTATTGGAAAATATCCATGATTTTCAGTGAAGTATGGAGTGGGTGGTTTCTATGAAATTGAATAAATATCTAGTAACAAAAACTTGTTGTTGTTATTTTTTTACAAAGGTGTAATATTTATTAAATACTTGCATCATAAAGGATATTATCATCACCTAGTGCATCAAAGTGGTCCTGGATTCCAATCTACATTGACACACATGGTGGAAATGCTTTGGTAATTATAGAACCCTGTATAAACCATTATGAACTATACATCATATGAATGATTTATATCTGTAATAAATGAATCATAAAAACCATTCTATCCATTTTAGTTTCAAAATGTTATTAATGGAGAAAATAATTTGGATGAGGTTAGATGTATGATAAAATATTGAATAATGATATTTAAGATTAGTTAAATGAGATTACGTATATCGTGTAACATATCTCAGGATGTTCATTGGAACAATGAATTATTTTATGCTGATTAATAAGTAAAAAACCATATATAATGGTGATATCTCCATAGGTATATGATTTGTCCTTAATTTATTTATTTATTGGATTTTTTCCTTTATATCTAAATATTCATCAAATCGTTTATTTTGATGATAATTTAGTCATGGAATGGATTTTTCTTTATAAATAACATATTAATTGTTAAGGAAAGGTTGTAATGGTTGATAATCTAGAAAATATTATGAATATATATTATTTTTAAGATAGGTATGATATTGTGGTGGATATGAATTACATTTTATATTTATTATTTGAATTCAATGGGGGCCTTTATCTTAAATTATTAGGGAGAAAATCAACATTTTAGATATTCATATATTTCTCTAGTGTTTAGATTATTTTATGGATGAATTTTGAAGACTCACACCAAAATGTGATGTTGATTTATTAGTATATTTTGACTCCTTATGTTTCACCATTTACAAATACTCTATAATAAATATCCACGATTATGTTGTAGGAATATAAGAAAAAACTACCAAACAATCATGAAAATTGATTGATTCGGTATGTTTTTCACTGTGTGGTTATCCTATTCATTTCATATAAAATAAATATGGATTTATTTACCTCCCATTTTACTATTGGGATCTAAAAAATATAAAAAACATGAATAATTATCATCACATCACATATAGGACCTCTTTGATCAACTTTACAGAGCTCGAAACATTTCCATGATTTAACATAATATTTGATATAAAAATTGAGGGTTATAAATAATGATATACCAAAGATATAATTCCTAACATGTAATGGAAATGATGAATATATAGTGTTTCTTTATGTTTATACTAATTCCTTGAATATCATCATTGATTTATTAAATACAGTCTTTAGAGATTAAAATGTATATTTTTAAAATGTCTTTGTATAGAATATTTGTTTCTTCTCAAGTTTAAAGAAATAAAATGAATTTTGAATGATATTTTTGATGAAGAACCAAATAAAGAGAAAAATTTAAAAAAAAATAACATATTTTGAATTTTAGATTCAAAATGCATCATTTTTTCATAATATAAAATCTTGAGAGGTTATATTCGTGGATCATTCAATTTTGGAGGCTTTGAATTTTGGACTAAAAAAACCACAATAAATAAGATATGATTTTTTATTCATTTAATTGGTTATTATAAATGAAATATAAATAATATCTAATTAATATATATTCCTCCCATAATGTTGACTAAAAATGGAATAATGTTATTTTGGATAGATGAGTATGTCAACAAAATTCCTGGAACTGATGTGAAAATTAGTCAATTCAAATATAAAAAAATTAACCAGTAGTGGAGATGAATTTTTAATCTCTAGAGATTCATATATGACCCAATGTGTTGGTATTTTAAATTATAATTACTTTTTTATAGTTTATCCCTCACAAAAATTCATGTTTCATGAGATAAATTACCCAAATAATTACTAGTTGTTAACTAATGTTAATTTATCATCAAAGACATGAAGAGATTATATTTATGAAGGCATGTTTTTTATATATACTGATAATGAAATTTTAATTTATATATTTACAAGGAAAGAGTTTAAAATTCATGATAGATGATGGTTAAATATTATTAAATATTATAAATAATAAATACATAACAACTATATGATGGGGATAAAGTTTTTCAGTGCTTTAAATAATAAGAATAATACTAGTTTATTTTTTGTCACGATCAACAATATTAATTATATATTAATTTTAAAATGGTTGATATTTAATAAGTATATATTTGCATAAATATTATCATTCTCGAATAAGTATTCAACCACATATTAGTGTAAGGAGGAAATAGGTATAGAGGGATGATATTAAATACCAAATTTTTTGATGAATCTTCCTATTATTAAGCTTGATTGTGATAACTTCATATGGTTTGGGGACATTGTATGTGTTATTTTCATTACATATGTGTATAATGAGTTATTAGTGTAATATTATAGTTCTTCATTCTATCTTCATCATTGAAGTAGAAATTAATATAGTAATATTAAAGAGAACTTCAAATTGGATGAATGAAATGAGACATTGTTGGGTTTTTTATTTCGTTCTTAGTATGTCAATAACATAATGTTGTGAAAAAATAATAGGGGATATTATAACCTGTACCAATACAATAATAATATTTTGAAAACATCCTTAATAATTTTTTCCATGGACTCCACAGAAAATATAAAGGGAATAATGTTATATAAGTTATAGTTGACCACCATACAAAATCATCACAAAAAATCTATATCATATATGATTTATATTTTAATTATATTTCCATAAAATAAATTTTAAAATTATTTTGGTAACATGGAGTACCACATTAAATTTTAATTGAATGGTATCTGAATATTAGCATGATGATCTAGATAATTCTACGACCGACCATAGATATTGAGCTATGTTTCATAATTTTGTGTCATCCAATGGTAGATTGTATGTCTAATAGAACAATTGAAAAAAATAAGAAATGATTACATGTTTTTATAAAGATATAATTTTTTTTATCAAAAACTACATTTATTTAGGTTCTTGTATAGCAATATCTTTAAAAGAATCATTAATAAGGATAACTATGATGAAATCTATAGAATGATGTGTAAAAATACACCATAATGGGATGAATACAAATAATGAAGTATATTGGGAAAATATATATTATATGAAATTGAATTCTTGATTAGTGTTGTTGAGTAACAGATATGGGTATCAAAAATTCAGAATAAAAGTAATGATGAAAATCTCTGGTGTGATTTGGAAAATGAAGTTTTTAAAAAATTAGCGGAAATATTTCCATGGAAGAGATCAATGAAATAATAATAATAATTATAGTAATAAATAAATTATCCATAATTTAAATTCATAAAATTTTATATCATGAAGCTAGACATCATTATTACATTACCATCGTGTCATTTTTAAAATACTGTTTTGTTGATTGGTAGGGATAAAACAAAACACCATTTTATATGTTTTCCAACATGTTTGCCTCACTTAGATTATTGATTCATCAAGGTGATTTATAATTATAAAATCCACCCTTTACTATAAATATAATTAATTAATAAAAAACTTAATGATAAATTTTATTGATAAATAACATGCATAATTAAAAAATATCAACATTCAGAGTAGGATACATAATATCATGGTTTCATTATTTTACCAATTAACATTCATAATGAAACACCCTATGTACGAATGGTATATAGATTCATAAAATGGAATATCCTAGATAAAAACAATATCTATATTTTAGATAATTTTAATTTCTTATGAAATATGGAAAATATAATATTATGTTTTAAATATAATTTTTATTAGCATAAAATTAATGGTATATCTATCCATTACAATATTTATTTTTTAATAAATTCAACTAATATAGAGGAAATAAAAATGTAAGAGAAACAATATAATTCATTTTTATTTCTGAAATTTATTTATAAAAACAATAAAACCTTGAATAATAATCCAAATATCATAAAATGGTTGTGGTTATGCTAAAGTTCATTAACAACATATACATTAAAAATAAAACAGTTATTTTCCCTTTTAATAATTCACTTAAAAATGAAATTTTCTATAATAAATTTAATTATTATAATTACATATTTCAAAATTCAATGAAGAAATTATAAAATCCATAAAAAAATTCAATTAATAAAATAATACATTTTTAAACTATTTTTATAAAATATTGACATAACCGAATAATGTACCATATCAAAAAGAGATATAATACCTATTTTTATATTTAAAATTTATTTGAAAGATTCCACTTGATAAGAGATGAAATGTTTTTAAAAAATAAGAAAAATTTTAATGATTCCAAATATTGTGAAATAAATATATTTTAATAAGTATATATTAATGGGTTTCATGAACGAAATCTATAAGAAATCCCAGAAAATTTTATTTTGTAATAAATGCATACCAATTGGGAAACAATTAAATGATAACCACTTAAAATTATAATCATTAATTTAAAAATTAATTATAATTAAAAGATATATATTTTGTGATCGTGACTATATATAAAATAGTATTATTCTTCTTAGTCAAAGCACTAAAAACCTTTTTCTCCATTGTATAGTTGTTATGTACTTATTATTTATAATATAAAATCATCTTAAACAATCATCTATTTTGAATAATCAACTCCTTCATTGAAAATATATAAATTTAATATTTATTATTAGTGTATATAGTAAACATTTTTTCCTAAATATAATCTCTTGGTAACATTGATGAGATATTTACTGAAGTGCACTACAAGTCATTATTTGGGTAATTTGTCACTTTAATAATGAATTTTTGTGAGGTATAAGCTATACAAATGTAGTTGTACATTAAAATAAATACAATTTGTTCACATATAAATCCCTAGAGGTTACAAATCCATCTCCACTATTGGTTAATTTCATCATATTTTAATTGATTAATTTTCTCATCAGTTCCTTGAATTTTGATTACATATTCATCTATAAAAATAAAAAAAATCCATTTTTAGTTAAAATTGTGTGAGGAATATATATTCATTATATATTCTCTATAATTCATTGATAATATACATTTAAATGAATAAAACATCATATCTTAGTTATTGTGGTTTGTCTAGTCCAAAATTTAATGCCTCTAAAATTGAATGATAAACCAATATAACCTCTCATGATTTTATATTATGAAAAATTAAAGAATTTTGTTTCTAAAATTCAAAATATATCAATTTTTTAAATTTTTTCTCTGTATATTGTTCCTAATCATGAATATCATGTGATCTTCATGATCTTCCTTTCACATTTACATGATATCAACATTCTATATAATGACATTTAAAAAATATACATTGTAATCTCCATAGACTATATTTAATAAATCAATGAAGATATTAGAGGAATTAGTATTAAAATAAACAAACACTTTATAATCATCATGTCTATTATATATCAAGAATTATGTCTTGGTTATATCATGATTATTAACCCCTTATTATTTATATCATAGATGAAGGTAAATCATGGAAATGTTTCGAGCTCTGAGGAGTTGATCAAAGAGGTCCTATATACGATGTAATGATAATTATTCATGTTTTTTATATTTTTTGAACCCAATAATAAAATTATAGGTGAATAAATCCATATTTATTTTATTTAAAATGAACAGGATAACCCCTTGGTGAAAAACATGGCTGAATTAATCAATTGTCGTGATTTTGTTTGTAGTTTTGTCTTCTATTTCTTCATCATAATCATGGCTATTTATTATAGAGCATTTCAAATAGTTCAAACATAAGGAATGAAATCTACTAATAAATCAGCATCATATTTTGGTGGGAGTCTGCAAAACTTATCCATAAAATAATCTAAAAAATATAGAAATATCAGAATATCTTAAATGTTGGTTTTCTCCATAATTATCTACGATAAATGCCCCATTGAATTGGAATCAATAAATATAAAATTTATGTTATATACATCGCAATTTCATTCCTATATTGAAAATAAAATAGATTTATATGATTTTTTGGAATATAAATCATTACACCATTTCCTTATAAATTGATATGTGATTTATGAAGAAAAATGCATTCCTTGACTAAAATGACATCAAAATAACCATTTTGATGAATAATGATATATAAAGGAATGAAATTCCAAAAAATAAATAAATAATTGATGAATAATATTCTTATGGTGATTTCATAATTATATAATGTTTATTCACTTATTAATCATCATATAGTCATTCATAGTTTCAATGAACACACCATGATATGTTACATGATATACGTAAACTCATTTAACTAATCTTAAATTGATTTATTCAGTATTTTATCATAATTTTTTTCTCTTCAAAATTAATTTTTCCAGTAAGTACATATTAAAACTAAAATGGAATGAATGGACATTTTGACTCATTTATTAGAGATATAAATTATTCATATGATGTATAGATCAAAATGGTTCATACAGGGTCTTGAAATTACCAAATCATTTCCCCAAAGAGTATGAATTTATATTGGAATCTAGGACCACTACGATGCACCAGGTGGTGATCATGTCCCGTATGATTCATGTATTTTATATTTATTACCCCTTAGTAAAAAAATACATGAACATCATCCAATTGTTATAACTATATATTGATACAATTTCAAAGAACCACCCACTCTATCTTTCACAATAAATGTATGATATTTTACAACACATAGACTTAACCTTATGATTCCCATTAATGATTCCTCATCCTAGTTTAATAATTATTTACTAAACAGTGATATTATATAAATTGTAAAGGCCTAATAATCTCATAAACATATAATAGTGATGTTATAAAGTGTTCACAAAGATCATATAAAAATAATATTATCTTAACCCACTAATCATAATTTCTTTCATAATTATTTCATCATAGTATGACTAATAGTGATGTTATGTGTTTTTTAAACATTTGATAATTTCCTCATATATTATAACATGGAAAATAATTTATTTTAATATAAAAGATTTCAGTATGAAAAAATAAAAATTAAGAATAAGTATGGAATACTTGGAATATATAAACAATAAATCTTACATAAAAATTGATGTTATCATTGATGGAAAATTATTATGAAATATCACATGGGACATATCCTAAGGAAAATATACAATTAACTTTCAAAATCACCTCTTTCAAATTGAAGGATCACAAATAATTTTGAAAACAAAACTCATTGCAAATAATATTTGATACATATAGTGGATTAATAAAAATATTTATTGGTTATGACTACAAAAATTTCATATCTTTTCCTAAAAGGTAAATCAAATATTCAATTAACAATTTTAATAAAAAGTAAAAAAATACCTCATTCATAAAATAATTAG
Organism: Viscum album; assembly: GCA_963277665.1. NCBI lineage: Eukaryota > Viridiplantae > Streptophyta > Magnoliopsida > Santalales > Viscaceae > Viscum > Viscum album. The sequence goes on from OY728131.1 coordinate 1,554,962,053, forward strand.
AAAATTCATTTTAAACCATTATTTAAAAATTATAAAATGGATAATAATTTATTTAACAAAAAAATTAGATATTAGTAAAATATTTAATTTCACATTTTCAGAAAACATATATATAGAAGAAATAAACGTTTTTATGGATGAGAGAAATAACAAAATATTTTTCATTAAAATAATTTTTTGGAATCTTGAGTACATAATGAGGGGAAATTGAATGTAATTTTAAGAATTTGAATATATTAAACATAGGATATAATTTATCATGAATTTATTGAGAGATTTATAAATATATTTAATCATTGAAATCATAATACTAGTCAATCATGATAAAAAAAATTATAACATGAAACTCATATTATAACGCCATTATATTTTTTATTTTTTAAAAAAACAATCATAAACTTCTTCAGATTGTGTATTAGATGAGTCACATATTTTTGTTATCATTACATAAAATTATAATTTGTGGTTTTATTATATGATATAATATGATTATATCTTGATTCACACAATATTATTCTTTACCTGTGTTAGATGGACCACAATGTTTATAAGATATGTAACATATTTTGGAAATAATATTATTCTTTTCACCATTTAATTGGAATATAAGGTGTGAATAGGATTGACTAAATTGTGAAAATATGGTCTATTAATGTTTATAAAATTAACACTATTAATTCTAATTAATTATATATGACTGTAATAATAATATAAATATAAAAATATTCTTTTTTTGAAAGACTAATTATATATGTACAAAAAGTATTATCTCAATAAAGTAATGAACCAATTTTAATTGTAACGCCCCGACCCTAATTACCTAGAGTCGGTGCATTATTACATAACATTGTCATGATCACGAGAAAGATCAAGTCTCGAAAGACCGATTAGTTTAATAGCCTTGGAATAACTAGACACATCCATAAATTTAACATTACATCATAAAAAAAACATCTTGTCTTCATATCCCCTCATAATATCCCTGCAGGTCATTCATAAATTACTTCTTCATAATCCTGGGAAAAAAAATAAAACATTGAAAGGGGTGAGCTCAGATGCTCAGTAAGGATAACATTATAGCAGAAGCTTTCATAAATAAGCATAAACACTTAAGGAAATTTATAACTAAAACAAAAGCCTTTTAAACATAAACTTCATCATAAAATGGAAAAGGTAAAATGAAATAATGCCATTTACTTACTCACATGGATATTCTACTAGTCGAATGATCACATGCAATATCAATAACCACTTTTATAATGATGGAATTCATAATGCCAGACTATCATAACCACATAGCCAAGGCCTCGTGCCAAAACTACAAAAAAAATTTTGCCAAGGCCTTGTGCCAAGACACTAGTTTGTCTCATGAGACCTACCGATGCATCGAGGAGCTATAGCGGGCTCCACCAGTCACTTATTAAGTCTAATGCATTCCTCATATGAACATGTTTAAACATAACATAAACATTCGTATTAAAACTAGCATATGAAATGTCAATACTTTTACCACAAACCATGAATGGTATAAAAACAACACATCCATAGTCAAACATAACTCATTCGATACAATATGGAAGATTGTATTGTATCACATTAACCTCAATCAAGAATAATGAAGGATGTTGACATAAATGAAAATAATCATCAAAACTATTTGATAGAAATATCCCCCTTTTCTTGAAAACATATAAAAGTCACACTATTTGTCAAGAATCCATTTAAAAGTAGATTTTTGAATCAAAGTGTCCCATACAACTTTGAGACTTTTTAAAAGGAGTTTGAATTTCTAAAACATTAATGTCCATAAAAATAAATCCTTAAAACCATTTTTAAAACACGGACATTAATGAGCAAGATTTAGAAGAATAAGTCTTTAAAACATTTAAAAATGGTATTTTAGTTAGAGATTCTAACCAAAAGAGACACTTGAATACAAATAATGGAGGTAATCAAAACATTGTAATATCATGAGAATAAAGGGATTCATGATATACTATGTCAAAGTACATTATATACACCCCATAAAAGTGATTTGGTGTATATCAACAAAGAAGTCTCAATGGAATGTAAATTGAGATGAAATCTCTCATAAAGGCCGTATCCTTAGGTTAAGGATAAATCAACGACATAATTATGTGTGAAAAATATAAATACACTGAATATTATTGGATATTCAGTGTAAACCAATCAAAGGATATTCACACATATTTTTGTAAAAACAACACCAACGAACTGGATGTTTAACTCAGCAAATAGTGAATTACTCCTATCAAATTCATATCAATGAGTTGAGAATTATCAATGGAGTGATTATGTGTATAAAAAGTATATCCACAGGAAGGGGAGTGGAAATTATGACATAATCAAATTAATAGAGATTCCACACATAATCTTGGAGTAATATAATCAATGAAATATGTGTAATGCCAAATGAGTGGAAATTAAAATTTCAAATTCCCTTATCGATTAGGTAACTTACGAAACATACACCCATGAAATAAGTATCATACCCTGATAATGTAAATACCCATAAATTAAAGTATATTACACAATGAATACGATCATTGGCAGTACACATACCCCACATTCAATAATTAAGTGGTGATCAATGGAATTCTCACGGAATTAAAAGTGAGATAAGAAAAACCCTTACCATGTTAATCAACTGAGTCGTATGGCCAAAAGTAAATAACCACCTAATGATTTATAGAATAACATGAATATAAAGGGAATCATGATGATATATATCAAATTGTAGTACACAATACACCACTTTTAATAATTTAGTGGTGAATAATGGAAATCTCACGGAATTGAAAGTGAGATAAGAAAATCCCTTACTTGTACTTTTTCCTTGGTCTATGGTAGGTTTACCTCCTGTATAATGGTGAAATAATTTTTATTGAATAATTCAAGAATCATTTACTTTAATATTATATCATATATGATCTTTTAACATTGATTTGTTAATAATATCTTAGAATTATTGTTATCTCAGGTGTTAACGGGTTCATTTTACATTATATTCTTTGTTATGTGAGCCATATTCGTTATTAATGGGATGTATATTATTCATATCCAGAATGATATCAAGTCCTTAGATACTATTTTTAAATCATCAAATTATAATTATACTTGAATGGATATGATGGACAATGAATCTCATCGCGTTCGTGGAGACGATAGTCCATACATACGCACGAGCGACAATATCATTCTTTTGATATTAAAATAATATATAATTGGATTTTATATCATATATACAGAATAATTATCATGTTATATTTATTATTTACATGAGTTACACATCATTATTATACCCATCCAAATAATAATATATTGAATAACAATTACACCACGACGTGGAGACGGTAAGCCGTACGTACGCACGTATGGTGACATGTTATTCAAAGGATGGATAGAATACTGAATATGGTTGTAACATATTTATAATAACATCACAGTATATATATGATACTGGAGTTATTATTTTATAATGATAATAACAAAGAAAGAGGAAGTGGAAGAAGAAAGGTACTTAAAAAGGGGTGGTGAAAACATTACCTCTTCTTCGGGTTCTTCCATTTGATTTGACCAAAAGGGCTCCTTAGGTTGGCTTTCTGATCAAACTAAGGCCTCTAGGTTGTAGTGAGGGAAGTTGGGAGAGTATTTGGGCAGATTTTGGCTGAACCAAAAGGCTTTGTAGGTGTGAAGAAATGAGAAGGAGGAGTGCCTTTTTATAAGAGGGGTGAGGGGAACCTTTGGAAAAGCTATAAATATTAATTTATAATAAATTCATATTCAGTTTCTAATGGCTCCAAAGTTGACTATCCAAAGGTTAAGGTGGGGATAGGTCGAAAACCACTCAACCAATAGAATTTAGACAGGTTTTGGTACTTATATTATCCTTATCTTTAAGTATTAACTCTAAGTTAATTAGTTTCACTTTTACAATGTCTCTTGGTATTTTTATATAATATGGTTAATAAACATACTATATACATCCAAGCGACCCCCAAGTGGTCCATTAATGATGAAACTATCATGATATAAGTCTCTTGGCCGAACCTTTTATTTTTAGTAATTTAATATTAATTAATAATATAATATTGTTTTTAAGAACTCTTTTATATCAATTTTGACACTATTCAATAGTTGAATTTTGTAAAACTCATAACAGATTGATTACTTCAAACAAAGTCAATTAAATAAATCCTAATATATCATATTATCCTATAAAATTAGTTTAATTCATTAAAAGTTTCATATTATATTTATTTGGGTATTTATAATATCAATTATTTTAATTTTTCACTATTATAGTAATTACTGCATCATCATTGTGTCATAAATAAAGTAAATTATTTAATGTCTAAAAATTATAAATAAAATACGATTATGTAGGAAATCTTTTTATATTTCTAGTGAATTTTTATAATAGAAATTCCAACATATATAACCCTATGTAAAAATTGTTTTTCTAAAAGCTATATGCTTGTGTCATTTTTGTATTCATTTTATCTTAATTAAAATAAAGTGTCATTATCACTTACAAGTGGATCCATGGGGTCCCAAAATCGACCCAAAGATTCCCATGGTCGACCATGTATCAACCAATAGGGTTAAGACACGTTTTAGGGTAATTTAGTATTATTATAATATTAGTTTTTTAACCCTTATTTACCGGATTTACCCTTAACCATGGTAAATAAAATATTTACCGCAGTAATTATTCAAAATGTCTAAAAATAAAAGTTACCTATTTACACAATTTGAAAATCCTGATTCCAAATATGGAATCCATTTTCCTAAATTCAAAACACAGAAGTGGCAGAAATTAATTTAAAATTAATTCCCGCTGTCAAAACAAAAAGCGTGTTTTTAAGAGATAATAACTATCAAAAGATTGACACTTGTTTATGTTCGGTTTAATTGTAAAATTATGTCCAATGACCAACATTATATTAAATGGTAAAAATATATTCTAAATATAATTTAAAACTAATAAAATTAATAATTTATCACTATTAATTATTTTGATTAAAAAAGTTGTTTTTAATTAAAATTTAGTAATTTTCACTATTCATCAAAATATGAAAGTTATCCGAAAAGTACCAAAATTTCACCTTAGGCTAAATTAGATATTCCGAATCCAAAAGTGAAGTCCATTTTGAAATATAAAATATATATAATTTTAAAAAGTAGGTATTACTATTCATAATGGCTAGTTTGATCGGTTGTGGTGTGTGTTAAAACTCGAAGTTGCGTACAAAACACGCTACTGTTTTATTCAAAGGAAAGCATACCGTGGAAGCTTGGGATGTTTCATTTTAAATTTTTTTGATGTCTCCATTTAGTCAAAAAGTTTAAAATATTGTATTTAAAAAGTTTTCACTATTAAAAGTTGATAAAAGTGCAATACTGAAAATGAATCTGTTCTTGCATTATGACTAAGAAACTCATAATATGGATTCTAAAATTATAACGATTATATAAAGTTTAAAATTTAGTTAATACTATTCATGACCTCTTTTAATGGCTTTTTTTTGTAAGTCAAGGTGTGATTGAACTCGATGTTGCGTGTAGTGCATATTATTGAATTATTTTGAAGAAATAACACACTATGCAATCTTGGGGTGTTACATTCTCCCCTCCTTCAATAAATTGCGTCCTCGCAATTTGAAATTGTTTTTCGAAAATAAAAGGTTGAAAATAGAAAATATATTTGTGGGAAAACCCACATCGGAAATTGGTTTACTAAAATTTAGTCTTAATATGAGGAAAAGAGAAATGAAAGGGTCACCATCAAATTATGATCTCGATTAGGATAACATTGGTGGTAATTAGAGACATATAATTGGAGGAAAAACGTAAATATTTATAGGTAGTGATTGAGGTCATCAATAACAAACAAGTATAAAATTGAGGTCTTTAAACTCATCAATCTATGATGATTTGAAATACCATCGGTCCAATAAAACATAGGGTCTTAGGATAACACATTTTTGACGTTTCAAAATATCTTAGTTGAAATCCCACATCGAAAAATGAATTAATGAGGCCTCTATTTAAAATATAGAGTGGAAAGTATGAAGATTACCGAAAATAACACATACTAGGGTTTCATGTAGGAAAATATGGATATGGAAGATAAATATAACCATCAATTATCTGATGGAGAGTGGTAGAGAACATGGCTATGAAAAGGCCAACAATCCCAAAGCCATAAATTAGTGATGATTTAAGGTACCATCTAGGACAAATTTTTTTTTAAAGTTACATTACATAAGGAAGAGGAATTCATTTATGATATTAACTAAGAACATTATGAGATATACTTACATTTTAAGTATATTTTCATTCTTTAATAAATTTCCACCACTAACTCAAAATTTTTTAAGCGATAAGTATTCAAGAAGACTTGGTCACACTGGAAGAGCTAGAATAAACTTCTATAGAATCACATGATCCATGCAGGATAAACCATATATTTACATTATCTTTGAAGATTAATCAAAACCAAAATGTTTAGTGAATGATCTAATGATCCCCCAAAAAGATATTAATTGAGATAAATATGTACTAATCTTAATTTATAAAATTAAACCAACAATACCTCAAAGTTAAATAGATACCATTCAATAACCAATTGTCCTTAAAATCCTTTAATATAATCCAAACTAATATTGAAACCCAAAACATAGAAGAATTTGATTATGTAGTCTCCCATGTTACATTGTATCTCCAAATCACATCAAATACTCTTAAAGTCACATACTTAAAAGTAATTAACATCATCACATATTCTCTGTTATAGGTTTATCATTTCCATAAATAACCCAAATCACTATAAATCAACAATAAAAACGTAGATAAAAATCCACCATTATTCTACAAATGAAACCTCATGGTGTTCTATTTTCCTTGGGCATATAGTGTTCCTAACAAAACGAACATCTTCAAAAATAACATTTATCACTTAATCACCAAATCATTTTATTATAACAAGGGTATTCATTTGATAAGACAAAAGAACCAAAATCATCTTATTATTGATCAATAAAATCATTTAACAAAAAAAAATAGTCACACTAACCAGGGACTTCACGTAGTCCGGTGGTAGGTGATAAATCCCAATCGCACTTTGGTAGTGGGTTCGATTCCCACAGCTTTGTCCGACGCGATGGGTTGTCACACGGTCTACGTGTTGTCCTTTCTCAAAAACTATATTTTATAATATTACCAAAATGAGATAAATTCCTCAAAATAACATAATTTAACCACAAATGTTATATCATACTTTTCATTTTCATCCCAAATTATAATAACTTATCATTTTCTCAAACCCCAATTATCATATAAAACCAAATGGTTATTTATACCTATATCCACAAGAGAAGAGACAATTCTTCCTCAAATATCATTCTCACAAGGAAAACTACGGGGTTACAAATACAAGAGAAAATTATTCCAAAGTAAACCCATCAACAAGTAGTGCTAATACTTTTTAAACTTTTCTCCAACCATTTATTTCCACATAGCTTCTTCTTTGACCAAGAAAATATTCTACAGAATAGGACATTTACTCGGGTAATGGCCAAGTCCCCTACATTTACGGAAAATGACTGTAAATGGACTCTTGGGACCATTTTTATCTTCTTCCATAGTACTCTTCATTTTTCTTCAGCAATTCTTCACTTTATGTCCTTTCTTCCCGCACGTAAAACATTTCATTGTCCCATTTAGACACTTTCCTGGGTGACTCTTTCCACATTTCCTGCATGATGAAAATGGAGGTTTCTTTTCTCCATGGTCTCCATTACTAGAGATCTTATCATTTATCACCTTTCTCTTCCTTGTTGAGTCTGGGAGTTGGTTAATATATATGTTGTTGATCATATTTTTGGAAAACTGATTTGGCATAAAGACGATATCTTTTACGCCTATCAACATTCCATTTTGTTTCTCATTGCCACCACCATTCCCACCTTGTACATCATTCTCAAAGTCACTATGACTTCCTTGGAATCCAGCCATTGACTAAAACCAGAAATCATTGTGTGAGTAATAGTAGTCGTAAAATCATTTAGAGATTAAAATGTCACCATTTTTTCAATTTGAAATATATTAGGATTAACCAAGGTCATTTACTCTCATCTTATGTATATATTACTTAAATCGGTTTGTAAAGAAAATGTAAATTATCCTAAGAATATCCCCCGAGAGTGTCGTAACCAAGAGTGCAGCAAGGCCCGTTGTCGTGCACCAGTTCCTGTTCGAGTCTAGCTCAAAGCGGTGTTTTCAGGTTTTACCCCTTGGTACATCTTTGCCAAAGCCGCCTCTACCTGCTCGTATCTAGACAGGGATGTATTGCTCGGAAAACTCACAAAATCTCCACAATACCAAAATTCTAGGACATTCTTTTATACTAATCCTCAAAGTTCATCTTAGGTCTACGTGCTCTAATCAGAGTTTATCTAAATCTAGCTACCAAGGTTGGTACTAAACTTCCTCTGATACCAACTGTAACGCCCCGACCCTAATTACCTAGAGTCGGTGCATTATTACATAACATTGGTATGATCACGAGAAAGATCAAGTCTCGAAAGACAGATTAGTTTAGTAGCCTTGGAATAACTAGATACATCCATAAATTTTACATTACATCATAAAAAAACATCTTGTCTTCATATCCCCTCATACTATCCCTCCAGGTCATTCATAAATTACTTCTTCATAATCCTGGAAAAAAAATAAATCTTTGGAAGGGGTGAGCTCAGATGCTCAATAAGGATAACATTATAGCAGAAGCATTCATAAATAAGCATAAACACTTAAGGAAATTTATAATTAAAACAAAAGCCTTTTAAACTTGAACTTCAGCATAAAATTGCAAAGGTAAAATGAAATAATTCCATTTACTTACTCACATGGATATTCTACTAGTAGAATGATCACATGCAATATCAATAACCACTTTCATAATGATGGAATGCATAATGCCAGACTATCATAACCACATAGCCAAGGCCTCGTGCCAAGACTACAAATAAGATTTTGCCAAGGCCTTATGCCAAAACACTAGTTTGTCTCATGAGACCTACCGATGCATCAAGGAGCTATAGCAGGCTACACCCGTCACTTATTAAGTCCTATGCATTCCTCATATGAACATGTTTAAACATAACATAAACATTCGTATTAAAACTAGCATACGAAATGTCAATACTTTTACCACAAACCATGAATGGTATAAAAACAGCACATCCACAGTCAAACATAACTCATTCGATACAATATGGAAGATTGTATTGTATCACATTAACCTCAATCAAGAATAATGAAGGATGTTGACATAAATGAAAATAATCATCAAAACTATTTGAGAGAAATATCTCCCTTTTCTTGAAAACATTTAAAAGTCACACTATTTGTCAAGAATCCATTTAAAAGTAGATTTTTGAATTAAAGTGTCCCATACCACTTTGAAACTTCTTAAAAGGAGTTTTAATTTCTAAAACTTTAATGTCCATAAAAATAAATCCTTAAAACCATTTTTAAAACATGGACATTAATGAGCAAGATTTAGAAGAATAAGTCTTTAAAACATTTAAAAATGGTATTTTAGTTAGAGTTTCTAACCAAAAGAGACACTTGAATACAAATAATTGAGGTAATCAAAACTTTGTAATATCATGAGAATAAACGGATTCATGATATACTATGTCAAAGTACATTATATACACCACATAAAAGTGATTTGGTGTATATCAACAAAGATGTCTCAATGGAATGTAAATTGAGATGAAATCTCTCATAAAGGCCATATCCTTGGGTTAAGGATAAATAAATGACATAATTATGTGTGACAAATATAAATACACTGAATATGATTGGATATTCAGTGTAAACCAATCAAAGGATATTCACACATATTTTTGTAAAAACATCACCAACGAACTGGATGTTTAACTCAACAAATGGTGAATTACTCCTATCAAATTCATATCAATGACTTGAGAATTATCAATGGAGTGATTATGTGTATCAATAGTATATCCACAGGAAGGGGAGTGGAAATTATGACATAATCAAATGAATAGAGATTCCACACATAATCTTGGAGTAATATAATCTTTGAAATATGTGTAATGCCAAATGAGTGGAAATTGAAATTTCAAATTCCCTTATCGATTAGGTAACTTACAAAACATACACCCATGAAATAAGTATCATACCCTGATAATGTAAATACCCATAAATTAATGTATATTACACAATGGGTACGATCATGGGCAGTACACATACACCACATGCAATAATTAAGTGGTGATCAATGGAATTCTCACGGAATTAAAAGTGAGATAAGAAAACCCCTTACCATGTTAATCAACTGAGTCGTATGGCCAAAAGTTAATAACCAAAAAATGATTTATAGAATAACATGAATATAAAGAGAATCATGATGATATATATCAAATGGCAGTACACAATACACCACTTTCAATAATTTAGTGGCGAATAATGGAAATCACACGGAATTGAAAGTGAGATAAGAAAATCCTTTACTTGTACTTTTTCCTTGGTCGATGGTAGGTTTACCTTCTGTATAATGGTGAAATAATTGTTGTTGAATAATAAAATAATCATTTACTTTTATATGATATCATATATGATCTTTTAACATTGATTTGTTAATAATATCTTAGAATTATTGTTATCTTGGGTGTTAACGGGTTCATTTTACTTTATATTCATTGTTATGTGAGCCATATTCATTATTAAATGGATGTATATTATTCATATCCAGAATGATATCAAGTCCTTAGATACTATTTTTAAATCATCAAATTATAATTATACTTGAATGGATATGATGGACAATGAATCTCAGCGCGTTCGTGGAGACAGTAGTCCGTACATACGCACGAGCGACAATATCATTCTTTTGATATTAAAATAATATATAATTGGATTTTATATCATATATAAAGAATCATTATCATGTTATATTTATTATTTACATGATTTACACATCATTATTATACCCATCCAAATAATAATATATTGAATAACAATTACACCACGACGTGGAGACGGTAAGTCGTACGTACGCACGTATGGTGACATGTTATTCAAAGGATGGATAGAATACTGAATATGGTTGTACCATATTTATAATAACATCACAGTATATATATGATACTGGAGTTATTATTTTATAATGTTAATAACAAAGAAAGATGAAGTGGAAGAAGAAAGAAACTTAAAAAGGGGTGGTGAAAACATTACCTCTTCTTCGGGTTCTTCCTTTTGATTTGATAAAAAGGGCTCCTTAGGTTGGCTTTCTGATAAAACTATGGCCTCTAGGTTGTAGTGATGGAAGTTGGTAGAGTATTTGGGCAGAGTTTTGCCGATACAAAAGGCTTTGATGGTGTGAAAAAATGAGAAGGAGGAGTGCCTTTTTATAAGAGGGGTGAGGGGCACCATTGGAAAAGCTAGAAATATTAATTTATAATAAATTCATATTCTGTTTCTAATGGCTCCAAAGTAGACTATTAAAAGTTTAAGGTGGGGATAGGTCGAAAACCACTCAACCAATAGAATTTAGACAGGTTTGGGTACTTATATTAACCTTATCTTTAAGTATTAACTCTAAGTTAATTAGTTTCACTTTTACAATGTCTCTTTGTATTTTTATATAATATGGTTAATAAACTTACTATATAAATCCAAGAGACCTCCAAGTGGTCCATTAATGATGAACCTATCATGATATAAGTCTCTTGGCCGAACCTTATATTTTTAGGAATTTAATATCAATTAATAATATAATGTTTGTTTTAAGAACTCTTTTATGTCAATTTTGACAGTATTCAATAGTTGATTTTTGTAACACTCATAACAGATTGATTACTTCTAAAAAAGTCAATTAAATAAATACTAATATATCATATTATCCTAGAAAATTAGTTTAATTAATTAAAAGTTTCATATTTTATTTATTTGGGTATTTATAATATCAATTATTTTAATTTTTCAATATTATAGTAATTACTGCATCATCATTGTGTCACAAATAATATAAATTATTTAATGTCTAAAAATTATAAATAAAATATGATTATGTAGGAAATCTTTTTATCTTTCTAGTGAATATTTATAATCGAAATTCCAACATATATAACCCTATGTAAAAATTGTTTTTCTAAAAGCTATATGCTTGGGTAATTTTTGTATTCATTTTAACTTAATTAAAATAAGGTGTCATTATCACTTACAAGTGGATCCATGGGGTCCCAAAATCGACCCAAAGATGCCCATGGTCGACCATGTATCAACCAATAGGGTTAAGACACGTTTTAGGGTAATTTAGTATTATTATAATATTATTTTTTTAACCCTTATTTACCGGATTTACCCTTAACCATGGTAAATAAAATATTTACCGCAGTAATTATTCAAAATGTCTAAAAATAAAAGTTACCTATTTACACAACTTGAACATCCTGATTCCAAATATGGAAACCATTTTCCTAAATTCAAAACATAGAAGTGGCATAAATTAATTTAAAATTAATTCCCGCTGTCAAAACAAAAAGCGTGTTTTTAAGAGATAATAACTATCAAAAGATTGACACTTGTTTATGTTCGGTTTAATTGTAAAATTATGTCCAATGACCAACATTATATTAAATGGTAAAAATATATTCTAAATATACTTTAAAACTACTAAAATTCATAATTTCTCACTATTAATTATTTTGATTAGAAAAGTTGTTTTTAATTAAAATTTAGTAATTTTCACTATTCATCAAAATATGAAAGTTATCCGAAAAGTACCAAAATTTCAGCTTAGGCTAAATTAGATATTCCGAATCCAAAAATGAAGTCCATTTTGAAATATAAAATATATATAATTTTAAAAAGTAGGTATTACTATTCATAACGGCTAGTTTAATCGGTTGTGGTGTGTGTTAAAACTCGAAGTTGCGTACAACACATGCTACTGTTTTATTCAAAGGAAAGCATACCGTGGAAGCTTGGGATGTTTCATTTTAAATTTTTTTGATGTCTCCATTTAGTCAAAAAGTTTAAAATATTGTATTTAAAAAGTTTTCACTATTAAAAGTTGATAAAAGTGCAATACTAAAAATGAATCTGTTCTTGCATTATGACTAAGAAACTCATAATATGGATTCTAAAATTATAAGGATTGTATAAAGTTTAAAATTTAGTTAATAATATTCATGACCTCTTTTAATGGCTTTGTTTTGTAAGTCAAGGTGTGATTTAACTCGGTGTTGCGTGTAGTGCAAGTTATTGAATTCTTTTGAAGAAATAACACACTATGAAATCTTGGGGTGTTACATTAATGAAATTATTATAATTTATATTCAATAAAATATATAATATTCATCTTATTTTTTAGGTACTATATAAAAATAGACGATTTTTAAAAAAATTTGTCTCTTTATAAAACGTTCATTTACAACCACTTAGTGGAACACCAATTTGAAATATTAGTTTTCAAACTTTCATAAAATATATTTAAATAAATATACTTTATTATTTAATGAATAATGTAATAATATTATGTGTTTCTATAATTTCATGAAATATTAAATAACTAATGATTAAAGAAAAATAAAAAAAATTATTGAGAACACCATAGTTTTTCAATGTCTTTATTTTTGAATTATATTTTATATATTATAAAATGTATAAATAGTTAAATTATACATATATTAATCAAATATATGTCATTTTAAACTACTTTACACTGAAAATGGATATAAAAATATAGTATAATTTTGAACTATTATACTTTAAAACTGACTTTCACATCTTGTCCTTGGAATTTTTAAAAATTATTTTTTACAAATTTTTAAAATTGAATTTAAAAAAATGAAATATAATTGTAATAATAATTATTTATAATATCTTATAGGGGAATTATAAATTTTAACAATTTTTTTAGAAAAAATTGTAAAAATATTTCATGGCGATAAATGGAAAAATAATTTGACCAATGGACAAATCTTCAATCATAACAAGAATAATGGCCCATTAATTTTTTACAATACCCATTTTATGGAAATATATTGACCACAAACCATTATGGCTTGAATTTTTTGGCATTATTGAATCCATTTTATGTAAAAATTGGGTACACTAATATTCTTTTCACAAAATTCCATGTGTTTAATTTAACCCAAATATAAATGACCACCCCCAATCCACCTATCTTCACACAATCAATACAAGTTGGTTCATCCAATATCTATAAAAAACATTTAGAAATAATTTATTATCATCCAGAAATCATTATTTTTGGAATAAATAATAAATATTTAGTCCTCAGGTGGAATCAAAAGAGAGATACCAGGTGAATAGGTAATGTTCCTAAATAATTTTTTTTGATATATTCAACAAAAAAATAAATTCTTTTTATATCAATATTATATAATTAAATTAGTATAATAAAAATATGAATATGTTTTTAGGTTAGTGGTATGACATAAAACAACAAAATTACATCAAATTGATTTTGAAATTATCATTGATGTGTGCAGCAGACAATCGCCTCACGAACAGATGTCATTCTTTTTTCCATTATCAATCTTCATGGATGGTAATAGTGGTGAACATAATATATATATTATATATATATATATAAATTTATATATGTTTTATATGTTATATATATATTATGTTTTTATTATTATTAAAAGTTTATTTCAAACATAACATTAGGCTTTCAATATTATTGGAATACAATAGCTTCGTTCATGTGTACAACAGACTACCACCTTATGAAGTCATATGGTTTATTCACACATTACCTTGATGTATTAAAGACGTGTTTAATATTAATATGTGATAGACATGACATAAGAAAAATACTACAACAATAATATGTAAATAGCTCATTTATTTTCGTTCTCTCTATATATAAAGATAATTGAAACATCATTAATGTGTTTTTATGGCCTTTCATCACCTTGAATGGTGTATATAATTTTATATCTTTAAATTTTATAGATTTATGTAAATAAATATATAATTAATATATATTATATTTATATCGTTGTTAGAATTCTATATATTTTTAAATAATTACCTAAGTTAGAGGGCCATGCATTCCATGTCAAAACATATAATAAAAACACTTTTATTTACTATGCCTCTAGGTAGCTAATGACTGATTAACAAAAATATCCAATTTATGATCCTGAGATATCATTCATAATTGTTCCATTATATATATGGGTACATTGACTATATTCAAAAATACATGAGGTAAAAACTAATCATAATACTAAAAAATATAAAAAATTTAAAAAATAGTTCTCAATTCATGGAAATCATGATGGATAAAGATACTCAATCCTTATAATTTCTCAATAAACCACCACCCAATGATGGAAAATGTGGGTCCCAATGAATTTAAAAGGATTTATCAATGATTTTGATCATAACAATGGATTTTTATGCATCATATGTTTATAGAATAAGTAAATATTGATATTTATAATTATTACAGAATATTGAACAAATGTATTTATTTAAATGCTTTATAAAACATATTTATTTGAGATGAAAAAATGATTTCAACCTGATGATAAAGATAGTAAATATAAATGTAATTTTATTAATGGTTACTAAATGGTGAAATTCATATATTAATATGGAATTCCCAAATATAGAAAAAGGATATGGGTTCCATCCATACATGACATGGAAATGGAATCATTTGATGATTATTATAGATAGAAATTATTGATACACAATAATAGCACAATGATGTATAGAAATTTATGATTTTTTTTGAGATATATGATGAATTATATTGTGAATATATATCAGGATACAATGTTTTTTAAAAGGATAATGATGAGAGACATTATACATGAGGATTTAAGAAACCTCAAAAAATTCTTATGTGGATATGGTTTTACATTATAAATAATTTTCCACTAGATTAATAGATAATCGTATATGTTTTTATGATATTTGAAGTTTTTTATCATCATTACAAATATGAATAAGTCCTTACTTTAATATAATATTAAGAACATGACAACCTTACAAACAATGAAATTACTATTATTTTAAAATAATATCAAACCACTTTTTCAATTTTTTTAACCTAGATACCTGATTTATATCAAAATAATGGAAAATTATACAAATAACTTTAAAATATAGCCTCATTTGAGAAATTCCTATCATCCTCAAACTACTGGAAAATCTGATAGTGCTAGTGAAATATTATATAACCTGTTGAGATCCAAATCAGGTTAATTTTAAGGTATGTGAGAAATTTATTAACCATTGAAACAATTTTATTATAATAATATATTGTTTTTATATATTTATATAGTTCCATATGTTTCCATATGTAGAATGAAATGTTTTACTATAACATTTAGGAATGACATTGGAAAACAATTTTTTCTAGACTTAAAAATGTTTTGGACACAAAAATATACGTAAACATAATACAAAATCATATTAAAAAAAATATTGAATTTGATAGTGTTGTAATGATCAATTAATGTAATATTAGGAATTTAAAAATGGAGAACATTTTAACTTCAAATTTTCTCTAAGGAAGGGTTTTATAAGTATTGGTTTGATATAAATATTGAGTCCTTGTTACACATTTTTTTATAAAATTTATTTGAATGGAGTTGGTTGTTTGTAATTCAATTTGGAAATTCACCAAATATTTTCTAAAGTACATGATGTGTTTCATATAACATTTTTATGGATTTATATTCCAAATATAATTAATTTTTCCTCCTTTGAAGAATTAAAACATGATCAATCATACATTTAAAATTGTTTCTTGATTCATAAAAATAAATATCAAGTGTTGTGGAATAAGAATACATGATTGAAAAAGTAAAATTAGCGACATCATAAAAATTATGATACAATGTGGGATCTTGATGCTGATTTGAATAAGTACCATCTTCAATTATTTATATAGTAATATCTCTCTAAATTATGATTATGATTTTTTTCGAGAAAGGTTGAATTTTAATCCCACACATAAATTTCATCGAGTGAAAATTAAATATTAACAAAATTATAATATAATTTTTATCATCAAGTAAACAAAATTGTTATTTAATAATATGGATATATATTTTGAATATATATTCTACAAATAAGACTAGTATGGGGTTTTTAAATTTTATATTAAAAATATTTATTTTGGAATAATTTAAAATGTATTTTTTATATGTTACTAATTTCATTATAATAGTTTGTTATATTATATATAGATAAATATGTATTTACTATAAATGTTTTAATTATAAATATAATATCATTTAGAGGAAAAAGAATAATATTTTAAAAAATAATTTTAATTGCATAATTTTTATCCATTTTAATTAATTAAAAGAATATTTATTAATTAATTATTTAAATTTATTATATAGATTCTGTAACAAAATATAATAATTTACATCAATATAATTATAAAAACTATTTTTATAGGTAATGTAATATCATTATACTCTGTAAAATGCATTTCAGGAAAAATATTATTTCTCAAATTGTACATGTTTACTTTT
Organism: Viscum album; assembly: GCA_963277665.1. NCBI lineage: Eukaryota > Viridiplantae > Streptophyta > Magnoliopsida > Santalales > Viscaceae > Viscum > Viscum album. Next base: position 1,554,979,647 of record OY728131.1, read on the forward strand.
AATGTTAATAATTCTTTTATAAAGATTAAAAAATGGTAAATATAATTACATATTTGAAATAAAAATATATATTTATTCGGTATTATTGTAATCATAATTTTTTTTCATAATCAACATTAAAAACTATAAAAAATCATTACTATAATTAAGGCCAAAAAGTGTTTATTGGGGGTTAATAAAAAAAATAAATATTATTGAATGACCTAAAAACATGATTATTCCACGTTTTTGGCTATATTTATACCTTAAATTTCTTATTCTAAAATATGAGTAATTTTGGGGCCATTTTTCAAACAAATAAATATAATAATATTATTATACTTTAAAAATTTTCAATTATGCCACTCAACTCAATAATAAAATTGATGCATGTCCCTTAACATATTCACACATAATGAACAAAAAACTCATCAAATTATTTTCAAAATATCTCCAAAACAAACATATCCAAAAAATATATGTTTTGAATTTTCTAAAATAATACCATCTGATCCTTATGATGATATACAAAGGAGGTTTATTTTTGAGAATGTAATCATTTTAGTGGAGCTCTTTGTTTTATATTTATTCTTTTCTAACATTAAAATATGTCCAAAAAGTCAAATATTATTACAATAGTGACTTACTTATACGAATGTGTTATTATGTAGATAGAATTATATTTATCAATATCATTCATTATAAAATTGGAAAGAATATCGCCACTAATGTGTATGGTGGGAAATAGCTGATCAAATAAATGTAACACGTTCTAATTTTCCACCTCACATGGAACGTAATAGTTTTGGATGTAGTAAATATATATGACACATAATTCGTAATATTTATTTATTTAAATTAATATATCATATGTTTACTTAAACATTAATCTATATAATAATGACATCATCAATCATATGTAAATATTATATATATTATCCCTCACAAAATGAAATTCCTTTTTGATGAACACATTTCAAGAATGATTCTACAAATTAATTAAATAACAATATAGGATTTTTATAAAATTGATATCATTCTATAGATGATTAATCTATAACATTATTTCAGGAGTTATAACATTTTTTGTGAAACATACATGGGAAAAGTAAGTAGTTAATTTTCGAATCATTAATAATAAGAAATAATTATCGATATATGGGAGATAAGATTTTATCTATTTATCATAAATGATTTTTAAAAAAAATTGGTTTTAATAAAATAAAAACAATTAAAAAAATATTTTATTGTCATTCATGTTTTACCATATGGATGTGTGAGGTAAACAATTTCATCTCATTTTCACCATTCTGATGTAAAATTTAAAATTTTTCACCAATATATTTTATATGTGGCTTATAAATAGCCACATTGTTTAATTTAACATTAATATATATTTTAATTATAATTAATTAATCAATTCATCATTATAATTTTAAGGGGTTATATTAAAATTGATTCTAAGTTGGTGTGAATTTCTTACATAATGACATTTTTTGGGATTATATATATTTTTTAATAAAATAATACATTAATATATCCATATTAAAATATATTTATATCACAATTTTTTACATATTTAGAAAAAACATTTAAAAATTTAATTCTCTTTTAATGTGGAATAATGCAAATAAATTGTAAAAAAATACATATTATATCTCTTTTTGATAAGGTACATTATTCTATTATGTCCATATTTTTATTAATACTTTTTAAAATGTAATATTTTGTTAAATAAAAGATTTTTTATGGAATTTATATGTTATTATTTAAATTATTAAATGTTTAATTATAATCTTTGGAATTATTATAGAGAAGTTTATTTTTAAGTTCATTATTAAAAGGGGGAATGAATGTTTTCATTTTAATGTATATATTGTTAATGAACTTTCCCACAACCACAACCAATTTATGATATCGGGATTATTATTATATCTTTTAGTAGTTTTATAAACAAAACTAAGTAATAATAATGAATTCTATTTTTTATCTTACATTCTTATTTTCTTTCTAAATTACAAGAATTTATTGAAAAACCCCAATTTTAATTTATTCATATATGATTAATTTTATACTAATTAACATTATTTTTTCACATTTCATTAGAAATTAAAATTCTCTTAATTATCGATATTATTTTCCTCAACGATTTTCCATTTTCTGAATCTGTATACCATGATTACATTGTGTTTTTTATTATTAAAGTTAATTGATAATATAAAAAAACCTTGATATTATTTATCCATCACTCATTGAAGATAATTTTTAATTAGGAATATTATTTATGAATTAAAGTTATAATTATGTATTTGAACAATTAATTATATATCTAGTGAAGTGTGGGTTTTTGAATCATGCAACTAGTCGATGAATGAATAATCGTAGTGAGACAAAAATGCCTGAAAACATATAAAATTGGGATTTAGTCTATTACTGCAATCAATTAAACTATATTAGTACAATTAAATTATGGTAATGATATAATAATGAATTAATTCAAGATGTAAAACATTATGAATTTAAATTATTTAGAATCTATTTAATATTATACATAATATTATTTCATTTATCTTTTGCATTGAAGTATTTACAGCTCATTTTTTTTTCCAACATTGAATTCCAAATCACACCAATGATTATCAACATAACATTATTATGAAATTATAATTCCCCTATGTGTTACTTAATTCCAATAATCTTGACATCCATTTAATATACTAGATATGTTCCCAATCTCATTCATTATTATCCTTCATCTCATTGTGGAGTTGTTCTTTACATAATTCAGTAGATTTCATTATAAATATCATTTTAAATGATTGTTTTAAAGATATTGATATATGAAAACAAAAATAGAGGGAGGTGTTGATACATAAAAATAATTTAATCCCTATGAAAACATGTCAACATTTCTTATATGTTTTCAATTGTTCTATTATACATAAAATCTATTAAAGGATGATACAAAATGATTAAACATAGCTCAATATCTGCTGTTAGATATAGAATTATCTTATACTTCGATGTTACCTTCATATAACATTAAATTAAAATTGAAAGTGGTACTACCTATAACATTAAAACTAATATAATTTAATTTGTTGGAATGATGATTAAAATATAAATCTTATATGATAGAGATGATCAGTTATGAGTTTGTAAGGTGGTCAACTATAACCTATATCGAATTTTCTCCTTTTTGTTTTCAGAGATGTCTTATAAAAAAAATCCTTAGGGATGTTTTCAAATTTACATTCTGGTATTGGTTGGGGTTATAACACCCCCATATATTTTTTCCCATCCATAACTTATTGACATACAATGTACCAGATAAATAACTCAAGAATATCCCATTTCATTCATATGAAGTGAAATTATCTTTAAGATTCCTATAAACATTTGTATATCTAGGATCTGGAGAGAATTAGGAACTATAATATTACTCTTGTAACTCATTCTACACCTATGGTATGAAATGATCACATATCGTGTCCCCAAACCTTATTAATTTATCATGATCAAGCGTAACATTAAATGAATTCATCAAATTTTTGGGTATTCAATATCATCCATGTATACAATTTTTAACCTCACTCGATGTATGGTTGGACTTATTATCTGATAATGATAATATTTATACCATTCCTTAATGATTTCAATATCCCAATTTTTCAAATAAATAAATTTTGGATATTTTGTGACTGTGACCATATAAAAACTGGTATTATTATTCACAGTCAAAGAATCGACTACCAAGTTCTATATATTATGGTTGTTATGTGTTAATTATTTATAGTATTTAATTAACTCTAACCATCATCTTATTATGAATAATAAACTCCTTCTTTGTAAAAATGTAAATTTATATTTCATTATTAGTATATATAAAAAAACATCATCATAATTATATTATTTTTATATGTTTGATGATAAATTTACTTTAGTAAACTAGAAATCATTATTTGGTTAATTTTTCTCATTAAACATTAATTTTTTTGTGGCCTGAGAAATAAAAGCTTAATTATACTTGAAAATAAATCCACTTTGGTTCATATACTTACCCCTAAAGGTTTCAAATCCATCTCTAACACTGCTTGATGCCATTATATGTGAATTGACTAATTTTCTCATTATTTCCTACAAATTTTATGACACATTCATCTATCCAAAATAAAATTAATCCATTTTTACATAAGGTTGTGTGAGGAATATATATTCATCATATATTCTCTATAATTGATTCATAATATCCAATCAAATTAAAAAACCAAAATAGCTTAGTTATTGTGGTTTGTCTAGTCCAATATTCAATTCTTCCACCATTGAATGATCGACCAATATAAACTCTCTATATATTATATTATGAAAAAATGAATAATTTTGTATCAAAAATTCAAATTTTGTAATTTTTTCAAAAAATTATATATTTGGTTCTACACTACAATCATCCAATGATATTGATGAACTTCCTTTCACATTGAATAGATATGAATAATCTATATAAATCAATGATGACAATCAGGGAATTAGTATTAACATAAATAAACACTATATAATCCTCAAGTCCACTACGTTTTAGGAATTATGTCTTCGTTATATCATTATTCTTAACCCTTAATTGTTTATATCATGGATGAAGGTAAATCATGGAATGGTATTTAGCTAAGTGGAGTTGATCAAACAAGTCCTAAATACGATGTAATGATAATTATTCACGATTTTTATCTTTTTTACATCCTAATATTAATAGTAGAGGTGCATAAATTAATTTTTATTATCTATAAAATCAGTAGGAAAAACCCATGGTGATAAACATGGCCAAATGAATCCATAGATGTTATTATTTTATAGTTTCTTTCTTCTATTCCTATAACTTAATTGTGGATATATCATAGAGATCATTTAAAAGATGTGAAATATAATATATGAAATCATATTATAAATTAGTGTCATATTTTGGTGGTATTCTTTAATACTAATCCATATAATAATCTAAATACACTAAAAATATATGAATATAATGGATGCTGATTTTCTCTCCAATAATCTATGGTAAATTCCCCCATTTAATTGGAATCAATAACCCTAAAATTTATGATCTTCCCATCACAATTTCATAGATATATTTAAACTAATATTGATCTATATTCTTGCTTTTAATATCAATCATTACATCATTTCATTATAAATTGAGATGTTATTTATGACGTAAAATCCATTGGATGACAAAATAACCTCAAAATAATCCTTCTAATAAATATTATTATATAAATGAAACAAATTCCAAAAAATAAATAAATTTTTGGACAAATCATATTCCTGTGGTGAGATCATCATTATATTAGGTGTTTTTTTATAATTACACAAATAGTCATTTAGGGTTACAATGAACATGAAAATATAGGTTACATGATATTCAAGAACTCAGTTAACTAGTCATAAATAGGTTTCTTAAATATTATTTCTTAAATGTTACCTCCTCGGCATTATTTTTTTATTAATACCATATTAAAACCAAAATGGAAATAATTGATATTTTGAATCATTTATTAATGATATAAATAATTAATATTAGGTATATGTCATAATGGTTCTAATAGAGTTTTGTAATTTCCAAATCTTTTCCACCAATATTTTCAATCTATATTGGAATCCAAGACCACTATCATGCCCCATGTGATAATCATTTCTAGCATGATACAAAGTTTTCTGATTTTTTACCCTCTAGTTAAATAAAATACCATAACCACATCTAGTTGTTGTATCCATACATTGATTCAATTTCACATAATCCACTCACTCTATCATTCATTGATAATTTATGATATTTTCTAATACATTGACCAATCCTTATGATTTTATTTATTGTTTTCTCACCCTATTTTCAAAAGTGTTGACTAAACATTAATATGATATAAATTATAATGGACTAATAATCACAAAAAAATATATTTTAGTAGTATATATGAATATTAATAACATAATATTATGATTTGTGATATAGGTTTTTAGGTATCGTTAGTTGGGATAATTTGTTATATAAACAACTAGTTTATAAGTGAAATATATAGTATCCTACTAAAATATTCATAACATTCACACACTTAATACATATAATAGCAACAACATTTATTTTTAACAAGTATAAAATAAACATAATAAATTGTAAGCACAATGATTAATAAATGTTATGTAGGGATATATCAAAATAATGAGATTATAAGGGTATAAGAAAAAGAGTATAAAATTTTAAAATCAAACTATTCATATCATATATCCAAATCATGAGTATTTTATTAAATATTAGAATTTCATAATACATGAATAATAATGTAAATTATATATGAAAATATAAAATTTTAATAAATATTAATTTATAGAATACAAATAATAACCAAAATCATGTATGTGTAGCCAAGGATCGTTGCATAAAATATTACATTTTAATGGGTTTACTACCCAAACCATTGTAGAAGACAAGTTTCACTTCAAAAACAATCATAGTGGATAATTATTCTTACTAAACTAATTTCACTCTCCATTCCATTCTTATTTATATCATTAGATATAAATCTTTAACCATTTTGTTGGTGGGATAAATTTTCCCCCACATTCAATGGTTATATCAAATCCACCAACTTTGGTTATAACGTAACCACCTTACATGGTTGTAACATAACCCCTATTACATAATGAAATACATAAATAGTGTTCACAAAGATCATAGAAAAATCATCTTATCTTAAACCATGAATTTTAAAGAACATTATAATCATTTCATTTTAGCATGACAATTAGTGAAGTTATGAGTTTCATTAACATTTGATAATTTCATAACAGAGTAAAAAAGTAAAAAATAAATTTGTTTCATAGAAATGTTTTCATTATAATAAAATCAAAATAAATAATTATTATTTTATTCTTATAATATATAAATAAAAATATTACATAATAAATTGATGTTATCTTTGAAGGAATATTATTTTGAAATATTACATGGGATATTTTTTGAGGAAAATTGTCATTTCAATTTGAAAATCACCTATTTAAACAAAAATATAACAAATCATTTTGAAAAAAAAAACTCACTTTAAATAATATATGATAATTATATAAGAATAACTTAAATATTTATTTGTTATAAATACAAAATATTAATATCATGTCATTTTAATTAAACCAATTGTTCCATCCACATTGTTAGAAAAAAGGAAAAATGTATCACATTTATAAAATGATGAAAAAATTCAGTTTAAACCATTATTTAAAAATTATAACATTGTTAAAAAATTTATTTAAAATATATATATATATTAGTTAAATATATCATTTGATCATTTTAATAAAACATATATGTGGATAAAAAATAATTTCGGAAGGAAGAGGGAAAAAATGATATTTCAAACAAATATTATTTTGTAATCTTGAGTACACAATGAAGGGAAATTGAATGTAATTTAATTAATTTGTATATATTTACCATAGGATAATAATTTTCTGAATTTATTGAGAGATAGATAATAATATTTTATTATTTGAATCATAATACTAGTCAATCATGATAAAAAAGATATTATAACATGAAACCCATATTATAACACCCTTATATTTTTTAATTTTTTAAAATGAATATACCGTTATTGAGATTGTGATTTTGAAGAGTTACTTATTTTTGTTATCATTACTCAAAATTATTATTTTTTGTTTTATTAAATTAAATACCATGTTGATATTGCATTTCACACAATAACATTCTTAGCATGTGTCACATGCAACATTGAGTTCAAAATAAATGTGACTTATTTTTGAAATAATGTTATTGTTTTTACCAATATTTTGGAATAGAAGTTATGAATATGATTTAATAGACTTTGAAAATATAGTTTATTAATTTTTACAAAATTAACAATCTTATTTCCAATTAATTAAATATGAATGTTAGAATAGTTTGAAAATACAAAAAAAATATTTTTCAGAAGGGCTGATTTATATGTACAAACACGTTTATCTAAATAAATTAAAGAAAAAAATTTCGATGACTGAATTTAATGAAAAAAGTATAATTCATATTAAATAAAGTATTTAATGTTGATATTTTATTCTAGATACTATATGATAAAATATTTAATTTTGACCAAAAAATGTGTCTCTTAATAAAACACATGATTACCACCTCCTAATAGCACACCCATTTTAAATATTATTTTAGAATCATTAAAAAAATATATTTGAAAAATTAAAATTCAATTTTGAATAAATAATGTAATAATTATATGTGTGTAATTTTATTTAATTTTCATGAAATATTAATTCACTAATGAATAATAAAAAATTGTAAAATTTAATTTAGAACACAATATTTTTTCAATATTATAATATTGTTTAATTATATATTATATTTCATATATTGTTTAAATAGATCAATTATAAATCTATTAATACAATTTTCGTCAATTTAATCTATTTTATACTAAAATAGGATATAAAAAATTGTATAATTTTAAAAATTTACACTTTAAAATCGGCTTTCACATCTTATCCTTGGATTTTTGTTAAAAATTATTTTTCACATTTTTATAAATAAGAATTTGAAAAGATGGAATATAATTTTAATGGTTATTTTTTTTCAATTTATAAAAACATAATTATAATTATTTTTATATTTTTTATTGAAAAAAGTAAAAATTATTAATGGTGATTAATGGAAAAAAGAAGTTTACCAAGGGACCAATATTTAATCATAATGGGATAAATGGCCTATAATTTTTTTGCAAAATCAATTTTATGATCATTTTTTTACCACCAAATATTATGGTTTGTATTTTTGGTATTATTTAATTCTTTTTGGGTAAACATTAGGTACACCATTATTCTTTTCAAAAATGTCATGTCTGTCCTTTAACCCGCATATAAATGACCACCCTTTATCATCCTGTCTTTACAAATTCAATACCAGTTAGTTCATCTAATAACAGTGAAAATCATTTATGAAATTCCATATTATCAACATAGAAGCGTTATTTTTTTGAATAAATCCTATAAATTTTTACCTTAGGTAAAAATAAAAGAGAGATACCCATAAAAGAAGTAATATTAATAAATAATTTTTTTTTGTTTGACTTCTTCCACACAAAAAATAAAATCGATTTATATTAGGATTATTTAATTAAAAACTATCATAAAAATAACGATATGTTTTTATGTTAATGGTAGGATGTAAAACTACAAACATCCATCCAATGGATTATGAAATCAAAATTCATGTGTACGGTGAACACCCGTTTCATGACGTAATGGTAATTTAATTTTCATTATCTGTCTTCCAGGATGGTAATAGTGGTGAAAATAATGTATATATATTCTATATATTATATTCTATGTATTATATATATTATATATATATTACGATATTATGATTATTTAATTTTAATATCAAACATATATTTATGGTTTCAATTTTATGGGAATACAATAATGTCTTCATGGGTACAATAGACTTTCACCTCACTATGTGATATAATTCATTCAAACATTAGCTTATTTTATTAAATATGTGATTAATATTAATATGTGATATATATATTACATAAAAATAATTCTATAATTAGAATATATATACATATATAGTTCATTTATTTTTATTCTTTCTATATGTAAATATAATGGATATGGTATTAATATGTATGTATGGCCTTTGATCTCTATAAATGGTGTATTTCATTTCCAATAATTACATATTTTGGATAAACATATATAAATATATAATAAATATATATAATTTTTATATAATTTTTAAAATTCAAAATATTATTAAATCATTATCTTAGTAAGAGCGACAAGCTTACCATGTCAAAACATATAATAGAAACAATGATATTGTTAATAAAAATTATACATTAACATTGAATTTTATATAAATATGTAATGAAATGTCACAATAAAATATTATGTGGTATTATATATATTTGAATATAGTTATTTTTTAGGTTTATAAAAAATTATAATTATTTTATACGAGTATTTAATGCATTCAATGGAATTCCAGATATAATGTAATGGATCTTCGTTTCACTTTTTTCTTTTGTGAGACAAAAGATATATTATCTACCCAATTATTACATTCGTTATTTATAAATAACTTGAATTTATTTTATGATTCATATAATTAATTATTTTGGTACTTATACATCAATTTGAGGATTTCTCTTCTATGGGGTTATAGATTCCTGAATTTTATGAAGTAAGGGAAATTTTTCCCCAATTATCCTTCTTTGACACATATGTTATGTTCTGGACATAATATTTTTACTTGGTGTTAATACATGCCCTTTTATAAGAAATATCTGGAACTCATTCAATATCATGATATTTGAAGATAAATTGTATGTTATTCATTTGTTTGACTTATGGTTCAATGTTATAAATTTGGTAAGGATTTTATGTTTTAATATTATAATTTATATTGATTTTTAAGACTATGTTTCTAATGATTATTTTTTAAGATACATCTATTATTAATTATCACAAATCATATTATACTCTAGTTATTCATGATTTATTATAGTAATGGTAAAATTTATTCACTATTTTTTAATTCAAATAATTAATAATGTATTTTTATGAAAATAAAACCACATTCCACTCTTCATTCAGAAATATATTTTAGTCAAAATCCATGTATAATAATTTTTTTCCCATATTTATATTATAATACCTTTTGAGATCATTTTTTAAGAAAAATTAAAAAAAAAATTGTTATAAATAATATTTCAAATGGATTTTAATTATTATTTTTTAGGTGTTTAGTAATTTTTAATACAAACTTATTTTAAATGATTTTTTAAAGAAGTTTTTTTCGAATAGAAAAGGTTATTTTTGTCAATAATTTTATCAAATGATCATTAAAAATAATTTTACAACTAAGAAGACATATTTTGGTGTATTTTATTACATATATGTGATATTGTCAAACGGTATTATTTGTATAAATTATCTGAATGGTCTATGTCTCTTTGTTACTATGTTTATCAAATCATTTTTTATTCTATGGGTACATATATGATGAAATTATTATGAAACCAAATTATTTTCATTGGTTATTATCTATTGAAATTTTTGGATACTAATTCCTTTTTGGGGGTAATTATATGTTTAATTTTTTTTCATCTTGTGAAACACATAATTGTGATTACATTATGTGACTAGTGAGACCTATATATCCCTCCAATGGATTGGGTATACTTTTATATCACATGAGACATACGTGAGTAGAATATGTGGTTAAATTAGTTCATTAAGGAAGCAATTGTTTGTGGAGTGACCTTAGTGTAGGAATATAAGGGTGTAACTGGAATGGAATTTGGGTCTATAATAAAATATTGTAGCGAGTAGTGAAATCGATTTTTATTACAAGAATGGAATTATGATTGAACATAGTTTAATAATACCTTAATGAAATAAAAATTTAACTTCGTTATATAATATATGACTATAATGGTATGTGAAATATGTTGAGTAATACATGATAGGAATGGTGAGTTATCCCAGTTCTATAATACTATGTAGGAATGTGATGTAAACTCTATGTAGCAATAAAACACTAAAACAAGAAGTTAACATAGTTCAATAATTTAGGAATTGAAATGGGACTGAAGTGGATTTAGTATATAATTTTGTTATTATGATTTTCCAGGTATTGACGATTGACAAATATGCAATACATCTTATAAACATATGTGTATTCTACATATTTCATGAATTATTCCAATGTTATGCAATCATGACATGAGATATTTGATTATATTTCTATTCATGTATTATTAACATCCAATAATTATTTTTTAATCATGATTATGAAATTTGTTATGAATTTAATTTTTTAGAACATTATGATCAAATTTTAAACCCTTGTTTTCATATTACATATATGTATCTCTTAAGGTTACCCATAGAAAGAATTTGAGCTCACCGTTTCTTATGTTTACATTTTTAGAGTTATAAAGAATTGTTTTATGTAGTGTATATCTTGGTGGAGTACTAAATGGGAAGATATTTGTGGGGGGAAATGAATATCTTTCACTAGATTAAAAGAATGTGTTCAAAATTTCTAATGAAACTAAAGTATTATATTTATTGTGTATGGGTTTTTTTAATTTGACGATATTAATAAAAAATTCATCATATACATGTATGAAAATCTTGGTTAACTACTATTAGTATTAATTGATGTCTTTTTTCCACTATTATATGAATGGTTATGGGAAAGTAATAGTGAGGCATCTAATAATATTTCATTGGATATTTATTGTGATTCCTCTATGGGCAGGTCTAATGAGGAGTCCAAGTATAAGATAATATCATTAAATTTTGGTAAAAAATAATGTGAGTGGGTTCCTAGAAATACATCCATGTATAGATAATAAAATTGGATGTGGCAATACTATAGGTACACCTTGGTATAAAATCCCTAAAAACTCCATATTAAGATAGAATCGTTCGGCAACTCATGCATGGAAGTGGGACTTGATGCACATCTATATTAACAACCTTAGGGATATGATTTTAAAATTTCAAAACACATTATAAATTAACATGATAGATTTATATATATAATCATCATGAATGACCAAGGATACGACTCTCATTTTAAAGCATTGAAATAAGGTTATAGGATTTAGACCTCCTATAACTTATGATTATGCGGTTGTCTATTATGATATTTGTTTCTAACAATATTATTTCTGGTTTTGGTGAATGGATGAAACAACACGTTACTAGGATAACATTGAATGTGATGGATAATTTTTTGATGATCATTAATATGGGATGTCTACTAAATTAAAGGACATGGGGATTATTACAAATTAGTTAGCATGACCCATTATTAAAAATGTGAACTTTAACCAACTATCGACTCGCCAAAGATGAAAATGATAGATATCAATGAGTGTGTGGGCAGTGTAGACCAATGAGTAATGGGGATCCTATTTCATATATTATAATTATGTTGTAAGGATCATATAGGGGAATGTATCAATGTAATTATAAGATTTCTAATGTGTGGTGAAGAAAGTCAGAGTGTTTGTAATCACCATAAAAATGAATAATTTAGTTACTAAAATGGATAGGAATATTTTTCTTCTTAAGGTGATATCCTTAGTTCTATATTTTAAGTGAGTAATTAATGGTAATTATTTAATTAGATTTCATAAGGGGAATGCTCATGGATATAATCAATTGGTTTGTACAAGTAATTTGTTTTCTATTGATGATGGGGGAACAACCACTAAAATATGATCAATATAATTAGTTATAATAATTGAATTAATTTTACACCTGAAAAGAGTAACTAAATTTATTATTGTGACTATTAAGACATGAATCAAATTTCACAATGTAAGAAATTTAGTATTATGGAATAATATGATTATACATGGTTAATTGATTATGGTAATGTGTAATAAATAATGTTTTTATGTTGTCAATGATGGAATTAAAAAATAATAATTTATCAATGGAATATATTTAATAATATATGGATTTATTTAGGTAATATTGAAGGATATATGTTATCATAGACATTTTTAGTAATATTGGTTATTAACAAGATTAAAGAGAATATATGACCAATGTATTCAAATATTTTTAATGTGTCTACTAAGTGAATATTAATGATATATAGGGTATTAATGATAATTTGTTTTTGGGAGAATATGGGAAATTATTAAAAATTTATGAATTTTTTAAGGGTTATAATGATAAACATTTATGAAATGGGTTTTATAATAACCTGAATAAATTTTCAGTGTTTTATGTAATATTTTAACATATAAAAATTTATTAATATTTAATAACCCATTATGAAAATTTATATTAAATTATAAATAAATATATACATAACTAATGAATATTATATTAAAGTATCTTATGATCCCTTAGTTATTCTGGTATAAAAAATTGAACTTTCCTTACTTAGAGTAATATAGGATGTTGAAATTGAACATGGTACAACAAAATGGTGGTATTATGCTTAAGAAATGCAAAGAAATAAAAGAGTTTTTATTCTCGTGAAAATTATTGAACAATAAGAAATGGTCTCTCAAATAAATGTTGTTATGATACCACAGTTTTTTGGGATATCAATGATCTTCTTGACAGATCATAGGTTTATTTATTTGTCATCATTAAAATTATCTTAACCATGTTTTCTATCACTCTCTATATATTTTTTGTGTTAATTTTCATTTTTTGGTCCATGTTTTAACTTCCCCACCTAGGTTATCATATTTTAAAATGTAGTATGTGTGATTTAACATGAATGATTCACATCCACTTATATTTTATAAAAATTTTATTTTTGAAAACATTCTTCAATTTTTTATTATATGGAAGGGATTTTAAATTATTAAATATTTAATGATATATTTTAATTTTTAGGGAGAAATTCATTTTAAGTGTTGTAGAATATAAAAAAGAAATATTTTTTCAAAATTATATTAGATATTATATTAATATTGTTGGTATTTTTCATTAAAATAATAATAATCATATCTTTTATTAGAAAAAACACATTATTATGATTCTATGACATGAAATACCATTTTTATATTAGGTTTCACAAAATAATGATCATATTATTCATTTCACGAATTGTTGTGATTAAACAAAACAAAGATTGTTATAAAAATAATTTAATATCTATCACTATGACCATAGAATGGATGTTATGAAAATGATTAACTAAATTATTAAAATATGGTTTATCCATTTTTGTAAAAAAATCTTTGATAACCAATTAATAATAAATGAATTTATGAACTATTTGAAAATAAAATAAATTATTTTCCTAAAAACAATCACTCAATGGACAAGCATGTTTAATATGAATAATTTAAACAAACAACATTTCATGATGTATTTTAATGAAATATAAATATTATATATCTAATTAAATATTTAACATTAATATTATGTGTTTTAGAGATAATCGATAATTTTAAATCCAATGTTATGTATAAGAAGATATATTTTTATAATAGGATTTTTTTCATAATCTTAATGGAACACATAAGTTGAAAATAAATATTGACAACTTTAAAATATATATTTGAAAAACTAAACAAAATATATTAAATTTAATCAAAAAATTTAACTTAGGGTCAATATTTTAGAATAATCTAAGTGATTCATTTTTTATTAACAGTTAATGATATTTTATTTTAGTTGAAAAAGTCATTTTTCTCGACATATATGTAGTTAAATTATCATTTAAATGAATTCCAAAGTATAATTTGATATATTATAAATATAAAAATCTAATTTTTTTAATTTTAAAAAATTCATCATGAATTGTGATATAAAAACTTTTTATTCATTTTAACATTTACAGTTAAAAGGATTCTTATTTTATCAAGTCTGCAGTATTAATTTTAACTTAATATTTTAAAAATTTATGAATTAAATTTAAAAATATTTTTCTAATGGATTCAATAATTATAATTTCTAATTTCAAGTAATTAAAAAATAAAATTTTACCAAATTGATTTGTGAAAATAGTTAAAATTAATCATGAAGAATAATAGAATAACTTGTTAATATGGGTCTAGACAAAAACTATAAGTGTATAATTGATCTAGAATGTTTTCAAACATAAATTTTAGTTATATATTAATGCAATTACACTTCATGTGTCTAATATGGTGAATTATTTTAGTACTTTTTATGTAATCATGTGGATATATCTTCGTTATTTTAAAAAATACCAATCGAGTCCTATCCTCTATTTCTAGAATTCCACACACTTTCAATTCCTCTTCACAACATAAAAACATATTAGATCGGAAAAAACCTACTGAAATAGTATCCCCACTTCCATCCTTTTAAACTTCAACTATTAATTTAGACCTAAATCTAAATAATGGAGTCCTTTAGTCCAACCCCAAATGAGATACCCGAAGAAGAGGTTGTGTTCATCAATAAGTTTTTTTGTTTTATTCATTAATAAAACATATTAAATTATATTTATATAATCACTTAATAATGTCCAAAGTATCATTAATATAATAAATATTTTTTATGTTATGTATATGACGTAACTCCTCACTCAAATACTTCTAACAGGTTACAAAATAATCATGCATGTGTACTACAAACCACCACCTCATGAACAAATGCCTTCAATTGTTCTATAATTACATGTAATAGTTGGAAAATATAACAAAAAAATATTTATATATTATATATTTGATATTTATAATTTTATTATTATAATTTACTTATTATACCAAAAATTACTTCATTTATTCAATTTGTTGGGAATATGATAAAATCGTTCTTCTGTTTGGTGGACAACCGCCTCGCGAAGCGATAAGATAGGTTCATGATTTAATAGAATTAATTAATCAAGGGGTTCATATAAATATGTAATATATATGAAAAAAATATGATACTAATATATATATATATATATATCATATACTATTTAATGTTTTAAAATGACTATAAATCTAAAACATTGTTTAATTGTATATACGACCTTCCACATCAATGAATTATGTATTTCATTTCTTATAAATAAATTTTATTATTAAATATAAATTCATATATAATGAATATATATCATATTAAAATCATGGTTATGATTATTGAGATTTTGAACTGATTATATATGTAAAAGTAACATGAAAAACAAGTCAGAAGACGTTTGAAAAACAATGCTGTTATCCCCCGAAACATAACATTAACATTTAATTTCTAATAAATATTTAATATAAAGAAAAATAAAATCAAATTTGGAACAATATATATTATTATTATTATGTATTAGAGTTATAATAAACTTATATTTATTATAAATGACGTTATAATGTTTATAAATGAATTTGTGAATTGAGGTATCAGATTAACTTCCCACTTTTTGGATTTTTTAGACACATGCTATATTCACATCCTACTTTTCTAACTACTATGAATATTTCCCATGAATTTAATATATGACTATTATTGGTAAATGTTTATTCATTTACAAATACATTCACGGATATTTCTTTTAGCAGGTTTCATTTTCAATGTTACCAATGATGTATGATATTTTTTTCTCAATTTGTTTTAATTGAGGCATATGTTTTGTTATACACTAATATTAGTTCATGCGGTGTATATGAAGTCATGTTTAAATGTAATATCATGGATTCATTCACACTACGGATATTTTTCATTTTGTATAATTTTTTTATTTCACAGCTCATATGATTCAATGTTAATTATTTTATAATGATTTCATGTTACATTCTCAATGATTATTAGAATTTTTAGGACTATGTTTCTGATGAAAACTTATTATGATATTTCTCTTAATAATCCCAATGATTTATTAATCATACATATATTCTATATTTATAGATGTAATTTTACTATTTTCCACTCATAGGTGCACAATATTTTGTAGAGAGTGTTCAAAGAAAACATTACATTATTTATCTCATGGGTTGGAAATCTATTTTATTTGAAAACTATTCATTGAAAAAATGGTTTGGAAAATGTTTTTTAATTATATTTTCATAACATCGTATTCAATAATGATTTTAATTTTTTTAAAATAAAATATTTTCCAAAAAAACCTTTTTAATTTCTACTAGTTATTTAAAAATGAAAAACATTTTCAACACATTTTATGTTATCAAAATATTAATCCAAGACAAATTCATATTTTCCATATTAAATATTTTAAATGTTCTTTAAAATATATTTTCATCTAATATGACATGTACTGGTGTTACATATTCTTTACTAGTGATATTATACAATGATATAATTAATATTAATTCTATTAATGGTTTATGTTTGGCTGTTATGATGCTTATAAAACTTGTTAACTATTTATAGGATACATCATGAAGAATTGCTTACGAAACTTGAATATTTACATGATTAATTTTTAGATGAATTTTTTATTCTACTTATTACATTTTACAGGAATGAATATGATGATGCATAATAAACTTGTGGTGCACATAATAATGATTTCATTTTATGATCGGTGGGATCTATATCTCCCTCCAATGTATTGGGTAATATTTTATATGTCATGACATTGATATGAATAGAATGGGAAACAAATTTTATCAATAAGAAAAGTCCAGTGTAGTGAAAAACATATTTTAGTAAAAATGTGCTGGAATGTTATGTGAACTTAATTCATTAGTAAATGAAGGAATGGGGATTTAAATAAGTTCAACTAGACAATTATGAAACAATATGTGAACTCGATTCCATAATACATTAATGTAAAAGAAATTATACTCAGTTCAACAGGAAATAGCTGTGATGGGAAATTATATCGGTTTAGATATATTAGTTTGTACTAGGAAGTTAACTTGGTTAAGAAATACAGGGGTAGAACATGATTTAAACATTGTTCAGTAATACTAGGCTGTAAAGGGGAGTAAACCCAGTTCTATGAAGGACGTTTTCCTCAATGAGGGTCTAAGTAGTGTTCCCTAAACAATATGGATATTATTTTCTATTTATATGTTTAAACCCAGAATTCCATGTCTTATTTCAATGATATTATTCCATAGATCTCGTTAATATATTATCTTATGATTCATGTCTTCTGAACATCAAATCATTATTTGATGTATCATGATTATGATCATTGATATACAGGGTATGTTTTCAAAATATTTATATCATGTTCTCATAACCCTATGTCCATGTAATTATTCTATATGTATTTTTTACCCTCTCTCTACCTCATAGAGTACAATTTATTTTATTTCCATTACACAGTTTATTAATATTTGTATTTTTTATGGTACATCTATGATGAGTGCTATAGAGGTTATATTTGTTAGAAATATTGAATATCTTCTACTAGAATATAAAATTATATTTTATTTAACCAAAGTTATTAAATTTTTATGGTCCTCGGGCATGTGATTATGTGATGTCATGAATATTCTTAAAAAAATTTGTATTATCAATTTATGTTATGATTGAGACGCTATATATACTTCTTTGGTAACCATTTCATCATAATTCCCATGAATAAATACGTTATATATCATCAATTAATATAATTTAATATATGGTATTTAAGCTATATCATGAAAATTTTACATTATATATAACTTTTAAAATATGATGGGTGAATATCATAATGTATATCCTAAAGAAGATAACTTGGGGGGGAATTCCCTGGCTTGATTTGGTAAATATTGAATCAATTTAACTGTTACAGAAAAAATTTAAATGAAACATTAATTATAATGACAACAAATAAATTATTTATATAACATGTAAAAATATCTTTATATATACCTCATAATATATTATATTTGTGTAACATAATGTATGTCTAAAAGTATTCAATTTGAGACTAAATTTTATTACCATCAGTATAAATATCCATTATACATGTTCAAACCTCTTATATAGTAAATAAATTTCTATTATAAATATATTATAAAACAATAATTATATATATATATCATACCATTAATATTTTTTTAATGATCATTTGATATTGGTTTATTCAAAATTCCACTTTTAAATCTCATTTTGGGTAATATCTACTTTTTAATTAATTATTTATTTATTTACTAATTTCATTCTGTAAACATTGATAATGGTTACATCATCTCTAAAATTTAATTTATTACATAGATGCAATATAAATTCATTAATTTTTTATTTTTAGAAATCTATAGATGTTTGATATTGAAAAAATTACACCATTCCTAGACACAGTATGTCATGCATACACATGAATGTTGTATCAATTTTCCAGATAGATATAACAGAAATAAAGTAAATAATTTATATCATTTATATAGAAATTATGATGCCAGATTTATTCCATTTATTTTTTATATTTATTCATAATTGAATCCATGTAAATAACAAGTGAAAAATGAATAACACAGGCAGTACAATGTACACATGGGTGATGTTACTATATTACAAAAGAATTGAATATATGTATGTAAATAAAATATGATATTTACATAAATATAATAATGGTTTTAATATAATTAATATAATTTAAATCCATAATATATCCAACCTTGAAATGAGATGATATAAATTAAATTACATTAGTTTTCAAGGATATATTCTTCCATACACATGATCAAATGTTTCATTTCACATTTTTCTAAAAAATATATATAAATGTTGGAGTTGGAATTAAAATAATATCAAATAAACATATGTTATATAATGGTTTTATTGTATCATCAAATTTATTGAAAATTTAAATTAGGTGGAAGAAGAAATAAAATAGAAAAAACAAATCAATAAATTTGATAGCTTCTTTAAAGAAACTCTTTAGGTTTATACAAAAAAAATTATTTAGTGGTGTTTATAATCAAAATAAAGATAATATAATGTGGTTGGGGAATTAAAGAATCAATTTGGTTGGTAATGGAAAACCCAAATGGCTTTGGATATAGGTAGTGGATAGAAGAGGGTGTTACATTTTATATGTGGAGAAGAGGGAAGAATCAATTTTTATCAAAAATTAAAAGATACAACGACATTTATTATAATTAAAAAGGGTTATCAAATTTTTATTAAAGATAATACATATTATAAATATTAAATATTGATATATAATTATTTATTTTAATGTTTTTATGGTCGGTTAACCAATATTTTTTTGTTTAACCTCTTAATAATAAATGTTTTAATATTATATGCAATATATATATATATATATTTTAATTTTACTATTCAGTTTGAACAAAAATTAATTTGAAACCATCATATAATTATTATTCTAATTATTCATAATATATAATATAATTTTCCAAATTTCGTTCATAAAAATGTTTAATTAAAATTTAATATTTCTGCACGTCTGAGGAAAAAATGGTCTTCCAAAGAATTATTTTATTACAAAATGTATAGATTAATCTGACAATATTATGAGTAATTGGGTTAAGCAAAAAAATATTTAACAATTTTTAAATTTAATATTTTTTAAAAAATATTAAAATTTATTAATTCTATAAACTAGAAATATGTTTTTAATTTTTTTTGATATCTCCCTTATTCACTGAAAAATTATAATTTTCTAAAAATTATCATGTATGTCCCCAAATAAAATTTTCCAAATTTATATTCTAACAATGAAGTTGATTTTTCTAAAGAAATTATCTTATTAATTTTAAAATTAATTTTATATTTTGTTCATAGAAATTAATAAAGGTCTTTTGTTGACAAACAATTATTTTCAATTCTAATATAGGCTTTACTAAAAATTATATACTTATTTAAAAAATTATTTTATTAATATATAAAACCTTTGCATATTTTTTTATATATTAATCCCCCAATGCATACAATAAAATATAATCTATATGTTATAATTTTCCGGATAAAATAATATTAATTATAATATTATATCATGTTGTTTGAAAATGTGATGTTATGTGTAACACAAAATATTTAAGAAATAAAATTTATTTGAAAATAATATTTCATAATATATTAGTGAAATAAAAGTGGATTCAAATTAGAATTTATTCATATTTAAAAAATGTAATGTTTTAGTATTCATATAGGGGGAGAGAAAATTATGGATCTTTACAAAATTAGTAAAAAGAATTAGTGTTTGACGTTAATGGAAAATGATAACTTTAATAAAAAAATTACTTGGATAGTTGAAAAAAATCCTTCAAAAATATACTTAAATATAATATAGTTCAAGATATTATTAAGGTTATTTATTAATGTAGTTACACATTTAATCCTTTCAAAATGTGTATGATTATTGTCAAGACTTCAAATTGATTAATTACTGGTCATCAAAAAATATTTCTCTTTTATATGTGGATGGTTATAGGCATGTAATGCCCAAATCCTTGGAATATAAATTTTAATATGTCTTGATTATTGATTATTTAAATAGAATTTAACTTGTGATGTTGTTCATAGGATGATAGAAAATAACTTTTATTTGAAAAAAATGGTTATTCCAAACCACTTAGTCATTAAGAAAATCTATGATCCTTGAAAACCTATAAATTCAAATATTAATTATCTAAAAACAATTTTTGATTTATTAATTTACAAAAAACATGTCCAAATATAACTATAAAATATATAAAAATAAATAATGAAGACCCATTTGTCATTATATTCCAAAATTTCTATCACGATCCATGATCATTTACCATACATAATTTTCACCATCTAGTGTAAAGAGTATCAGTTAAATATGAGTCTTCATGAAATAATAGTTCATTTGGAAAGATATAAATTATTCTCAAAATAATAATCAATATCTTGGGTCCTAATCACTTAGAAATTGTAATATTGGATAAATATTGAGATTAATGTTGAGCCTAGTTACCTAATATTTACCACGAGAACTAAAATAATCATTAACCTGAACATATAATATTACATCATATTGAACAAAAATATCAGTAAATGTTTCTTGAAATCATTAGTTTTAGTGTCAATCATTGATTACCTACGAAGTATATTGACATAATATTAAATGAAATCTTAATTTATCACCATATTTATATTATGGTTCAAGTTATTTAATTTCATTAATCATGTGGTTAGATATATTGGGGAGAATTATAATTTGATTGGGTTATAGAAATACAAATATGGTGATAATGAATGTATACAAGAGAGTGATATTAAAGAATATTTATTAATAATATCCCAGAATTATATTTAAAAATATTATAATCTATCCAATTGAAAAATGGAATAAGAGATAAAATATCCAAAGAGAATGATATATATTTGAATTATAATAATTATGAATATAAATGTGATATTTTATAATAAACATAATTTATAAATCACTGAAATGAAAAATTAAAAAAAATAATGATGAAAGAATCGCATCCATGTATATCAATTCAGACAAAACTAACCCCATCATGAGAATATATATTTATACCTTGATATTTATTTCTCTACTTAATTAATTTTTGGTTATTTAAAACATTGATCAAAGTTATAAACTAATAATATTTTTTTAATATAAGTTCATCATATAAAAGGAATATATATAAATCATTAATATGTGAAAATTATATGATAATAATATGGGTTACATATTAAAAAAACCATAATCAGATAAATTATCAAAATGAATACAATGAAAATAATTAATTAAAATATATTAGATCCTTATAGTTCAATATAATATTATCGTTCATTAAAACCAAGACCATTCATAAAGAAAATACATAGTATTATGAATCATAATTTTCTAATTTTAACTGTTTTATTAGTCATTAATAAAATGGAAAAAACACTTTATATATGACATAAGAGAATGATCTTTATGAAAATTAATAAATAATCCAAAATATTTTACACTAAGATAAGTATGATTCCAGAAATCATTAGATGAATATTTCTTTATAAGAGTGTTATATGAAAATGAATAAGAAATATAAATTTACAACATATAATGAAAATTTTACTTAAATGAATGGAATGATTAATAGAAATACATTAAAAGACCAAAAGAATATGTGAAACTATTTCTTAATATATATCCTTTTTTAAATGAGGCTATTTTATGACAAGATATATAGGTCCATGAATTATATTATTCATTTAATTTAAGTGGAATTATTTTTATATATAGTGATGGTTTTTTCGTATAATCATATAAACCCTCTAGTCATTGATAGGTCTCATGAGAATAATTATTGTTTCAAATTCAATGGTTTTTGACATTTATATTTACACTATATTGTTAGAGGTATTTTGGGTTGAGGTATCATGTTGTTGAGAACATAAAATCAAATTATTATGTATTTAATTAATTATGAATTCCTTTATTATTATAAATTTTATTTTTTCATTGATATTTTCTATGGATTCATTTCTTTCAAATTGTATTTGTTAAATGGAAATTTTTATTATATATTTGCATGACCATATTTATTATCCATTATCTTATTATCAATTATATTGTTTCACTAATATTATTTTTGGATTCATTTCATTATCATTTTATTTATTAAATGTTATGTGTTCTCATATATTTACAGTTATATATATTTATATTTGTTAAATTATCATCCATGATATTTTCAAAATTAAATTTTTTGTGGAATAATTTCGTTATTATGTTATGATTAAATTTAATGTGTTTTCGTATATTCATATTTCCTTCTGGATTAGGATTTCATAAATAATGATAGTATTTTAATGATTAAATTTAATATGTTTTATTAATTTTAATTTATATTTTCATTTTTATAAATTTTATTTGATGATTGATATTATATTTTGATTCATTTACTACACAAATTATTGACTTCATGGAATTCAGGTTTAGTTATCTACATTACCATGATTTTTTTGATTAATAACTCATGATAGATTTTGTTATAATTAACCATTGATGATTTCTTGAGATCAACCTAATTTTTTTTACTTTCAAGTAATCCAAACTGTGTAAAAATAGTTATATACAATGATAATCTATAATTAAAAATAATATTCACTGATTTATTTTTGTAATATTTTTAAATGTAATTTGGGAATCATGTATTAATATATATCACATAGATTAAAAAACTATCTGGTCCTTTAGGATTTGATTTAATATATTTTATGACAATTCAAATTATGTATGACAATATCTATTGGTTAATAGAATTACGGTAGGTATTGTTTTTTTAGAGGATTTAATGTATAAACAATATGAACTCGATTAAATAATATATTGATTATGAAACATAAATATATGATAGATTTCGAGAATACACATAGATAAAAATAGTAATGTTTTATATTAGTAAAATATTATCTGTTTTTAACTGTAAATAATTTTTTATCATTAAAAAATATAGAAAATGTTTTTAAATAGTTTTATCTAAATGTAATATTACTTAAAAGGATACATAGGCGATGACTTCATCATCACTCATTGCCTGAAAACATTCCTTGCCATGTTCTTTATAAAACAGTCCAAAGGGATATTGTTTGGATATTTCATATATTTCATAAAAAATATTATTATGGATTTTATTAGATTATAAAAATTAATTTTATATTTTAAACAAATTAATTCTAATATTGAAGATAATGTTTCATGATTTTGAAATACTATAAATCATTATATGGTTTTCCCATGAATATTAGTATTTCTCAAATAGATTTTTTTGTTTTTGAAAATGGATATATTCAATTTTAATCATGTTGACATTTAAGATTATGTAAAATATAGTAAAAATTAGCAGTCCAATGTGATGATGTTTGGAGTGAAATATATTAGGATTATTCATAATAATTTATCCTAAAATATGACAAAAAAACTATAACTTAAGAAACAACGCGACTCACCAGATATGATAAGTATGAAGTTTGATATGATCTTGATAGATGAAGACCATAGAGGAAATAAGGCACAAAATCATTCATGTAAAATATTCGAAAAGATACAGAAAGGAATGTATCATAAAAGGAAATTGAAAATGTCTTATGAGAATAAAATATAGAAAAAATTAATTACAATGGGATTATAAAGATTACATTGAATGGTAGTATAATTCATTTTATAGATCCGTTTATACATCATTTTATTAAATGTCAAGAAACTGATCAATATCCATAAAAACTCCCTTTACTAATATTTAACCCATTGAAAATGGATTGAAGTATATTGAAATTAAATAGAAGAAGGGTTTTTGTAAAAGTTTTTTTGTATTAAATTGATGATGTTTTTTTACCAGTTGTGTTTTGCTTTAAGAAATATGAATCATCTAAGGATTCTCTTATATTATATATATATATATATATGTATTAAATTATTTACGAGTTAGAGAATCCATTATGGGGTTATGTGTTTAAAATTGATCATATTTTCAATGTTTTAAACAATGAAATTTAGGTTTTTTGTGGTTCGGTTATATTATGAATATAGATATTTTGGGAGATATTTCTGAAAACAAAACCCATATCTAAAGGAAACACCCACAAATATCTCCCCTGCATTATTTTTTTCCTATCCCATATCCTGTACTATATTTACATGATCTGTATTTCCCCATTTTTAGGTAATTTATATGTTCTTTTCTTCTCACATTCTATCTTGATACAAAGGATAAAATTCGATGAGAGTAGTACTATGGGGTTGTGGTATGTGGTGTATTTAATTTCACTCATTTTTAGATTAATTTATAACTTTTCCAATATGATAAACACTAGAATTATTAAGGGGATAATATTAAATTTTTAAGAAATTTAAGCGACTCATTTTCCAAGAACAATATGGTTCGTGATAGTGGTGAATCAATCGCTTTGTTGATCGCCTTAATGTGAGTAGACCGTATGGGTGTGCCTCTCCATAATGGATGAAATTACCATTATACTAAATAGTCTAAACCCATTTCCAGGTTCTTATTCCCTTTTAATAATTGTATCATAATGATGAATGAAAAATGAAACAATTTTCCCATGTGTCTGGATAAATGATTTATGTTATAAATGAATGAATTAAACTTAATTTTTTGGGAAAATTGGTTATTTAATAATGAAATCCATTATTATTAATTGATATTGAAATATAAAGATCCAAAATAATTTCCTATTACAGTAGTATTTATACGTGGGAATCTATTTGTTAATCTTTATACGTATGAGCAATGTTATCTATATATTTAATTTTAAATAAATTTAATTTATTATTTGATTAATACAAGGTATTCCTTAGAAAGTATCATTTTGTAATTTATCATCCATTATATGAGTAATACAAATTCCATAGGGAATATATAATGGATTTCCACATTGTTAAGATGGTTATATAGTGTAATGAATGATAATTGGGTCCCTATGTGATATACCTAGGATAGAATAAGTTGACTATTTTTTAAACAGTATTTTGACATATATACTTTTGATTATATTTATGAGTTTTATTAGACAGAGTACTACAAACCTCAGTGTTTATTGTGCCCCTTTTGAGATATAGGGGTACCTTATTATGGTTCCCCATAGTTGGGTCATTGATTACTCTTAAAAAATTCATTTTATTCCATTTATATAATTACATGTACACAAATTTATTCAATTAAATAACATGACTATCAAGTAAAATAAGAATATTTTGTGTAATATCCTAATCCATTAAAAAGGTATGTTCATAATTAATTATATTTTAAATTTCAATAATCTTGTGAATTAGTTCTTTATTGGGTGTTTGTTGTTGCGTGGGTGGTTCAAGGGGTTCAAGTCCAAAATTAAGGGATAATATGGACATTACAAGTGTGTTTCATTGTTGGGACACTATTTGTAGATGCAATGAACCCTAACTATGGTTACTATGAGTTGTAGTGGATGATAGATGAAAATATTCAAGGAGGTTGGTGTAACCATTACGGCATAGAGATATCTAATACAAATGGTTGTCACAAGATGCATCAACCGGTGATGTCTTCCCAGGTAATTGTGCAACCCAGCCCCATTTAGGATATAGGGTGGCACATGGTTGGGGTATGTTTTGGCCAACCCTGGGGCTAAACAATGCACCCTATAAAAAAATGGTATTTTACCATTACCCTAATTAGGATTTATTCACCCTTAGCCTGATTTCATTCTCATTTTTCATATAGAATGAAGAGTATTTATCAAATATCATATGCTTCCCAAGTACCAATATCTATTATTTATAATCCTTTTAGAGAGTCTTTGGATGATTATTGAAGAACTTGGTCTCTATAACACTCCACATTATTCATTTTTCTACATTTTTTTTGTGTATTTTTTATTCATAATATATAGATTGAAAAAAACCTTCTCTCTTATGAGTCATATATTATCATTTTGAAGGTTGGTTGAGTTTGAATCAAGGATTATGATTAAGATATTTTTTATCTTCAAAATAAAGGAATTTCTTCTTTAATATATATTATATAGTCTATTTAGTTATTTATCGTCATGTTGTTTCACTTATGGTGTTTTGTATTTTCCATATGATTTTTTATGGTACAAATTATCAATTATTTAGGTAAATGATTAATTGAACCCTGGATGATCTATGATTGGTACAATGATGTTAATATGGCTAGGTTATGGGCCACTCATGGAGTGTTCCACTACATAAACATGTAAATTTAAATTTTAATGTAAAAATTGAGTAGTATTGACAATAGAGGACTTGATAAATGTGTGGACATATTTTATTTGATTTGAAATTAAACTAATTTTAATTCTATATAGTTGGTAACATAGAATAAGGGTTCCTTTTTTATATTTTTTAATAGGATAAATGAGTTAGGTATTGTAAAAGATGGTTTTGTATATTAGAAATGGTATGTAAATGATAAATCAGTATATTTTTTATGTAATGTAAATGAGAATGTGTAAATTCACTATTTCATAAAGATGGATTATGTGTGAATGAGTTTTTTTATAAATGATGAATGTGTTAAAGGGTTATGGTATACTATTGGTAAATATTTAATGGTAAAAATCATGTGCGCATAGCTTGGTGTTATTTGGGGTATTGAATTTATGTTATACACCCATGTGTCTAGTGTACTATGTCTCTAGACCTCACCCCTAAAATACACATGTTAGAGAGTTTGCCTAAGGTGTTATAACCATTGTAGTCATATTAAATGATACAACCTAGATATAACATTCTTCATATGTGGCAATTATGTTTTTAAAAAATTTATTCCCTAGTTAGAGTGGGATTCTAATTTATTCTGTTTTGCATGATAATTGATCAGAATATGTAGTGGTGTACTTTATTGGCTGACTAAACCATGGAAGAATCAAAAAAAAATTATTCAAATGTTGTTATATATAGGTACCCTATTTTTCTTTTTTTTATCTTCACATAAATTTTATACATGACTAATCTATATTTTTATTCTATATAGTTTTTGACACCACTGTATGTGGCCAATGATGTTGTGCTCTCACACTCCTTGATTCGTCGTTGGATACCCAAGAAGACATCAATCTTGTAGGTCAATACTGGGACATAGTCTATATGACAGATGGTTGAAATGTGATTTGTATTTTCATAGATGAGGGATGAAGACTTATATTAGAGATTCATTTTTTAGGATACTTTAGTTTGGGATTATTTTTTATTTTCTTGGAAATTACATTTAATTTTTACTTATAGGTTGTGGGCCTGAACAAATTTTGTGAAAAGTGATTGGTAATGGATGTTTTATTATTTTTTAGTACATTTAATTTATATATTATCTACTATGGAATAAATTTATAAGGAGGTTTTAATATCCCCATAAGATATATTATACCCTCAATACTAGTTGGTTTCTATTGTAATATGGGACGGCGTTCCTTAGGCAATGTGGAGTCCTTAGTTAGGGAAACATTTTTGTGGCTTCTGGGTTGGGAAAATTACAATGTGGTATTAGAGGAGGTATTCTTCCCATTTATCTTAATTTTTAAGAATGGTATATGAGATTATATGATGTTTTTGGGCACATTAATGATCTCATTCAAATGATTTTATTTAACATGTTTGTGTGGAAACCCATGTACTGAGGTGGGGATTTTGGTTTTCGATGTATATTGTTATGGTTGGATGATATTTCACCTTGGTTGGTTCACTTGTTGTGTGATATTATTATTTTAATATATTTTTCTCATTTCCATTATTTCATAGGATAATTTAATCATTCATCATTTGCGGAACCTATGGATATAGGTGGAATTCAAGATGGTAATTACACATGGGGAAGATGTGCAAGACAATATGGATATATTGCATTTTAATTTTGATAAAAATTAAAGGTACATGATGTATAATTAAGATAAATTTAATAGTTAAATTGAAGTAATTTTATTTAATGGTTAAAAAATAGTGTCTAATGAAATTTTATAAGTTTGTAAAAATTATTGCTGTAATGAGTCCCAAAAAGATAAAAACATCATAATCATGAAATATTTTTCTTCTAAAAGGGGAAGTTGTTTAAAAGGGTTTCCAATGAGTGGTTTCACATATGTGAGTGGTTCACCTAGGATGACCATGGAATGTTGTAGTTATGGTTGAGGGTAGTGATAGATATGTGTCTTTATAGGTTAGAATAATGTATGTTTAATGTGTTTTTTATTACTATTAGGGATCCTTATTTTGTAAAAACTGTATAATTTTTATGTCATATATTCATAGATGTGTATATTACATTATAAAAAATTACACCATGATGATATTTAATAGTAGGGAGAAATTTGGATATCACCATAACTTCTCCATCAAAAGATGAACAAGTAATTTCGGTGATCCATTATAATTGAAGAGAGGATAAATTCTAGGAAAACATTTATCAAATTAGGCAGATGATGAATTGGGAACCATTGTGGGTTATTTCATGTATGTTTGAGCTTAATAGTGAATTCCAACTACAACACCCACTTATTTTTAATAGAGCATTTAGGATTGAGGTATTAGATTCATGGATAGATTCCATCATGATTATTCTTAATCCCTTATTGAATTTTCATTAGAATGGAGATTCATTGGAGACTTACATGTTGGAAGGATAAGAAAAGAGTTGTAAGATATATTTTTTAGAGAGTGTAGAGAGAGGGTATGTTGTGGAAGGGATTCGAAGAATTTTTTTGAGAACGTTTCTCTATGTATACCATGAGTCAACGAAATGATATAGTGGTTATGATTTTAAAATAGGGAACTATGAAAGTGATAAATTATTTCAACCAGTTTATTTTGTTGATATGACTATTTCCAATAATTTTAGGGTCTAATGAATCCATGAAAATACATTTTTGAGATTTAAATAGGGATGAGATGACATACTAGGTGAATATATTCTTCTTCTAGAGGTTTATTAGGGTAATGGTATGTTCCCATATTGTAGAAGGAAGTATCAAATTGGATTTAAATGGTAGATATGTTGTACATGTGGGGAAATCCATTGATGTTACTTTTGATGGTGTAACTCAATATATAATTATTTTTCCATAGGATTGCGGTGGAATGATTAGATCGATAATTGAACAAGGAACACATGGAAGTGATCAATTTTTTCTATTGGTGTTGTAGGTTAGGAAGCATTCGTGGTCATATTCCCCTATTAGTAGTTTATTATAAATTGGGCAGAAGGATGGGGTATTTATAGAGGATAAATAGGTAGCATATAATTTTTGGTGATGATGGAGGATTGAGCCCAATAATGATAGTGAAATGGGGTATGTTACGACATATCTTGATGGATACTGGAGCTCTACCAAACGTATAGGTTGGGGTTGTAGACATGGATATCCATGAAAAATGGATTTTTATAATTAGGGTAGTAAAATATCAGGTACATAGACCGAATCCTATAGTAGTGTATAAGGTAATAGCCATGTTGTTCATCATGTATATGTAGCTAGATAAGTTAGACCACTGATAGTTCTTGGTACTATTATCATAGATTTAATACTATGTAGTTCATTGTTTAAAATGTCTTCTTCACATTATTTTATATCTTCACAATTTTTTACTATGTTTGGACTACCTGGGGATCATATTTTTTTTAGAATGTCTCTTGATACAACATTAAGCTTAAGAGATGAAAATATTTAGAAACGTAAGGATTATACCCATAAGGAAAGAGGGTACTATTTCAAATGAAACTTTTTTTGTGTTGAAGATGTTAGCTTTTGATATGATAGTAGGGATGGATATCAAGATCATATCAACTGTTTTTATCATAGTGTAACATTAATGTCTTATGAGGGAGATACATTTTTACACAATGGAGATTGTAATATCCAAGAATTGTTTTGAATGTCCTATTATTTAGAAGATAATGGGGATCACAACCCAATTAGATTATTTTTTTTCATGATGATTTTTGAGTGGAGAATCTTATATTTCATCCTGTGGAGGATCAATTTCATGATTTATTTCTTGAAGAATTCTCAAGGCTATCATCCATTAAATATTTGAGCTCAAGATAGAGTAGATTCCCAGAACGAAACAAATATTTATTCCTCTATATAGAGTGTAACAAGAAGAAATATTGTAATATAAAATATAGTTAGAGTAATTGGATAAAAAATTGATTATTCATTTGTATGTGTGGTGCTGGGGATTTGAAGAACATTTATAAATGAATATTAAGTGATTGTTTTGTTTTTCATCAATTATAAGAAGATGAATCAAATTATAGTTACGAATCAATACCCCCTTTTTTAAGATGATGAACTTTTTAACATTTTCTAGGTTGATTATTTGTGTTCAGATATTCGATTGGGATCACGTTATCATCATCTAAGGGGAGACCCTATAATATATCAGTGAATTATTATAGGAGTATGTATGGGTTATATTATTTGTTCTCGATGTCATTCTAGTTATTTACTATTTCAGAAGTGTTTATATCCCTAATGATCTATATCCTTCAACCATACATGGATCATTTTGTATTTTTCATTGTGGATAAAATTATGGTGTACTCAATAACTAATGAAGATTATTCCAAACAAATTGAAATAATTTTGAGTTCACTAAGAGATCATAGGTTACATTCCATGATATCCAAGTGTCATTTATGGATTGCTATGATACAGATATTGTGTCACATAATATATAAGAAGCTGTGTTTTTGGACCCAAATATAGTTCCAACTATAATACCATAAGACCATAGCAATAATTTTTTCAATTCACAATGTTTTCTGGGTTTAACTGGTAATTATTTATGATTCATAAATGTCTATTCTATATTACAAGATCCAATTTAGGTTTGGAACAAGAATTCAATCATATTTAAATCGTCGGGGACATGAAAAAATTATTTCTAAGAGTTAACGAAGAGGTTGACTACTAATATTTTATTCATCCTACCCAATTCGGGTAACGGGTATATATTTTTTTCATGTGTCTGGTGTTGGTCATGGGGAAATGATTATATAGGATGATCATGTTGTGGTGCCTGAGTTGAGGAAATTAATTCCTCATAAATTAATTTACTTTCAGCATGATCCAGAGTTGTCCATGGTGGTGTATGATTTAAATTTTAGGGGAATAATTTATTATTAGATGGGTTTATTAAGAATAAAGACCACAAAATACACATAAACATCTTTTCCTAGTTCACATCATACATTTTTCAGTGAATGTGGGTTTTATATAAATATTCCTTCAATTTTGATATAGTTTATGCTATAGGAAAACAATCCAATTTTGCAAACGATTTGAGTTAGACGACTCAGAAATTGCTGATTCATGAATCTGGTTTCAAGTGGAGGATGATATTTTTGTTTATATATATTCATGATTAAGTATAGGATCAGAAAATCTAAATACACCCCATATCCTTTACAGTTGTTTCTATCATTCTAAGTCCTAATATGAAGA
This sequence comes from Viscum album, assembly GCA_963277665.1. Classification (NCBI taxonomy): domain Eukaryota; kingdom Viridiplantae; phylum Streptophyta; class Magnoliopsida; order Santalales; family Viscaceae; genus Viscum; species Viscum album. The sequence goes on from OY728131.1 coordinate 1,555,012,968, forward strand.
GGAAGTATTTGGATTTAGAATTCTTGGCCCCAAGGGAATGTTTTGAAGGTTGAGAGTCACCTTCCGATTATACTATATTGGTTGATGAGATTGGTTATTTCTATGGTCACGTGGTCATGTGAAATTTTGTGCAAGATTAGTAAATGTGTTACTAAAATGCCTCAAAGTTTGATAGGAATCCTGGTTTAACAAAAATGTATCATTATCCTCATAGATATTGTTGGTTTCTTGGGACGAAGAATGAAGTATTATGTTATATGATACAACGATATACCAGTCACTAGGTCATGGAGAAACATTAGTGACTAGGTGGTTTGTTATAGGATTTTCCCATTACATAATGGAAATGTGATTACTTGATAATGGTTTTAATGATGTCTATTCTGATTATTATTTTTTGGAATAATGTTGTATAAGTAGTTGTAGATCAGTTGACAAAGGTGTCACCTTTATTATTGATTTGAGAGACCTTATCCATAGACCAGTTGGGTGAGTTTTATGATCTAGAGAGAGTGTAATTAAATTGGGTGACACTATATATAGTCTTGGATCATTATTCTAGTTTTAGTTCACTATTCTAGGTGGTTTTATTGATGAAAATTGGTACCAAAGTATTAGAGAGCATGGCTTTTCATGTACAGATGGACAAGAAAGAAAAAATATTATTCTGGTACTATAGGACATGTTGGGGGAATGTGTCTTATATTTTGGTCGATCATGGGAAAATAAATTTTCACTTGTTTTGTTCATATATAATAATAATTATATGGTGATGATTTAGATGAAACATTCTATGTAACACCCCATGATTTTGTGAAATATTTGTCTACGAATTAATTTAACATTTTTGATATTCTACATTTGACACAAAATTGAAGAAAGCTTGTTTTATATTAATGAATTATGTTTGTTTTTTATATACATAACACAAATTTAATCATGAAAAACAACGAACAAAAGATTTATCATTATCTATGTGGTATACATAAGTTTTGTTATGTAACAAGGAACAATGACTTTCCATGACGGCTTGTATAACACGGAGGACCAAGTTTTCCCAAACAATAGTATATCATTAAAATGTTATTACATAATTTAATTAGATATTACCTAGATGTTAAAATAGGGGTTTTTAATAATATTAACTAACTGATGAATATATATATATATATTTTTTAAAACATAAACTGAATTTAGAGGATACCAATTAATTAGTAATGAATATGAAAACTATTGGAATATATTGAAAAATATAATTGTAAACAAAAGGGTGTTTTTTCATAATAAATTAAATTAATTATATTTATTGAGGTATATAAATGTATTATATATATCGTATATAAAACAATTGTTTTTACTCATCAAATAGTTATGATAGTCATAATATAAGAACAAAAAACAATCATGCTTAAATACTAATATTATTGTTAATGCATTTTGACCACTTTTTAATTTTGAAACCATTTTAATTCAAGTTTTTTGAACTCATGTAGATATAATATTTATAAAAAATATAATTTAAATAGGATCATTATAATTTTTTGGGATAATGTTTTGGTATTTTATGGTATGGTTTCATTTTTTAATGAATAATTAAAAATACTGAATTTTAATTTCAACCTGATTGTTCAAAAAAATTATGTATATTGTAAAATTATATTTGAGATTGGTTTAAATGTTTAATAAAAATAATATTATTATCAATTAATTTCTTTTATAACATTTATATGAATTTCACATTGAAATTGGGTAAAAACATAGAAAATTTTTGATTCTTTTTACTTTAAAATCCTACATTTTCGACCGAACTATAAATTAATTGTAAATTGATTTCTGAACCACATGCGATTATAATTTAGAAAAATAAATTCCATATTTTTAATAATTATAATTTATAATTTACAGTAAAATAAAAATATATTTTTTCCAATATTATTAGTGATAGTGATTAAAATTCATTCTGACGGTGAGGAGAAAACCTAGGTAAATAATGTACAAAAAATAAAATTTAAGACCCAAAATGACCAATACACTTTTTAAAAACTAATTTTATGTCCATTATTAAAAAAATTAAACATAAATTATGGATTTTTGTTAATAAATATATATTTTTTAGTTAAAAAAATTGTTACAATTATCTTATTTTAAAAAAATTTATCTGTGTCTTTTCCCTTCCCTATAAAAGGCCAGCAACTCCCCCCCTTCTTTACACATATCAATAAACATTACAATAGAAATAATGTGATTAATAAACTTAACAATATGAATTATTTACTCAATGAACCATCCCCTTTTGAATAAGTCAATAAGCGGAAGAATTTTTGGAGAACCCCAAATGAGTTACCCAATTCAGTGGTAACGTTTTCTTTCAAGGTTCATTCATTAATTTTATTCTCTGCCAGTCCATTCAATAAATTCCTTGCACGTATAACAACAATGGTATACCAAATATAATAGTATGTTATAAATATAATGTTTTAATCTACATTTAAAAATACCTCCATCTAATGGGAAAGATACATATTGTTTATCTGTTTGGCGAACTACCGCCTCACAAAGTTATGATTGTTCATTTTTTACCTTTACCACCTCTCAGAGAGGAAATTATGATGGAAAATCTATTTAAATAGTTTTTATAATAAATTTACAATTTATATAATCTTATTCAATTATTTTGTAACATATATCATTATACATTGCATTTTTGTTAAATTATAATTTCCTTTGAAGATGTATGTACTACCACCCCCTCAAAACAACATAGTTCATTCAAACAATACATGGAATGTATTAAAGAAACTTTTGTTATATATATATGGTATATATCATATAATAATAAAAATTTAATAATGATATATATATATATATTTGTATTTTACATTCTTTATTTCAACACTACAATTAAAGGAAAATAGTGTTCATGCGAACGTATTACTGACCATCTCCATGAACGGTGTATTCCATATTGTAATACTATATTTTATGGATTATTATACTAAAAATATAATTTAGATAATTTATTTTAAAATATTTTTTTACATTCTACAATTCACAATATGAGTATAAGCATCAATGATATAAAAAATCATGACACGTGAAAAACAATGTGGATGTTACACAAAGTGAAACATTAACATATAATTGTAAACTAGGTGACAACATAAAGACATAAAAAAACCATATATGGTATTAAAATTAATTCTATGGATATTTTATATATTTATAACACAATTTTTTGTTATAAATCCGGTTTTTATCAGTATGAAGAGTTTCAAGACACAGGATTATGGGATTGCATCTCATTTTTTATTTCTATGAGATTACTTTATTCACCACCAATTACATTGGTGGGTTATTCATGTTGACCATGGATTTATTAAAAGATAATTATACATAAATTTATTTTTATTTACATATCCATTAAATTAAATTTATTTAATTTGGTTTATATTTTATTAGATATCAAATCAAAAAAATAATTTTTTCGCAAGTTACTTTCTTGGGGACTCGGGTTTTTTATGCACCTAATTTCATTTTCAAGGTGTATATAATTACATTTTACATGTTATATCATGAATCTAATTATATTAATAATATTTTAAAATTAATATAGTTTAAATATTTACACGAAGATTATTATCCCCTAATAATAAATAATAATAGTTTATTGAAAGAATGTCCATGCTTTCCCGGATTGTTTAAAATCGTGATATTTTTGATGAAATATTAGGATTCATCTCTCATGAACACTCATGAGTTCTTGTATCCAATTTTTATTTAGGGTATCTCCACGTATTATTACTAATTTATATTATTTTTTACATAATGTAATTATTAAAACCTATTTATAAAAAATATGACAATATTTATCTCTATGGATTGAAATCAGTTTTATTCAAAATAACTTTTTTTGAATAAAGTTTTCAATTTCTATCAAAAATCAAGAGTGATCATTTTCAGGGAATAATTGATTTCAAAAATGTTTTTTGGGTTCAAAATCATTCTATTTTAGTTTTTAAAATGTTTTTTTAAATTATTTCTATAATGTGTTATTTTAAAAAAGTATTTTAAAGGATTTTAATATTTATTCATAAATTTTATAATAATTTGAAATAAAAATATGTTCCATATTGTTTTCAAAACAATATTTCATAATTTTTCATGTAAAATTTATTACAAGTGTTTTCAATCATCTCTTATAATTTATTAGTGGAAAATATTCAAAATTATTTCAATACATATTTACAAATTTGATATTTATTTTTTAAGAAATGGTTTTAAAAAAATTATGATCTATCTCTATGTTTTCATATAAAATGGGTTCCAAAATGATTTTATCATCTATTTATATGATTTAAATAAAATTGATTCTAAATGTTTTTATATATATTTTTATAATATTTCATGTTTATATTCAATAAAATGGTTTCAAAATTGTTTTATGCTTTAATGTTCCATTTTTCCTTGAAGAAAATATATTTTTCTCACGAATTGTTTTTAAATTTTCATTAATTTATATTTATTATATAGGATGAAATATGTTTATGTTTTTCATGCTATACTAGTAAATGATTCAATATTTCAATTTATAATCATTCGTGAATGGTTTTTTTATGACGGAATGGCATTTATGACACCAATTTCCCTTTTCTGGGGTTTTATGATTTTGAAAGATGCCACTTTTAATAGGTTATTATTATGATGATATAATTATTAAACCTATTATCATTTTCCATTGATTATGATATGATTACATGTTTATCAAACCCATTTCATTTAATGGTTTATTATATTATTATTTAAGATATTTCCCCATTGTATTTATGATTGAATAATCAGATTGGCCATACATGTATCTCCCTACAATGCATTAGGTAATTATTTATATCTCATTAGATAAATTAATATTATAATAAAAGTGAACCTTGGCTAATAAGGTGTGCATTTGGTGAACCATGGATACCAATATTGTTTGACGAGTGAACTCATGCAACTAAGATTGCTAAGGGAGTGAATCGTGACTACCAATATTCAATGGGGAGTGAGACCATACTACAAAGATAGTCTTGGAAGATATGACATGTATTATAGGAATGTTATGTTATATTATTATATGTTTTCCATAATTCCATGTTTATTATTACTATGTTATTCATTCATGGGATATGTAATTTATTTCTTTAGGTTTCTTGTATTATGACCAATAATGCATTATTAAATGATTTTTGTATACCATCAATGATATAAATGCTATGATTTTCTATTTTCATTATCATTTTCTCAAACCTTTATGATTTTGATTTTTTCCTTCATATCTATATTGTTTACCCTTTGAAATAATTTTATCTCACCCTTTCTATGTTTCATTCCCGAACATATGAAGATGTGTATGATTTTTAGTGTGTCTTAGAAGGGTGGTTGTCATGAATAACCGAGTGTGAGATAATTTATATCATTTATGTAACAGTTTTATTTTAATGTTTTACATATTTTTGAAAAGTTTATTTTATAATAATTTATTTAAATATAAGTTCTATATAGTCAGTATTAGATAAATGGTTCGGTTAACCTTCAGAAACTAGGATGAAAAACATTAATGAGATCCCTAGGAATAGTTCTAATGATATGACTACCTATAGCACCATGGATAAGTATGATAATGAGTTATTGTTTACAAAAAATTCATGGAATTTTAGTAAAGTATATATTGATGGTTTTCTATAAATACATCACTATATGGATAGAACTAGTGGGTTTGGTATCAAAACATATTTACGCTTGGGATAATATCACTAACAAGTTGTTTTGGGCATGACACTGTGTAATCTAGTTTATGACAATGAGAAATGTTAAACACCTACTTTAACTCTATATGGGGATTTTCTAAGGGAATTAACAATACTATTGAGGAACCTTCAGGAATGATTTAGTTATATGTTAGATAGGAATAACCAAGGGTGACATTGATTAAGGATGTCATCATGATTTAGATATCCTATAAGTAATTTGTTTCATGACTAATTGGTTTTATACTATAATAATTAATGCTCACAAAATTCATAGAGTTGTAGTCAATGGTTGGAACTAGAAGGATTTGGATTAATGTTGAATGTGATGGATAGTTTTCTAATGAGAAGTCATGTTTGATGATTAGATGAGTGAAATATTTTATGAGGATTCTTAATATATTATTATGGAATATAATTAACATCATCTACCTTAACAAACTCTCAGCCTCCACAAGTAAGAGAAATAATGTGTTTGCTGAGTCTTCGGGTAATAGAGAACATATAGAAAAGAAAAACAAATTTCCTTTATTACAAGAATGTGGAAATATTCAACTAAGATAATAACGTATAATAGTAAGAAGATGTATTGACTATAGATAATAATGACACATAGTAACTGACTGAAATTAAAAAATGATGAATTCAGTTAATGAAATTGATGAAATATTTTCATCTCTAAGACATCATCAATGGTTAAGTGTTTTATGTGTAGAATAAATAGTCATTTTGACATCCAATATACCAAGAGATATCCTCTTGAGGAGGATCAATAAGGTGGTTTGATTAATGGTTATATTACTGATTATGAAGAGATTGAAAATGAAATTTGAGATGGAGGAGGTATTATGTAGTAGGATGAGGTATCCCTGATAAAAAATAATGATTATAATGAATAATAATAGAATTTATATTTTGAAATATAAAAGAATTTTCAATTTTATTTTTTTCACTATTGAGTTGCATGAAATCATTGAATTGATTCGATAGAATAGAGAAGAGATTTAATTGATAGTTAATGAACATGGAAAACATAATATTAAGGTTAAAATAATTGTTAATATGTTATTTATGTAATGATAATTTTTTTTGGGGTAATCATATTTTGGATATAAGTAAATTGGATGGTACCAATTACCTTACAACTATATAAAGTCTTATTGACATGTTTCTCTTATATAATGGATGATGTATGCATCCTTTTAGATGTGGGGAATATATCCATTAATATATAGAATAAGAATCAATTCATGTTTTCAATAAGAATTTATGGTATTATAGGTATTGAACATGTTACCAGAGAATTAAACATGAGGGTATTCACATCTTAGGAATGTGATTACTCAGAGAAACATTTTCATATACAGGGGATAAATGTTAATATGATTTTTTACACTTGTTTAAATATTTTGGGTTTTCAGCATTCAGGGGGGTTATATGGTTTTCCATTTGTGTATCTTTTATGTTCATCTTCAAAAAAACTATTGTTGAATTGTGATTAAATTAAAAACCATGTTTAAAAGGCCATTTAGTGATTGACATTATTTTGAGGATGTCTATCATATATATATTGAATATTATATCAGTGTGGTCTTAAAAAAGGACATAATTTATATCAGGTGAAAATCGATAATGTATGAAAAGGCAATGGGTCCTGAGCACATGACCGAATGAAGATAAGGGTTTCATGCCCACCACTGGCCAATATGATGTCCTGGTTAATATATAATTATTTGTGATGAATAATTAACTCATATGAATGAATATTGTTACTTTTAAGGTTTAATGATTAATGTATTAACAACATTGATTTTTAAGCATAGTTATAGATAAATATTTTTTATTTTAATTACATTATGTGCCATAATATAAACATTATATTTAATTTAGTGTTTTGGAAATCAAATTTAATTATTTGACATCAAGGTCATTAATTAAAGGATGAATAAGTAATACGTAAATGTGCAAAAAATGAATGTTTTTTATTGAAATATTTCAAGTTAGCATATTTTATTATATTGTTGGTTAATAAATAATTTATAAAATATAAGATAATGATTAAAAAAATTAATACATTTTTTTAGAACACATAGCCTTATAAATAACCAATAATTTATGACTATGAGGCCCACAATCATTTTCTGATCAATCACTTGTTTTTGATTTATAACCTTAATCACTCCCTATAAATATTTACTATTATCCTTTATATACAGTTTTCACACCTAAAATATTTTATCCTATATAGAAACCTTGTTATATTTTACATTATATAACCATTATGGGTCCATCATTTCATATATTAGGGATGTTTTTGTATATATTTTTGCAATGTGGGTGTCTATAAAGGAAACCATTTAGTATTAAACCATTGAAAAACCCATAAAATATCATGAGAGATATTCAATATTAGGGTTGGTGGAAAGTAACAACCTATCATTTTTTTAATTACATTTGTTTAATTAAACTAAAATATTAGATATTTTTCATATCATGTAACATTGATGATACTATATTTTATATTAATGTACTATGTTATCATTTTATTATGTTCAACACCAAGTTAAAAATGCCCAAAATGAAATAAAAAATTTAGCTTTCTCAACCCAATAAACTGAGGTTATCTCACATTACTTGAGACAATGACATTTTTTGATGGAATGGGTAACACACAAGTATGAGTTTTATAGAACAGTAGTATATCATTAATATGTTATTACCTAATAAGATGTAATCAATCTGAATAAATTAGTAGTTATGAATGGTAATAAATAATTTTAAAAATATATAGACTTCAAAAATATAATATTTATTCATAGGATATATTTTAATTAGTAATGAATATTAAAAGTGATTAATTTTTGGTATTTTTCTATAAGGATTCATTTTTTTTATATTGTTAACTATATTGAGTTTTAATGAAAAAAATTCCATTACATGTATCTTCTTTATTAGGTCAAATTATATTTTAAATTTCTGACAATTTTTGATTAGATAACATTATTATCAATTAATAATATTTATGTCATTTATATAAATTTAAATATGAAATTATGGATAATAACATATTAACTATTTGAGTGTTTTTACTTTAAAACACACATTGTATACATCACTTTGTGATAAATTTAATGTTAGTTTTATAAAGTTATGTTACTATTACATGGAAAAATGAAATACATATTTGGAATCAAAATAAATTAAAATTAATAATAATGATAACATAGGTTTTTAGCTAAAATATTACTTAAGTTAATTAAAATTAATTACAATAGTTAAGAGATAAAATAGTTTAATAAATTACCAAAACCAATCATTATGACCAAAAAAAGACCAAAAAATATATAAAAACCCACTTTTATGGAAATTAATAGGTAATTAAACTTAAATAATTTATATTTCCTTTTTTAAACACATTTTAATATAAAAATGTGGGCACATCTAAAATGTTTTTAAAATTCCATGTGTAGACATTCGCTTCCCTATAAAAGGAAACCACCTCTTTCAATTATTTACACCTATAAATCCACTAAAAAGAGTTCAAGATCATCCCAATACACATTAAAAAATACCTCACGTACTCCTTGAAGACTAAAATTTTGGAGTGATAAATCCAACAAATTCTTTTGGAAAACCAAAATGAGTTACCCAATTAAAAGGTAACTTCTTCTGTCAATAACCTTTCCTCTATTTTCATTCTCCACCCTCTCCACTCTATTTATTCGATTACTATATAAAAAATTTAGAATCCTATATATTATAGGATTTTTATATTCTATGGTTTCTACCTACATTTATTCAAACATCCACTTAATTGGTTACAAACAACTTGTTTACATGTACGACGAACTGACATCTCCCTAAACAATGATGGTTTATTTTCTTTTCCCGCCACAGATGGTAGAAATAATGATGTAAAATATGTTTATATATTTCATATATTAATTTTATTATATATTTAAGACCCTGTAATTATTTTTAGTTCATATATCTTTATATTTTCCATTTTTTGTAGTACAATAATTTTGTTAGAACATATTTGGACTATCGCCTCCCCAAATGGATGTGATTTGTTTGTATATTACATAATATGTATTAAGGATGGTTTTAGTGAATATATATGATATATATGATATATATTATTTAATAATTATAATTTAATAACTATATATATAAATATACACATATTTTCAATTTATGTATTTTCCTTTCATTATTTTAACACGAAAATTAAATGGTAATAGCGTTCATGTTTACGTATGACATACCATCTCCCTGAATGGTGTATTCTTTTTCATTATTATATATTGATTATAATAATTTACATAATGTGATAAGTAAATATATTTAAATCTGGGTTTACATAATTTATATCAATAAATAAATATAAGGGCCAAAGATCTAAGATAAGATGACACATGCGAAAAACAATGCAGATATTATCTGAAGTGAAACCATATCATTGAATTATTAACATGTGGTAACATAAATCCATAATCAGAAAAATATATTGTACAATAGGAAATAATATAGATACTTTAGATATTTATTACAAATTTATATTTATTATACAAGAGGTTTTTATGAGAGCAATGATATTCAAGACACTAGGTATAGGGATTTCATCTCACCTTCCATTTTACTGACATACATGATTTATTCACCACCAATTCATTTTTTAGTTATTATACATATAGTGGATTTATTAAATTATTATTATAAATATATTTATTTTAATTTATATCTCAATTATATGATACTTATTTTATGTATTTTAGGTTTCATGAGTTATCTAGATGGTAAAATATTTTTTGTCTCGAATTACCATCTTTGATACTCATGATTGGTTCTGCACATAATTTATTTTCTGAGGTGTGTACAATTTTTTCAAGTAATATAATTAATTTAATCATTTTAAATATATTTTATGATTCATGTAATTTTCTTCACATACCTGGAGTATATGATCCCAATTTAGCTACTGATAATATTTTATTGAAACCATACAATAACTTTTCAAGATCGTTTATGTTCAACAGTCATTTTATGAAGTATTATGATCAATATATCTTGAAAACTCATGATTTTCTAGATCCTATGTTTTCTACGGTATATCAACTTATTAGTTTCATTTTCCCACTCTTTGATGATAAATTTAATTATGAAAATATTTTTAAGAAAAAACATGCATTAATTATCTCTTTTGATATAAAAATATTCTATTAAAAATAAATGTATTCAAATATGTTTTCATGAAAATATTTCAAAATATCAATATATTTTTTTCAATGAATAAATAATTTAAATGTTTTTCAAATATTCTTATATATGTTTTTAAGGCTATTTTATAGAAAAAGATTTTCAAAAATGTTTTTTATATTAAAAAACATTTTAAAAATATAAAATACATATTTATAAGTTTAAAAGGTTTTTAAAAAATTAATTTTAAAAACATTTTGAATATATTTTCATATGTTTTCAGGTAAACTGTTTTCAAAATGTTTTGAAAACTATTTTTAGTTTTTTCAATGAAATTTTTTTTCAAAATATTTTTATGGTTCTTTTATATGTTATCAATGAAGACTATTTTCAAAATTATTTAAATTCATATTTATAATTTATTATATTATTTTCAAAGAAACTAGTTTCCTAAAATCATAAAGATAATTTTAAAAGTTTTCAAAGAAAATGGTTTTCAATACATTTTCAATCTCTCATTATATGATATATTTGAAAAATATTTTTATAAGTATTTCACATATTTCATTATAATATTTCCTGTTAATTTTAAATATATTGAAAAACAAATTTATTATGTTTTAATGAACTCTTTATTCAATACGATACTATATTTTTCACTATAAATGGTTTCAGATTATATTTCAAAGTTATTTTCCATATATGGTGACATTTGTTGATGTTACTCAGATCCTTCTAGTAAATTTACTGAAGGTTTCATTCATATTCTTTCATTAATGGTTTAGGATTTGATATAATTATGCTTATGACAATAATTTATCATTCACATGTTATATGCTTCTGAAAACTTCTTATCATCACATGTTATTCATATAATGAAACTATTATGATTCATGTATCTTTTTCCACAGGTTATAATATGATATCTTGTGTATGAATCCCATTTCATTTCATGGGTAATGATATGATTCAATATGATTTTGCTCCAAAATTATGTATAATTTAATTTTAATACGTTTGGGGATATATTTAATGAGATTGACTAAGATGGTATTGGAATTTTACATTGACTACTAAGATGTCTGTGGGGCTTAACCTGTACTACCAAGATGGTATGAAGAGGGAACTCTTGCTACTAATATGTCTATGGTAGTGACCCATGACTATCTAAATTGTATGGGAATAAAACAATACTACAAATATGGTCTTGGTATCAATGGATTGGCTACTATGGAAATCATATTTTATATTTATGGGTTTCCAAAAATTCTATATTATATTCATAGGTAATGCTTTCATGGAATGTGATATCGATTTCCTTATGTTTCATGTCTAATGAAATTCAAAACATTATGAAATTATTCATGTATATGATCTTTGAAATGCAGGTTATTATATTCTATTTTGTTGATCATGATTTAATACCTTTATTCTCATGAGTATGCTTTTATATCCCCTCTATTTTACCTTAATCAACTATTGAGATATCTCATATTTATTTTTCCTTCCCTCGGTTTTAAGGATCTTTATTAATTTTGATGTTTTTAAGATGTGTGATAGTCATGATGAACCTAATAAGAGATAATGGTTCTCACTTATATACCATTGTGTATGTTTAAATGTTTCCAAAGGAACAAAATATATATGTTATTTAGGAATATTTTTATATAATTTTTTATTTTTTATGAAAATAATATGTAACATTAATGAATATAAACAGTGGGGCGCTAAATTCTGATGAGATTTTTAGGAGGCTGTGTAGATCACCATTTTCATTAATGGAGGCTTAGGAATAAGATTTATTTGGTTCGAGTATCATATAGGATACATAAAAATAGGTTTAATTAAATTAAAAATTTATGGTTTAAACTCATATTAGGAAGATTTAATATGATGATTGTCATCATCAACCTGTTGAGTTTCTAGTGTGTGATCATGTGTTTCATCAGGTGTCACTATGTCTACGTCCATGTCAAATTTTTTATGTAGGGAAAGTCAGTTCCATGGTAAGTGAGATCAATCAATATTATTTAGAGGATCAATATAGTTTTATACCTATTAGAATATCCACAATGCTATTATACAGTCAAATATGTTTTTCATGAATCACATATTCAACAATATCACCCCGACCGATCTCATGGGATTGATGTTGATGAGTTTGCTGATGAGGTAGATGCATCCTTCGAGGAGCATATGTATCATATTGTGGATCATAATGATATAATCTTGCAGGGAAAAGCATAGATTAGGTTCAAGTGTTATGGAATCATGGTAACGTTTTGGAAGAGACATGGGAGATGGAGACAAAAAAGTGGGCCTAGTGGCCTAATATCTATACCTAAGAATGTTAGTGATTATTGGGAAAGAATATCAAGGATGCACCATTATAATTTTTGATATTTGTAAGATACTAAAAATCTAGAATGTTATTTTCATGTTTAAATTTAGTTTTATATAGAATTAATATTTTAAATGAATCCTTCATTAGTGTATTTTCATTTTTGAAGGTGTTCTAGGGATTATATATATTATTGTATAGAGAACGGGGCCATCCAGTACATGTTTCAGGGTTAAAGTAAGCATATTATTAATTTTTCTCCCAGACCATGCTTTACTAGAGGTGTATAGGATGGATGATGAAGACTTATATGGGTGAAACCATGTAGATTAAGATAGATCCAATCCACATAGTTACAACATGGTTGACAAACTGTTGGGGCGGTATAAGAGTACATGTAACTCGGCACCCTCATGGAAATATGGTGGTGCATGTATGGGGAATGGTTTTCTTAATATAAAATAGCCTCCTACAGCACAATTATTGTTTATCGCTTGAAAGATGTCCCATAAATATAATATTTATCTGGTCTAAGAATGTAATGATAAATTTAAAATTTTATCAATCCCTTTTTTAACATTGATAATATATTAAATTTATTATCACCTTTTTAGTATTATTAAATGATCTCTTTATCAACTCTATATTTAGAACTCAAAATCGGTAGCCTTAATCATCAATTAAATTTTATAATACATGAAGGGTAACAATAATCGTCACTATATTATTAGCATGCATAAAAATTCATTTATCAGTGCATTTTTAGCACAGATAATTATCCAAATAAATAGAAGGAATAATTAAATAAAAAAATAACTATTGATTTTATTAAAAATTATTTTAATTTTTAGCCATTAAATAATTATTAATAATTACTAATATATTTATTTTACAATATATAAATTGGAAATATTATACAATTTTTTCTGACAAATGTATAAATATATTAAAAATGAAATGTAAACAAATAAAAATTAAAAAAAATTAAACTGGGATAAATATTTCACATTTTATGAATTAAATAATTATTTATAATTTTATTAAATAAAATATATTAAATATATTAATATATGTTAATTTATATAAATATAATTTATTCATTATAAATTATTTATGCTCATTATATTAAATATTGAAAAATTTGTAGAATAATAGTATAGAATTAGAAATTAATATGAATTGAAAATACTAACTAATTACATAACGTAATGGACATATAATTGAATGTCCTCTGATTTTTAATCTTAACATAGATTAAATATGAGTTATATTTATTTCACACATTCATAAATTATGGCTTTTTATATAAAATTCACACACAGAAAACATATCAATTTTATCAATATTTTTATAGTCTACTTATTTTTATGTTATTCAATTCCCATAATTTTTAACACGCATAAACCAAAAATTAGAAATAAATTAATAATGATAAAAATACTTTCATAAAATAACATTTATAAATACATATATTCATAAATGAATAATAACTATTTTACACAATTATATTTTTATAATTATAGTAGATGAGGGATTTCCACAGTAGTAAGACAGCCCATACTCATGTATTATACATGTGATCAAATCAGTGTGGTTGTGAATTTGTGTAGGAAGGAAGTGACACAGACATATTGTTGGCTGGCAGTGATGCAGGAATGACACAGGTTGGATGATGACTGTATTATGTTACATGCATGACATAGAACATGGCCTTCATGCCAGTTTGTGGGCCTTTTTTCCATATTATAGGCTACATACACATTAGGCCTTCATACCATGTATTGATTAAATAAGGCTTGATGGGTGGGATATATCATGGTGGAAATGGACAACATTGCCGACATGTGTGTGTGTGTGTGTGCGTTTAATATAATTGAACCCCCAAGCATGTAATATATATATCTAAAATTATAAATAAATATTTTATTTTAGAAATTATTTATAAAATTATAAAAATGATATTTTAATAATTATTAAATTAATAATAAATTGAACAGAAAATGAATATTTTACTATATTTATATTAAAATATATTTAATATATATATATAATGACAGAAAAATAATTTTTTCAAAATATGTATTTATTTATATATAATTAATTACATTTTTAAATAAATATAAATTTATATTATATTTATTTTGACAAATAATATATTTAAAACATTTATATATATATGTACCACCCCAAGAATCCATAGTATACTTCTCTTTGAATAATACAGTAGGGTGTGTTGTACGCAACTTTGAGTTCTAACAGACACCACAACCAATCAAACTAGCCATTAGGAATAGTAATACCCAATTTTTTAAATTTTATAAATTTTATCTTTCAAATTGGACTTCATTTTTGGATTCGGAATATCGAAATTACCTTAGGGTCTGTTTTTGGTATTTAGCTGAATACATTCAATTTTTGATGAATAGTTAAAAAACAGTAACATATAGTTTAAGAATGAATTTTTATTGAAATAATTATTTTTTTATTTAAATTTAATAAAGGTAAAAATAGATACATAATACCTATATATTTTCAATGGAATTCATTGGAGTTAGTTAAGAATAATTTTTTATATATAGAAATTTTATTCAACTTTTCACAGTCTTTTACCCACCTCCTAAGAGAATTTCGAAATTTACATAAAAAATAATTTTACTGCCCCTGTGAGTGGAATTTAGAAAATCCGAGAGTCACAGGTAATATCCAGGAGTAATATTTGGTTCAAAAAGATAAAAAGTTTTTTGGTAAATAGTGACTTTTTACTTTTATTTACCACGGTTAAAAGTAAATAGGGTAATTAAGGGTAAAAATGATATTAATATTACCCTAACACATGTCCTAATTATATTGGAAAAGTGTATCTCGACCAAAAACAACCTTAGGAATTAAATATTGTCATTTAGGTCCACTTGGAATAGATTAGTACATTTATTATTATTTAATTTAAAGAAGAGTTAAAAGAGTTAAAATCAATGTTTATTACTAAAAAATTTTTAATATAGGGTTATACATAAGATAAATTCTATTGTAAACATTCATTAGAAAGATAACAAGATTTCCTATATAATTTTATTTTATTTATAAATATAGAAATTAAATAATTTAATTTATTTTTGAAATAATGGTGATGTAGTAATTACCTAATTAATGAAATATTAAAATAATTGATATTATAAATATATAAATAAATTTAATTTGAGACTTTTATGAATTAAAATAATTTTATATCTTAATATGAAATATTTTTATTGGTTATATAATTTTTTTCGAATTTATAAAAATGTTATGAATTTATCAAAAAAAATACCCAATAGTGTCAAAATTGACATAAAAGAGTTTTTAAAAGAAATATTGTATCATTAATTGATATTCTATTATAAAAAATCTATGGCTTGGCCAAAAGAGTTGAACAATGATAGGTGTATCATTAATGGAATTCCTGGGTTCGATTTTAAGTTTATAGAATGTTTATTAACCTTATAATATAAAAATACAAAGAGACATGGTAATTGTCAAACTAATGAACTAAGAGTTAAAACTAAAAGATAAGGTTAAAAAAGTGACCCAAACCTATCTAAAACTTATTATATGAATAGATTTCTGACATCCTAACCTTAGCCTCAAAATAAATTAATTTGGATCCATTATAAACCGAATATGAATTTTTTATAAAATAATATTTTATGTTTTTTCTAAGGTGCCTCTCACCCCTCTTATAAAATGGAACTCCCCTTTCTATCAAATTAATACCTTAAATGCCTTTTGGATCGAACAAACCCTACCCAAATATCCTCCCGACTTCCCTCAATTCAACCTAGAGGCCTTATCTTGATCAAAAATCCAACCTATGAAGCCCTCTTGATCAAATCAAAAGGAAGAGCCAGAAGAAGAGGTAATTTTTTCACCACCCCCTTTCAAGTTCCTTTCTTCTTCAACTTATTCTTTCTTAGTTACTACCATTATAAAATAATAACTCCAGTATCTTCTCTATACTGTGATTTTATTATAAATATGGTATAACCTTATTCAGTATTTTATCCATCCTTTAAATAAAATGTCACCATACGTGCGTACGTACGGCTTACCGTCTCCACGTCGTGGTGTAATTGTTATTCAAAACATTATTATTCAGTTGGTTATGATATTGATGTGTAATTGAAGTAAATAATGAATATAAAATTAGAATTATTATGTATATATGATTTACAATCCAATTATATATGATTTTAATGTCAAAAGTATGATATTGTCGCTCGTGCGTACATACTGACTACCGTCTCCACGAATGCGATGAGATTTATTCCCCATCGTATCCATTCAAGAATAATTTTCATGTAATGGTTAAATATAATATTTAAAGACATAATATCATTCTGGATATGAATAAAATACAATATATCCATAACAAACACGACATACATAACAAATCATATAAAAGAAAACAAGTAAGTTAACAACCCAAACGACGATAATACTAACATATTATTAACAATGCAATGATAAAATATCATATATGATATCATATAATTGTATATGATTGTTTATAATTTAATAAAAATTATTTCACCATTATATAAGAGGTTAGCCTACCCTCAAACAAGGAAAAGTACAAGGTAATGGTTTATTTAACAATCTCTTCATTATCCGAGGTTGTTTATACGTAATTATCTACTAGGACCACTTTATCATCTACATCCATGTTTCATAAAAATTTATTTAAAATAATTATTACTATTTTACAGACTATGGGTTAATGTCATTTATACACTTTTTGACTTTTAATAAGAAATTTATAATGGAATCCTTCTATCGTTTTCCAAACAAGGTATTTTTTATCCTTTTCGACAAAATTATTGTAAGAATGTCTTTTTTTAACTTATTAGGAAGGTGCATCTATTTTCAACTACTGTAAAATCTTCGAAGAGTCCCTTACAAGATTATATAAATATTTTCAATGTAAATGTTTTATTTTATAATTAGGTGACTTTTACTGATTTCAAAAAAAAATATTTCTTTCAAATAGTTTTGATTTCATTTAGGTCAACATCTTATGAAGGATTTTATGCTTATTTGAAGTTTCTTTATTATGATAAAAATAATCCATTTTGTATTGAAGGTTTTGTGATATGTTTGACTGTAGATGTGTTATTTTTATACCAATCAAGGTTTATGGATATAGTATTGACATTTTGTTTTCTAGTTTTGATACGAATGTTTATGTTATGTTTAAACCTGTTCATATGAGGAATTCATTGGACTTAATAAGTGACGGGTGGAGCCCGCTATAGCTCCTCGATGCATCAGTTGGTCTAATGAGACAAACTAGTGTCTTGGTACAAGGACTTATCAAAATCTTATTTTTAGTCTTCGTATTAGGACTTGGATATGTGGTTATGATAATCTGGCATTTTGAATTCCATCATTTTGAATGTGGTTATTGATATTGAATGTGATTATTAAACTAGTAGAATATCCATGTGAATAAGTAAATTGAATTATTTCAATTTATTTATACCATATTATGCTGATTATCATGTTAAAAATGATTTTTTAGTTATAGATTGCCTTAAATGTTTATGCTTTTTTATGAATAATTCCACTATATTGTTATCCTTACTTAGCATCTGATCTCACCCCATTCTTATGTTTTAGTTTCCCAGGATTCCAGGAAGAATATATTGATTGATATGTTGGGTTAATCTTGGGGATTACTGGAATTAAAAGAGGATAAATTAATTTGTATTTTATTTTCAAATGTGTAATGTAACGTTCATGTATGTAATCTATTTTCCAAGACTGGTAAATTGATCATCCCTTCGTGACTTGATTCCATGTAATCATGCCAATGTATTAAAATAATACACCGACTCTAGGTAACTGGGGTCGGGGCATTACAGTTTGTATCAGAGGAAGTTTTGTACAATCCTTGGATGCTAGATTTAGATAAACTCTGATTAGAGAACATAGACCTAAGATGGACTTTGAAGATTAGTATAGAAGAAGTTCTTTGAATTTTTGTATTGTAGATATTTTGTGAGTTTTCTGAGCAATACATCCCTGTCTAGATATGAGCATGTAAAGGAAGTTATGGCACATATTTACCTAGGGGTAAAACCTGAAAACACCGCTATGAGCTAGACTCAAACTGGAACTGGTTCATGACAACGGGTCCTACTGCACTCTTTGTTACTACACTCTTGTGGGGTATGCTTAGGATAATTATCATTTTCATTACAAACAATTATGATGGGTTTATGAGTATATAATTCCTCAAAGAATTTTTTTTTATGAGTATGGATTATATCCATAAACTGTTCATTTTATGTTAAGTGTTTTACAAGTTTAGAATTATGTATTTCGATTCAAAAACAAATCTAGTTTATGCCATTGATTATAAATGGTTCCTAGTAGAAGGAATGGAAACTGTATCAATGCACTCACTTTATGTAAGGATTTCCCTACCGCTCATGATAATTATAGTGGAGCTGGTGAAACAACTGGTGCTGACCATCCTATCACTATACTGAGACAACTCACTTAGGTTATGAATAATAAACATACCCATATGGATCACCTTGATCCACTACGTGGAGGATCAATGATAGATCACTTTATGAAGAAAAAACCTCAAACATTCAATGGGAGTACAAATCAATTAGTAGCTGAGAAATGGATAAGTTCCCCAGAGAAAATATTTCCGGCTTTGGGGAGTAGCGAAAGGGAAAAGGTTATCATGGAAGTTTACCACCTCACTGGAGATGCTGATCAATGGTGGTCATTGATTCAAAACATGATGGAAGATGATGAAGTATAAAATATGGAATGGAGGGTGTTCAAAGATATTTTCATAGAAAAATAATTTCCATGTGACCATTAAGCAGATATAGAAAGGCAATTTTTGAGTCTGAGGAAAAAGGAGGATGAGAATGTCGCAAAGTATAAGGCCAACATTACAAGGTTACAGAGACATGCCGAATATTATTTACGTATCCCAAGAAGAATGATTTATCATTTCGTTTATGGGTTAAAATTTTTTCTCTGTCGAGAATTAGTCTTACAATCATTCTCATCATACGATGATTTTGTCTCGTGTCCCATCAAGATAGAAAAATAATTCTCTAAGTTTAGTACTTTAATGCAAAGCAATAGAAGAAGAGAACGGTTGAACAAGAGACAGGTAAAGGGAAAAAGGGAAATAAGTATTTTCCAATATGTGATAATTGTGGTATGATAAACCCCCGTACTTGCCTAAAATGAATGAGATTTTGTTACAAATGTGGAGAAAAAGGTCACCAGACTCGTGATAGGAAGGGAAAGAAAGAGGCTGTCAATGTTAAATGCTAAAATTGTAGAGAAATAGGGAATTATGAAAATGAATTCCCTAAGCGGAAAGGAAACTTAACTCAGAAAAGGACAAGGAAGCAAGGCCATGATTATGCCGGTACTATAGATGAAGTTGAATAATTATTGTATTTGTGTTTTTGAACTCAAGAACTATATTATGGTTATAAGAATAATGTGATATATATAAGGATTTTACTGTAGTACATGTTGTTTTCATTAAGTTTTTAATATGATGAAGGTAATCATATTTTTAGTATGTGACAATAAGAGAAACTTTACTTTGTTTGGGGAATCTGATGTTACCATTGATTTTGGAATATAGAGACCTTTTAGAGAATGTCTGTACAGAGGTATTTTAGATAACTATAAAGGTTGGAATGGATTAAGTTGAATTTTTGATAGTATTGTATAAGGTTAAAACAATACTGAAGATTATTTTTGGAATATTATAATACAATAGTTTTAGGAAAAGGAAAACCTGCAGGTCGAGGGATAACTCGTCGCATCAGACAAAGTTGTAGGAATCGAACCACAAAACCATAGTGTGACATGGCTTTATTACCTACCACTAGAATTCATGAAGTCCCTAGTTATTACAAAGTAGTTTTCCTAATCTAAATGGTTTGTGTTAATATTTAGAACCTTGTACAATTAGTATAAATATAATATTTTTGAGTTCTATTATCATTTTTAGTTCTATTATCTTTTTGAGTGAAAGATGAGTTTGTTGTTGAAATTAGTTGAGGGTTGAAACTCTACTTGTCAGTATATATATATATATATACCTCTATCTTATTCTACGAATATATTAATTCTTAAACTTTAGGAAAGGGATAATAAAACAAATAATGTGTTATCCTAATACCTTATGTTTTGTTGAACTGATGATATTTTAAATCACCATAGTTTGAAAGCTTTGAGGGCCTCAATTTTACACTTGTCTGTGATTGATGGCCTAAATCAATCCCTACAAATATTTACTTTTTTCCTCAAATTAGGTGTCTCTAATTTCCACCAATTTTCTCTTAATCGAGATCATAATCTGGTGGCATCTTTTTAATTCCCCTTTCCCTCTTATTAAGGCTAAATTTTATTAACCTTATTTCCTATGTGGGTTTTCCACAATGGTATTTTCTATTGTCAACCTTTTATTTTTAAAGATAATTGTCAAATTTTGAGGCCGCAATTTATTTAAGGATAGGAGAATGTAACACCCCAAGCTTCCATGGTATGCTTCTCTTTGAATAATACAGTAGAATGTGGTGTACGGAACTTCGAGTTCTAAGACACACCACAACCAATGATACTAGCCATTATGGATAGTGATACCTAATTTTTGAAATTTTATAAATTCTATCATTCAAAATGGACTTCATTTTTGGATTTGGAATATCAAAATTAGTTTGGGTGAATTTTTTTTCTGAAAACATTCAATTTTTGATGAAAAGTGAAAAAACACTGAGTTATAGTTTAAAATCGATTTTTAATTTAAAAAATAATTTATTTTATTTAAATTTAATTAAGGTAAAAATAGATACATAATACCTATATATGTTCAATGTAATTCATTGGAGTTAGTTAAGAATAAGTTTTGATATATAAATGTTTTATTGAACTTTTCACCGTCTTTTACCCACCTCCTAGGAGAATTTGGAAATTCACATAAAACCTAATTATACCTCTCTTGTGGGTGGAATTTTGAAAATCCTAGAGACATGGTTAATATCAAGGAGTAAAATGTGGTTTAATATGATAAAAATATTTTTTGTTGAATAGTAACTATTTACTTTTATTTACCTTGGTTAAAAGTAAATCGGTTAAATAAGGGTAAAAATGATATTAATATTACCCTAAAAGATGTCCTAATTCTATTGGACAAGTGTATATAGACCAAAAACAACCTTAGGAATAATATATTATCATTTAGGTCCACATGGATTAGATTAGGACATTTATTATTATTTAATTCAAATAAGTGTTAAAAGAGTTAAAATACAAGTTTAATTAATAAAACATTTTTAATATAGGGTTATAAATAAGATATATTAGATTGTAAATATTAATTAGAGAGATAAAAAGACTTCCTACATAATTTTAGTTTATTTATAATTTTTAAACAATAAATAATTTAATTTATTTATGACACAATGGTGATGCAGTGATTACCTAATTAATGAAATATTAAAAAAAATTGATAATATAAATATCCAATTAAATGTAAGTTGTGACTTCTTATGAATTACAATAAATTTCATGGTTAATATGACATATTAGGATTGGTTATATGAATTTTTTTCTAATTAATAATGTTGTTATGAATTTATCAAAAACAAAATACCCAATAGTGTCAAAATTGACATAAACAGTTTTTAAAAAAAAAAATTATATTATTAATTGATATAATATTCCTAAAAATCAAAGGGTTCATAAAACATACTTTATCATCATTTTTTTATCATTAATGGACCTCTCGGTGGTCTATTGGAAGTTTATAGTATGTTTATTAACCATATAATATAAAAATACAAAGAGACATGGTAAATGTCAATCTAATGAACTAAGAGTTAAAACTAAATGATAAGGTATATAAAGTGACACAAACCTGTCTAAAACCTATTGGAAGAATGTATTTCGACCCATACCCAACTTATAATCGAAATAAATAAATTTGGATCCATTATAAATGCAATATGGATTTATTATAAAATAATATTTTAAATTTTTCCTAAGGTGCCCCTCACCCCTCTCATAAAAGAGAACTCCCCCTTCTCTAAAATTACTACCATCAAAGCCTTTTGGATCTGCCAAACCCTTCCCAAATATCCTCCCAGCTTTCCTCACCTCAACCTCGAGGCCTTAGCGTGATCAGAAATAAAACTAAGGATCCCTTTTGATCATATGAAAAGGAAGAACCCGAAGAAGAGGCAATGTTTTCACCACCCTCTTTCACGTTCCTTTCTTCTTAAACTTATTCTTTCTTTGTTATTCCAATTCTAAAAAAATAACTCCAGTATCTTATATATACTGTGTTGTTATTATAAATATTTTACAACCATATTCATATTCTATCCATCCGTTGAATGACATTTCACCATACGTGCGTACGTACGGCTTACCGTCTCCACGTCTTGGTGTAATTGTTATTCAAAACATTATTATTTGGATGGGTATGATATTTATGTGTAATTGATGTAAATAATAAATATAACATTATAATGATTCAGTATATATGATATACCATCCAATTATATGTGATTTTGATATTAGAAAATGATATTGTCGTTCATGCGTACGTACGGACTGACGTCTCCACGAACGCGATGAGATTCATTCCCGATCGTATCCATTCAAGAATAATTTCCATTTTATGGTTAAATATAATATTTAAATACTTAATATCACTATGGAAATGAATAACATACATAATATCCATAAAAAATGAATTATGTAACAAATCATATAAAATAAAATGAGTAAGTGATCACCCGAAAAGGACGATAATACTAAGATATTATTAAGAAAGCAATGTTATATGATCATATATGATATCATATTGATGTATATGATTCTTTTATAATTTAATAACAATTATTTCACCATTATACAGGTGGTTAACCTACCATTAACCAAGGAAAAGTACAAGGTAAGGGTTTATTTAACAATCTCTTCACTATCCGATGTTGTTTATACGTAATTGTCTACTGGGGCCTCTTTATCATCCACATCCATGTTTCTTAAAAATGTGTTTCAAATAATTATAACTATTTTTTAGACTATGGGTTAAAGTAATTTATACCCTTTTGACAGTTTATAAGATATTTATAATGGAATATTTCTATCATTTTGGAAACAAGTTCCTTTTTAACCATTTCGACAAATTTAAGGTAAGAATGTCTTTTTTAACTTATACGGAAGATGCTGCTATTTTCCATCGTTTTGAAATCATTTAAGCTTCCCTTACAAGCTTATAGGAATATTGTAAAATTAAATGTTTTATTTTATAATTATGTTACTTTTAAATGACATCAAAAATAAGAGATATTTATTTCAAATAGATTTGATTTCATTTATTTCAACATCCTTTGATGGATTTTAAAATTATTTGAAGTTGATTTATTATGATACAAAACTTCCATATTGTATTGAAGGTTTTGTGATATGTTTGACTGTGGATGTGTTATTTTTATACCATTCAGGGTTTACGGAAAAATTATTGACATTTATATTCTATTTTTAATACGAATTTTTATGTTATGTTTCAACCTGTTCATGTGAGGAATGCATTGAACTTAATAAGTGACGAGTGGAGCCCGCTATGACTTCTCGATGCATCCGTAGGTCTCATGATAAAAACTAGTGTCTTGGAACAAGGCCTTGACAAAATATTATTTGTAGTCGTCGCATGAGGCCTTGGCTATGTGGTTATGATAGACTGGCATTATGCATTCCATCATTATGAAAGTGGTTATTGATATTTCATGTGATTATTAGACTAGTTGAATATCCATGTGAATAAGTAAATGGTATTATTTCAAATTATTTATACCATATTATGTTGATGTTCATGTTAAAAAGGATTTTGTTTTAGTTATACATTGCCTTAAAAAATTCTTAATTATTAATGTTTCCGCTATATTGTTATCCTTACTGAGCATCTGAGCTCACCCCTTTCTTATGTTTTATTTTTCCAGGATTCCAAGAATTGTATTTGGATTTATATGTAGGGTTAAACTTGTGGATTAATGGTGTTCTCAATGGATAATTTTTGTTGTGTTTTATTTTCAAATGTGTAATGTTACGTTAATGTGTGTAATCAATTTTCCAAAACTGCTAAACTAATCGGCCCTTTGGGACATGATTCCTTATAATCATGCCTATGTATTAAATTAATGCATTGAATCTGGGTTAATAGGGTAAGGGTATTAAAATATATATATATATATTTATTAAATATATAATTATTCAATTTTTTATAATTTTAATTATAAATCACATATAATCAAATATTTCTTAAGCGTTGATAAATGGAAAATTTATCAGTTATTTTTTGCAAACACAGAGAATGGGGTCCTGATTTATTTAAAAACTGAATTAGTTGTTAAATCATCATGATATCAGAGGCTTTCGGTGGAATCCGCCCACTATCAGAACTCATAAAAAATGAATCAAAGATTTGAACCAAGGATTGAATCAAGGATTAATGTAATCTTAGGATCAAATTGAATGATCGAATGTTTCACGGTTGAACGGAATCCAAGGCTCAATTGTATGTATTTCTCTAAGTTATCTCATATTTATTTATCTATATATGTTTTCTTTGGGAAATCGTGTAACGCCCCGACCCTAATTACCTAGAGTCGGTGCATTATTACATAACATTGTCATGATCACAAGAAAGATCAAGTCTCGAAAGACCGATTAGTTTAGTAGCCTTGGAATAACTAGATACATCCATAAATTTTACATTACATCATAAAAAAACATATTGTCTTCATATCCCCTCATACTATCCCTGCAGGTCATTCATAAATTACTTCTTCATAATCCTGGGAAAAAAATAAAACATTGAAAGGGGTGAGCTCAGATGCTCAGTAAGGATAACATTATAGCAGAAGCTTTCATAAATAAGCATAAACACTTAAGGCAATTTATAACTAAAACAAAATCCTTTTAAACTTGAACTTCAGCATTAAATGGAAAAGGTAAAATGAAATAATGCCATTTACTTACTCAAATGGATATTCTACTAGTCGAATGATCACATGCAATATCAATAACCACTTTCATAATGATGGAATGCATAATGCCAGACTATCATAACCACATAGCCAAGGCCTCGTGCCAAGACTACAAATAAGATTTTGCCAAGGCCTTGTGCCAAGACACTAGTTTGTCTCATGAGACCTACCGATGCATCGAGTAGCTATAGCAGGCTCCACCCGTCACTTATTAAGTCCAATGCATTCCTCATATGAACATGTTTAAACATAACATAAACATTCGTATTAAAACTAGCATACGAAATGTCAATACTTTTACCACAAACCATGAATGGTATAAAAACAGCACATCCACAGTCAAACATAACTCATTCGATACAATTTGGAAGATTGTATTGTATCACATTAACCTCAATCAAGAATAATGAAGGATGTTGACATAAATGAAAATAATCATCAAAACTATTTGAGAGAAATATCCCCCTTTTCTTGAAAACATTTAAAAGTCACACTATTTGTCAAGAATCCATTTAAATGTAGATTTTTGAATCAAAGTGTCCCATACCACTTTGAAACTTTTTAAAAGGAGTTTTAATTTCTAAAACTTTAATGTCCATAAAAATAAATCCTTAACACCATTTTTAAAACACGGACATTAATGAGCAAGATTTAGAAGAATAAGTATTTAAAACATTTAAAAATGGTATTTTAGTTAGAGATTCTAACCAAAAGAGACACTTGAATACAAATAATTGAGGTAATAAAAACTTTTTAATATCATGAGAATAAAGGGATTCATGATATACTATGTCAATGTACATTATATACACCACATAAAAGTGATTTGGTGTATATCAACAAAGAAGTCTCAATGGAATGTAAATTGAGATGAAATCTCTCATAAAGGCCGTATCCTTAGGTTAAGGATAAATCAACGACATAATTATGTGTGACAAATATAAATACACTGAATATGATTGGATATTCAGTGTAAACCAATCAAAGGATATTCACACATATTTTCGTAAAAACAACCCCAACGAACTGGATGTTTAACTCAACAAATGGTGAATTACTCCTATCAAATTCATATCAATGACTTGAGAATTATCAATGGAGTGATTATGTGTATCAAAATTATATCCACAGGAAGGGGAGTGGAAATTATGACATAATAAAATGAATAGAGATTCCACACATAATCTTGGAGTAATATAATCAATGAAATATGTGTAATGCCAAATGAGTGGAAATTGAAATTTCAAATTCCCTTATCGACTAGGTAACTTACGAAACATACACCCATGAAATAGGTATCATAACCTGATAATGTAAATACCCATAAATTAAAGTATATTACACAATGAATACGATCATGGTCAGTACACATACACCACATGCAATAATTAAGTGGTGATCAATGGAATTCTCACGGAATTAAAAGTGAGATAAGAAAACCCCTTACCATGTTAATCAACTGAGTCGTATGGCCAAAAGTTAATAACCACCAAATTATTTATATAATAACATGAATATAAAGAGAATCATGATGATATATATCAAATGGCAGTACACAATACACAACTTTCAATAATTTAGTGGCGAATAATGGAAATCTCACGGAATTGAAAGTGAGATAAGAAAATCCATTACTTGTACTTTTTCCTTGGACGATGGTAGGTTCACCTCCTTTATAATGGTGAAATAATTGTTATAGAATAATACAAGAATCATTTACTTTAATATGATATCATATATGATCTTTTAACATTGATTTGTTAATAATATCTCAGAATTATTGTTATCTCAGGTGTTAACGGGTTCATTTTACTTTATATTCGTTGTTATGTGAGCCATATTCGTTATTAATGGGATGTATATTATTCATATCCAGAATGATATCAAGTCCTTAGATACTATTTTTAAATCATCAAATTATAATTATACTTGAATGGATATGATGGACAATGAATCTCATCGCGTTCGTGGAGACGGTAGTCCGTACATACGCACGAGCGACAATATCATTCTTTTGATATTAAAATAATAGATAATTGGATTTTATATAATATATACAGAATCATTATCATGTTATATTTATTATTTACATGAGTTACACATCATTATTATACCCATCCAAATAATAATATATTGAATAATAATTACACCACGACGTGGAGACGGTAAGTCGTACGTACGCACGTATGGTGACATGTTATTCAAAGGATGGATAGAATACTGAATATGGTTGTACCATATTTATAATAACATCACAGTATATATATGATACTGGTGTTATTATTTTATAATTGTAATAACAAAGAAAGAGGAAGTGGAAGAAGAAAGGAACTTAAAAAGGGGTGGTGAAAACATTACCTCTTCTTCGGGTTCTTCCTTTTGATTTGATCAAAAGGGCTCCATAGGTTGGCTTTCTGATCAAAATAACACCTCTAGGTTGTAGTGAGGGAAGTTGGGAGAGTATTTGGTCCGAGTTTGGCCGAACCAAAAGGCTTTGATGGTGTGAAGAAATGAGAAGGAGGAGTGCCTTTTTATAAGAGGGGTGAGGGGCACCTTTGGAAAAGCTTGAAATATTAATTTATAATAAATTCATATTCTGTTTCTAATGGCTCCAAAGTTGAATATTAAAAGGATAAGGTGGGTATAGGTCTAAAAGCACTCAACCAATAGAATTTAGACAGGTTTGGGTACTTATATTAACCTTATCTTTAAGTATTAACTCTAAGTTAATTAGTTTCACTTTTACAATGTCTCTTTATATTTTTATATAATATGGTTAATAAACATACTATATACATCCAAGAGACCCCCAAGTGGTCCATTAATGATGAAACTATCATGATATAAGTCTCTTGACTGAACCTTAGATTTTTAGGAATTTAATATCAATTAATAATATAATATTTGTTTTAAGAACTCTTTTATGTCAATTTTGACACTATTCAATAGTTGATTTTTGTAAAACTCATAACAGATTGATTACTTCAAACAAAGTCAATTAAATCAATACTAATATATCATATTATCCTAGAAAATTAGTTTAATTCATTAAAAGTTTCATATTATATTTATTTGTGTATTTATAATATCAAATATTTTAATTTTTCACTATTATAGTAATTACTGCATCATCATTGTGTCATAAATAAAATAAATTATTTAATGTCTAAAAATTATAAATAAAATATGATTATGTAGGAAATATTTTTATCTTTATATTGAATATTTATAATCGAAATTCCAACAAATATAACCCTATGTAAATTTTTTTTTGCTAAACGCTATATGCTTGTGTCATTTTTGTATTCATTTTAACTTAATTAAAATAAAGTGTCATTATCACTTACAAGTGGATCCATGGGGTCCCAAAATCGACCCAAAGATGCCCATGGTCGACCATTTATCAACCAATAGGGTTAAGACACGTTTTAGGGTAATTTAGTATTATTAGAATATTATTTTTTTAACCCTTATTTACCGGATTTACCCTTAACCATGGTAAATAAAATATTTACCGCAGTAATTATTCAAAACGTATAAAAATAAAAGTTACCTATTTACACAATTTGAACATCCTGATTCCAAATATGGAATCCATTTTCCTAAATTCAAAACACAGAAGTGGCAGAAATTAATTTAAAATTAATTCCCGCTGTCAAAACAAAAAGCGTGTTTTTAAGAGATAATAACTATCAAAAGATTGACACTTGTTTATGTTCGGTTTAATTGTAAAATTATGTCCAATGACCAACATTATATTAAATGGTAAAAATATATTCTAAATATACTTTAAAACTACTAAAATTCATAATTAATCACTATTAATTATTTTGATTAAAAAAGTTGTTTTTAATTAAAATTTAGTAATTTTCACTATTCATCAAAATATGAAATTTATCCGAAAAGTACCAAAATTTCACCTTAGGCTAAATTAGATATTCCGAATCCAAAAATGAAGTCCATTTTGAAATATAAAATATATTTAATTTTAAAAAGTAGGTATTACTATTCATAACGGCTAGTTTGATCGGTTGTGGTGTGTGTTAAAACTCGAAGTTGCGTACAACACACGCTACTGTTTTATTCAAAAGAAAGCATACCGTGGAAGCTTGGGATGTTTCATTTTAAATTTTTTTGATGTCACCATTTAGTCAAAAAGTTTAAAATATTGTATTTAAAAAGTTTTCACTATTAAAAGTTGATAAAAGTGCAATACTGAAAATGAATCTGTTCTTGCATTATGACTAAGAAACTCATAATATGGATTCTAAAATTATAAGGATTATATAAAGTTTAAAATTTAGTTAATACTATTCATGACCTCTTTTAATGGCTTTTTTTTGTAAGTCAAGGTGTGATTGAACTCAGTGTTGCGTGTAGTGCAAGTTATTGAATTATTTTGATGAAATAACACACTATGAAATCTTGGGGTGTTACATTCTCCCCTCCTTCAATAAATTGCGTCCTCGCAATTTGAAATTGTTCTTCAAAAATAAAAGGTTGATAATAGAAAATATATTTGTGGGAAAACCCACATCGGAAATTGGGTTACTAAAATTTAGTCTTAATATGTGGAAAAGAGAAATGAAAGGGTCACCATCGAATTATGATCTTGATTAGGAGAACATTGGTGGTAATTAGAGACATATAATTGGAGGAAAAACGTAAATATTTATAGGTAGTGATTGAGGTCATCAATCACAAACAAGTATAAAATTGAGGTCCTTAAACTCATCAATCTATGATGATTTGAAATACCATCGGTCCAACAAAACATAGGGTATTGGGATAACACTTTTTTGACGTTTCAAAATATCTTAGTTGAAATCCCACATCAAGAAATGATTTAATGAGGCCTCTATTTAAAATAAAGAGTGGAAAGTATGAAGATTACCGAAAATAACACATACTAGGGTTCCATGTAGGAAAATATGGATATGGAAGAGAAATCTAACCATCAATTATCTGATGGAGAGTGGTAGAGAACATGGCTATGAAAAGGCCAACAATCCCAAAACCATAAATTAGTGATGATTTAAGGTACCATCTAGGACAATTTTTTTTTAAAGTTACATTACATAAGGAAGAGGAATTCATTTATGATATTAACTATGAACATTATGAGATATACTTACATTTTAAGTATATTTTCATTCTTTAATAAATTTCCACCACTAACTCAATTTTTTTTAAACGATAAGTATTGAAGAAGACTTGGTCACACTGGAAGAGCTAGAATAAACTTCTATAGAATCACATGATCCATGCAGGATAAACCATATATTTACATTGTCTTTGAAGATTAATCAAAACCAAAACGGTTAGTGAATGATCTAATGATCCCCAAAAGGATATTCATTGAGATAAATATGTACTAATATTTATTTCTAAAATTAAACCAACAATACCTCAAAGTTAAATAGATACCATTCAATAACAAATTGTCCTTAAAATCCTTTAATATAATCCAAACTAATATTGAAACCCAAAACATAGAAGAATTTGATTATGTAGTCTCCCATGTTACATTGTATCTCCAAATGACATCAAATACTATTAAAGTCACATACTTAAAAGTAATTAACATCATCACATATTCTCTGTTATAGGTTAATCATTTCCATAAATAACCCAAATCACAATAAATCAACAATAAAAACGTAGATAAAAATCCACCATTATTCTACAAATGAAACCTCATTGTATTCTATTTTCCTTGGGCATATAGTGTTCCTGACAAAACGAACATCTTCCAAAATAACATTTATCACTTAATCACCAAACCATTTTCCTATACCAAGGGTATTCATTTGATAAGACATAAGAACCCAAATCATCTTATAATTGATCAATAAAATCATTTAACAAAAAAAATAGTCACACTAACCAGGGACTTCACGTAGTCCAGTGGTAGGCGATAAATCCCAATCACACTTTGGTTGTGGGTTCGATTCCCACATCTTTGTCAGACGCGACAGGTTGTCACACGGTCTACGTGTTGTCCTTTTTCAAAAACTATATTTTATAATATTACCAATATGAGATAAATTCCTCAAAATAACATAATTTAACCACAAATGTTATATCATACTTTGCATTTTCATCCCAAATTATAATAACTTATCATTTTCTCAAGCCCCAATGATCATATAAATCCAAATGGTTATTTATACCTATATCCACAAGAGAAGAGACAATTCTTCCTCAAATATCATTCTCACATGGAAAACTGCGGGGTTACAAATACAAGAGAAAATTATTCCGAAGTAAACCCATCAACAAGGAGTGCTAATACTTTTTAAATTTTTCTCCAACCATTTATTTCCACATAGCTTCTTCTTTGACCAAGAAAATATTCTATAGAATAGTACATTCACTCGGGTAATGGCCAGGTCCCCTACATTTACGGCAAATGACTGTAAATGGACTCTTGGGACCATTTTTATCTTCTTCCATAGTACTCTTCATTTTTCTTCGGCAATTCTTCACTTTATGTCCTTCCTTCCCGCACGTAAAACATTTCGTTGTCCCATTGAGACACTTTTCTGGTTGTCTCTTTCCACATTTCCTGCATGATGAAAATTGAGGTTTCTTTTCTCCATGGTCTCCATTGCTGTAGATCTTATCATTTATCACCTTTCTCTTCCTTGTTGAGTCTGGGAGTTGGTTAATATATATGTTGTTGATCATATTTTTGGAAAACTGATTTGGCATAAAGACGATATCTTTTACGCCTATCAACATTACATTTTTTTGCTCATTTCCACCGTCGTTCCCACCTTGTACATCATTCTCAAAGTCACTATGACTTCATTGGAATCCAGCCATTGACTAAAACCAGAAATCATTGTGTGAGTAATAGTAGTCGTAAAATCATTTAGAGATTAAAATGTCACCGTATTCTCAATTTGAAACATATTAGGATTAACCAAGGTCATTTACTCTCATCTTATGTATATATTACTTAAATCGGTTTGTAAAGAAAATGTAAATTATCCTAAGCATATCCCCCGGGAGTGTCGTAACCAAGAGTGCAGCAAGGCCCGTTGTCGTGCACCAGTTCCCGTTCGAGTCTAGCTCAAAGCGGTGTTTTTGGGTTTTACCCCTAGGTACATCTGTGCCAGAGCCGCCTCTACCTTCTCGTATCCAGACTGGGATGTATTGATCGGAAAACTCACAAAATCTCCACAATACCAAAATTCTAGGAAGTTCTTTTATACTAATCCTCAAAGTTCATCTTAGGTCTACGTGCTCTAATCAGAGTTTATCTAAATCTAGCTACCATGGTTTGTACTAAACTTCCTCTGATACCAACTGTAACGCCCTGACCCTAATTACCTAGAGTCGGTGCATTATTACATAACATTGGCATGATCACGAAAAAGATCAAGTCTCGAAAGACCGATTTGTTTAGTAGCCTTGGAATAACTAGATACATCCATAAATTTTACATTACATCATAAAAAAACATCTTGTCTTCATATCCCCTCATACTATCCCTACAGGTCATTCATAAATTACTTCTTCATAATCCTAGGAAAAAAATAAAACATTGAAAGGGGTGAGCTCAGATTCTCAGTAAGGATAACATTATAGCATAAGCTTTCATAAATAAGCATAAACACTTAAGGCAATTTATAACTAAAACAAAAGCCTTTTAAACTTGAACTTCAGCATAAAATGGCAAAGGTAAAATGAAATAATTCCATTTACTTACTCACATGGATATTCTACTAGTTGAATGATCACATGCAATATCAATAACCACTTTCATAATGATGGAATGCATAATGCCAGACTATCATAACCACATAGCCAAGGCCTCGTGCCAAGACTACAAATAAGATTTTGCCAAGGCCTTGTGCCAAGACACTAGTTTGTCTCATGAGACCTACCGATGCATCAAGGAGCTATAGCGGGCTCCACCCGTCACTTATTAAGTCCAATGAATTCCTCATATGAACATGTTTAAACATAACATAAACATTCGTATTAAAACTAGCATACGAAATGTCAATACTTTTACCGCAAACCATGAATGGTATAAAAACAGCACATCCACAGTCAAACATAACTCATTCGATACAATATGGAAGATTGTATTGTATCACATTAACCTCAATAAAGAATAATGAAGGATGTTGACATAAATGAAAATAATCATCCAAACTATTTGAGAGAAATATCCCCCTTTTCTTGAAAACATTTAAAAGTCACACTATTTGTCAAGAATCCATTTAAAAGTAGATTTTTGAATCAAAGTGTCCCATACCACTTTGAAACTTTTTAAAAGGAGTTTTAATTTCTAAAACTTTAATGTCCATAAAAATAAATCCTTAAATCCATTTTTAAAACATGGACATTAATGAGCAAGATTTAGAAGAATAAGTCTTTAAAACATTTAAAAATGGTATTTTAGTTAGAGATTCTAACCAAAAGAGACACATGAATACAAATAACTGAGGTAATCAAAACTTTGTAATTTCATGAGAATAAAGGGATTCATGATATACTATGTCAAATTACATTATATACACCACATAAAAGTGATTTGGTTTATATCAACAAAGAAGTCTCAATGGAATGTAAATTGAGATGAAATCTCTCATAAAGGCTGTATCCTTAGGTTAAGGATAAATCAATGACATAATTATGTGTGAAAAATATAAATACACTGAATGTGATTGGATATTCAGTGTAAACCAATCAAAGGATATTCATACATATTTTTGTAAAAACAACACCAACGAACTGGATGTTTAACTCAACAAATGGTGAATTACTCCTATCAAATTCATATCAATGAATTGAGAATTATCAATGGAGTGATTATGTGAATCAAAAGTATATCCACAGGAAGGGGAGTGGAAATTATGACATAATCAAGTGAATAGAGATTCCACACATAATCTTGGAGTAATATAATCAATGAAATATGTGTAATGCCAAATGAGTGGAAATTGAAATTTCAAATTCCCTTATCGATTAGGTAACTTAAGAAACATTCACCCATGAAATAAGTATCATACCCTGATAATGTAAATACCCATAAATTAAAGTATATTACACAATTAATACGATCATGGGCAGTACACATACACCACATGCAGTAATTAAGTGGTGATCAATGGAATTCTCACGGAATTAAAAGTGAGATAAGAAAACCCCTTACCATGTTAATCAACTGAGTCGTATGGCCAAAAGTTAATAACCACAAAATGATTTATAGAAAAACACGAATATAAAGAGAATCATGATGATATATATCAAATGGCAGTACACAATACACCACTTTCAATAATTTAGTGGCGAATAATGGAAATCTCACGGAATTGAAAGTGGGTTAAGAAAATCCCTTACTTGTACTTTTTCTTTGGTCGATGGTAGGTTTACCTCCTGTATAATGGTTAAATAATTGTTATTGAATAATACAAGAATCATTTAATTTAATATGATATCATATATGATCTTTTAACATTGATTTGTTAATAATATCTTAGAATTATTGTTATCTC
Organism: Viscum album; assembly: GCA_963277665.1. Lineage (NCBI taxonomy): Eukaryota > Viridiplantae > Streptophyta > Magnoliopsida > Santalales > Viscaceae > Viscum > Viscum album. Next base: position 1,555,048,891 of record OY728131.1, read on the forward strand.
GGGTGTTAACGGGTTCATTTTACTTTATATTCTTTGTTATGTGAGCCATATTCGTTATTAATGTGATGTATATTATTCATATCCAGAATGATATCAAGTCCTTAGATACTATTTTTAAATCATCAAATTATAATTATACTTGAATGGATATGATGGACAATGAATCTCATCGCGTTCGTGGAGACGGTAGTCCGTACATACGCACGAGCGACAATATTGTTCTTTTGATATTAAAATAATATATAATTTGATTTTATATCATATATACAGAATCATTATCATGTTATATTTATTATTTACATGAGTTACACATCATTATTATACCCATCCAAATAATAATATATTGAATAACAATTACACCACGACGTGGAGACGGTAAGCCGTACGTACGCACGTATGGTGACATGTTATTCAAAGGATGGATAGAATACTGAATATGGTTGTACCATATTTATAATAAAATCACAGTATATATATGATACTGGAGTTATTATTTTATAATGGTAATAACAAAGAAAGAGGATGTGGAAGAAGAAAGGAACTTAAAAAGGGGTGGTGAAAACATTACCTCTTCTTCGAATTCTTCCTTTTGATTTGATCAAAAGGGCTCCTTAGGTTGGCTTTCTGATCAAACTAAGGCCTCTAGGTTGTAGTGAGGGAAGTTGGGAGAGTATTTGGGTAGATTTTGGCCGATCCAAAATGCTTTGATGGTGTGTAGAAATGAGAAGGAGGAGTGCCTTTTTATAAGAGGGGTGAGGGGCACCTTTGGAAACGCTAGAAATATTAATTTATAATAAATTCATATTCAGTTTCTAATGGCTCCAAAGTTTAATATTCAGAGGTTAAGGTGGGGATAGGTCGAAAACCACTCAACCAATAGAATTTAGAGAGGTTTGGGTACTTATATTAACCTTATATTTAAGTATTAACTCTAAGTTAATTAGTTTCACTTTTACAATGTCTCTTTGTATTTTTATATAATATGGTTAATAAACATACTATATACATCCAAGCGACCCCCAAGTGGTCCATTAATGATGAACCTATCATGATATAAGTCTCCTGGCCGATCCTTAGATTTTTAGGAATTTAATATCAATTAATAATATAATATTTGTTTTAATAACTCTTTTATGTCAATTTTGACACTATTCAATAGTTGATTTTTGTAAAACTCATAAAAGATTGATTACTTCAAAAAAAGTCAATTATATCAATACTAATATATCATATTATCCTAGAAAATTAGTTTATTCCATTAAAAGTTTCATATTATATTTATTTGGGTATTTATAATATCAATTATTTTAATTTTTCACTATTATAGTAATTACTACATCATCATTGTGTCATAACTAAAATAAATTATTTAATGTATAAAAATTATAAATAAAATATGATTATGTAGGAAATCTTTGTATCTTTCTAGTGAATATTTATAATCGAAATTTCAACATATATAACCCTATGTAAAAATTGTTTTGCTAAAAGCTATATGCTTGTGTCATTTTTGTATTCATTTTAACTTAATTAAAATAATGTGTCATTATCACTTACAAGTGGATCCATGGGGTCCCAAAATAGACCCAAAGATGCCCATGGTCGACCATGTATCAACAAATAGAGTTAAGACACGTTTTAGGGTAATTTAGTATAATTATAATATTATTTTTCTCACCCATATTTACCGGATTTACACTAAACCATGGTAAATAAAATATTTACCGCAGTAATTATTCAAAATGTATAAAAGTAAAAGTTACCTATTTACACAATTTGAACATCCTGATTCCAAATATGGAATCCATTTTCCAAAATTCAAAACACATAAGTGGCAGAAATTAATTTAAAATCAATTCCTGCTGTCAAAACAAAAAGCGTGTTTTTAAGAGATAATAACTATCAAAAGATTGACACTTGTTTATGTTCAGATTAATTGTAAAATTATGTCCAATGACCAACATTATATTAAATGGTAAAAATATATTCTAAATATACTTTAAAACTACTAAAATTCATAATTTATCACTATTAATTATTTTGATTAAAAAAGTTGTTTTTAATTAAAATTTAGTAATTTTCACTATTCATCAAAATATGAAAGTTAACCGAAAAGTACCAAAATTTCACCTTAGGATAAATTAGATATTCCGAATCCAAAAATGAAGCCCATTTTGAAATATAAAATATATATAATTTTAAAAAGTAGGTATTACTATTCATAACAGCTAGTTTGATCGGTTGTGGTGTGTTAAAACTCGAAGTTGCGTACAACACACGCTACTGTTTTATTCAAAGGAAAGCATACCGTGGAAGCTTGGGATGTTTCATTTTAAATTTTTTTGATGTCTCCATTTAGTCAAAAAGATTAAAATATTGTATTTAAAAAGTTTTCACTATTAAAAGTTGATAAAAGTGCAATACTGAAAATGAATCTGTTCATGCATTATGACTAAGAAACTCATAATATGGATTCTAAAATTATAAGGATTATATAAAGTTTAAAATTTAGTTAATACTATTCATGACCTCTTTTAATGGCTTTTTTTTGTAAGTCAAGGTGTGATTGAACTCGGTGTTGCGTGTATTGAAAGTTATTGAATTATTTTGAAGAAATAACACACTATGAAATCTTGGGGTGTTACAAATCGTTGTGTAAAACATCAATGGTGATAGATGTGGTGGATGTGGTTTTGCAACTGTGAGTGTGGTGAGTAAACCGTTTTGTATATTTCTCTATAGAGATCAACCATATTGATGTTTTTAATTTTTAGAGTGTTAAAAACCTATATATTGATTCTTCCAAAATTCTCTCCAAGACAATTTGACTATATTCTTCCTTCTCAATTGCAGCTATGAATTAATAAAGTGGAATTTTGAGAAACTATTTTATTTAAGTGATTGTGTGGATAAATCATGAATTATTTTTGGTGGATAAAAAGTTGAATTATTAATATGGTAGAAGTCTCATCACATATTATATTGTCTATATAATTTTATATTTATCATATTCAATTATTGTGGTGGGGTAGCCAATTAGAGTACATCATGGAATATTATACTAACTAGTTATATTTGTATTTTTTTAATAGAAACTATATAAGGGGAGTGGTGTCTTAAAGATATTTTAATTTTATGATCCACATATATTTCTAACTATAGTAAGTGTAATATTTTTTGAAAATGTGTTCTCATGGGAGTCATTCTCCCTATGTAGATTCTAGTGTGTATGGGATAGACACTGCAAGGATTGGTGTGTTTTCACCTATGATTTTGATATATCTTGGTGATTTGTATTATTTCAATATGTCAACATATCTATGGACCACCCAATAATCTCAAGGATTGGTTTATATGTATTAGAGGTTATCATTATTATCAATTAAATGTTTTCAAATATTTGACATATAATTAATTTTAATGGTCATTATTTGTAGGTTTCTATATAAATTTATCAAAAAAAGAAGAAGGAATGTTATCCAATCAAAATATTATAAGTTATTTTCAGTTATCCATAATTTTATGTCTACATTTATTGGTTCCATCCCTACGAATATTTTATTAATACCTATATATTTGAAATAAACAATTATTTAATACACATTTTACAATATATTTTTATATATTATAGTTGATTGATTGAGAGTTTATTATCCTTTTGTATCATATGTGTGATTATAATTACTCATTAAATCCCTATATTAGATAGTCATTATTATAGAGTATATAATAATGACATGTGTTATGTAAAAAAAAGCTATTATAATAGTATGTTGCATGAGAATAATCCCCTAGATCATTTATAAATAATGGGCATCCTCATCATCTTCATTTACTGAATAGTTGTTATTGAAGATTTTTACTTCAAACTCATCCCCAATCGCTTTTATGTTTCAGTTGCTACCCTGATCATTAGTCATCCCATCTATAACTACTTTTTAGAGTATATTGAGAAATTATGTGCATGTGCGCATGATATAGAGAATGTATGTCCAACTACAAAATGTGATTGTGAATGTATGTGAGATGACTTCCTGAGGATGATAGTTATCTTTAACGTTCTCATTTAAATGATTTCACAGCATAACACTTCCATAGGGGAGTGTTTGTTTTCATAAATTCTTTTACTCGTTTTCCTATAAAAAATTAAATTCATTGTAACAATCAAATATTGATTTTCCCTTATTAGAATTGTATATAACATTTACCATTAATAATGAATATTTATGTGAATTTTATTTATTTATTTTATAAAATAGATCTTTTTTGAACCCAATATGATGTATATGAATAAAAAATGGATTAAAACTAATCCTTTGATAAAATAATATGAATAATGAGTAAAATAGTACATCAAGTATCTTAGAGAACATGCATATTACGATTCTCAAGTCCTCTAAATATTTTGACATTGTTATTCAAGAAAAAAATTTCTCGAAGTTTTAGAATAACATTTTTTTACAAAAGAGATCATATCTATATTTTTTTAAATGAAAATAGAGATAAAATGAATGTGTAAAACGATTTGGATGATACTATAGATTATATATAATTTGAGATTAAGACTAGTTTAAATAATTATGGATATAACATTGAATAAAAGGTAATAGAAATTGAATATGATGTTAGTGATTGTCTAAAGTTGTTTGAGGAGTTAAATATTTGTGAAGATAAAGCATTGTATACTAGTTTTACAAAATACACAACATTTTCATCTATATTGATGTTATCAAATTCCAATGTGGGTATTGGATAAAGTCACTGATGCTTTACATAACCACTTGGACTCCTAAATCAAATGATACTTCAATTAAATTGACAACCATATTGAATATATGACTCTAAATGAATGTTATGTTCAATGCTAATGATATATATATAAAATACATTCTTTTCTAAATGATTTCATATTGTATCTCAAAGACCAGAAATCACACATTAAATTCCCTAGGTGTGGTGAAGATCAATATAAGAAAAATGAATCAATTCCGTCAAAATATTTATGGTAATTTACTAACATTCCATGTTTTAGAATAATATATGTATGTTAGGAAACTGATATACAATTTTAAATTCATGATGATTAAATAATTAAAGATATGAACTAATTTCATCTAACAACTTCTTATCAGTGGAGGAAAATTGATTTTGAGTATCCGGAAATTGTAAATGAGATGATAAAAATTCATCATGCAAAATTTACCAATGGAATAAATTCTTTTAGTTTAAACAATATTACTAATAGTAAATGGCCTATCATGTTGGTATATTTTTACATTCCACCATGGTTATCTATGAATCATAAATACATTATGTTTTCTTTAATTATATCAAGAATAAAGAAACATGGTATTGATTGTGATATAAATTTCGCTCCATTGATCGAAGATATGAAATTTATGTGGGATACATTTTTTACATTGTATTATCCTTGTGTATGTGAATATTTAACATTAAGGGCCATGTTGTATGAAATATTAAATGACTTCCCCACATGTGGAAATTTATCATGCTATACCATTAATGGAATTTTGGGGGTTCAGACATGTGAAAAACACCCTAAAACAGTTTATTGGAAACCTTCCTCAAAGTTGGTATTTTTAGGATATCATAAAATTTTTTCTCAACAGCATAAATACTAATATTGGATGATACCATTCGATGGGAATATTAAACATTGAATAATACCATATCTGGTAACTGGCAATTACCTATACATTAAATTAAATGATGTTGACATTGATATCATTAAACCATTTTCGATATAAATTACAAACCATGTTGGAATAAGAGATTAATTATCATTGAATCACTATATTGGAAATGAATGTATTTCATACATTTTCAGGATATCATGAATATTGAAAAAAATTGTTCAATTTTGTTTTTGTAACATTAATAAATGTCGTTGGAAATAATAAATATGTAATCACAGAAAGGTTATACTTTTTTAAAATTGGGATATGTAAAGAGTTGGCACTAGTGATGGGTAAATATCCCATATTTCTTCCTCCAATATTTAAAATTATGTACATACTGGCAAATAAAAGTTATCCTTTTCAATAATAATTTCATAGTTCTATGTGTGTATTCATCAAATATTATTAATGGCATTCCATCGACTAATTTGATGCTATATAGATTAAATCACACAAATATAGTGTTTTGATGCATGATTTAATGCAGGTTTCTTCCCAATGAATTATGCCACAAAAATGTATGATATATATTGACCAAACTGTTCTTCTTTTTCAATTCCATATCAAGTAATTTATATACTCGTTTATGTTTCCCATCGTTAATAACGTGATATTAGTCAAATTATGTGAATTAGATATATTCTTCCAATAATCATTCTTTGATATAATGTTCCAGCTGATGGTTCACTTGGTTATAGATGTTCAAATAAGTGGCATTTTCCATTACAAATGGATGTACCCCATTGGAAAATATATAATTATTATTAAAGGGTGAGTCATCACTCAAATCTTCCCTATATAGTGTATTGGAAAATGATATATTTTTTATGATGTTATTGAATTCTATACTGATTACCTATCAGATGTTGATATCATTAGTCTCCCAATGTCATGTCATAGTGAACTCCATATGGGTATTGGGATATCTATAATATAGTTTTATAAAAGTACCGTTAATGATCAATAGAAATCACTCCATCGTCTTTTATATAATCGTCATAATTTTGATCCATAAATTGAATCCCACAAAAAAATTTATAGATATTTGAAACCATCATGGACTAAAGGATGTAAGTCATACACACATAATAATTGGTTAAGAGTATAGTTTATATAAAAAATATAAGGAGATATTTGAAAATTATAAATCAATTGGATAATGTCTTCAATGTCTATCCATGAGATCAAATGAAAATGTTTTATCTTACACTGTTATTGTAATCAATTGTTACATTTTTTATACAAACGATCACAAGGATCATAGTGTGATGAAAAACAATTGTGTTATGCTTGTGGATGATGTGATTCACCCATCTAGTTTTAGGCTTAAAAATACAATTTATTAAAAAGTAAATTTCCTCAATATCAAACAAATATGTTATTTTTATAATAAGACAATTCCTATTAATATTTTCAATTGAAAATGAGTTCACAATATCTTTATAGTGGATGTTTATGAAATGGGATTAATGAAAGTGAATTTCAATGTAAATGTTAGAAAATATGAGTTTTTCATAATGGCATCATTAGTGCTTCGGGTATTTTATGACTATTATCCAATAAATAATGAATTTTCAATTTTCCTTGTGGTGTTTAAAATAATTATTCTATTAGATGATAATTAAATTGTGGATGACCCTTTTATTGGGACAACACAATCAGATCATATTATTCCAAATGTAGAAAATGTCTTTTATGTTTGAGGGGAATTTAAAGAAGATATTTTGATTCCTAATAGATGAACAAAATCCCTAAAACCATTGAAAAAATTAATTATACTTTAATGTGGATGTAAATGTTATATTTAATATACTATGCTTCTCGTCAAAATGTTATATGTTTTCTACTACAATAAAATAATATAAACTAAATATTTTACAATGTATTCAAATTGTTGTTATAATTTATGAAAATGATCCATTGGTAATTTGAGACGTGTAGAAATCAGCCACACCTCAATTAGACGAATGGTGTGACCAATATGACTCAAATTACACCTCTTTATGTGAAATTCTAATCAATTTTATAAAAAAGAAAACTAAAAATCTAAAAAATGAGTACAGAAATTCATAATTTTTAAACAATCTATAAAAATGATCCATAATAAATTTTTGATTAGTATGAATTATCCACACCATGATCCCATATACGATATGTCCAGTAGGACTCAATTTGTCTATTATAATGTTAAAATAATGATTTTAGTAAAAAAAGTTTCAGTCATTGAAAACAAAGAAAACAAACTTAAATTTTCATTATAAGTTATGAACTCAATTAATAATTCATTTTCAACAAGTACATCATTTTATACCATTAATCTGATACACAATGTGATCATTATGAATCAAATACATATTTCAATTTTAGAATAAAATTTTATTAAAAAAACATGTGACATATTAAAAACTAAGTAAAAAAATTCAGATTGTTTTTATATGTTAGGAAATTTATCTATATATCTTTTGGGATGTGACTGAATTGGTATCACCTCAATTCGATGCATGATCTGAAAAATATGACTCATAGTGTGTCTTTTTTTTCCAAAGTGACATAAATTTTAATAAAATGAATATTGACTTACTAAAAACCATGCTGATTAGTTTTTATTGTTTTTGTTTGTTAAATATATTTTCTATATGTAATTTGTGACATGTAGGGATATACAGAACCTGAATCCAACACATTATGTACTTGGTATTACTCAAAGTCTCTATTAACAATTTAAAATCAACATTTTAGATCAAAAAGTGTGACCCACTAGAATAAAATGTAATATATATTTATGGATAATTTATGAATGTTATTAATAAGTAATTTAAAATGTGAAGGATTTTGACCCATGTAAAACTGATAATTGATATTTTAAGAATGAGTCAAAGTTCAAGTTTCTAATTTAAAATTACATTTTAGTACAAATAGAAATTGATGTTCTCAATACTGATAAAAAACATTCAATTTTTTTGTTACATTAGGAAAACAATCTATAATACATTTGAGACATTTAAGAACCAAACACATTTTAATCCAACCCACAGTTTGACATGTATGACTCATAGTGTGTATTTTTTTAAAGAGACATAAATTTTATTAAAACAGACAACTATCCTACTCAAAAATTAGATAAAATAATTTTCTTGATTTGATAATTTATTAAAACAATAAAAAACATTTTTCGGACCTATAGGAATTAACATCACCTAAATACAATACATTATTTCCCCGTATTAATAAATGTGCATGTTAGCATCTTAAAATCGACATTTTAGTTCAAAAAGTGTTACTCAATGAAAACAGATCAAATGAGCTTAGATATAATGGATAATTTCTTAAAACGAATCATATTTCATTTTTGACATGTATGAATTAGTTTCATATCAAACTGATTAATGTTGTGATTGGAATGAGTCAAGGAGTGTGTTTGTAGTTTGAAATACCATTTTAGTTAAACATAAATATGACATACACAAAATTGAGAAATATAATTCATATTTCTTTAAGACAATTGGAAAAATATCCATATGTAATTAGAGGTTTTTGGGAATTAGTTAAACCTTAATCTGATGCATGGTTTGATCAGTATTACTCCAAGTGTTTTTTTATTCAAAATTGACATTAATTTTTGTAAAATAAACAATTTTTGTTAATTTATTTATTTTATTTTTACAATGATAATTTTTTTCAATTACAAGTGTATTTTATTTCTCATGTAGGAGTGGGGTTTTCAGAAATTTCATGCATCTGTGTTATAATTAAATTTTAAAAGAACATTGACATGTTTGAATGCATGTAATATTTTTTAAATATGTAACTGAGCAAACTTATGTCTAAAATGCCTATAGTATTTTGGGTTTCCTTGTATTTGTGTATTATATTTCATTTCATTTACACTCAGTATTGGGTATTTTTTATAAAATGTGTGTTTTTTGTGCTATAGTGTGTTGTTACAGCACATTGCACTCATGTTATACTGTGTTGTTCTGCACAGTACATTATGTCCCTTTATTTGTGCTGGTAATAGTACTTATAAATATTCCATGTATCATAACTTTTAAATGCATAGTTAAAGGCACCCTTTATCATGTGTTCTTTATGAGGTGATAAATGGGGAATTTAGAGGCACTAAATAAAAGTGTTGAGAAATGTATTCCATTATTAGAGCATCTAAATAAACTGATAAGGGAACCATTTAAAACTGTTTTCATTGCACTAAGAAAAGACAGGGGCTTTTAATCTCCCTCAAGTAGGTAGTTCTTCTCTAGAAATGATAAAACATGTTGCTATTGTTGTTAAAGGCCTATTATGTAGTAGTTTTTGGACAAAAATGTGTCTAAACCATTCACACAATTATTATTTTTTGATTTTACTGTACCCACTAGGATTCCTTTACCCAATTTTCATCCCCATTTATCTAACATTATAAAAAATTATGAAACATCCTTTCCCAATCTTCCCAATGACTGATATCCTTCATTTTTAATGTTTTATGATGTAATTTTGGGTTCAGTTCACGGCATAAGATGTGTCTGACACTCCTCACTCATTATTTACTGGATTATGTCTTATGTAGTTAATTTTATTCATCAAAATAATTAAAACCATCTTATTACAATGTATCATAGGCAGAGATTTTAAAGTGTATTTTTTATTGATTTAAAGTCTAATATTAATTGTGTTCTCTTGTTGGTAACATAGTTAGTTGGTCTATAAGTTATATTCTATTGTATTTTTGATTATTTATGGTATTGTGGTTGTTATTTGGTGTTTTTGTGTTTCCTATTTGATTTCCATTGGATGAAAGGAAAAATTCAATGGTAAATATTTAAATGAACTCCTCATAATCGCTATGAGTTGATTTGAGGTTAATTTGTCGAGGTTATTTTCCACCCACATGGTTTGATGGTCCTTAGATAGGGAAATTGAAATATGATGTGTAAAAATGATTTTTATTAACATTGATCACTTGAAAAATGTGTTCACATATTGTCCTGGGTTTTGAATATAATCTAAATGTAAATATTTATACTTTCTAACAAGGTTTATTGGGTTGATTAATATTGTTTTGATGGGGTAAATGATTCAGGGATTGAAAAGTATAATTTTGTTGATTATCTATGGTTTGAAAATAATAAATGGGTTATTTTTATTATGGTACGTAAATGATAATGTGTAAATAAGATAAAGAATATTGATGGATTATGGGTAAAATGAACTTTTTTTATAAATATTTTATGTCTTAAATAGTTATGGAATAGGTTTAGTAAATTTAATATGCATAATTATGCATGTGTAAATGGATTGGTGGTATATGTGGAATGTTTTGATTTTTTATGGCCATGGGGTCAACATGTAATGTGGGTCTATACCCAACCTATATAATACATGGGTTAGAGAGTCAAACTAAGGTTTATTCCCATAATGGATGTGATTGATGAGACAACCTAGATTTAGGCACTATAGAATGAGGCTCTAAATCCCACCTATTATTAATCATCAACTATTAAATGATTATCTAATCCATGAAATATTATATATATCTATGTGATTTATACCTAGAACCCAATGAGAATCCCTTAAAAAGAAATAATTGAAATGGGAATTTCATAAGAAAAGTAGACCACATTTTCATGGGTTGGCAGTTATTCGGTTGCAGAATCCTATTTAGAGGCCACTTATATATCTTTTCGGATTTAGAGATACCTCTAGAGTATATGTTCATTATTTTCAACATACATGCTTCGTGACTATTCAATGAATTGGTGGGAATTCAAAACAAAGATATTACATCATCAGGGTAGGATCTATGAGGGATTCCAATCATCATTTTATGATTACATCATCCCCACAGGTTATTCCTAGACCATGCTTATGAATGATTTTACCTACCCCAAGGTGTTTTAATGGTTATTGAATACTGGGCTCATTTCACTGAGCATTATCATCTTACACAAACATTGATTACTATTGAGCATAATAATATAAATCATTTTGAGGATGGCGTCACGCATGTCATTCCATCATAGATGAATGTGTTTCTCCTTACTAATAATTACAAGATTCTTAAACATGTATTCATAAAAAATGAAAAATAGGGGAAGATTGAAATTTTATCCAATGATGTTTACCTTCTAGGTAGGGTTTGGCATTTTTGAAAGAAGGAAAAAATGTTCAGAGGGTTTACACAATGGAATTTTCAGATAGATGACATAATCCAATAGCAATATTTTGTGCCACTTATGTGGTTGGGTAGGATATAAAAATATCTAATCTACAAGAAACATAATAAATTGTTAATATTTTAGATTTTTGGGTCACCTGATACATTTTTTTTGGACATTCGTTCAAGTTCCTAGTGATAAAGGTACTTTACTAACACCACATTATGTAATAGGATTAAATGATTTCTTTCATGAATGGATTTGATCTACATCATGTTGATCAATCAGAGAAGAATATCATGGATGAGGTAGTCAAATATTTGAGGATCAACACAAGAATAGTTGATTAGCCTATATTATCTAAGATGAATCATAAGGTTGTAGATCATGCCCTAACTATTCAGCACAACCTACACATGAGGAGAAAAGTCTAGGGCATTCAATAGCATGAGGTAAAATTATTGTATCATCCACATTATCGTCTTGTTATTTTGATATAGGGGAATCAAAATCCAATATATCTACTCCAATTATGGTAATTTTGAGCATACTATTCAATAAATTCTATGAAGTGATGAATTTAAACACACCACTAGATATCAAATCCTAGAGTATAATTTAGTGAAATGATTTATCCCTTGATATATCATGGAACTATTGCATAAGAAATTAATTTTTTCTCTAAATGAATAGATTCAACATCATTCTCAAGATGGACTAGCAAGAGCCTTTCCATTCCAATGTTAATTTCTATCTCTGGGTGGTGAAATTTAGATTAATTAATTGGTAGTTAATACATTAATAAGGGGGAATGGAATATCCATGAGATTCAAGAAGAACTCGAGCATCATGGGTTACATAGGGAATTGTCCAATATGGATAGTCTATTTTTGATAAATCATGGAATAAATGATATAGAATTCCATCAAATGGAGGATCATTTTAGGGATGTTTTCCATGATGACTTTTATAGATTACCTTCTAATAAAGTGTTGGATATCACCAGCATGTTAGTTCGTGGTGTGGTATCAGTTTTCATTTCTCCATATAGGATGAAACATACATTTCTATAAGAATTTAAAAGTTCGTTGGATGAAATAGGGGAAAAGGGATTTATATATCCCAATGAAATAATGTGGGGTTCACTCGTCCTTTTCACTATGTTGAAGGACATCTACACATTTTCGGGGTATTTTGTAAAGACCCATAAATTTCAGAAAAATAAAAATTTTAAATTCTTTGGGATTTTGCGAGTATGCAGTTTCTGACAACACCTGATTCTGAGGACCGGTGAGCCCAGAATAATTTTTCAAAGATTAGCTCGGGTACGTTCAGTGAACGAACGAGCAGGTTTTTCTATCTTTTGATCCGGTGCTCGGAATTGAAATTCTGTGGGCATCGATGTACTCACAATGCTGGTAATTGCTTAAGGGAACCTTTACCGAGGTTGCGTGTGCTCGGGAGGAGAAATTAAAATTTGTGGATTGTTTTAGAATTGAAGAAAAATTGTGAAACATTTTTTATTCTTTATCTGAAGGTTATATCATACATGGGGTAGTTGGGATGGGACCCACACGTCCCAAACTACCCATGTGAGGATATTAGTGAGGTGGGGCCCACATAAGCCCCACCCCTTCACATTCTGTAAAACTTCTCTAACCCCCTCTTTATTTTTGTAACTCATCTTAACTTGTTAAACTCCCCTTTAAGTGGGTGACCCTTCCTCTCTCCAATCTCTCTCAATTAAATCTTTCCAACACACATTTAATTAATTAACATAGCATTATTAATTAATTGAATTAAGTGCTAGATTTTCAAAATTTGATATGCATGGCATGAGTAAATAATATAAGGGAAGGCCTTATTTTATTTTTGTCTGGTAATTGTGTGTTAAGCGAAAGAGAAGCGAGCTCTTGAGTTATGGGAAGATCGATTCATCATCTTGTTGAAGAACGTCTCCTCTTTGATTAAGAAATCTGTCCCCACAAAGAGATATGACGTGAATTTCCTTCTTCCTCTGCGACAAGGGAGGAGACACCGATGCAGAAGCACTCCAATGACACGTAATCATCATCTTCTACCCATGATAAAAGAAGAGACATCGTCACCTCGGGTGCACACCAACGACGACGGAAACGATGCCATCTTCTACGGCACATGATAACCACAATCATTATTACGAGGTAGGGGTTATTTATTTTGTTACTGTTTTATCTTCAACCCTCATTGATTAAAATTTGGCTGCTTGATATCGACATAATGGGAGGATATCAGACCGCACAAACACGATCGATTTATTTCCCCTTTTTTTGTTAAACATTGTTGATGTTTGAGGCGGAGGAGCATGATGCCATTGCACCTTGCGGTGATCGGCGGGGATCTGCGGCCATGCAAGGCTGTGGCCAAACCGTCATAGTGGCATTAAACCATGCGAGAACAAAGAGGACTACGGCCAGAGCGGGTTGCGGCGATGGTGCGCGGTGTCGTCGTGCTGCGCCAGTGAGGTCGAAGGGGCCGCCGCCGGAGCAGGCCATGGCGGAGGGGCAAGGTATCGTTGCACCGCACTGGTTGGACATGAGCCGCGGCCAACGGCCGCGACGGCCGCCCAAGGGCGGCCAGCAGTGCCGGACAACTTCTCCTCTTGGAGGCGGGACCCAATAGGGTCTTGCGGTCACACCATGGTCGGCCATTATGGCAAGTCGTTTCGGAAACAAGGGGGTGGCACCCCCCTTTGCACCACGCTCGGCCAGCATCGCAATGCGGCCGCAGGCCGCATGGGCTAGGCCAGCCGCGCCCGGCCGGGCTGCGCCGGCCATGGGCCGCGCCCAACCGGGCCGGACCAGGAATCAGGTCGGGTCGACCCAGTTTGGGCTGACCCAGGGGGTATTGGGTCGGGTCGGACCGGGCCCAAACCCCCTATTTTCAGACCGTTTTCGGTTAAATGGTCGTAACATGAGTTGTGGACCTTCGATCGATGCACTGTCAGTTGCATAGGATTCCTTGGATCGAGATGGTCTTTTCGGTATATTACACTATGTTTTTTGGCGATTTTTGGTTACTTCCGGATTGGATCGAACTCGAAACCAACCGGGCTCTCAGAGCGGGAACACTTATAAATTGAGGATCGGATGACCGATTGGCATGCCATCCACTACGTGTGATTCCTCATGATGAGACGTTTTTTTGGAATACTATACAATAGTTTTGGTTTTTGTTTGAGCATGGGTGGGTTGGATTGTACCCGAAATCCAACCGGGCCCCTGGAAGAGAAATGCTAATAACTCCTAGACCGGGCATCCGATTGACGCGCCGTCTAGTGCGTTGAGACACCTATGACGAGGCAGTACTTTGAGATATTTCCATGTGAGATTACATGACACTTGGATGTATTGACCAGTAGCTCATGGAGCGGAGCCTCCCGGACACGAGCGTACATAGTGCTGAGACCTAGTAGCTGGCTGAGACTTGACGACTGCTGATCGATCGAGTCGTAGGGATTCAAATGGCCTAGTGGGGTTCTCATTGTTGTATCAGCAGACCCACGATGTAGGAGTGCTTGGTTGTAGCGGCATACCCGCAGTACTCAATATTAGGAGTACCTTTGTAGGCTATGAGGGGGTGCGCTTGGTTGTAGCGGGAGACCCAAGGTGGGAAGCGCTTGGTTGTAGCAGCAGGCCGACTGTACTTATCTGGTGGAGTACTTCATTAGTCCATGGGTAGTGGGAAGCGCTTGTTTGTAGCGGTAGGCCCACTATACTTGATATACGACGTGTTCTCCAGCAGCTGTGGTTTGGTCATCATCAATAAAATCCTGGTTTGAGGTGAGTCGTTGACCATTGTGATTTTCTCATGATTGATATTGGTTACTTGTTAACATAGGTATATGTATGGGCATATACCCAAGTAGTGGTTATCCGTTGATTTCATATATTTGTGTTACCTCATGATTGAGATGGGATACTTGATAACTTAGGAATATTTAGGGGCTTATACCTAAGTAAGGGTTATCTATTTAGATCCTTCTTTGTGGTTATCCTTGTTGGATATAGTGAGACCTTGAGGGTCTCAGGGTCCCTACTAAGTATCATTATACTCACTCTTGTACTGGCTACGCCCGCACCTCGTTGTGTTGGATGTATGGGATGAACAACGCTGACGGAGATCGAGTGTACAAGGACTGGACGACACCTGGAGGAGGACCTCACAGCGAGTCGGTACACTGAGGTGGTCCTCACGACGAGTCGGTACCCGGAGGAGGTTGATAGACAAGGGCATTGAGGAGGCTATCTGTACCACCCTTTAGGTAGGATCTGTGGTGGACGATCCAGGAGATGCTTGTCACCTTCGAGCTTTTTTTTCTATTTCCTTGTACTTTACAGTTAGGCTTGTACTTCTGGACCCTTTTACATTCATCACTTCTTTTGTATTCAGTTTTACATCGTGTTACATCTTTTGGTACTGTGTTTGAGTGTGTTTACGATTTATAAAGGCAATGCCTTCCCAGTTATAAGGATTTAGGCCTTTGGAGCTAGTCGTCAGGCCCTGGCCTATGGAAGGCGGGCATGGGGTAGTCACAGCACGGGCCCCGAGGACAGGTCGTGACAAATTGGTATCAAAGCAGTCGGTTCTACCGCAGAACTCAGAACTATGATAATTATTTTTTTTGTGAATCAATAGTGTTAAGAGTACCATGTGTGGTCTTCATTTCAAGGAGTCTGGTGTTGGTGCGCTGGCCGACGTATCCACACACCAGGACCCTGACTACTGATTTCCGACTTAGTGCATGAAAACACTGATTGCGCGTGTGTTTCCAAAACATTTAATGTCAGCTCAAACCAAGTCATCTCACCAGGTATAAATCTTTGACCATGTCACATCTGTTCAGGATGTCTCCACGCATACAGTTAGTTGGAGTTCTGAGAGAGTACTCGATGACGACCCACTAAGCGATGAGGCTTTGGTGTAGGGACATTTTTACTATATTGGAACCCTAAGGTAGTGTACCATTAGAACCACCACCAATTTGGAAATCGATGCCACTAGCCATACTAGTAGACGGTGCATGCCGATAGAGCACGTTGCATGATTTCCAACAGTAGTGGCCTCTAAGGTTACGAGGCGAGGCAGATTCCCAGGGAGTAGTGGACTGGATGAAGGTGATTGGTAGAGTTCTACGCCAAGTTTAGACACAAGTAAAGAAGATGTTGATCTTAGCTACTCGTTTTTTCCAGTGAGTGACCATATGGATGGTCGGCATATTGATGAGGCTTTGGTACATGGACCGATGCTTGAGAAAGTACATTTGGGTAGTCTGTCAGCTATACATCACTACCTGTTGGCCACCAGTTATAACCGGCAGTACTTGTAGGTGACACATATAGTATTACTACCTTACATGTGTTCCAAAATAGAATACCATCAGGTTCTGACGTGAGCCCGACTCTTAGGCGGCTTAGGACTAGCTTGAGGAGGTGGCTGAGAGTTTCCTATAGCTTATACAACTTCGGCAGGATGACATGTCCGTAGCTGAGTATTCATCGGGGCGTACTGAACATTCCTGGTACTCGATGAATACGATGCAATCAGTTCATTAGAGCTCGGACACATGAGTGTGGTTTGTTTAAGGATATATGATCCAACACATCTTCCTCTATGAATTCCTAATTTTGATAGAGTGCTAGAGGTAACCTTTGTGGTTGAATGTTCTTTGGCTGAACGAATATAGCTAGAGAATGATAGAAGTGGGAACCTAGCGAACTGACACCAATCTCAGATACATGGGTGTGCAAATGATTCAAGAAGAGGAAACTTTAATGATAGATAAATCTGCCGAGTAGAAAATGTGGAAGAAGAGATAGGAGAGAACCATGAGGTGGTGTACATTTCGACATGTTACGATCACCCACCTTCGTAGCCCCTACCAGGCTAAGGGAGCTGCAGGGAAGGCGAAGAGAATAGCTGCATGCGGTCAAGGAGTGTGACCCAAGGGCTCTAAGAATGATTTGAGGTATGGTATGTGTCTTCTACCAGCTGAAGTATCAATTGACATAGGTTTCAATCATTCCTACCATCCACGAATCGTGTCCTAGACCTAGAGTTTCTGGTTAAGCCATTGACTTGACCCTCACCTCTGAAGATACCTTTGGGAGGAGACTCAATAATCACACTTACACCGACAGTATGATATGACCCTTGAGGCGAAAATTTTGGTTGGAAACTCATGGTGGCATTGTCGAGGCCTCACGACGTTATTTTGGGTATGGACTGGGCAACCACAGTTCATACACGGATTGGAAGTATTAGGAAAAAAAAGGTTGTGGTTTATAGACAATGTTGGGATGGGTTTTTCCTTTGTCTAAGAAAATGAAAAAACAGGCAGAACATGATAAAATCATGCATGTAAGGGTGAATTAGATCACTCAAGAGATGGACAAACTTACATTAGTGCCAGAATTCTCCAGAGTTGTGGCACCACTTCCAGTAGAGCTTTCAGGAGCTGAGGTGGAGGTCGACCAGTGTGCCCAACCTGAGGGAATTGGTAACATTGTTCACTGTGACGCATCAGGGGCCAGACTCGGGTGTGTTCTGATATTGGAGCAGATAGTGATCTCCTAGGGGTTACTGCAGTTGAGACTACACAGTGAAGAAAAAAGACCCATGCTGATAGGATATGGAGACCACTGGAGTTCGAGGATGGCGATCGTGTCTTCTTACGGGTCTCACCTCGAAGAGGTCTAAGGAGATTTGGCCGAGGCGGTACGTAATCTTCGAGGTTCATCGTGCCTTTCTAGGTCCTTATTAGGGTAGGAGAGGTAGCTTACCGTTTGACCCTACCTCCTCAGTTGCACCGGGTGCATGATGTCTTCAACTTATATCAGTTGAGGAGATGTATGCACAACCGGACCGTCATCATCGACCACAGAGAGATGGAAATCGTTGATGGGGTGACTTTCTCGAGGTTCCACTAGAGGTTGAGGATCGATAGGATCGGGTCCTATGGGGATGGTTGATTCCTCATGTGCGCTTTGAATAATAGCACTGGAACCTCAAGGAAGGAGTGGTAGGCTCAGTTGCATGATCATTACCTCCTTTAGATTCCCTAAATTGTGTTATAGCTTTACGGGGACGTAAATCCATGTGGTGGGAAAGACCATTAAATTTCAAAGGAATTGTTTTTTTTCTTAAATTCTTTGGGATTTTACAAGCACACAGTTTCTGACGGCACATGATTCTGAGGACCGGTGTGCCCGAACTAATTTTCTTAAGTTTAGCTTGGGTATGTTCAGTGAACGAACGAGGGGGTTTTTTTGTCTTTTGATCCGGTGCTCAGAATAGAAATATGAGGGCACTGATGAACTCTCAACGTTGGTAATTGCTTAGGGGAACCCTTACCGAGGTTGTGTTTGCTCGGGAGGAGAAATTAAATTTTTTGGATTGATTTAGAATTGAATAAAACTTGTGAAACAATTTTTATTCTTTATCTAAAGGTTATATCCTACATGCGGTAGTTTTGATGGGACCCACAAGCCCCTAACTACCCATGTGAGGATATTAGTGACGTGGGTCCCACATGAGCACTACCCATTCACATTCCTTAAAACTTCTCAAACCCCATCTTTATTTTTCTAACTCATCATAACTTGTTAAACTCCCCTTTAAGTGGGTGACCCTTCCTCTCCCCACTCTCTCTCAATTAAAGCTTGCCGACAAACATTTAATTAATTAATTGAACCTTATCAATTAATTGAATTATGTTCTTCATTTTCAAATTTTGAAATTCTTGGCATGAGTAAATAAAATAAGGGATGACCTTATTTTATTTTTATTTGGCAATTGTGCGTTAAGAGAAAGGGAAGAGAGCTCTTGAGTTTTGGGATGATCGATTCATCCTCTTGTTGAAGTACGTCTCCTCTTCGATGAAGAACGCCGTCACTGAAAAGAGAGATGACATTCCTTTCCTTCTTCCACTGCGACAAGGGAGTAGTCACCGACGCAGAAGCACTCCAACGACGCGCAATCATCTTCTTCTCTCGGTGATAAAATAAGAGACGTCATTACCTCTGGTGCACACCGACGTCGACGTAAATGACGCCATCTTCTACGGCACTTGAAAACCACAAACTTCATTATGAGGAAGGGTTTATTTATTTTATTCATGTATTATCTTCGACCCTCATTGATTACAATTTGGCCGCTTGATATTGATAATGGGAGGAGATCAGAGCGCACAAACACAGCCGATCTCTCCTCCCCCTTTTTTTGTTAAACCTTTTAGATGTTGGAGGTGGAGTCGCATGGTGCCGTTGCACCGTGCGGTGATCAGTAGTAAACTGCAGCCATGCAAAGCCGTGACGAAGGCGGCGTGGTGCCATTGCACTGCGCGGGAACAAAGAGGATCGTGGTCGGAGCAGGCTGTGGCAGAGGGGCATGTCGCGGTCGCGCCATGCTGGTCAGACAAGAGCGGCGACCAAAGGCCACGACGGACACCCAAGGGCGGCCGACTGTGCTAGCCGCCGACACCCCCTAGAGATGGGGCCCAGGAGGGTACTGCGGTTACACCAAGGTTGGACATTACTGTCGGCCATTTCGGAAACAAGGGGGCAACGCCCCGCTTGGCCAGGGCCGAGCCGCGGCCGCGGGCAGCACGGGCCGAGCCGGCCGCACCCCACCGGGCCGGGCCGGGCCATGTCCAACCGGGTCTGGCCACACCCAACCGGGCTGGACCCGGACCCAGGTCGAATCGACCAGGTTCTAGCCGACCAAGGGGATATTGGGCCAGGTCTGACCGGGCACAAACCCAATATTTTCGGATTGTTTTTTGTTAAATGATTATAACATAAGTTTTGGACCTCCGATCAACGCACCATCAATTGATTAGGATTACTTGGATCGATACGGTCGTTTCAGTATATTACAATCATGGTTTTACCGATGTTTACATACGACCAGATTGGTTCGAACTCGAAACCAACCGGGCCCTCGGAGCGGGAACACTTACAATTAGAGGACCGGACGTCCGATTGACGTGTCGTCAACTACGTCAGATTCCTCTTGATGAGACGGTTCTTTTGGAATACTTTACCCTGGTTTTGGTTGTGGTTTGAGGATGGCCGGGTTGGATTGTACCCGAAATCCAACAGGGCCCCTGGATCAAAAATGCTAATAACTCACAGACTGGGCGTCCGATTGACGTGTCGTCTATTGCGTTGAGACCCCTATTACGAGTAAGTCCTTTGAGATACTTCCACCAGAGATTACATGACTCTTGGAATTATCTACCAGTAGCTCGTGGAGCGGACCCTCTAGGAGACAAGCATACAGGGTGCTGAGACCTAGTAGATGGCTGAGAATTGACGACTACTGATCGATCGACATAGAGTGATTCGGATGGCCCAGTAGGGAATTCATGGTGGTAGCAGTAGACCCACGGTGGAGGACCGCTTGGTTGTAGTGGCTGACCCATGGTGGGTGGCGCTTGGTTGTAGTAGCAGACTCACAGTACTAATCAGGTGGAGTACTTCAGCAGTCCATGGTTAGTGGGAAGCACGTGGTTGTAGTGGCATGCCCACTGTACTCAACAGAGGCGGAGTTCTCCAGCAGCCATGGTTTTGACATCATGAATAAAATCCTGATATGAGCTGAGTCATTGACCATTGTGATTTCCTCATGATTGAGATGAGTTACTTGTTAACTTAGGTATATGTATTGGAATATACCTAAGAAGTGGGTATCTGTTGATTTCATATCTGCGTGATACCTCAGGATTGAGATAGGATACATGATAACATAGGTATAAAAAGGGGCTTATACCTAAGTAAGGGTTATCTATTTACATATTTCTTTGTGGTTACCCTTGTTCGATTCTGTGAGACCTTGAGGGTCCCGGGGTCCCTACTGAGTATCTTTATACTCACTCCTGCACGATCTATTCCTGCACCTCATTGTGTTGGATGCAGACGACAGACAACGATGATGGAGACCGATTGTACGAGGACTAGACGACAGTTAGAGGAGGACCCCACGACGAGTCGGTACATGGAGGTGGACCTCACAATGTTTCGGTACCCAGAGTAAGTTGATGGATGACGGCACTGAGGAGGCTATCTATACCTACCCTTCAGGTATGATCTGTGGTGGACGATCCAGGAGTTGCTTGTCACCTTCTAGCTAATTAGTCTATTTCCTTGTACATTACAGTTGGGCTTGTGTTTCTGGACCCTTTTACATTCAGCACTACTTTTGTATTCAGTTTTACTTTGTGTTACTTATTCTTGTACTATGGTTGACTGTGTTTATGATTTATAAAGTCAATGCATTCCCAGTTGTCGGAATTTATGTATTTGGTTCTAGTCTCCAGCCCCTGGCCTATGGATGGCGGGCTTGGGGTAGTCACGGAATGGGCCTCGAGGATTGGTCGTGACATATATTACTAATGATTAAACTAGATTATGGTTAATAACCTGAATCCACTCTGTCATGTTTATGACCTATTTGATCAACTTCATGGAGATACTATTTTCACTATTATCAATTTGAGTTTAGGCTACCATCAAGTGTGAGTTAGAATATCCAAAATATCACATACATTGTTATAAAAAATGAACAATTTAAATGAGTATCTAGTTAATTCATTTAGTCTCACTAATTCACAATTCATATTCATGGATTTGAAGTATCATGTTTTCCACCAATACATAGAATCATTGGTGCTAGAATTCTTAGATGAAATCATGTTGTGTTATCACAATATACATAAAATGAAAACCAACTTGAGATCATGATGAATGAACTAATAGGGAACCATTTGCATGGTAACATATTTAAAATCCACTTTTTAATTGATATGGAATACCTCTTGTTTTACAACATTTCCGAAGAAGGTGTACCTTCAGACTGTGATAAGGTGAGATTCGTGGTTTCCTTAAATAAAAAACATCTAATGTAATTTAAATTTATAATTTTTTAGTCATGATAGTCATTATCAGAATTTAATTTGAGACTTCTCATGCCTAGACTATCCTTGTTGAGGATTGAATAAGAAGGGTGTGGTGTTCATGTGGTTAGAATCATGTAAGATGACCATTCAGGTGTAGAAAGTGAGACAAACTTTACCATCTATCCTGATTCTGCAAGATCCTAGAAGAATAAGTACTATATAATATCATTATTTTAGAATCAGTATAAGAGTATTTCAGATGTAGGGATATTGGGAAATGGTGTATGGCTGCCAGTAGTTGTGGCCTCATGAGTGGAATTACCATATGCTTGAATTTGATCTAATTGTTGTGGTTCATGTTTTACACTATTAGAGTCATTACATATTGTGTGATTAGTTCATCATTTTCACATACCATAATTGTATCAAATAAATATATATATAGTGGGACATGAATATCAGGCATCCCTAGAGGTTATACATTCTATAGACTTCTAGATTGGGTTTTATTATACACCTATAAAGGTTCGTGTTTTATATGGTGCCTTAAGACGGAATACTAAGATAAGGAACATCCTAGAGGCCAGTATTGAGTGGCACGTGATTGTCTTTTTCCAAATATTTAGTAGGAGGCTCAATACTTTTTTGAGAAATATTCAATAAATTTGTTGGCAGTGATATACTCTCATCTAGAATGGGTGTTGTTGAATAAACTATTAGATCATGAAGGATTCAAATGGAGGGAATGTGTATAAGGTGAGAAAGAAATGATTTGTTGGGTTATAAATGAGAATATCATCCGGCACTTCCATATATGTATTTTGGTTCCTTAACACATGCATGATGTGTTTTTTTGAAATATAACACCAATGATTTTATAGTTCATCTTAGCCATACCAAGATGTACTAATACATACATCACCAGTATTTTTAGCCATTTATGAAAATAATGAATGATAAATTTATCCCATGGGGTTCCACTTATAATCAGGATATATCATTTATTGAGTGGAAATGGAATGTCATCACCATGGATATTGTGATGGTCCAACCAAGACCTCCTTTTCAAAGTAATGTAGTATGGGTAATCATTAATTGGATAAACAGGGTTACACAATTCCATCCCATTTAATATATCCTCTTATTTGATGATATTTTTATTCTTTAAATTTATTAAGGTTTTAACAAACAATGTGTTCCGCAATCTATTCTTTCTAATCATGATTACTAATTTATATTACAATTACACATGGGGTTGCAGAAGGATTTGTGTTCATAGGTGCATCGAAATATATAATTCCACCCTCAAGTAGATTTTATGTATGAGTGGACTTTAATGATATTATAATAATTTCATGAGACATGCATCCATTATTTTAGAGGATCAATGGAAAAGAACATACCAATTTCTGAGCTTTCCTAAAAATAAATCTTCTAGGATAGGACTCAAATTTCTCAATATGAGGCCCTTTATAATTGTTTGAATAATCTACATAATTTCTAGTAAAGGGTAGGTGGGGCATCATTGTTGGTCCTCAAACCATTATAGAAAATTTAGAGAAACTGAAACATATATTGAATCTTGTAGCCATAAATCAATCTAAGAAAAATCTTATACAAATTGTTGTATTAGTCCTCTAATGTTTGAGGATGGAAATTGGGTCATTCTTGAATTTTTTACTTGATTGTGTAATATATAAATATTAATATAATGAAATTACATTCACATAATTATTTTTGTTTATTTGAGATATTGGATAGGGTCTAGGTGATTTCCAAACAATTAAACTTACCATAGAGGTATCATTCCATACATGTAACAATCCAGGAATCATAGCTTCACATTTATCATATTGACCAATATCATTCATTTGATCATGAGGAAACTAATATTGGGGATTATTCATTCATTGAGTAATATATAATACATTTCATTGAACAGATCATGATGAACTATTGGGGAAGGATTGTTCTACTGGTTTGTTTGCTATTGTATGATGGTTGGGTACAAGACATATATTCGGAGACAGTGGAAGATGTAGGTGATTAGTGGATATAATGTTTCCCTAATTATGCTTTAATACCCTCACATGGTAATCTCGGGGATGATTTGTTTTAATTAGGCTAGTTGGTAGCATCCCATATTTTCAAATATATACATAAAATAAATTTTATTAATCAAAACAACACATTAATTAAAATAATCACTCAAGAGTTTAAGGAGTTACCCCGGAGTGTCTTATGATCTTCTAGATCCTAAATATAGAAAATTTGAGAATGCATACATAGATTCATGATTAGTGAAGGATTATTTCTAACAATGTTACTCAACCATATCTGTATAGTTTGACTGAAATTGTAAGATATGGGACACATGTTCATTGGGTGTTATATAAATTTTGGATGGCCAGTATTTGCATGGGTTTCATAAGGTTCTCCAAAGCATGTTCCTAAACAATTTGAGGTTCTTCAATGGCTAGTGGCTATTGCGTGTTTGAAGTATGTTTTGACAAACTATGTAGAAAAAGCACATGCCCCATAAAATGGATTTGAAATTCAGGATTTTCACTAAAATATTATAAACCATTATTTACATTTTTTCCTTACCTGTAAATAACTCATAGCATGAATTTATTCCTCCGCATCTCATTAGTTTTTGAATCCATTGTATTCATCGACCTCTATTTTCATTTCCAACAGTGCATTAGATCTATAATGGAATGATCCCCAATCCACTTCCTTTTATTTAGTGTTTATCTTAAAATATCATGTTCTATTTTATTGTGATATCATTTTCTCTATTTTCATGTCATTTATCTATTCTTATATATCCCCCTTTATTTTATGATTCAATGTTTGAAACTAGAATAATATAGATTTTTTAGGATATGATATATAGTCTAGTTCATTTCAAACTCATTTTGTTGAACTTATAGCATGATTAATTTTGTTTTATGAAAAATTTATATGAAACAACCTCATAAATTTTTAATAAATTAAATTAAATAGATATACATTTCAGATACATTACTAGATAGCACATAAAAAACTATTGGGATTAATTCCATGAATTGAGCTTCCCCAATCAGTCTTCCTTTCATTATATACATAATTAACCTTTACCAAAAAGTTTAAAAGCCCTTTTATGGTGAATATTGCATTTTTAAAAATACGTTGTTATGTGAAATTAATTATGAATTTGGATCTTCCATGATTCAAGCCATATGCATCACAACATAGATTAATAGGTGGATTTAAATTAATTGGCTAAAATGGTTTCTGTATTGTAATATTAATGATTATTAAATGACATTGAGCCATGTACAACAAACATACATACATATTATGATGATACTGATACATAAAATTCCATTTATGAGACATCATGGAAATCATCATCATAAAATATAATTAGTATTTTCAGATGAATTCTATATACTAAGGGAGTGATACTAGGATTTACTTGGATGGGATCATCACATGATTTCTATACATCTTTATGAGTGATATCTATTCCATAGTATAGAAAACAAGGGATGATCAGGGTGGTGATACAATTATTCAATTTCACGTGTAATACTCACTACCCTATGACTGGTACTATAGATAGAGACATTGTTTATTGTTTTCTTCACAACATGTCATGTGGTGTACTTGAGATCCTTTTTTTATCACAAAAAATAGAATGAAATGGTGTTCATTATTTTATTGAACCCTTGGTTTGATACATGGGATCCTTGTTGTGGTTATACATAGAGATGACTAAGACTCTAATGAATTAATTTCAAGTGAATATTTTTATATTATTCCAAGAATGCTAATTTAATTAATTGAAGGATGCGACGGCCTATAAAAATCACATTTTTTTGGCATGGAACAATGTGGATACTTTAATAATGATGCCCCATTAATACAATATATAATTCTTGTTCAGGTTACCATGGTACAGAGACATCAATTTTTTCCCAAAGTAGGTATATTTGGCTACGAGTCCCATGTTCAACATTGTTTGATGTATTTAATTATTTTCATCAATTGAATTAATTAAAAATAGAGAATTGTTAAATTATATATATATAGTTGTATTGTTCAAGAAACTATTAGTGGTGGCCTACTATGTATATATCACACCCTACTCGGGATTCCCTTGGTACTTGAGTAGAATCATGTCTGTATTCATCTATAATATGTTGTATGAAGATTTTGATGCTTGATTTATAGTTCTAGGATATAGTATGGGAGTTAAGGACATATTATATTCCCATGATGATAGTAGAAGCATCATTTAGATATTTTTTTATATTTTTTAAAATGTGGTATATGTTTGTTTCACGAATATAATGAGTATGTAGTGGATATGGATCTGTTAAAAATTATTTTATTTATTTTTTCGTGATACCATGAGAAGGATATAGCATATCTAATTTATAATTAATACATTAAATATTAAATAAATAAAATACATGTCTTACGAACATTATTCATTGATAAATGTGATATTCCGAAGAGACCCTTTCAGATTTCCTTCACTATGCTATGAGGATCCAAGGATGAAATCTCCCCAATGGTGACCCACCCCTGCTCTAATGATATCCAAGCAACACCAATCAATCATTAAGTTTTAGTCAAGTGAATTCAATGTCTTCTTATGATTGTCCTTGATCTATTGTTCTTTAGTATAAGTAAAATATCTATTCGATTACTCATAATGAATTGAGATGGCACCTAACTCGCCTGGACGCTCCTGAGTCGGCAGCTTATCTCTAAGGGTTTTGAATTTCTCCAGTGGAGATGTTTCAACCATTATTCTCTTCTTAGATTTCTCAGGCGTCGATTCTTACTACGCGCTTCCCTCTCTCGATTTTTCTATCTCTCTCGGTTGACTCTTCCTTCTCTGTTATGGCGCTATGTTTTTCTTCCATTATCCTCTTTTCAATTTGATCATGCATTCCTTATCTTTTCCCCAGGTCAGATTTGGAGCACGATATACGTGGAGGTTTTGGGCTAGCAGGAAGGTAGACAAAAGATCTCCCGGCATCACCGAAGATATACCTTCTTCTTAGAGTTTCAATCCCATGTCATGTTCGGGTTTTGTCCTTCTTTCTTTTTTCTTATCCTAGTTCCCTCTAGTTTGGGATCTATTTCTTTATTTCTTTTATTTCGGTTTTCAATTTACGGTTTCAATCCCATATCCTTATTCATGTTTTTGAACCACTATCTTCATCCTTTATTTCTTGTTTTTTTATACTCATGTTGGTTATCGCTGTTGTGTAGTCAGTGTTTTGTGCTGGTTGTTTTTGTGGGTGTTTTCAATTTCATGGTCAATGTCATTGATAACGATCCTCTGTTCCATGGCGACGGTGATGATTTATTATTTGGGCTAATAGAATATCACCTATGGATGGTGGTGTTCTTATCTATTCGACAATGGCATTCTTATCTGTTCGACGGTGGCTTCTGGTGTTTCTGTGATGTGAAGACGATGGTGTTCTTGGTAATGACAGGGTCGACTCAAAGAATTCTGATGGTGGTTCTCGTTTGAACGAATGTGGTTTCTGGAGACAACGAGGTTGATCTTTTGGGGATTTTTTATGTTTGGGAAATTTCAATAATTGTTGTGAAGATCTTGTCTGGTTGTATTTATGACGTTCTGTTGGGAGTTTCTTCGACGACAATGTTGGATTCTGGGGGGATTCTCTGTAGAAGGGGATGGATCAATGGTATCTGTCAATCTCCGGAATACTGGTGTGATGTTTGGATGTCAATGACGACAGTGGGGGATGGGATGGTGTCAATGAATATGGTGGGTTGTAATGATTTTTGACAGGCGATGCGTCATTGAGTTACGTGAGTGAATCCCATATCATTATTTTATCAGTTTTGGATTTCAAAATGATTCTTTGTAAATTTTTAATATTGAATAGGTCTATGTTTCCCACCTGATTTATCCCACCTATTTTGGATACTGCTTAGCTGTGAAGAGGGTTTTTATAAAATAAAATAAAAATGAATTTTCAGTCGGTAATAAATTAGTCATTATTGAAATATATATAGGGATATAAGAAGAAGATGGAGTCGGGATATAATTTATTGTTCACAATAATTCATTACTCTCAATTATGAAGGTAATACACATTTGATATAAACATCAATTTTATGAGTTATGGTTTAGGTTAAAAATATAATTTCATCTCATCCATTAAATAACATTTCAGACCTCTAACAATCCCAATTTCACATAATATTAATATTATTATTTAGTAGTGAGACAATAAAAACAAATTAAATAATAATATTAACCAGATTGTAAATAATTATTTTATCAGAAAATAAAGTCTTGGTTCATCTGAACTACTCAATTTTTGTTGAATGCCAGAATATAACCATTATTAATTAATAAATATTTCATTAAAATATTATTAAAAAAATATTTTTTAAATATTAAAATAAATTAACATATATATTTTACTCACAAACATGATAGTAAATATTTATTCTACTAATAAATTCAATATTACATGAATAAAATTATTCCATATTCTTGAGAATAACTTTTATTCCATTAAACAAATTAAAATATAATTTAATTAACATTAATGGAATAACATAGTTTCTAACCCACTATGATTCTCTCTTTTTGGCATTATATATGCTTTGATAACTTTTAATATTATTTTCTAGAAATAAGTTATTTAATCCAGGTGAAAAAACGTAATTTCTCAATGATTAAAACTACAAAAGAACACTGACATATTAATATTATCCTTTTGTCTTAATATATTGTCAAGTATGTAGCACGACAGTGTCCTCAACCATTATTGTTGATATTCAATTCTTTGACAATAAGAAATAATGATGTCATCACTGAAAGATAATGTAATTTAAATGATGGTTATATTAAATTAATTTCTTTGATATAAAAAATCCCATAAATATGATATGGAATGTCCTTCCTTGACTTATCTATTAATGACATATCAATAATGATTCATAAAATATAAACTACTTCCCAACCAAATATTGAATGAAGGGTTTCTCTAATATATATATCCGTGTTTTAAATGACATGTTTTAATTATTATATTAAAGTATACAAACCATTAAACACTCACAATGATAAGAGTATCAGAAAACAAAAAAAACTTGAAGAATTCATACTAGAGGGTATGATCTCATAAAATTTCATCATAGGGATTATCACGTGTGAACATCATGAGAATAAGACTCGTCCATTGTTTATTAATTAAAAAAATGGTATAAATTCTATATTTCATATCCTATTATGTTATCCAAATGAACATATAATTTAGAATATATTCATAGAACATTATTACTATCTTCATATTGGGGTACATATATGACCTTATAAGTGAGACAAATAGTCTCTGACAAAATTATATTAAATCCATTCCAAAAATAGAATAATTTTTTAGGATGTTAATTTAATATTAAATTAAGAATATATACACATAATAATTGTAAAATATGTTGGTCCTAGGAATCCATCCTTATCAAGCACTCACTTGGACTATAGGTAAGTGACGATGTCCATCATTCCGATAGACATCACATGATAATTTTGTTTCTACTGAGTCAAGGCTTCAGTAAAGGGTTCGATTTTTTTTCTAAGTAAATATTATAACTACTACCTACACTACCTATGAAATATTCTATGATATATGATACTTCTGATATATGTGATTCATCAGCTGATGTGGCCTTATCTCTTATGGAAGTTTCAAAACTACAATATTTTCACAATAGTGTGAGAAAAGATATCTACAATTAGGTACCTCATAAATCTCTTAGATTATGTTGTGAACCCATACTACATCATTAGAATCCATAGATTCCACAATATACCTGGACTCCACTATAGATTCTATAATTACATCAACATTGACTTCTTCCATCTCACAACACCTCCATTCATAGTGGAGATGTATCCCATTTGTGAAATCATATAATCTTGATTATCATGGAAAATATAATATTAATATAATTTGATGAAGTTTTCCCCAAATCATATATATACCTATAACATGTCATTAGTAATCATGTCATAGTTAAGGATATTCTTGGAATATATCCAATAACAATCACCTAGTTCAAGTTAATATCTTCATATCGCACTCAATATGAAGGTAACATCTAATGTAGTTCAAAACATATAATATATGACATACCAATAACTTATTCATAATAAAAAATTTCCATTTTTTGTCTCTACACATTTTTCAAAATGTAAAATTCTCTAGAAAGACGAATTTCATGTTATGCTAGAAATAGTCACCTCTCTTAGTGTTCTATAGTAAATATCATTAGTATCACATCAATTTATTTAAGTTTTCATTGGATGAGAAACAACTAATTTCAATCATAATGGATCTTGATCCAAAGAATATATGTCGCATCACAAAATTACAATATAAATAACAATTTATTAAAAAATTCCAAAATAGACTACATTAATAGTCATTGATTTTTAATATTTAATATTTCATCGACATATAATATCTATAAAATGAAATCCCACCCACTATACAATTTATATGCACACAACTCACATTCATTCGTTTTTAATTGATATTCTAGTAGTTAATCAATTGATGATAATTTTCTCTGACCTAATTGAATGATTTAATCAATAAATAGCTCATTGTAACTGAAATACCTTGTTGTCATAATTTGGAGTCCTGAAAAATTAGTTTTTTACAAATAGTATTCTTTTTGAAGCATCCAATTTAGTAAATATGGTTTATATACATTTTCCAATACCCATAATAATTTAATTCCGCATTGTCATGTATAATTTAGATTGATTTAATCATTTAAACTAGTACATATGTTTATTCGTATTCAATTTCATTATGTTATTTAAACCAATTTGAATACATTTTAACAATATTGGTACAGACTTGTCCTTATCTTTGTAATTTCACAATGTATACCCATTTGGAACAAATATTATTTACTTTTGTAAGAGGTTATAGTAATATATATTCTTGGTTTCTGTATAAGGATCCAATTATATAATTGATAACTTAATTCCAATTAGAGATATATATACTACAAACATCACCCAAATAGTTTATAGGATCATTATTATCTACATAAAATGATTCTCTATCCTTAGAGATTAAAAAACCCCAATGTTCTGTTTCTCTAAATTATTTTGTACTCTTTTGTAGTACATGTGTCTCTGTAGTAGTTTCTTCTTTCATAAAGAATTTTGAAATATCTTCATCTTCATATCATTTGTTCTATGATCTTTACTATCATAATATTATATTATTACTTCACTATATATTTAATAGATAATATATCTCACAAGGAATTTTCCATGTATCGGAACTATAATTTTTTTTCGGAGTGGTTATATATGAAATATACCCTCATTTTCATAAGGGATAAAATAAAGAAACATAATTGTCTTTTTGGTTCAAGTTCATTCCATGATGATTCATTACCAAAAAAATAAACACACATAGAATGTATATTCAATAAAATGGTTTAATTTCGACCCTAAAATGCATATCTTATACCATTTATAAACTTAGTTGATACATGGATTTATATACGCTTTCATGTTTGTAATGTGTATTCCCTAATGGATTGAATAAGACTCACATGAATCATCATTATTATAACATTGTACAATAAGGTATTGTTCCCCCATTTCACATACTCCATTCAACTATGGTGTGTTAATAGGTGTGAGTTAAGATATGATACCAAACACCAGTATGAAATCATTTATGTGTTTACTAAGATATTATCTAGCATAATCTAACAAGAGTTTCTTAATGTTATTACAAATATGGTTCTCAAATTAATTATTTAATATCATAAATTTATCAAAAGTATCTATATTATACATAATTAATTTTACATATCCATATTTAGAAAAATCATTAGTAAAATTTATGAAATATGATAACCCTCTCATTTTTTATTATTAAATGGTCCCCACACATTTTAATAAACTAATTCGAGGATCTTGTCATCTCATAAATGATTCCTCCTAAATATATATTTGATTAGTTTGACATGAAAAAATGAATTACATATAATAAGTGGTTATAGTTTAAAATATTCAGAATATCCCTCCTAAGGTAATTTAGTCGGGTAATTTTCAATGTAATGATCATTTTGGTGATTCCAATCATTGGTGTTGAGTGATTCATTAAATGAAACATTGTTCTCAATTTCCATTACATAGTTCATTTAATTTAATACATAAATACCATTATTTATATATTCCTTTCAAAAAATAAATCAATCCTTAAAAAAGAAAAATATTTACTTTGAATTTTTATCATTAATCCATCTATATTATGTCTTGATATTGAAATAATGATTTTCATCACATATAAAACATAATAACAAACTTTCAAAACTAGGATCCTTCGAGTTGGAAGCATGTGGTTGTAGTCCCTGGAAGCTACAACAAGAATATTTAATCTATTGGTTTCTCATAGATTTTTCTCCCCTCATCCAATCTCCATAAATCGATATTTTTCATGTATTTGATTATATAAGTGAGAACCTCAAGGAATATATAATACCCAATTTGTAAAATTAGATACATTGAACTTGATGGAAATAAATCTATTGCTTCTCCTTTCATGTATGTCCAGATCCATTTTTTCTTCTAGTGGCCCTTATTTCTAAATGTGAAATAGGATGTATCTTAATCACTTTATTTCCCGTTGATACCCCTCTTTATGGAAGGGCTTAATGAATATTCATATTTAAAATAATTGGTTTCCAAATCTATTTCACCAACATAATAACTGAATGTTTTTCACACTTATTTATGATATCCACTTACCAAAGAAGATTAATAATATATGTAAAATACTTATCAATGTATTAAATATTAAAATTAATGATGAAGCTAAAGAATCTCTGAGGGAGTGATTCTAGACTGAGACAATTCAATTTTTAGTGGATTTTAATCACTATAAAAACTATGATATCAATGTGTCCAATGATATTTAGTACATGATTCCAAGCTAGGAAACCCTCTCCAAATATTCTATGAAGGATAAAAATGAATATCTAAGACTCTTCATATCTATATCTCTGTTATTGAAGACCCCAAAGGTGATTAATCATGATATATTCATCCATATTATCATGATATGTCTTTTGTTAACTAAACATATATGAATAAAACAAAAAAAATATTAATAATTTTGTTTAAATGTTTTTCATAGAAATAGAACTATTTATCATACATATTATTCCGAAATAGGATCATGCATTGGGGATCGAAGCATATAATATTTCCATTCATAGAGAAAAGAACCTGAATCAATTTATACTATTTATAGATATAATATATAGTTAAGAGGATGTCTTCTTCAAATATTAATCATATGACTAATGTGTAATATGATATTTAAATTCTATTCTACAATTTAAATAAAATATTATTATCACATTTATTCAGTAAAAATTATATGGGATGTAATAAATTATTTTATATTTTAGTTAATAAATAACTCAATATTTTATAAATTACTAATATGTATCACCATTGAACTAGATATTCCAAGTTTCTATGATATTAGGATTATGAGGATCTATATTCCCCTTCACACAGCCCCAATAGTGGTTAGTCAAGTGACATGAATGTATTCAAAAAAGATTGACTTTGCTAACTATGTTTTTTCAAATCCTTTATTTGTTGAATAGACTCTAATATCAACATATATTGACATTGATTTCCAAAAAGATACACCATAACATGTAAAATCTACTTATCCAAATGTGAAATTGTTATGTGAATCCAAACTCATCATCATAACTCCCATTATAATAGTATGTGACCCAAAAAATGTTTGTGCAAACACTTGGATGTATTGAAATTATTTCCCAATTTGGTAATGGAACTCCATAACTATGTTAATATTTAATTGAGGGATATTTTAATTTATTTTACATAGGTTTTAAGTAGTTTTACCATTGACCAAAAAAATTAATATTTAGTGGATTCAATTTAAATAATAACTATTATGTATAAAAAATTTATCAATAATACATTTATTAAATTTAACTCCTCCCACATTAATTATATTATTTATATGATCATTCCCTTGTCTAATAAAATATATAATATCAAATATTGAAATGAAAAAATATTTAAATTAAAAATTCATGAGATTTATTTGTTTGATGATTTAATTAGAGGTTTCTAAATATGTTTTTATACAAATAACCTATATTGATGGACTTTTTATGAGTTTTAACATTCCACCTATCCTAATATATATCTATTGAGTTGGATGCATTATTGTTAAATCATGAACCACCTCCAAGAAAATTATAATGCTCTATTAATTACATATAGTTATGATAAACATTTATGTTAGGGGACCAATACATTTGTTAAAAGGGGATTATAAAAATAATAGCTGACAAACAGGTCCTTAATATTAATTTAGGGATGGATGAATCACTAGACATAATATAAATTACTATTAATCACATCCTTACCAATAATGAAATATTTATTAAAATAAATTATTTCAAAATTTAAAATTAGTAACTATCATTAGAATATTTTCAAACCAAAAGTGGTGTTCCATAAATAAAATAATGTTTTATTTATAATATATTCAAAATTTACTATAATTTTTAATTATTTACCCAAATGGAATACTATATATTTTGTATTTACAATTACCAAAAGTGTA
The DNA here is from genome assembly GCA_963277665.1 of Viscum album. Lineage (NCBI taxonomy): Eukaryota > Viridiplantae > Streptophyta > Magnoliopsida > Santalales > Viscaceae > Viscum > Viscum album. The sequence goes on from OY728131.1 coordinate 1,555,084,385, forward strand.
TTTTTGTCACGAATAGTATCTAGTCGCCACCAAAACAAGAACAAAACCCAGCATGCGAAATGGCCCAAAGGGAGTTCCTAATCCCCAAGGCATATAGAAAGTGCACATGTATTAGAAAATGTGAATTGGGAATGATTTACCTATGTTTAAAAACATAAAACAACTAATGATTCCAATAAAATGAATCTGTATTTTTTAAACCAGACAATCTTTTTCAAAAATATAGAATAGAATTACATAGATTAATATAACTCACCAAGACTATAACAAATATACAAACCCAAATTTATAGAGCCCATGAAATATTATTCCATGAGCCTTCGCACGCAATCCATCTCCACAATACATCACCACATAGAACCTACTAGAAACCCAATCATATGGAACTATAAATTGTACCCAACCTGCGACATCAAAAAAACTCTACATACACCAAAAAGGTGTATGTTGGGTGTGATACAAATCCTAGTAGGATACCAAAACTAAGATATTCCATTAGATGAACATTCAACGATGAAAGGAACACAAGTTTTCAAAAACATGTAATTTTTTGTTACAATTTCTAAAAGATGGAACCAAAAAACAATTTTCATGTGGGAAATTTTAAAGAATCAACAATTTTAAAATAAATGCCAGTGTAAATGAATTTCCTAACCAAATATACCATATGCCTACGGTATTTATAATGGATCCAATGAGCACATGCAATAAGATACAACCCCTATGAACTAGTTAGAAGTGGATCCTAGGTACCTCATATCTCGGTGAGTGTAACCAACACAAATATTTGTTCTCATGCATGAGCCCCTAGTAGGAAACATAACTGTAACAAAGTTTCCTTCGATCATAATCATTATAGTTTTGTTAGATTTGAAAGCGTCAATCTTGATAAGGGAAACTGATGTGAAACCCCACATACTCACTAGCATACTATTACACATCCACCCACCAAGATACATGAGTTTTCCCCTTGTGCTAAAACAATATCAAAAGGTCAAAGAATATAAATTTCACATGAAAATAAAATTTCCACTTAAAAAATTCACCAAACCTCCCACATGTATTCCACACAAGTCAAAGAAATCCACTTTTCATTTAAATTGATTTTGAAATCTTACTCACACTAATGTAGCCTAGAACAGTTTTAATATTTCATTAACACTTCCACAAATCCATTAAATTTTCTTATAAAACCATTCCAAGATATTACAACTCAAATAAAATCCTACACACGTGTAAAATAATACCCTTTTCATAACCAAAATCAATTTTTTACAAGACACTCACAAAAAACATCCCAAATAACATTCCCATTTCTTACACACTTTAGTAAATCATTCGAAAAATTTAAGAAAACATTTTCATGATGGAACACCAAAAAAAACTGACCCTTTCACATATAATATGTACCATTTCAAAATATAAAAAATCCAAAAGACTTTTCCAATTCAGTTTCACCTCTTAAATATATCATTAAATAAATGGAATCTTGCATATAACAATTTTAAAGAGTATACCCAATATTTTCTCATACAACCCATTTAAAAAACCTAATTTGAAGGAAAAACCCACACCAAAACCCTACCAATGTTGAATAGGTGGCCATAGAGACATTTTTAAAAACACTATAAAGTGTTATAAAATTTGCTTGAAAAATACCATGAAAGATACAATTGAAAACACTAATTTTCATAATATTTTCTCACAAAGTATAAAAAAAATTACACAATAAAACATTTCCAAAAAACACCATAAAAGGCTCACCTGAAACTAAGTAATTAAAAAAACATAATTTTTAGGCTCTTTGAACAACTAATAAATCAATTTAATATTTTATAAAACTCTACAAAAGATACCACATGTGTTACATTCTAAAAGTTTCCAACATAAAAAAAATTAAATTATAAAATTAAATTCTTAACCAATTCCATCAAAACCAATACTCGCAACACACATAGCATATGAGGAACATAAAAAAATATTAAAACAAGAAAACTAACTCATCATGGAATGTTTAACTGTGGTTTATCCTACAATTTGAGTCCAACCCTCAAATCGTTGTGTGAAACATCAAGTGCACCACTACCACAACACATGGAAGTGAAGGGAAACCTAAAATATCACGATTACACAAAAAATACACCATGTGAAACACTATGAATTTACCTAGTCTTCTAAAAACATTAGACCACCAGGAAATGGGTATTCAACCATGATGAAATGGATGAAATGGAAGGGTGGAACACTTACATGATGGAGTCTTTGAGAAATCACCCAAAGTCCACTAGTATCTGAATTTTAAAATATCCAAAAATTCAAGGGAGGTTCGAACAAGGATTATGAAATAATGTAGGAATAGGAATGGAGAAAAACTAGTAATAATTTAAGGAGTTATTAAGGAATGAATTTACCTCTTCAAACCTGGTCAATTTGGGAAATCTAGCGATGTTTTGCCAAGATTCAAAATGCAAATGATCTCCAAAGAGGGGGAGGAGATAATGGGGGCGTGCAAAAGATATGTGGGCTTTGGTGAGAGTTGAACTCACTGGATGAACAAATTTTTTTTTGAGATATCGTTGAATTAAGAAATATTTGTAATGTAGGAAATGGGCTTTCAAATTGGCTCAATACCTTAATAAAAAACTGAAATCCATCATTATTATAGATTCTTATGGATTCCAAATTGATATGGTAAATTTTAAATATAAGGGTATGCCAAATGAGAGGTATAATGGGTGTATAATGAAGAAAAAATTATTAGTTATAAAAGAATTTTTTTTAAATTTCAAAATGGGGTTACGATTTGGCCCAAATTTTGAAAACCCACTATTTCCACCAAAATGCTTGGTAAACCCCCAAAAAAATCAGTAATGGAAATTAAATGAAAAATGAAATTAAAATATATAGTGGATGTTATAATTATCCCAACCATAAAACTTTCTGCCATTAGTAAGCCACAATAAGGCCAAAAAAAACAAACCTAACCGAAAGTCCGAAATGAACTCATTTTCCATGATTTTCCCACAAAGGCCAAAACACCTCTATTTATCAATTTAAGAAGGATTAAATCAAAACCAAAATGTATAACACATTACTAAAATGATAAATCACATTATGGATTTACACCAAAATAAAAATCCTCAAGCCCTATCCAAACAAGTCTTATGATATTTACCCAAAAAAACAACATTGAACAAAGCTACACATACCTTAATATTAATAAACTGTTGATCATGCTCCTATCCAAAAATTTATCGAAGGAATATCTAGGTAGTTAGATATCTCCAAACGCTACTATCCAATTTCAATCCATGGAAATGGAAAAAACTATGTTACTGGTATGAGGAGACAGAAATGGACTCCCCACCATAAGAGACAACTTAAATTTTGCCTGAGACCGAATGAGGACATTGACCTGTGGGGGCCTGAAGATACTCCCTAGTACAAGGGTATAATTCCATTAGACATTTCCAGAAGAAAATACATGAGACCCATGGTGTGTCTCCCCACCATAAGAACCAACCATCTTTACTTACCAGCACATGCCAACCTAGAAATACCTCAAAACTCAAAGAGTTAGAACAACTGCCCAGTTACTCTACACAGTTTGGGAAACTATACTCTAACTGTGTTGATACTTTTATTTGTATGGTTTTGTGTGCATGATTACAACTCAACATGTAAAAAATATGTGCTCAACCGGTATATCTAAATTTTTTTCCTTTCTCCAAAAATGAAATGGAATCAAAATGGGGAAGGAAAGACATTAGGGTACAAACATGGGCAGTAGGCCCCCCACCTATTTCCATCGAACAGAAATAATAGATGAGAGTTGAAGAAACCAGTGGTTTAAACTCTTCCTATCATTCATACATAATGTATGACTTGTAAAAGGGTTTAAAAGACCATGGGATTTCCCCTGACTACATGCCCGCTTCTCTCCAGACCTATGGCTGGAGCTCAAAAGACTGGGAAACCACTAGTATGCCATTATTTATGTGTTTACGATGATATTCTCTACCAGAATCTAAGAAGAGTTTCTTAATTTTATTACCAATATGGTTCTCAAATTATTTATTTAATATCATAAATTTATCAAAAGTATCTATAGTATACATAATTAATTTCACATATTCATATTTACAAAAAAAATTAGTAAAATTTATGAAATTTGATAACCCTCTCATTTTTTATATAGTAAATGGTCCCCACACATTATAATGAACTAATTCAAGGATCTTGTCATCTCATTAACCATTCCAACTAAATAGATATTTGATTTGTTCGACATGTAAACATGAATTACATATACTAAGTTGTTTTAGGTTAAAATATTTAGAATATCCATCCTGAGGTAATTTAGTCAAAGGAATTATCAATGTAATAATCATTTTGGTGATTTCAATCATTGGTGTTGTATGATTAATTCAATGAAACATTGTTATCAATTTCCATTACATATTTCATTTAATTTAATACATAAATACAATTATTTAAATATTCCTTTCCAAAAATAATTCAATCCTTAAAAAAGAAAAATATTTACTTTGAAATTTGTTCATTAATCCATCTATATTATGTCTTGATATTGAAATAATGTTTCTCATCACATATAAAACATAATAACAAACTTTCAAAACTAGGATCCTTAGAGTAGGAAACATGTGGTTGTAGTCCCTAATAGCTACAACAAGAATATTTTATCTGTTGGTTTCTCATAGATCTATGTCCCCTCATCCAATATTGCTAAATCTACATTTTTCATGTATTTGATTATATAAGATAGAAAAACAAGCTATATTTAATAACCAATTTTTAAAATTAGATACATTTAACTTTGATGGGGAAAAAAATATAATGCTTCCCCTTTCATCAATGTCTAGATCCATTTTTTATTTGAGTGGCCCTTATTTCTACATGTGAAATAGGATTTATCTTAATCACTTTATTTCCCGTTGATACCCCTATTTATGGAAGGGCTTAATGAATATTCATATTTAAACTATTTGGTTTCCAAATCTATTTCTCCAAAATAAGAACTGAATGTTTTTCACACATAACGATGATATCTACTTACCAATGTAGAGTAATAATATATGTAAAAATACATCTCAATGTATTAATGTGTCCAATGATATTTAGTACATGAGTCCCATCTAGGAAACCCTCTCAAGTATTCTATGAAGGATAAAAATGAATATCTAAGACTCTTCAAATCTATATCTCCCTTATTGAAGACCCCAAAGGGGATCAATCGTGATATATTCATCAATATTATCATAATATGTCTTTTGTTAACTAAAAATATATGCATAAAACAAAAAAATTATAAATAATGTAGTTTAAATATTTTTCAAATAAATGGAACTATTTATCACAAATATTATTCTGAAGGAGGATCATGCATTTGGGATCGAAGCACATATGATTTCCATTTATGGAGAAAAGAACCGGATTCTATTTCTAATATTCATAGATGTAATAGCTAGTTAAGAGGATGTCTTCTTCCAATATTGATCATAAGACTAATGTGGAATATGATATTTAAATTATATTCTACCATAAAAAGAAAATATTATTAGCACAATTCATCATTACAAATTCTCTTGGATGTAATAAATTATTTTATTTTTTAGTTAATATATAGCTCAATATTTTATCAATTACTAATATGTATCACCATTGAACTAGATATTCCATGTTTCTATGATATTATAATTACGGGGATCTATATTCCCCGTCACCCGGACCTAATAGTTGTTGGTCAGAGGACATGAAGTTATTCAAAAAAGATAGACATTGTTAACTGTGTTTCTTCAAATCCTTTATTTGTTGAGTAGACTCTAATATCAACATATATTGACATTGATTTCCAAAAACATATATCATATCATTTAAAATATACTTATCCAAATGTGAAATTGTTATGTGAATCTAGATTCATCATCATAACTCCCATTATAACAGTATGTGACCCAAAAAAAATTTGTGCAAACACTTGGATGAATTGAATTTCATTCACAATTTCTTAATGGAACTCCATGCCTATGTTAATATTTAATTGAGGGATATTTTAATTTATTTTCCATAGGTTTTATGTAGTTTTATCATTGACAAAAAAAATTAATATTTAGTGGATTTAATTTAAATAATAACTGTTGTGGTTAAAACATTTATGAATAACACATTTATTAAATTTAACTCTTTCCACATTATTTATATTATTTATATGATCATTACCTTGTCTAAATAAAATATATAATATCATATATTGAAATAACTAAATATTTAAATGAAAAATTCATGGGATTTATTTGTTGGATGATATAATGAGAGGTCGTTAAATATGTTTTTATCCAAATAACCTATATTGATGGACTTACTATGAGTTTTAACATTCCACATATCCTAATATATAACTATTGAGTTGGATGCATTATAGTAACATCATGAACCACCTCTAATAAAATTAGGATTCTCTATTAATTACATATATTTATGATAAACATTTATGTTAGGGGACCAATATATTTGTTAAAAGGGGATTATAAAAATAATAGCTGACACACAAGTCTTAAATATTAATTTAGGTACGAATGAATCACTAGAAATAATATAAATTAATATTAAACACATCCTTAACAACGAAATAAAATAAATTAAAACATCAATAAGATACATAGTATTTTTTCAAGCTAATTTTATGTCATACAAGCAACAAATAATCTAAATTAAACTGACTAACATCTATTAATTTATTCATTATTTATTATTTATATGAATAGATACTTTATTTAATTGACCAACCAGTTAATTTCCTTTTATATTAATGATCAGAACAATATAATTGGAGATATCCATCATTTATGGAATTCATGAAAAATAAACAGAATTACCAATAATGAAATATTCATTAAAATAAATTAATTCAATATTTAAAATTAGTTACAATCATTAGAAAATTTTCATACACAAAGTTGTGTTCCATAAATAAAATAATGTTTTATTTATAATATATTGAAAATTTACTCTAATTTTTAATTCTTTCCACTAATGGAATATTATATATTTTTTATTTACAATTACCTGTAGTGTATTTTTGTCACGAATAGTATCTAGTCGTCGCCAAAACAAGAACAAAATCTGGCATGCGACACGGCCATAAGGGAGTTCCTAATCCCCACAGGTTAGCAAAAGTGCCCAGGTATTATAAAATGTGAATTGGGAATGATTTGCCTATGTTTTTAAAAATAAAACAACTAATGAGTCCAATAAAACAAATCAGGATTTTTTAAACTAAACAATTTTTTTAAAAAAATTTAGAAAAAAATTACATAGATTAAAATAACTCACCAGGACTATAAAAAATGTACAAACCCAACTTGATAGATCCCAAGAACAATTATTCCATGAGCCCCCACACTCAATCTATCTTCAGAAGATATCACCACCATGAACCTACTGAAACCCAAACCTATGAAACTATAAATTATACCCAACCTGCAACATCAAAAAAAGTCTACACACACCTAAAAGGTGTCTGTATGGTGTGATAGAAATACTAGTAGGATAGAAAAACTAAGATATTCCATTATATTCACTTTCAATGATGAAAAGCACGCGTGTTTTCCAATAGATGTAATTTCTAGTTACAATTTCTATAAGTTGGAACAGAAAAGCAGTTTTCAAGTTGGAAAATTTAAAGAATGAACACATTTAAAATAAATGAAAAAGAAAATAAACTTATAAACCAAATATACCGTATGACTATGGTTTGTATAAATGATCCAATGAGCACATGAAATGGGATACAACCCCTAGGAACTAGGTAGATGTGGTTCCTAGGTACCTCATTTCTCGGTGAGTGTAACCGACACAAATATTTGTTCTCGTGCATGAGCCACTAGTAGGAAACATAACCATAACCACATTTTCGTTGATCATCATCGTTATAGTTTTGTTATATTTTTAAGCGTCAATATTGATAAGGGAAACTGATGCCAATCCCCATAGATTCACTAGCATTCTATTACACATCCACCCACCTAGATACACGAGTTTTCCCATTTTTCTAAAACAAGATCAAAAGTTCATGAAATATACATTTCACATGAAAATAAATTTTCCACATCAAAAATTCACGAAACCACCCACATTTATTCCACACAAGTCAAAAAAATCAACTTTTCATTTAAATTGATTTTGAAATCTGACTCACTCTAATGTAGCCTACTACAGTTTTCATATTTCATTAACACTTCCACAAATCCATTAAATAAATTTTATAAAACCATTCCAATATATTCCAACTCACATAACATCCCACAAACATGTTAAATAATACCCTTTTCATAACCAAAATTGATTTTTCCCAGGACAGTCGGAAAAAAAATCCCAAATAACATTCCCATTTCTTATACACTTTAATAAATAATTCGAAAAATTAAAAAAAAAGAAGTTTCATGATGGAACAAATCACAAAGCTGACCCTTTCACATTCAATATGTACCATTTCAAAATATAAAAAATACAAAAAAATCTAATTCAATTTCTCCTCTTACATATATCATTAAATCATTGGAATCATGCATAAAACAATTTTAAAGAGTATACCCAATATTTGCTCATAAAACCCATTTCAAAAACCGTATTTGAAGGAAAAAACAACACCAAAACACTACCAAAGTAGAATTGGTATCCCTAGAGAAATTTGTAAAACCACTATGAAGTCTGATAAAATGTCGTTGAAAAATACCAGGAAAGATACAAATGAGGACACTAATTTTCATAAAAATCCCCCACAAAGTATGAAAAAATTTTACACAACAAACCTTTTCCAAAAAAACCCCTTATAATGCCCGCATGACATTAAGTAACTAACAAAACAGAATTTCTAGGCTATTTTAACAACTAATAAATCAATTTTATATTTTATAAAACTCAACAAAAGATACCACATGTGTTACATTCAAAAAGTCCCCAACTTCAACAAAAATAAAATTATAAAATTAAATGCTTAACCAATTACATAAAAACTAGTATTCTCACCACACATAGCATATGTGGAACATAAAACCTAGTTAGAAAGAAAAATAACTCATCATGGAACGTTTCACCATGGATTCTCCCACAATTTGAGTCAAAAACCTCAAATCATTGTGCAAAACATCAAGTGCACCACCGCCGTAGCACATGGAAGTGAAGGGAAACCTAAAATATCATTATTACACCTAGAATACACCTTGTGAAACACTATGATTTTACCCAATATTTTGGGAACTTTGGAACATAATGAAAGAGGGATTCAACCTTGATGAAATGGAAGAAATGGAAAAGAGGAACACTTACATGATTGAATCTTTGATGAATCACCCAAAGTCCACTAGTATCTGAATTTTAAAATATCCAAAAATTCATGGGATGTTCGAACAAGGATTAAAGAATAGTTTAGGAATAAGATTGGAGAAAAAGTGGTGAGAAATTATGGATTTATTAAGGAATAAATTTACCTCTTCAAATCTGGTCAATTTGAGAAATCCAGAGAAGTTTGACATAGATTACAAATGAAATGATCTCTAAAGAGGGGGAGGAGATATTGGGGGAGTGGCAATGGTATGTGGGCTCTTGTTAGAGTTGAACTAACTGGAAGAAAAGAAAATGTTTATGAGATATTTTGGAATTATGAAATCTTTTTAATGTAGGAAATGGGCTTTCGAGCTGGCTCAATACCTTAAAAAATCGAAATCCATCATTATTATAGATTCCTAGGGATTCCAAATAGATATAGTGATTTTTATATACCAGGGTATTCCATATGAGAAGTATAATGGGTTTAAAATGTAGAAAAAAAATAGTTATAAAAGAAACAAAATTATTTTTTGGAATTTGAAAATGGGGTTACGATCTGGCCCCAATTTTGAAAACCCAGAATTTCCACCAAAATTCGTGGTAAACACCCCCAAAAATGTAATGGAAATTAAATGAAATATGACATTAAAAGATATCATGGATTTTAAAATTATCCTACAACCATTAAACATGCTGCCATTATAATTCCACAATAAGGCTAAAAAAACCAAACCTAACCGAAAGGCTGAAATAGACTCATTTTCCATGATTTGCCCACAAAGGCCAAAACACCTCTATTTGTCAATTTAAGAAGGATTACAGCACAACAAAAACATAAAAAACATTACTAAAATGATAAATCACATTATGGATTTACCCCAAAATAAAAATCCTCAAGCACTATCTGAACAAGGCTTAAGAAATTTACCCAAAAACAACATCGAACAAAGCTATACTTACCTTAATATAACTAAACTATTGGTCACGCTCCTACCCCAACATTTATTGAAAGAATATTTCAGTAGTTAGATAGCTCCAAATGAGACTATCAAATTTAAATCCATGGCTATTTAATAAACTATGTTACTGGTATGAGGAGGCACAAATGGGCTCCCAACCATAAGAGACAACTTATATTTTTCCTGAGGCTGAATCAGGACATTGACATGTGGAGGCCTGAAGATATTCCCTTGTTGTAGGGTAGAATTCCATTAGACATTTCCAAAAAAAATACATGAGACCCATGGTGTGTCTCCCCACCATAAGAACCAACCATATTTACCTACGAGCACAGGAAAACACCGAAAGACCCCAAAACTCAAAGAGTTGGAACAACTGCATGGTTAGTCTACACGGTTTGGGAAACTATGATCTAGCTATGTTGATCATTATATTTTTATCTTTTTTGTGTACATTATTAAATCTCACCATGTGAAAACTATGCGCTCAACCAGATATATCTAAATTTTTTTCCTATCTCCAAAAATGAAATGGAATTAAAAGGGGGAAGGAAAGATATTATGCGTCAAACATGGGCACTAGGCCCCCACCTCTTTCTATAGAATGGAAATAACTGATGAGATATGAAGAAACCAGTTGTTTAAAATTTTCCAATCATTCATACATAATGTATGATTTGTACAAGGGTTTAAATGACCCTAGTATTTCCCCTGACTGTATGCCCACTTCTCTCCAAACCTATGGCTGGAGCTCAAAAGATTGGGAAAACACCAGTATGCAATCATTTATGTGTTTACTAGGATATTCTTTACCAGAATATAAGAAGATTTTCTTAATGTTATTACCAATAAGGTTCTCAAATTAATTATTTCATATCATAAATTTATCAAAAGTATCTATAGTATACATAATTAATTTGACATATCCATATTTAGAAAAATCATTAGTAAAATTTATGAAATTTGATAACCCTATCATTTATTAAATAGTAAATGGTCCCCACACATTGTAATGAACTAATTTAGGGGTCTTGTCATCTCATTAACCGTTCCAACTAAATATAAATTTTATTAGTTCAACATGTAAACATGAATTACAAGTAATAAGTGGTTTTAGTTTAAAATATTCAGAATATCCATCCTGAGGTAATTTAGTAAAGTAATTTTCAATGTAATGATCATTTTTGTGATTCCTATAATTGGTGTTATATGATTCATTCAATGAAGCATTTTTATCAATTTCCATTAAGTAGTTTATTTAATTTAATACATAAATACCACTATTTAAATATTCCTTTACAAAAATATTTCAATCCTTAAAAAAGAAAAATATTTACTTTCAAATTTGATCTTTAATCCATCTATATTAATTCTTGATATTGAAATAATGATTTTCATCACATATAAAAGATAATAACAAACTTTAAAAACCAGGATCCTTCGAGTAAGAAACATGAGGTTGTAGTCCCTGATAGCTATAATAAGAATATTTTATTTATTGGTTTCACATAGATCATTCTCCGCTCATACAATCTCCCTAAATCTACATTTTTCATGTATATGATTATATAAGTGAGAACATCAAGGTATATTTAATAACAAATTTGTAAAATTAGATACATTGAACTTTATGGAAAAAAATCTAATGTTTCCCCTTTCATCAATGTCTTGATTAATTTTTTCTTTGAGTGGCCATTATTTCTACATGTGAAATTGGATGTATAGTAATCACTTTATTTCTCGTTGATACCCATATTTATGGAAGGGCATAATGAATATTCATATTTAAAGTATTTGGTTTCAAAATCTATTTCTTCAACATATGAACTGAATGTTTTTTACACATAATGATGATATCTACTTAACAAAGTTGAGTAATAATATATGTAAAATACTTCTCAATGTATTAAATATTAAAATTAATGATGAACCAAAATAATATCTAAGGGAGTGATTCTAGACTAAGATAATTCCATTTTTTTAGTGTAGTTTAACCACTATAAAAACAAATATATAAATTTGTCCAACGATATTGAGACCATGAGGCCCATCTATGCTACCCTCTCTAAATATTCTATAAAGTATAACAATGAATATCTAAGACTCTTCATATATATATCTCCCTTATTGAATACTCCAAAGGTGATAAATCGTGATATATTCATCCATATTATCATGATATGCCTTTTTTAACTAAAAATATATGAATAAAAAATAATAATATAAATAAGGTTGATTAAATGGTTTTAATTGAAATGGAACTATTTATCACAAATAGTATTCCGAAAGAAGATCATGCATTGGGGATCGAAGCACATAGGATTTCTATTCATGGAGAAAAGAACCTGAATCTATTTATACGTTTAATAGATGTAATACCTAGTTAAGAGGATGTCTTCTTCCAATATTGATAATCAGACTAATGTGGAATATGATATTTAAATTATATTCTATAATAAAAAGAAAATATTATTAGCACATTTCTTGATTAAAAATTCTTTGGGATGTAATAAATTATTTTATTTTTTAGTTAATAAATAACTTAATACTTTATCAATTACTAATATGTATCACCATTGAACTAGATATTCCAGGTTTCTATGATATAATAAATTTTTGGATCCATATTCCCCTTCACATGGCCCTAATAGTGGTTGGTCAAGGGACATGAAGGTATTCCAAAATGATAGACTTTGCTAACTGTGTTTTTTCAAATCCTTTATATTTTTAGTAGACTCTAATATCCACATATATTGACATTGATTTCCAAAAAAATTAATCATATCATGTAAAATCTACTTATCCAAATGTGAAATTGTTATGTGAATCCATACTCCTCATCATAACTCCCATTATAATAGTATGTGACCCAAAAAATGTTTGTGCAAACAATTGGATTTATTGAATTTATTTCCCAATTTGGTAATGGAACTCCATGCCTATGTTAATATTTAACTGATGGATATTTTAATTTATTTTCCATATGTTTTATGTAGTTTATCATTGACAAAAAAAATTAATATTTAGTGGATTTAATTTAAATAAAAACTGTTGTGGATAAAACATTTACGAATAAATTTTTTTCTAAATTTAAATCTTTCCACATTAGTTATATTATTTATATGACCATTCCCTTGTCTAAATAAAATATATAATATCATATATTTACATAAATAAACATTTAAATGAAAAATTCATGAGATTTATTTGTTGGATGATTTAATGATAGGTTGTTAAATATCCTTTTATCCAAATAAACAATATTTATGGACTTAAAAAAGGGCTTTCACATTCCACCAATGCTAATATATATCTATTGAGTTGGATGCATTATGGTTATATCATGAACAACATCCAAAAAAATTAGGATTCTCTATGAATTACATATATTTATGATAAGCATTTCTGTTAGTGGACGGATACATTTGTTAAATTGGGATTATAAAAATAATAGCTAACACACATGTCATAAATATTTATTGAAGGATGGATGAATCGGTGGAAATAATATAAATTAATATTAAACACATCCTTAACAATAAAATAAAATAAATTAAAACACCAATAAGATATATAGTATTTTTTTAAGCTAATTTTATGTCATATAAGCGACAAATAAACCAAATTAAACTGACTAACATCCATTTATTTATTCATTATTTATTATTTAGATGAATAGTTACTTTATTTATTTGATGAACCCATTCATTTACTTTTATACTAACGATGAGAACAATATAATTGGAGATAATGATCACTTATGGAATTCATGGGAAATAAACAGAATTACCAACTATTAGATATTTATAAAAATAAATTAATTCAACATTTAAAATTAGTTACAATCATTAGAAAATTTTCATACTCAAAGTTGGTTTCCATAAATAAAATAATGTTTTATTTATAATATATTCATATTTTACTATAATTTTTAATTATTTTCCCTAATAGAATACTATATATTTTGTATTTACAGTTACCTAAAATGTATTTTTTTCATGAATAGTATCTAGTCGATGCCAAAATATGAACAAAACCCAGCATGTGACATGGACAAACAGGAGTTCCTATTCCCCACGGGTTAGAACAAGTGCCCAGGTATTATAAAATGTGAATTGGGAATGATGTACCTATGTTTATAAACATAAAACAACTAATGAATCCAATAAAACGAATCTGGATTTTTTAAACCAAACAATATTTTACAAAAATTTAGAACTGAATTACATAGATTAAAATAACTCACCAAGACTATAAAAAATGTACAAACCAAAATTGATAGATCTCAAAAACAATTATTCAATAAGACCTCGCACTCAATCTATCTCCACAAGATATCACCCCCAAGAACCTCTTGGAAACTTGAACCTGTGGCACTTTAAATTGTACCCAACCTGCGACATCAAAAAAAGTCTACATACTCCTAAAAGGAGTATGTAGGGTGTGAGACAAATCCCAGTAGGATACCAAAACTAAGATATTCTATTATATGAACATTCCAAGATAAAAAGCACACAAGTTTGCAAAAACATGTAATTTCTAGTTATAATTTGTAAAAGATGGAACTAGAAAACAGGTTTCAAGAGGAAAAATTTAAAGAATCAACACTTTTAAAATAAATTCCAAAGAAACTGAAATTCGAAACCAAATTCACCGTATGCCTATGATATGTATAAATGATCCAGTGAGCACAAGAAATAGGATACAACACCTAGGAACTATATAGATGTGGTTCCTAGGTACCTCATATCTTGAGGAGTGTATCCAAAACAAATATTTGTTCTCGTGCACGAGCCACTAGTAGAAAACATAACCATAACCCTGTTGTCCTCGATCATCATCATTATATTTTTTTAGATTTGTATGCATCAATCTTGCTAAGAAAAACTGATGCCAAACCCCACAGATTCACTAGCATACTATTACACATCCACCCACCTAGATACACATGTTTTCCCCTTTTGTTAAAACAAGACCAATAGGTCAAGAAATATAAATTTCACATAAAAACAAAATTTCAACATAAAAAATTCAGCAGACCTCCTACATGTATTCCACACATGTCAAAAAAATCCCCTTTTCATTTAAATTGATTGTGAAATCTGAATCACACTAATGTATCCCACAAGACTTTTCATATTTCATTTACACTTCCACAAATCCATTAATTTTTTTTATAAAACCATTCCAAGAAATTCCAACTCACATATCATCCAACACACATGTTAAATAATACCCTTTTCATAACCAAAATCGATATTTCACAAGACGCTCACAAAAAACACCCCAAATAACATTCCCATTTCTTACACACTTTAGTAAATCATTCAAAAAATTTAAAAAAACATTTTCATGGTGGAACACATCACAAAACTGACCCTTTCAAATTTAATATGTACCATTTCAAAATATATAAAATACAAAAAAATTCCAATTCAGTTTCACCTCTTACACATATCATCAAATCATTATAATCTTTCATAAAACAATTTTAAAGAGTATACCCAATATTTGATCATAAAACCAAATTCAAAAACCGTATTTGAAGGACAAAACCACACCAAAACACTACCAAAGTATAATTGGTATCCCTAGAGACATTTTTAAAACCACTATGAAGTGTTATAAAATGTCATTGAAAAATACCAGGAAGGATACAAATGAGAACACTAATTTTTATAAAATTCTCTCACAAAGTATAAATTTTTTTTCACAACAAACCTTTTCTAAAAAACCCCTTACAAAGACCAAATGACATTAAGGAATTAAAAAACATAATTTTTAGGCTCTTTGAACCACTAATAAATCAATTTCATAATTTATAAAACTCCATAAAAGATACCACATGTTTGGCATTCGAAAAGTTCCCAACTTCAACAAAAATGAAATTATAAAATTAAATGCTTAACAAATTCCATCAAAACCAGAATTCATACCACACATAGCATATGGGGAACATAAAAACCAAGTAAAACAAGAAAACATACTCATCATGGATCGTTTAACCATGGATTGTCCCACAATTTGAGTCAATACCCTCAAATCATTGTACGAAACATCAAGCACACCACCACCGCAGCACAATGAAGTGAAGGGAAACCTAAAATATCACGATTACACCCAAAATACACCATGTGAAACACTATGATTTTACCCAGTCTTCTAGACACTTTGGAACATCAGGAAAGAGGGATTCAACCCTAATGAAATGGAAGAAATGGAAGGGAGGAACACTTACATGATAGAATATTTGAGAAATCACCCAAAGTCCACTAGTATCTGAATTTTAAAATATCCAAAAATTCAAGGGAGGATCGAAACAGGATTAGGAAATAATTTAGGAATATGAATGGGGAATAATTATTGAGAAATGAAGGAGTTATTAAGGAATGAATTTACCTCTTCAAATATGGTCGTTTTGAGAAATCCAGAGAAGTTTGGCATAAATTACAAATGCAAATGATCTCCAAAGAAGGGGAGGAGATAATGGGGGCGTGACAAGGGTATGTGGGCTCCGGTGAGAGTTAAACTCACTAGAAGAAGATAAAATTTTTATGAGATATTGTGGAATTATGAAATCTTTTTATTGTAGGAAATGGGAATTCGAGCTGGCTCAATACCTTAATAAAAAATCGAAATCCATCATTATTATAGATTAATATGGATTGCAAATTGATATGGTGTTTTTTATATACCAGGGTATTCTATATGAAAAGTATAGTGGGTGTAAAATGTAGAACAATCTATAGTTACAAAAGAAACAAATTTTTTTTTTGAAATTTGAAAATGGGTTTACGATTTGGCCCCAATTTTGAAAACCCAGTATTTCCCCCAAAATGCATGGTAATCCCACCAAAAAATAAGTAATGGAAATTAAATGAAATTTTACAATAAAAGATATCCTGGATTTTATAATTATCCCACAACCATAAAAATTTCTTCTATTAGAATGCCACAATAATGAAAAGAAAACAAACCTAACTGAAAGGCCGAAATGGACTCATTTTTCATGCTTTGACCACAAAGGCCAAAACACCTCTATTTATCAATTAAAGAAAGATTACTTCACAACCAAAACATACCTCACATTACTAAAATGATAAATCACATTATGGATTTACCCAAAAAAAATCCTCAAGCACTATCTGAACAAGGATTAACCAATTTAGCCAAAAAAAACATCAAACAAAGCTACACTTACCTTAATATAACTAAACTATGGGTCACACACCTATCCCAACATTTATAGAAATAAGATGTAGGTAGTTAGATAGCTCCAAATGAGACTATCAAATTGCAATCCATAGCCATGGAAAAAACTGTGTTACTGGTATGAGGAGACACAAATGGGATCCCCACCATAAGAGACAACTTAAATTTTTCCTGAGACCGAATCAGGACACTGACATGGGGAGGCCTGAAGATACTCCCGAGTACAAGGGTATAATTCCATTAGAAATTTCCAAAATAAAATACATGAGACCCATTGTGTGTCTCCCCACCATAAGAACCAACCATCTTTAACTACCAGCATAGGCCAAAACAGAAAGTCCAAAAAACTCAAAGAGTTGGGACAACTGCGCGGTTATTCTACATGGTTTGGGAAATTGTGCCCTAACTATGTTGATCCTTATATTTGTATGGTTTTTGTGTGCATGATTACAACTAACCATGTGAAAACTATGCGCTCAACCAGAATATCAAAATTATAATCCTTTCCCCAAAAATGAAATGGAATCAAAAGGGGGAAGGAAAGACATTAATCAACAGGCATGGGCACTAGTCCCCCACCTCTTTCCATAGAACGGAAATAGCAGATGATAGATGAAGAAACCGGAGGTTTAAACTCTTCCTATCATTCATACATAATGTATGACTTGTACATGGGTTTAAACGACCCTGGGATTTCCCCTGACTACAAGCTCGCTTCTCTCCAGACCTATGGCTGGGGCTCAAAAGATTGAGCATCTTCAGCCTTTCAGTTAGGATTTGGAAACCCATATATTGGACTTCTTCTTTAGATTCCACCAAAACTACATCACATATTCTGATGTGTTCATTGTAACATAAAACACTCTAAAACTCACTTTTCTAAGACAATAAATTTCACAGATTCATGGGATCAAAATATGCACACACATTGAAGTTTGTTTCTTCGGGTGAGAAACAACATATAGGGAGGATACATATTAAAAAACTTCTTATAAGATAGATGATTTGTAGTTATTCCAAATGGAGACATACTCCCAACATAATTGAGAACCTCATAGGATTTCACAACCATCACCATTACAGTTTAATTAGCACTAGACATCACAAGGAGTTACAGAACATTAAAAATGCAATTTTTAGAAACAATACATAGAATAAGACTTTATGACAAGTCCCGAAAAAAAAATTTCTTGAAGGTGTCTATATTGGCCTCTCATGACCAAATTTCCAACACTAGTGTTTTAACATGAACTCCTACTTCATAGAGACTATGAAGATCCAATAGTCCCTCATAGATACCATCCAGACACTTATCCACACTAAAAACACTATACCACTTCCACCTTCGTCGAATCTCGAAACATAAGAAACTATGGTCTCTTTAAAACTTCACCAAGAACTCTCCTATAAAAAGATTATCATGAAAACTGAAAATGAAAGGGTGTAGATTCATTCTACAAATCTTGAGACAAGATTAAATACATTGATCAACTATAGGATTATCCTATGAAGAAACAATATGTGTTGCACTTCAGTTGTGCATTAACACTTAACGGGGGTGTACCTTCTCTAATGAGAGAACCCAAGGACCCAACCAAGCTGATCAATTGGCCAAAACATTCAGAAAACTAGATCTGAACACATTAATGGAACCATTGTATTGGTTTCCTGAAACATATCGCAGTGGAGATTGATAATGGGTCTTTCTACCCTACATCCTAACCAAACACAAACCCATAACATGGATTGAACCGGAGGGGTTTAGGTACTCAAAACATCCCACAACATCCAATTTTTCCAGAAACACATAATATAAAAAATTCCAAAAATTCCTCAAGAGAACATGTTTTTCTTAAAAAACATTTCTTTGAAAACAAACATTTCAGTTGTTGGCGCATCCACCAATGCTACCACATGGGCCTCACTAATGCATTTTTATGTTCCACACTAGGCACCCTCCTCATATCTATCCTGACACTCATTTAGTCATTCCATCAACCATCCATCATCCTATATAACCCCATTAATATAGTCTCTCACGGAAATATTAAGTGTTAAAACAAAAATAATTTCCACATTTCAAAACCCAAACGGCCAACCAATACATCCTTTTTCAAAAAACCTTTTACCACGAGATCAATAACCAAATTCACATATTAGTAAAATTTTCAGAAAGACCCAAACATTTAGAAAAGAACATAGTTTTAATTTCTTCACATCAATTTCAAAACATCTCATCCCATTAAAACATCATTTTATTCTTTAAAAATTTCTATTGGAAACACATTTACAAAACCAACTTCAATATAGTTCAAGAATTAAAAAGAGGTGTATGAACACCATATTTCATTTCAAAACAATCCTGATAATTCAGTTCCACCATTTCATAAATCAAACCATTCCTTCATTATTTGAAAATCATTTCACAAAAAAAATACGTTACTTAAAATCATGTCAGTTTAAAACCGAAGTTCCACGATTTCAAAACTAATGAACATAAGACAATGTAAGAGGAAACATTCTTCACTGGGAGACAATGACATATGGATAGTGGCCATATTACAATCAATTCACTATCACATAGTGTGTTCAAAGGAATATCACCATCTTCACATGGATTTCCATGCCCTGCGAGCTCACTGAGACAATTATCCAAAATCTCTTTTAATTTCCCTTAATCATCATCAATCCAAGAAAACCAAAGAACATTGATAAATCTTGACTTCCCCTAGAAACATGAATTCCATCATAAGGTGTGGTTTTTTGGGAATATTAACCATAACTGGAATACGATGTCCCGTCATTCTTAACTCTATACCACCCTGACTCTTCCCCAAATAACATGACCTAATGATTCAACACGAACCTCCTCTGAAACCATTTTTTCATTAACCGAATTTGGTCGCTGCCAAAACCAGCACAATACCTAGCCCACAACATGACCTGAAGGTCATTATTGATTCCCATTGTCTAGAAAAAATGCTCGCATATCATAAAATGAGAATTGGTAATGATATAACAGAGTTTAAAAACATAAAACTGCAAATGAATCCAATAAAATTAATCTGGAATTTTTAAACAAAACAATCTTTTAGAAAAATTTAGAACTAAATTACATAGTTTAAAAAAACTCACCAAGACTATAAAAAAGGTAGAAATCCAAAAGGAAAAAACCGTATAACCCTGTTTTATAGAGGAAACTCCCTCAAGCCATCTCCAAAAGGCATCACCACAAAGAACCTGCTAGAAACCCAAACAACTAGAACAATAATATTTACCCAACCTTCTACATAAAGAAACCAAGTATACATACAACCAAAGGTGTATCAAGGGTGCGATCCAAATCCTAGTAGGGTACCACCTCTAAGGGATTAAATGAAATCAACATTCAATGATTAAAAAACATGCATGTATTCCAAAACATGTATTTTCTAATTACAATTTCTAAAAGATGCAACTTAAAAAAATCATTTTTCATGTGGGATAATTTAAATAATCAAAAAATTTAATTAAAATTAAAAAGATACTGAATTTTATTGCCAAATATACCATATGAAGATGATATGTATAAAGGATATAATGGGCACAAACAATAGGAAATAACCCATAGGCACTATCTTGCTCTAGGTTACCGGTACCTCATATCTCGGTAAAAGTAACCAATAAAAATATATGTTCTCATCCACAAGCCACTAGTAGGGAACATACTCATAACATAGTGGTCCCCAATCATCATCATCATAGTTTATTTAGAGTTATATGCATCAATGTTGCTAAGTGAAACTGATGCCAAACCCCACAGATTCACTAGCATACTAGTACACGTCCACCCACCTAGATACACAGGTTTTCCCCTTGTGCTCAAACAATTTCAAAAAGTAATGATATATAAAATTCACATGAAAATATCATTTACACATCATATTTTCACCAAATAGACCACATGTATATGACACAAGTCACAAAATTCAATTTTTTATTAAAATTGATTTTGAAATCTGACTCACACTAAAAAAGCCCACAACACTTTTAACATTTCATTAACACTTAAAACAATCCACACAAAAAAATATGTAAAACAATTAAAAGATATTTAAACACAAATAACATCGAAAAAACATGTTACATAATACTATTTTCATAAACAAAATTCATTTTTCATATTACACTCACACAAAACATCCCACATCACATTCACATAACATTCGCACATTAGTAAATTCTTAAAACATTTTTATAAAACATTTCCATGATGGAAAACAACACAATACATCCCCTTTATTATTTAAAATATATAATGTCATAATATAAACAATTCAAAACATTTTTACAATATGGTTTCACCACTTACATAAATCATTAAAAAGTCAAATATTTCATAAAACAATTCAAAAGAGCATACCCAAACTATTCACACAAAATGCATTTCAAAACCCTATTTCAATGAAAAAACAACACCAAAACACTACCAAACTAGAAATTCCATCCCCAAATACATATATAAAGACAATTTAAAGTGTTATAATATCACCTTGAAAAATACCACGAAAGATACAAATGAAAATAATAATTTCTGCAAAATTCTATCAAGAAGTATATAAATGTTTTACACCAAAAACCTATTACAAAAAACCCCTTACATGGCCCACATGATACTATAGAAAAAACTGAATGTTTGGATACTTTCAATAACTAATCATAAAATTTCATATTTTATAATACTACCACAAAAGATACAATATGTGTTACATTCGAGAAGTTCAAAACTTCAAAAAAATGAAATTATAAAATTAAATTCTTATCCAAATACATAAAAAATGGTTATCTCACCACACACAGAATATAGGAAACATGAAAAATCAGAAAAAAATCAATCTAACTCATCATGTAATGGTTAACCATGGAATCACCTACTTTTTGAGTTGAGACCCTCAAATCAGGTTGTGAAAAATCATGTGCACAACCAACACACCACAAAGAAGTAAAGAGAAAATTAAAATATCATTCTTAAACTAAACAGACACCATGTCAAACCATAGGTTCAATCCTTAATATCTGGAAGCTTTTGAACATCACAAAAGATGAATGAAATCCTTAGGAAATAGATGAAATGAATGGAAGGAACACCAACTTGATGGATTCTGGAATAAATCTACCTATATCCACTAGTATCTAAATTTTAAAATATCCAATTACACTAGTTAGGTTCTAAAAATTATTAAGAGATTATGTGAGAAGTGGAATGGGGGAAAATAGTAAGAAATGAAGGATTTATGAAGGTATCAATTTACCTCTTCAAATCTGGGTGATTTGAGAAATCTATATAAGTAACTACAATATTCTTGAATAATATTCTCTATAATGAGCTTTATAAGATCATGGGAGCATGCCACAGGTATGTGGTATTGATTTATATTTGGAATCACAGAAGAAACATAAAATTTGAATGAGATATTAAATATTTAAAAAAAAAATTAATGTAGAAAATGGGATTATGGGATGACCCAACACCTTATTCAAAATTCAAATCTGTCATTATTACATAATCCAATGTTTTGAAAATTAAATGGTTTTTTTAATATACTAGGGGATTCCATTTGGGTAGTATAATGGGTGTAAATTTTTGAAAAATTAATTATTTATAAAAATTAACAAAATTTTATTTTTAAATCTAGAAATTGGCTTGTAGTTTGGGCCAAATTTAAAAAACCCACCATTTCCACCAAAATGTTTGGTAAACTTCCAAAAAACCCAAGAAAGGAAATTAAATAAAAATGTGCTTTAAAATAATTTATATATGTGACAATTTTGGTTATCTTGTATCCATGTTACATTTAAGGGTCTACATTATTCTAGTCATCTGCACTACATGAAGTCTAAAGAATGACTAAAATCCATGTGTTATTATTTATATGTGTCCAAGAACCATGCATAAATTTGTGTCATATTCAATGGTGGACTACACGACATGTACAATCCAAATAATCACTGTGTATCTCTCTACATTGTGTGTTTTTATTGAGTAATCTCTAATTGTGTTATTAGAATATGGGAATTGGTGAACTACATTATTTTTACACCACAAAAATATCATGTAAATAAAAAAATTTCAATCTTTTCTACATCAAGTTTCTTTACCATGTATTATTAATACATCTATTTAAAGATTATATTCAATAACCCATGTATACTACATTGTGTGTATACTAATACACACCATGTAATCTAATAAATATATACTAGGTTTTCTATTTAACGAAAGTTGTACACCACATATGACTTCTATGTTGCAACATATTAACCCTGTAGTGCATTTATATGCATCACCATAGGGTATAGATCATATAGTTTTGACAACATTTCATTAAACTTTATCTTACAGGAAATAAATTAATAGTTTACCCATTGAATGAACGATCATTTTCATATATTTTATAGCCATTAAGAAAATGGAAAATATTGAACAAATAATATTAATGTATCGAGGCATGATAAGTCAAATATTATTATAGAAATATTATTATAACCTAAAATTCTTTAGAAAACTAGGCATTGATCCACATTCATATAAATAATTGTAAATTTAAATTTTCCATCTCAAATACCACTTGTTGATTTCAGTTGTAGTTGAATAATGAAATGGTGGGAAATATATTAAAATTAATTTTAATAATTTTCATCTAACACCATGATGAATTATCTTTAACATGAAATTTATATTAATTATTTTCTATTTCGAAAAAATGAACAGTTTTAGGAAAATTAGTTGTGGGAAAATGATAAAACTCTAAAATGACACATTAGGGTTTCCATCAATGTGATGTTATCATCAATGGAAAGAATACCCCTAGTGGGGATTTTTACATGCACCAATGATCACTCAAAATAAAAAAAATTGTTCTCTAGGTTATGTCATTGAATATTATAGGTCTCGTTTCATTCTTTCCTGATCACTCATTTTATGGTCATGAAAAAATATCTCCTACACTTTTCATTCATGATATTTAGAGAGAAGGATGAGACAATAGAGAATTTATTTTCTAAAAAAATAACTATTTCCATATTTAGATGTAATACATAGTAGTGATAGCCATCTATTTATAGTGATACGGTTTGGATTAATATATTATTTAATTTCATGTTTTCTATTAATTTAAAATTAAAACCTTCAATACACCACATAAAACATTACAATAAAAATATTACTATTATTTTGTTATTTGTAAACATACATAAATTGATTAAAAAAATATCTATAGTATTGTAAATAATTTTTATATCAATGTGTATTATCTTGGTCCACTCAAATTCTTTGGTATTTTTTAAATCCCTAAAAAAAATTATTAATAAATAATTATTTTATTTATATACTAAGTAATAAATATTTATTAAATATTCAACAAAATAAAAAAATTATTTTATTCACATTCCACAAATAGATAATTTTTAACATTTATGTGATCTATATAAATTTAATTAAATTATTACTTTCTCTTAAAAACGATATTTTTTTCCCAAATTATGTTCAAATAGAATTTAATCGAGATTAGGAGAATGATATATTTTGTTATCCCCTAGTATTGATTATCACTGGTATTAGGTGGTCTTTCTTTTAGACAATGATCAATATCTATCAATCTATCAAGATTTCAAATTGAAAAAATGTAATGTCCAAGTTAAGAAAACCAAAATTGAACACTCAGTGTAAAATATTATCCTTTTTCATAATATTTATTAATAGAGGATTGATGACAGTGTCAAGAGAATTTATGTTGACATGTCTATGTTTTACTATCTAAAATAGACATGTCATTAGACCATGAAAATGAAATTTAGGAGGAAATTATATTACAATCCAACAATTTACAAATCAAATGCCATAAATTTTGATGGGAAAAATCAATGTTCAACTTATCAATGAATGTCATTTAAATTATAAAATTCCAAATGTACCCCACAACCATACAAAATATAGCCTAGTGGTTTTTATTTATATATATAATTATAGAAGTCATGATATGAATTAATAAAAATAATAATGTCTGATTACTATTACTTATATTCATAGATATTAATATATGATGTAACCAAAACATAATAAATTCATAATTGATGATTTGTTCTCATATCCTCCATTAATAAAGATTATCCTATGAGAACATCCTGAGAGGAATACCCATACTCTTACAAATAGTCATACGTAATGGTGAAAATATTATATTTCCAATCAAAACACGTTATCTAACCACAAATCTATAATAATAATTTTTTTCTAGTACATCAAGGATATCATTATATTGTTTAATTTTTATGACCTTATCATTGGAAAAAATTATTGTACAACATTAAATTAATTTTATGTTGAAAAGTTAAAAATATGTACTTGGATTTTAACTAATAGTCAATTAAATGAATAAAATTTAAATTAAAATTAAATTGGTTGGACTTAGGACACAAAATCTAAAAGAATATTCATGTATCCCTAAATCTTATGTACTAATTTATTATAACACCATGACATTATCATCATAATCATTATATATAGATATATATAGATATATATATTTATTATTCAATTTAATCCTATTTATTTATCTTGGAAGTTATTATTTTTTATTTTGATTCTATTGTATTTTAATTCTTAAATTACATTATATTTTTATATATACATATGTGTTATAGTATTGTTAATGATGGAATATTCCCCTAATGAACACAAACCAGGTCCTCTCTATAAGTCTATAGCCTATGACCTATGAGAAAGTGTTATTGATTTATTGTTTCTATCTATATTTGGGAATATATTAGTTGATTCTAGAGAAGGATTCCACAATAATAATTCATTATCTTATTATCCGTGATATTTTCTTAATGATATTATATTTAGATCAATTGTTTTTATATTTTCGTAACTAAATTGAATGTCTTCTAAGAAAATTGACTTTGTATATTGATTTTTCGTTATCATATGATCATGTAGATTTTTGCAATGATATTATTGATGAAAGTATTTCATTATTATATTGTTGATTAAATGGTATGTGTGTTTATATAGTTACCATTCCATAGTGATTATTCCTTTTCTAATTGTAACTGTCATTTTTTAAATGAATTGTTTTTCATCTATTTACCTTTCCTTACTATTAACTATCATTTAGATATTTTCATTGATATTATATTTATATGAATATTATTATAGGTGTACAGATTAAATTTCATTTTTATTTTATTATTTACTTTTCAACGTTTATTATTCATATAAATTCCAAATATTTTTATCCATATATAATCTATACTGATAATTTCAACCCAACCTTATTGTTTCCCTTCCAATGAATCGAGGATGTATACTAAGAATGATATGAAAGGATATTATAGATGAAATAATGACATTCTCATATGAAAATTAACTAATTTATGTTTATTTTTTAATACGGGAACCAGGTTTGTATTTTTTACAATGAATACTAAATAATTCATCCCTTGAAGATGTGATTCCACGTATATAACAGAATTCAACACCAACTCTGGGTTACAAAGGTCGATGTATCTACAAAAAATTAAATTAGTCATCTTAAAATAAGATAGTTATAAATAAAAATATATAATAAATATTACTATGTCTATATTCTATTGTTAAATTCAGTAACACAAAACATATGATCTTAAAAAACAATAGTTTTATTAAGAAATACACAGTTTTTGATTAAAAATATTCACGAAGAAATCTGGTAATAAATTTATAACGATGTGTTTTTATTGTAAAAAACTATTAAAAGAGGGTATTTTTGGATTTTTTATTGATATAAACCCAAATATAATCTTCTAACCATGCAATTAAATTAAAATACTGAAACATCCCTTTTAATTTTAAAAAATATAACTTATCTTGATAAATTTCAGACATGATTAAAATAATAAAATTAATGTATTAAAATAAATTATTTTACTCTAT